>LTAT01000010.1:27069200-27102007 GCA_003286495.1 Chlorodrepanis virens
TATCCTCTTATAAGGATAAACTCCCCTAGACAAACTGCACTGCTAGATGTTTTTTTCTGTTCTATTTTAAAACTGCTTCCTTTTTCTTCTGTTTGAGCATTGCTTTGTGTTAACATTGAGGGAAACATAAATAACCAAGATGTGCACTTAGGTGCAAGTGATCCAGCTGAGGTTCAGGTCTTCTTTAAAACTGGAATAAAAATGAATTTTCGCCTTAGAACGTCAATGTTTTGGAACTTTAAAGGACTCATTTGTTGACATTTTCAAGATGGAGTTTAGTGGCTACTTGAACAATGCAATAAATACCCCTATGGATGTTCCAGTTTAAATATAAATAATTAAATATAGAAAAAAAAATAATTAAATAATTACTGTAATTAAATAATATACTATAATGCATTATATTTAGTCAATATAGTTATAATTCTATTTACTAATTATTATAATAATTACTGTGTTTAATAGTTTATTAGTATAATTATTAAATTGAATATTATTACAATTAAATATAGAACAAAACAGCACAAAAAAGCAATAGTTATTTTATAGCTGGCCTTTAGCCCAAAGTCACAGGTTTATTTAGTAAAATTTCTCCAGCTCTGCTGTTATCTTGGGATGCATTTTAATTTTTTCTTCCCCCATCCTGTTCATCATTTAGCATTGTTTCTAGGACAGCCTGACTTCTGCTTCCACGCCCAAGAGCCCGGGGTCTGCCGAGGGTACTTTACCAGGTACTTCTACAACAAAGAGACAAAATTGTGCGAGGCATTCAAGTATGGTGGGTGCCTAGGAAACCAGAACAACTTCAGGAGTTTGGAGGAGTGCCAGAATACCTGCCAAGACAACTGTGAGTTGATGTTTTTAATCACACTTAGTTTTACTCTCATATAAAAAATGGTGTGTTTTGAAGGTATTTTGCATGGAAAAAAGGCAATTTAGGGTGTCCTGAGGTGGCAGTAATTTATAAATGAAATTTACAGTAATTATACATATTTTTACATAAAAGTACCAAAATGTAAAGTATGGAGTAAAAAAATTGGTAGGTACTATTTAAGGAATGTTACATGACTCCAACATTTTTACTTTTCCCATGGCAGCTTGGCAGCTAACCTAAAATCTGCCATTTGTTTAGCTTTATAATAAATTTGGCTTTATAATAATTTTTTTTGGCTTTTATAGAAAAACACCATAAAACACTTCTGTATGTTTTTAACTCATTGATCTGCATATACTTCTTTCAAACCAAGTCTTGTAATGACAAGAGGTGCCCAAATAGGAATTTTTCACTCGCTGTGTATTGCTAGCTTCCCACTAAAGATTCCTGGAACACCTGTGTGTCCCTTGGGAATGACTTGGCTGTGCAGCTTGGGCTACCAAAGCCACTCAGACTGACCAGCTGACCACAAGCCAGTCATTTGCTTCCTTGTCCTGCTCATTCCAATGAATTGTTCTACATCAGGATATACAGTAACCTTCAGAGCTCCTCTCCCTTCACCAGTGCCTCATTTTATTCATAATGTGAATACATTTTCCCATCAAGAGCCTCCAGACCTTTTTATCTTGCTTGTCTCTAGTGGGCCTTTTTCCAGCACTGTTTCATTAGCTGTCATTTTGGCAAGGGGAACTCAAGCTTTTTCACACTTTGAGTAGAAAAGACCACTATGCTTCTTTTTAAAGATTTTTTTTTTAATTATAAATGTAGAGTCATGTGCAGTTTCCCTACTTTTGCTGAAGCATTTCTTCCTGGGCTGTGATTCCACTTTTATCTTCTGGACTAAAAGCTGCAGAATATTCTTTTTCATGACTTTAGTCTAAATAACACATTCATGTAAATTTGCATGATCACCCAAGAAGAGAGGGTTGCCATGGTCTAAATAGATTAAAGCTTTTTTTTTTTTTTTTTTGAGACATTGAATCATTGATACCGATTTTTGTTTGTTTTTTCTTAACAGTTTTTGCTGGTTTTTTTTAATTTAACAAATTTATTGCCAGTTGTTACAGCTGAAGCGCATCCCAGCACTGTGAACAGTAGTTCCCCAGCAGAAGAGCATCCCAGCACTGTGAACAGCAGTTCCCCAGCAGAAGCACCCAGCCAGTCTCCTGGGATTTTTGGTAAGAATTTGCTTTTGCTGTTTTTAATCAAGCCTTTGATGCTTCTTGGTTGGTCCACTGATTACCGATTTTTGGGGTTTTTTTAACAGTTTTCACTGTTTTTTTTTAATTTAACAAATTTATTGCCAGTTGTTACAGCTGAAGAGCATCCCAGCACTGTGAACAGCAGCTCCCCAGCAGAAGCACCCAGCCAGTCTCCTGGGATTTTTGGTAAGAATTTGCTTTTGCTGTTTATAATCAAGCCTTTGATGCTTCTTGGTTGGTCCATTGATTTTTCCCATGTATTTGAAGACATGGATGTCACTGGAAATACCTGAGCACAGGGAGTCATTAACATCAAAAGTAGCTTCAGAGCCACTATCTGGCCAGCAATACTTATTTTGCAAAAGGCTTACAATTGCAAAGGTTAGAATGTCTGCTGGCAATATAAAAATAACCTTACCAAAGTGTGTAATATCTAAATTTTACATCAGTAAAATTAAGGAGGAAAAAAGAACCTATTGCAAAGTTGTTTCAGCAGCCCGAGTTTCCTGAGCTTTCGGGCCCTAGAGATGTTGCTTAGCAACTGGCATCAGCAGTGGGTTTGAGCTGGGCCAGCAGGTACCAATCACAGCTGATTTCCAGAGCTTGGATGTGTCTACATATCCCACCCTTGGCTGTTTCACACCAGCTGTCTCTGTTTTTTTCTTTTAGTTAATTCATTGTCAGCTGCTCCAAATGAGAAGTCCAACACCCTGAACAGCAGTTCCCCAAAGGAGGAGCCCAACCAGTTCCCTATTTTTTTCGGTAAGAATTAGCTTTTGCTGTTCTTAGCTTTCAATCTTGTATATGGATTTCATTTCCATTTCAACTCATTTTCTGACATAGCTGAGACTAAAGAATGGGTTTTGATCTTTGCCAGAGGATTTGATAAGCAGAGAAAGTCAAAGCAAAAGAATATGTCACAACTTATGGGTCTTTCATAAATACCAGCAAGTGGAAGACTGACCACTCTCTGAAAAAAGTGTGCACTTCCTAAAGGCCTGATTAATACAAAAAGCAAAAGCAGTGCTGCATAATTCTTTCAGTCTAAATTAATATTTTTGTGAGGACCTAATAGGGAATTGATTTAAATTCCTTTCATCCAGTAAAAAAGAACAACATTTGGATTTTAGAACATAGCATAGTATAATATATTCAATACCAAAATGTTTGTATTTTCACTGTGACCATATTAAACTCACTTTTGGGTTGAGTATAATCACAGGGAGTAGGAATTAATTTAAAATGCTTTAATTAATTTCATTAATTTTAATTTCATTAATTTAAAATGTCTCTCCAAGGTATTTTTGCACTATGTACTATAATGCAGATGGGACTCTGGACCTTTACTGAGGAGGGATAAGTTTTGACAGTATCAGCAGCTGGACACTGTCCACTGTAGGTGGCTGCTGCTTGCTCACACTGTACAGGGTGATTGAATTTGAAGTGTGTCGTTTTTATGATCCACAGTTGTGCAAGAGGAAGCAACAAACGTTGGAAAGAGCCTGAGCATTCTCACCAAGTATTCGTGTTGGTTTTTTGCTTTTGCACTTGCTTGCACTTTTGAGGACTGAGTGATGATGCAGAGACTCGCTAAGGTTTTTGCATTTTATATGTTCTGTAAGATAACGGGTGTGGAGGTGGCATTCCTGTGCTCTTTGCCTAGAATGGAGTGTCCAATAAAGCATGAGTGTGTGTTGTACCCTGTTTTTTGCCTGCACTTTAATCTACAAGCGCTGCTGGTTTGATGTAAGTTTCTGTACAGTTGTGTAGTTTATCATATGGAAAGCATCAATGCACTCTGTTATTTAAATGAATGAATATAAAACAGTAAAGCTTTTGGCAGCCCATTTTACTGAAAACTATGTGAATTACATCAGGTCTGGTAATAAGTCTAGGGGCATTAAGAGGCATGCACATTCCCTGAAGGTTTTTATTCATAGTATGAATGCCTGAATCCTCCAAACAGCTAACCTATACCAGGAAAGGAGCAGGCTTTGCTATGTTTTCTCAGAGGAAATGGAAGGGGTTTTGATTGTGCCAGCAATAGGGAATTTTCTTGCACAGCAGACTTTGAGGGTAAGAGAAAGAGAACGGAAGACTGATGGAACAAAGGGTCATTTGTAGCAGATGGGTTGGGTGAGAAGCACACCAAGGAAGGACCAGAGAATTTCAGTGCAAAGTCCAAAGACCCAACAGGTTCTTCCTAATTGTGTGACCTTTGTCTTGCCCTTGTCTGCCTCATGCAGCCTCCTGCTCCTGCTCTGTTTATCAGCTTGTACCCTTCAGGCTGCTGGAACGGGCTGAAATGAGGTGCTTTTGTGCAACCCCACTAGAGGGGAAGGCCAAAGCTGACAGCTGATTTCTCCACAGGGACATGGAGAACATTGTCTCTCTTGCTGCTCTTTCTGGAGGTGCAGCTATAAAGTGAAGCTCCGAGGCAGAGTCAGGTCACATAAACGTGCAGGGTAACTGTCTGCAGCTTTCTGTGAGGGACGAGAATTTGACTTCACATATGAGGTGAGGATCAGGGTGAACTGTTTGGGATGGACTGGGTGATGTCCTTCTCCTCAAGCACAGGCAAACTGATCTGCCATTGTAATATCTATTTGCTATGTATATTGGCCTGGCTATGTATCTTTTTCAAAGACCTTTTAAAAAATTAAATATAATTTAGTTAATTTACACTAAAATACGAAAAAAAAATTACAAGGAGTTGTCTCTTACAGAATACCTCACCTCACAATTGACATGCTATTTCATCTTGATTTTAAGAAAAACAGTTTTTTTGGTATGTGTAACTCTGTAAAAATATCAGGTTTTTAGATTTACAATATAGTTGTTGATCTTCAGAAGATTGAACTGTTCTATGGCCAAATAAAGCAACCGTGGATACAGACGTGAAGTTTCTAGCACTCTCAGCAATGAACTTTCTGCTGAGATTGAAGATTGTTCTGGTCTCACTCTGCTGAAACATCTATAATAACTTTTACTCTCTGCAAACTAAGAAAGAGTGAGGCTAAGAATCAAAGTTTTCATTTTATGTGATCTATGGTAGAAGATTGCAAGCACTATACCTACATTTAATTTGTGAGATTTGAGTGGCAGACAGGATCAAAAGTCAATCTTCAGCTCAGCGAATTTTGAAATAGCACAAGGATGTGAGCTGTGAGCACAGAGTCAGGGTCATCTTTTGCTGATATAAATTGGCGCGGTTCTATTTGCTTTAATGGATCTGCACCAATTTATACCTGTGGATTACTGTCAAGTGCAGATGACTCATTATTTTTGTTATAGCCTGTCCACTTGAAGATTCTTTTATTTTTGCTTTGCTGCAACCAGAAATGAGGAGTTGAAGTCTGCAGATATTGAAAATCTGGCAATAAACCTGAAGCTTCATGAGTGTCACACACTTGTGTCTGGGGAGAAGTAGTGCTCACTGCATTCCCTTTCCCCTCAGGATCATTTCAAACTTTTTTTTTAGTGTGAATAATTAGCAGTCCATTGTCACACAAGCCCTGCAAAGCCTGAGGGATAAGGATTATTGTTGCAATGCAGAGTTAGGGTTCTTTCTGATAAATGTGATCTGTATCTAGATGTGCATTTTTCAGAGATTCTGAGATTGATTAATCTCTGATTTTTCAGAGATTATGATCATGTCATCTGTTTATACCTCAGGGGAAATAGGATTCAACAAAGGGCTGTATTATAGGAACTGAATCTTAAACCATACAATGTATACCTCTACTTTTTAATGTGGTTTTGTGGCTCGTGGGACTTTTGCTTCTTTCATTTTCTTTTTTTCTTCATAAAAAAAAAGCAGGAGAGAAAACTTTTCAACAACTCTCAGAAAAATGGGGCTGTAAAATAGAAACATTTGGCAGAGAAACTCAAGAATAGGCATAACAGCTCAATTTTCTGTTCCATCACATCCATAAATACAGCACTAGGAACTGGAACTGAACAGAGAACTCACCTGCTGTAATGTCCTGGTGACATTGTTTACACACTGCCTCACAGGCTTTCACATTGTCCTGCCAACAGACACGCTGGGCATGACACGGGGAATGTTTTCTGCTTACCTGAAGTCAAGTCTTTTAGTGACCAGTACATTCAAATAAATTCATCATTTTTATGATCTTCAGCATAGGAGGAAGTTATGATAAGTTATTTAGTTTTCATTTTAAAATGCCGTTTTGTTGGGAAAAAATGGCTCCAGGTGGCAAAATTAAGAGGTTTTCTTCACAGGCTGGTTGCTTCTGTGAGTGAAGAACATGCAGGTATTTTGAAGATAAACAAGGAACAGTGATTTTGGGGCATTTATCTGACAATTATATAGGCAAGGAATAACATAATTGTTAGGAAGAAAACAAGAGGGATTCTGAATAGCACCTGGCTCTCTCTGGTGCACTGTACATCCACAGGCAGTCCTTGTTTACCTCATCACTGGCTCCACGGTTCCCCCAGATCTTGCAGTCATTGTGGGAACTCCTTCCCGAGGGGACTGTGGACTCCCTGGAGAATTCTACATGGCAGATAAGTAATTTTCATTACAAAGTGTCTATTGGAATTCTGTTATAATTAACAAGCCTGTGCTGTTTGGCCCTTTGTTCACTGGCAAGCCTTTCTGCTCTGTTCTTTGTAGGTTCCGAAATTAGCAGGTTTAAATAGGCAAGCTATGCTGAACATATGCTTTGGATACTAACCTCCTCTCCAGCTAGAGAGAGATGAAATTAGTTCCAGGCTCAAGAGTTCTCAGAGCAGCACCAAAAGCACTGCCTTAGTTAATTTAACTACCATCTTCATTATAAAAAACAGTAGGTTTAATAGGGATTTTATCAATTGTGGACTTCTACTCTGCACCCAGAGCAAAATTTAGTCTTGCAATTATGAAAAGAAGTTAAGAGGTTCTCATTTTATAACTTGAAACTAACTTAGTCTATCTCAAAAAAGCAACCCATTACTCGGTTTTTAAATTTCAGAATTTTTTTTAATTTTTAATAAGATGATGTTGCTAACACACCATTCTATTTCTTTCCCAGCGATTTTCATACTTTTTTCACCACACCAGTTCAGCAATTATACATTTCAGATGAACCTTTTTTTTAGCAGCTGTACCATATGTAAGACACCTACGATGCAGCATGTGCTTTTTGGATATTTTGTCAGGCTCCTGCTTGTCCAGGTTTTTAATGCATAACTTCTCGCTTTCAGCAACTCATCTGCTTCCCACTTTTGTGACCACAGGATGTCTTCAGCTTTGCTGCAACCCGAATGATTTCCTCAAATTTTTACTTTGTTTTTTTCACTGAACTCCTTCTGTGTGGCTTTGTATCTTCAAGAGTTCCATCTGACTGGCTTCACATGTGCATTTATGCATTCATTTATTGCATTTATGCACCCAGTTCTGCTGCTTCCTGAGGAAAAATGGTGCTCTTTTGGGTCCCACATAACTGCTCCCATAATGGGCTCCCATTCAGCTTCTTGCAGCCGGTGCAGCAGTTTTGCCAGTTCCTATTTTGTTTATTAGTCACTCTGGGGTGATAAATGATGGAGCTCTTCCAGGTTTGGGAATTCTGGCATGGATTTGCTTCTTGAACTTGTTCCAGTGCCCACGTCCTTTGCCTACCCCGGGTTCGTCCTCCAGTGCTTCAGTTCTCACTTGCAGCCACCCTGAAGGAGCAAACCACCAGCTTCTCCTTGGAATGGTAAAATCCTGCCAGCAGCACTAACACACCAGCATCTCCATTGATTTGTGCACTTGCTCTTCACACTCAGTGCTTTTTATATTCTGCAAATTGCAAGCTAGTGTTTTATAACTGCTCAATGGTTGCTGACAGACCCTGTTACTTAGGTCAAGTATTCTGTAGTCATTCAACAAACTCAGCACTGAGGTATTGAATCTTACATTGGAAATGCTGGGTACTTTTACCTTCTCCTTGATTCCAGAATGTCTAGCAGTGATTTGCTCCAGTAATTATTAGAAATATTTACCATCATTTTAAAGCTGTCCACATTTAATTTATTTCATGTCACTTTCTACAAATGAAACTCCTCGAAAAGAAATTTGTGTGGTCTCTCCTATTGCAGAAAAAAAATTATAGCTCTCTCCTATTGCAGAAATGGCAATTTTTTCACTAACAACACAAGTAAAGATATAGCTTTCAGGTAAGCTTTTGCTGGCCATCCAAAGACAGGATGGCATTTTGCTGTGCTATTTTTTTTTTTTTTTTTTTTGTAACCATAATTCTTATGGTAACATAGATTCTTATGCCAAGTATCTTGGATATTCAGGAGAGCTGAATTAAATTGGCCAAAAAACTTCAAATAATATTGTCATAAAACAGAAACGCTGCAGTGTTGTCTCACCTTGGTTTTCTTGGCACTTCCAGAACCTCCTGCTATCCCTTCCTTGTGCATGACCCCCATGGACAGAGGGCTTTGCAGAGCCAAAGAATTGAGATTTTTCTACAACTTCTCGACTGGAAGGTGTCGCCCCTTTAGCTACAGCGGTTGTGGTGGGAATGAGAATAATTTCATCTCCAGGAAGTCGTGTTTGAGGACCTGCAAGAAAGGTATGGGAAGTGCTACTGCCCCCAGCTATGGCTCAGAGGTAAATATTGTGCGGGTCAAAACATTCTCTTGCCACTTTTGGTAGTAAGGATTGGCCTGGTCAAATGCAACAGTTGGAAGTCTCAGAAAAGTGAAAATGGAAATCAGGAGAGGTACAGAGCTAGAGAGAGAAGGAGGGACAGTAAGTGCAGGGTAAAAGAGCAGCAAAAAGACAACTTGGCATTGGTCAGGCGTATGAAAATTTTAGGTAAGACAATGTTTGTGTCTTTTTTTTTTTAAGATTAATTGAAACGAGCCTTGTCTCTTATTTCTGATAATCTTGGATGTCTTCTAATCTTACTTTGTTAATTTTACCTTTAGGATTCAATAAGAAAAAAGGTGGAAGAAGACTAATAAGAATCAAGAAAAAAAGAAAGAAACAGCCAGTAAAGGCCCTGGGCATGGAAATCATCCCTGAAGCAATGCAACTTTGATTTTTATGGAAATGTGATGTAAACTGCTCCTCACCTGTGAATGAAAACCTTCAGTGTACACCATTAAAATATATTTACCGATTATTTTGATTATATATTACTAAGCTGCTTATATTTTTTTATATATTCCTCAATCATGTTAATAAACATTACCTCTTACTTTGCTAAAGGCTTTTAAATTGCAGTTTGCTTGTATATAATTGTCAGAGGTGCAGCAGGACAATAAACGGTGTGAGTGAATGGTTAAAGTGCAGAGAAGATTCAAATTTAATTTCTTACCCCATTATTCTTTTTGCATTCTATTTTTGTACAAAAGAAATCATAATACTTGTGAAAGAATAATCACTAGTCAAGCATGATTGTTTCAATCATCAATTAAAAGATAGGCGTATTGCTATAAAAAGGAAATAGGCACTGGATTTGTATTTCAGGTTGTGCAGGCCTAGATTTAACTCCACTGAAGTGCATATAATTACAGTACTGTAAAATGAGTATGAAATCGGAATTAACCCATTAAAATCCACAAAGGGAGTGTTAAAGCTGTAAAGGTGTAAAGCAGAGTGGCAAATTTTTGGAAAGATTTATAATTGTATGCATTTGGGTCATTGATTTTTATCCTTGTTACTGATCTAGACTCATGGCTAAGCTTTACTGCTGAAATTGTTAAAAAATTGTTCATTCTAAAAACCAGAATGAGGGGATAAGTAAAATCAGATTTTTATACTGAAATTTTATCCAAATCTGTTTCCTGGTGCTTAAGTCCTTTCATGGCTCTTTCCATCTAGGATGCATTAATTCTGATTTGAAAGATTCTCAAGGAACGGGAATGTACAGCAGAGAGCATTTTTGTAGAGCCTTGTCATGTAAAATGTATTAGCACCAGAGACTACCACTGCAATAACCACATAAATAAAGTGCAGTTCTGCCAGAGAATCTATAAACTCCACAAAATTAATTTGGCACATTTTGTCCCCCGGTTTCAGTTTCAATTTGCTATCTTCCTGTTCTGGTTCATCACTCTGCCCTTTCTCTCCCGGTTTTGCTGCCCTTCCTGCACCAGGAATGGAGTCTGTAGGTGTAGGTGCCCTGCACAGGAGCAGAGCAGTAGGACAAATACTCAGACCAGCTGGAATCCCTCACTGCAGATAAGTGGATTAAACTGCTCCCGGACCTCTCCACTTGTCCCACGGCACCTGCCTGAGTGTAGCAGGTCATGTGGCCTCCCCAGAGCCAGTGGATTTAGGCACATTTGGGGTGGGAGAGTCAGGATTTGCCCTTATGCCATGGCTACCCTGCTTCTACACTGACAATACTTGTGTCTGTCTGGCAAGGGATGCAGGTGAGGGTACAAATGTCTGCACCTCCCCTTGTCTGCATCTTATGGTCAAGGCAGTAAAATATCACTCTTAGCTGCAAAATTTTCCCATGGGCTGCCAGTATTACAATTTATATAATTTCTAGATTATATTACGTACCTCAAAGGGAGGCAGAGCTGAAGTGACTGCCTTAAACTAAAACAACTAGGGCTTTCATGTAAAAGACAAGGAAACTCATTAAGCTGTCCCACCAAGAACATTGAGAAGGATTTGTTAGCTTTGTGAGATTGATTAGATTACAAACTGGAATGATGAACTTTCTAAAACAGAATGGTTTGAAATGAGACAATAGATATAGAAGGATAGGAAAGAAAAGATGGATTTGTTTGCAGATTGTCTTGTGATTCCTGTGTCATTTCATGACAGTGTCTCTCCTTCAGGATCCCTCTTGTTCCAGCAACTTGTCCCTGGCTGCCTGGACTCAACACCTACAAAACCCACACAGGAAAAAAAAATCCAGGGGAAAAAATCATCCTTTCTGTCCCAGGAGAACTCTGGCTGTGTGGCTGCTCTCCATTTTATGTTTCCTGCTTGCTGAGCTCTACTGCCAACTGACAGGGTCTCCTCCCTGAGAGGGATCAGTTGCTCCCAGGACTGTGAGACTCCTCCAGGACTGCTGTAGGTAGGACAGGACTGACAGGTACTCTCCCATCCTCTCCTACCCCACTCACACTGTACTGAAGAGACTTCTTGTGCTGCTGAAGTACATTTTGTAATAACAGCAATTAAGGGATCCAGTGAGGTCTCTCTTGTGTCATTGTTGAGACAGTAGAGAATTTGTACCGCTAGCATCTCAAGAGTTCCTCTGCTTCAACTGACTAAGAAAACATTTCACAGTGATTGATCTGTCACTGTGATCTGTCAGGCTTGTTGTTTAGTGCAACGAGAATCAAGGCTGCAGTGTCACAGACTGTAAAAACCTGATTATAATCAAGATTTGATCAGAGAGTACAGGCTGCTCTCAGCTGTGTGTGCGCTCAGTTTGGCCACCACACCAGCCATCCAGTTGTTTCTGTTTTTGTTTAGTTCTACAGTAAATAAAGCTATTTTTTCCCATAAAAAGTCCAAACTGCAGTGTGATACGATCTCCAACATAACAAGAAGTTTCTTTTGTGCCCTTCTGCTTCATTCACTTCTTTTTGCTCCTGTACCTCCCATAGCTGCAGAATAATCAAATCCAAGACCAAGAAAAAAAGATCTATGCATTTCCCAAAGATAGCTAAAGGATGAGCAAGGGCAGAATTGAGGCACAACACAGGAAAAGGTATGGAACAGGTGCCAGAATGCTGAAGCAATCAAAACATGAGGCTGTGCTAAGGTGTTAGAGTGACTGTACAGTTCCACTTGACTCGAGTCCATTCATCCAGTCATTTCATTCCAGAATTTTCTCCAGTTGCTTTGGAGGGGAAATGCAGAGTGCTATGAAATTTCTCCCATGCTGTATGAAAACAGTCAACAAGCTGAAGCAGTTTCACAGAGGTTTGATGAGTTTCCATATATCATCTGACCTGCAATACCTTGGTATGTGCCCTTAATCCAAGCAAATGGTAAAACAAAATATATTTGAGAAATAATTTAATTTTGTTCATTTTTTTCTCACAATTTTACTGCTATGCCCTCCTTTTATTCCTTTTTATTTTCCTGCTTCAGTTTTATTTCTGCATTTCTCCCTGCATCTCCAATCCACTTATTCTCTCAAATTTGATAGTTTTTATTTACATTTTGAGCAAGCCTTCATCTTTCTAGCTTCTTCTGCCTTCTGAAACTTAGTGAAGGGGACCTAAGGGTTATGTTTCCTAACTGGTTGTTTCAGTGTTTCTCCAAAGAAAGAGCGAGGTAAAGCAGAGTTGTACGCGTGTGGTTAGGGGGTGTTCACACAGGGTAATTAGTTCCTGAATTAATTAATTCCTGCATTAATTATTTCCTAAATTAATTAAGGGGTTAAATCCTCGTGCGCCGCTTCCGCCCCTGGGTTTATGCCGCGGACGGCCGCGAGAGGGCGCCGACGGCGCGGCGAGCGCCGGGCGGGATGGCTCTGACGGAAAAGGGGGAATTCCCTGGATTTACCCTCTTTTCTCGCTTTTAAGCTTTCTTTGGTCCCAGTGCAGGTAGCTTTGCACATTTAGGTCCCCTTGAACTGCTCCCTCCTTCGTGTCGGCAAGCAGGGCAGCCTGTACGGGTGTGATTTACGCTCCTCGCAGCCAGGGGATGGGGAGATGCAGGGGAGGCGCCTCTCTCAGAAGCGCAAACTGCACCAGCTGAGAGGTATCTGTAGAGTATGAGTAAGAAAGTTTTAATGTTACCTAAATCAATAGAATATAAAACTTTGTAGAAATAAAACCTCCCAGAGCAAGGAACCAAGTGGATAAAAACCCCACAAACAAAAACGCTCGCACAAAACTCCACTGCCTTTGACCAGCCAAATCAAACATGGCCTGCGTAATGCAGGTGCCTGTCTTGGAGCTGTGAGCTTGGCTGGAATACATGGATTATCCTTTAAGCTAGAGTGTGTAATGTACCCTGCTGCAATCTACAACCGAGACCTAATTTGTCTAAAGCAATGCCACCAGGATCACTCCTGATGAAATTCCTGTACCTGAGATGACACCACATCTTTTAGAGAAGTTAATTTCCATTACTGTTCAGAATCAGAGCTAATCCCCAGTTTTACATTGCCTAGAGGTTTAGAGTGCCAGTCCCTAGTTTTTACTGATTATAAAACTCAAACATTCTCCTGTTGATGGAAGATCCTAGAAGCACCACCTCTCACATGTGCCAAATGAGTATCCAGGCCTGGCTTTTTGGTAACTCTGGTGTGTGATGTCACAAATTGCATTGCCTAGGGGCCATCTGGATTTAAAGTATTCCTGGCCCCCTTTTCCCTCTTCCAATTTTTCCTGATCCTAGATTGGGACTGGGTTTTGTTTGAAGTTTTTTGTTTGTTTTATGGGGGTTTCCCCCTTAGCTTTGTGTTTCTTGCTGTTTTCCTTCTTGAGGAAAATGTTTTCAATGCCCAGGTAAATTCCTTCATTCAGTTCACAGCTCCACAAATGATTCTGCTGGGGGGAAAAAAAAAAAAAGGATAAGTGACAGGTAGCAAGAAACAAGCAGAATATTTCATGTTGGTTTATGAGCAAATTCAGTGGTATAATTTTGATAGATCCTTGTCACAATGTGGTTTTTGGGATGCTCTGTTACAGGTGTTCATATAATTTGAGTTTGATGCTCCATGAACTCCCTGTTTGTTCAGCATAGTGTTGTCCTGTGCACACTAGTAACCGGTTATTGATTCAGAGGGCACAGATTTGGTCCATAGTACAGGGAATTGATTGTATAAAAACATTTTTAGTTTCTGGTACAATATTCTTTGAAGCTAGTAGAAAGACTGCTATTCATTTTGTTTTGTCCTCTCTCATGGCAGCTTTCAAACCATTCATACTTGTGCTTTCAAATCACCAGTGTTTAAAAAAAGACAGCACAGAGATCAGCAATAACTATGGTCCTGTTGCTTTCTTTTCCACCCTTGATACCTCAAAGACTTATTTAATACTTTGTTTTGTACCCGAGGAAAAAAATACTGTACTGTAAATGATGCACCCACTTGTAATTGAAAATTTGAACCGACCTTTGCAGCTGCTTTACATATGAGGAATAAAGCTATTTCTGTGCAGAGCTTTTCAGCCCTAAAGGTATGGGGTGTCATGCAGCCGCTGGCAGAGGTGGTTGGTCAGGTCAGTCACACTGAGGAGGAATGCAGCTCTCGTGTGCTCTTAGAATAAAGGCCCAAACTAATCTGTTTCTATAGGTCTGGCTGGAGGAGGAGGACGAATCTCAGTGGCTCGATACGCGAAAGGACAGGTCCCGTGGTCTCCTCCTCACCAGCAGAGCAGCGAGTGAGTGTTTTGCGAGCGGCGGCCGTGAGCCCGGGCGGACGAGCGGAGCCGTCCCGGGGCCAGGTGCGGGCAGGGGCCGGGAGCAGATGGCAGCGCCGGGGCTCGGATACCACGGGAGCCCGGCTTCCCCGGGACATGCCATTCGGGAGAGAAAAGTAACTTAAGGCGGCCGCAGGCGGGGTCGGTGATGTAACAGGAAGCTCTGATGTTTCGCTGCTGCCGCCGCCACTCCGCGCTGCCCTCGGACACGCTCCCGGCGCTCCCACAGCAGTGCCGCTCCGCCGGGACAGCCGCCAGCCCCGGCCCCGGATTACACCCACCGGGCTCTGCTCTCGGCTGCTCTGGAGGCACTGGGCGAGCTTTATCTGAGACCGCTCCGCACACAGCTTTATCTGAGACAGATCCGCACACAGCTTTATCTGAAACAGATCCGCACAGCTGTATCTGGAAGCGCTCTGGCAGGAGCCCGGCTGGTGAGTGCGGTTTCATTGTTTCTACACCCATGAGCAGCGGCTCGGTGCCGCCCGAGCACAGCCGGAGCCACGCGTGTGTGCTCTGGCTTCAGCCTCGGCGTGGGATGCAGAATCCACGCCGACACGGGCTGCGAGGAAAACCTTCCTTTGTTTTTAGTGAGCGAGGTCTTGAGCTGATTTTATAACTGGTGTTGTTCTCGTCTCTGCTTGGTAGGAGAGATAGATAGATAGATACATAGAAAGAATGCCCAAAGCAGCGCTGTAAGCATTCTGCCTGAAGCCTCTAATATTAACTAACCAAATTTCTCTTTGCATCTGGAGAGAATTAGAGGCTCACTGGTTTGAAAAAGGTCCCTAAGACTAATTCAATACAACTGCAGCTCTTTCAATAGAGGCTGAATTAGGTGATAAAGTGGTGTAGGTTTGCTTACAGAGAATTTCTCTAAACTTACTGTACCAGAAAGAGGTCATACTTGTGTTGTTTCATAATTAGTTTTTGTGTTGTAATTACACAACTTAAAAGATAAAGCTACTGTTTTGTTTGGGCTTTCTGTTTGCTTGAGGAAAAGCTGGGTTGCTCTGAAGCCTGTACGCGTACCGGCGTGTTGTTGTTTGAGGTTTTTAACCGCAAAAACCGAGCTGATTTATTGATAGCTGATTGCCCACTTTTCCTTTCCTCGAGAAACTATTGAACGGTGGCAAGTGTGTGATTCCGTGCCTTCGAGTGCCAGCTGATAGGCAGTTAAAATTCTTGCCACTCCTCAAGCTTTCCAAAACAGATGTGATACCCTCTGGTTTTACAAATGCGGATGCAGTGCTGAGATTGGTAATTCTAGTCATTTGCTCCTTTGTGTAAGCAGTGGAGCCATAGAACCAGGAAAATAAATCTTGTTAGGCTGCAAATCACACCTGGATTTGATCTACAATGAATCCTTCAGTTATCTATGCAGTTTATAAGGGAAAACAATGAAATAATTATTAAAATAACTGAGGGGGTTTTTTTTCCCCCTTTGCCTTAATGAACTTACGCCAGGTACCTTGGGGATGGACTTTGCTGCTCTTACAATTGTGCCAGTGCAGTTTTCCCAATCTTACTGTGGCTGCTGGGGATCTTGTCCTTCACTTGCACTAACACTAATAATGCTTCTAACAGCTGAAACCTGTTCAGGGATGTGCTCTGAATTTGGGCTCCTCTTGGTGCATTGGAAGGAGGCACTCTAGATCTAGATCAATATAAGACCACATCTGAAAACAGATGTGTTTTAAAGTACATGTGTGTGGTACTGAGTGGAATTCTTAATTAAAAATAATAATCTGTATTAGCACGGTGTTTCCTTCTCTAGTTTGCTTAAACTCTCATTTATTTCACTGCATATAGGAGCAATCCCAAAATCTTTATCCAACTTTGAAAATCTTTCACACAAAAGGCACTTGGTGACACTAAGTCAATGGAGATGACACTCCACATAAAAGGTGCTTATGCTGTTTTAATGATCAGTGTAGTGGGAACAACTGTGTTTAGAAGTATACCAGCTAAATGATTTCGATTCTTATTTGTTTTTCTTCACAAGCAGCTGGTTGTGTAGGTTGAGGTGTGTCTGCCCACAGAGGATGTGGCAGGCATGTGCGTGTTTGCAGGCTGGATGTCAGAATCTACGTTATTTGCAGGTTAAAGCAGAGACAGGCAGAGCATTGATATAGAACAGTGTGACTGAACTTCTCACTGGATAAAACAAAGTACCTGGAGATCTAAAATAGATTGCAGGTTCAAGAATTGCATTATGTGTGCCCTTTCAACTTCAGATGTTACTGCACCCTGAATTCTGATCAGTTGGAGCCTTTCTCTGTGTTGAGATGTAGCACTCTCAACACAGTCCCTTTGAATAGGCTTTTCTTGATACAACACAGCTGTTGAAATCCAGGCCCACTGAGAGCCAGTGGGAACTTTTCCACCGACTGTCAAAGGGCAAGACATTCCTAAATGTGGGTATTTTTCTGTTGTAGGAATTATACATAGATGGTCATCCATCCAGGCACTTCACATTCTGCTCTCTGTTGGCAGCTGTTTTTTTGTTGGTTTTTTTTTTTTTGGTAATTTCTGTAATTTTTGAGCACGTCAGTTGAAAAACATGATCTGAAAAGCAGATCTGCTTGTGTGTCTTTGGGTGACCAATGCCTTACCAGGGTCAGTAAAGGGACTTAATCCAGGAGTAAGAGTGGTTCCATGGGCTAGCTGGGAATTGCTGTTCAGATTATAGACCAAGATACAATTAAGAACAAAACTGAGGGAAGAAAGCACACTAACAAACTTCCTTTGAGACCCCTGTAATTACTAACTGGCTTTTATATTCTGTACATTTGGGGTAATCATCTTTCTCCAGTAGCATTCCTGGCTTGTGCAGGAGCTGGGTAGGACTGGACCCACAGAAGTCCATGAAGCCATGCAGTCATGCAATTAAAATGGGACCATGGTCATTTGGAAGAAATTATATGGTTTATACTGATATGTTTCTAATAATAACATGTATTCAGTGATATTTAAAAGAAGTGTATCTAGTCACTGGTGTAGTAAATGTTGGGCATAAGCTATCTATTGAAGCCATTGAGGGAAGTCCAAGTCTACAGTTAGGAAAACAAAGCAGAGTTTTTCCTCTATAAGTTGTTCCCATCTGTTGCCGATGTGTTTACGATGTTCTTGACATGGTACCAAAATCCCTTCAGTGCTCCTGATCAGCTGCCCCCCCTGTGGCACACACACAGAATTTGCCTTACCTCGGTGCCCCAGCCACTGCTCTGCAAGCCTGGGCAGCTCTGTCATTGAGTTCCATGTGCAGCAGCTTCCTCAGCCAAGTTTTGCACTTATTGAAAACAGCCTTCACTTGCTCGTGGAACTGCTCTGTCCCTGGGAAGTATTTTAAGTGTTTGGTGTAGCAAATTGTCAGAGCTCTGGAATTAACTATATCCTTGGTACTGCTGTGTCGAGGAAAGAATGACTACTGCTGCTATCAAAACAGTTGTGAGTTGGCTAACACATAACTTTTCGGCAGTAAAATAAGTGTGGTTTTATATGAGTTTATGTGTATTAGACATATAATAACATATTTGGTATATTATTTGTACCTACAATGCATGCAGGTCTACTTCATGCTGATTTCTATTATTGCCAATGTCGCAACTAAAGAGAATGTAGGTTTACAAAGAAACTTTCAAAGGAAATTAACTCTAGACCTTATCCTTTGTTTGGAAAACTGGGAATCACATGTACTAATACTCTGAATTGCATACATCTGAATGCTGCATCTTCCTAATGTCTGAAACAAAACAGAGAAAGCTTTCTGTATGTGGACACAACCTGTTATTTTTACTTTTTGTATTCACGTTGGCAGTTCTGATGTTTTCAGTGTAAAAAAACTTGCACAAAGAGCAGCAGAAAACAGCATTTTTCACCTTAATGGAGAATTTCACAGCCAGTGTGGTATAATAGACGATCTTATGAAATTGGGCTCCATTAGACCATTTCTCTTAAGCAACACTTTTTGCTCTGTTTTAGAATCTGGGCAGAGCTGAAAGGCTAAACTTTCACATTTTTAAAGTTTTGTTTTAACAGTTGTCTCTCATGCTTCAGTCTCCCAAGTTTGTTTATACTGTTTACATTTTCCCAGCAAAGTCATCCTTTTTCTGCCCTAGCTCTGAGCAAACACTTTCAATCATTCTGCCGTATATGCTGTCCTAAAGTGATCTATTTTGAGTTGCCTTTCTTTGGAAACATACGTTTGAAATGCACTTAACTCATTCAAATGCACCAAAAAACTTTCCAGGAGAGAAGCCATGTTCTTCCTTTAAGAAAAGAAATCAGACTCTTGTGGTAAATTTGCATGTGTGTCTGAGGCAGTTACCTTTTAGTATATCCTAAGTGTCACTCAAGCCTCTTCTGGCAGTTTTGGCCATTTTTAAGTTGTAGCTGACCATTCTAACTGGATTTTAGAAAATAAAACAATGTTGCATTTCTGGATTTGTGTCTGGGTCATACAGGCTATATGTGTAAAAATATGCCCTAAAAAATTGGTGATGATTTTGTTTCATGAAGCCCAGTCTGACTTCCCCTGTAATACCGTGAACAAAGAGCCAACCAAAGAAATTAGTAATTTTTTCTTTTGATTACTGTGTTCAATGCACCTACACCTACCTCATACCTGCTGTTTACCATCAGCTGTGTTTAGGCTGAATATCTTAGGTTCCTAGAAACTGCATCATCTTTTCCACCTATTCTTTGATAGTCTCAGCTTGAAAACTGCACTATCTTGAATGTTTGTATGGGCACAAAGCAGCACTCTTTGAATTACCATTTAGATTTTGTCCGTACTTTTTTCCTCCCCCATTACAGTGGTAAAATCTTGCCAATCAGTTTTCATAAAATTTATGTTATCCCAGTACTGGCAATTCTGGTAGAGTTTTAGAGTTTTATTAATGTAAAACAAAGGATGTACTGAGAATGTTTTTGTTATACCCGAACTAATTTGTTTTAGGATTTAAAAGTATTTTCTCCATATCAATATTTTCAGAAATTAATATAATTTGTCACCAAATGTTATGCCCTAGAATCCTTCCTAGATAGAAGTTTAAAAACCTACTTGTCAGAAATAAGTGAGACTTTTAGACATTATACTTCCTTTTTCTGTGGTTGCATCTATGTGTTTATTTAGTACCCTAAATGGAGGGAAAGTATTCTACTCCACAGCCTTTTATTGCTAAAATGGCACGTTTTTGCAATTATTATCCTGAGATATTCTGTATAATGGCAATATCTGCCCTTTAGTTTCAGTTAGTGAAATCCAGCAGGTGTCACGCTGGGGATTAAATAAGAAATATTACACAAACAGAAATAATATTTTTAAGAAGAATTTAGAAATATTTATTCTAATAGGTTTTTCCAGAACAATTTTTTGACCAGGCATGTCTCCTTAAGTCTGAAATTCGGGGTATTTTTTTAGCCATATGATTTAATGGGTGTATTCATCTTTCTGTGTGTCCCCTTGAACATGAAAAAGGACAGTCAGAAATTGTACCCACAGGTGATGTGGCTGAAACATAAAGAGCTGTGACTCAGTTCAATATTGCCTTGCTATTAAAAAAATTGTTTTATCACTTTTTTTGGGGACCAAAATTGTTCTTTTTGTTGGTGAACATTGTCTTGCACGACTAATGTGTTTTCAGCTGTGATGAAGTCAAAGGGGTGCTTCTGCAAGTGATTTACATAGTGAGACAGTTTGCATACTGTTTGTGTTTGACTTACCTGAAATGGATATGTGAGGTGGCTAATCATCCAAACTCTCCCAGTAAAAAAGTTTGGAGAAGAGAAATTTTGCCATGTGTCACAGTTTCAAATAAAAGTCAACGTTGAATTTTTTGGTGTGGGGGAAAAAAAAAACTAGTTTATTGTTTAGTGTTTCTTTAGGGAATGATGTATTAATGTTGTACTATGGTGGATTTTTATTTGAGCGTGAGCTCCATATTCTGAGAGTTTCATATTGTGTGGAATAGGAATGGGATCGTTAAAAATTTGTGGGTTTCTAGAGGGGATTGTTGTTTATTTCCCAGACCATGTTAATTCCACCTTAAACGGAAACAAATACCTCAGCAGGCATCTTTGGAAGGCAATCCACAAATACAAGTCTCTCTTTAAATGGAAAGAAGCTTTTTTTATAAATACATGCATACATTCATGTATTTTTATATATGCATATATATTTTTATAGATATATATTTTATATGTGTATTTTAAAAATAATCTCATTCTAGAACTTGTAACCTCAGCCTACTTGAAACAATCCAGTTTCCTTTCTCTCACTTCTTTCTCCTGTTTAAGCCCCCATCCTGTTCCGTTTTTGATTCTATTCAACTTCCTTTCCTGTGATGACTCTGAGTGAGTCACTTTGCCAGGCATTAAGAATGTGGCTTGACAATATTTCCAACAGTTTATCCTATGCTGGCTCATGCAGATGAAATTAACCTCTGCCTTATCCTTCCTCTCAAAGAAATGTCTGTCTTCACACGTCCAGTTTCTTGGAAGGGGAAGGTGGGGATGGGAGCCCTTTCCATAAATGACCCTGTTGAACTTCAGGGCCGTCTTCCTTGCAGAGCTTGTGTGCCATAATATCGCCATGGGGAACCTCTTCAGCATCGATTCAGCGTGTTCTGGGCAAAAAGTTAGCTTCAAAAAGTTCAGGAAAGCCAAATTAAGGCTCTTTGCTGAGTGCTATTCAAGTACTCTCTGCGAGGCTACCACTGTGCATTCTTCATTCTTTATTAAATGTGTCGTTTATTGCATTAAAGTGCGTGGAGGGCCACCAGGGCCGCGCTGGGTTTGTGTGTGGCTGGCAGCAGCTGGGAAAAAAGCACATGCTAAGTAGGCACTTAAACACGGAGCTGAGCTGCTGCCTTTCTTGTGGTTATGTTCGTGCCAGCCCAGTGTGGGGCTTGCGGGGGAGGGTTTGTTTTTTTCCTTTGTTTTGGTTTGGTTTTTTGGTGGTTGTTTTTTTTCCTCTCCAGTTTTAGAAGAAGTGGGTAAAGAGGGATTTTTAAAAAATGGTTTCAATCTGTTAATTGTGTGTGTGTGTCAGGAAATGAAAGCCTTTCTGCTGAAAACAAACGGGAAATTATAGTCCTAGAAAAGAAGAACTTTAGAAAGCAGTATGCAAATAAGAGTAAGAATTCCCATCAAGTTAAACTCTGCTATTGCACTCTTCGCCTTGTCCTACAGAGGCCAAGGATATCACCCTCCCTCGGTTTTCCCTAGAGATGATGTGAACGATAATATCAGAGGTAATTTTCTCTGTGTTGTGCAATTAACATTGCCACAGATTACACACTAGTGAAAACAGATTTTTGTTTCATGTTTATTTGCTGTCACAGTGTAGGTTTTATCTAAAACAGGAGTAATGGTTACAATTGGAAGCTCAAACAATTCTGTCTGGAGTACAGTTGTGTTAATTTGAATGTATTTTTAGTTTCTCATTCTAGAAATTCTTAATTTCTGGCAAAAGGAGGTGATCTTGGTCCATCTTCAACTCTTTAAAGTGTCATTATTGGGTTGATTATGGAAGTCACAGCACGGTCCTTTCAAAGCCTTTTGTTCCCTCAACGCTGTGTGCTGGATGGCCATATCAGCATTTTGAGAGTACCTAGGAAAATCACTCAGATGGTTTTTAACCTTTCAGCACGATCCACTGGCATGGCTTCTGGGCCTAGGTTCTCTTCTCTTTTTTCTCCCTCAGTTATTTCAGCAGAGCTTGCACAAGTAGAGCTCTTTCTCTACAGAAGATCCCTCTTCTGAACACTGTGCATGCAATCCAGGCGAAGAATTCAGACAATGTAGTTTAACTGGACGCTTTTTATTTAGGGCTGCAGGGATAAAATAGTCTGCTGACATGCTAGGCTTTTCCTAGAGTCACATTACAGATCAGTGAAGGACATGGCAGTAATTCAGGGTTTGTTGGAAGGCTGGCAAAATACTTGTGCTGTCTTTGTGGGGGCACTGGAGCACTGCAGCATGGCAGTGGCTGCTGCCACCTCCAGGGTACACAGCGCCAAAAGAGCCCTGGTTCAAAGCAGATTTTAGGGACCAATAACCTTTCTAAGTCAGCTTGGCAAGGAAAGAGAAGTTTATATTGTCCAATAAAGACAAACTGGCACGACAGAGTTATGGGTGATAACTCAGCTTCCTCAGGGAATGCCAAACCACGTGTGCCAAACCAAAGTGTTCAAAAATAGCTTTATACCATACAGGAATGTGGCAACTGTTAAGCCAGAGGTTTGTTTTGTTTTGTTTTTACAATTTCTTTATCCCTCGTGTTTCATAGAATTCTGGGCTTTTATATTTCTAAACATTTACAGATTTTAAGCAGGACATTGTCCAACTCCTCCTTCCTTGAGTACTAATTAACAGTAAAACGATGAAGCCTGGTAGCAAGGAAGACAAAGTGATGGAAGGAATAACAAATTCACAAAGGAAAAAAAAAGTCTGAACCTTAGATGTTGTTCGCTTGGGAAAGTGAACTGAACAAATCAGTAAATGGAATGATGTTGCCTTTAGCGTGACTCTTACTGCAGAGACAAGGCTCAATCAGCTGTCCTATATCCAGTCAGACTTTGATAAACAGCAAGATTCCTTTAACTGGTGAGAAACCACTGCTTGTCTGTGACATGAATTCACTGAATGGTTATGAAATCAGTTGTCTCTTCAGTATTTTAATTAGACAGCAAAACCAGATGCTGGCTTTCAGTCCGTGGTCTAGTTAAGGTGTCAGTAACTGCAGTGCTAAGTGAGCTCATCCTTCTTCATACAGAGGGCAGGGGAAATACCCAGTTGTCACACTTGGAAGATCTTTATTGCCACCTTTCCTCTTCATCTGTGGAACAGAAGGACACCTCCTGTTTCTTCCACCATGTACTGTCTAAAAGACTCCACGATCTCTCAGAACTTAAGCCTATGAATTTTCCGCTGTTCATTCTTGTTGTTCCTGTAATTTGCCCTTGACAGGTAAAAGGATTCTGCTCTCTTCTCAGTTTACAAACCCTTCAGGCACTTACAGCTGATTATTTTTATTTGTCTCATTCGAGTTCTGCAGTGATGTGGGGTTGTTGTACGGATCTCCACATGCAGTGAGCAGCCCAGGAGTGGCAGGGCTGTCTCCTCACCTTCAGGATGGGCAGGATTTGTGCATGTGCAGTCCCACGTTGCATTGGTTTCTCCGCTGCCATGCATCCGCTATTATAAAAAACTGCTGAATGACAGTAATAGAGAGGAACAATGGGCTATTACAGGATGTTCAGACAGGGTCATTGCAGTATATTTTCTTGTGCAATCTTGTTATGAACAAGATTCATATTTACCAGCTTGTTTTGTCAGCCCCCTATTATTAATTGGTGTTATAAGGCTATGAGCTGCTCATTTTCTAGCAAAGATCAATTTGATGAAATGAAGGTTTTTTTCATAATAGCTCTGAGGAAAGATGCTTTTCAATATTTATAATAAATGTATGGATTTTTAAAGTATGGGGTATTTATTTATCATCATTGAAAAAGGAAAGAAAAAATGAAGTTTTTTTCGCCGTCAAACTACAAAGTAGCCTTAAGGTACTTGGCAAAATGAAATCACAGAATCTTGTGATGAGGCTGTTGTATTGGAAAATTTAGGTAGATCATTTAAAAGAAAAATATGTTGCTTTTGAATTTTGAAAAGAAAGCAGCTTATTTGCAGCAGTGCTTTTTGACATATAGGATATTTTCCATGGTTTGCAACACTTGGAACCCAAATGCACGGTTTCATTTAAAAGGCAAAGATGAAAAATAGCACCTAGTTGAAGCAACAATTGTGGGCTGTTTCTGTGTGCAGTTGAATTAACTTTCTGCCTGACAGACACCTGCTAATGGGCGCAGTTGGAAACATTGGAGAAGGTTTCCAGCTAATGTGAAATAAGGAGCTCAAGCAAGAGGGGATTCAGACAAACTTGGGAAGACGTGAATTTGGCATAGGGATCCAGGAATTAGTAGGATAGACTAGAAACCAGTCCACAGGAATTTGGGATGCTGATGAAAACTGCATTTGTTTTCAGCCTTGTACGAAAACGTCTCAATTTTTTATGAAGACGCGTCAATTTCTTAGATGTGAAAACGCTGGTCTTTGTGTTCCTGCAATAAACACAGCCCAGTTTGGAATCCTGGGCTATATTTGCATAAGAGATGCTGAGGAATGGAAAACTGAGGGTACTGCAGGTCAGGACTGAGGTTAGCAGGGCTGAGAGGGGAAGTCTGGCAGCCGAGGATCCCCTCGGCGTGGCTGTGGCTGCGCCTTTGCACGCGAGCTGGCCGCGGCAGGGACGTTACTGCAGGGGAACAAGGGACATATCCACAAACACGAGGTGACAGTAGGGGACACTGGAATTCATGCTGCTCCTTGAAAGCTTTTGTAAGCTCTACAGCTTTTGTCCCGTTTGACAAATGGCTCGTTAGAGGCCAGTTGTTTTTCCGCAGCTCTCTGACTCCTTTTGAGACTTCAATCCTACAAAATCCTTCAAGTTAGAAGAAGCACACTTACAAAGTCCACATCTTAGTGGGACTGTGTGGATGTTGCTCGGAGCACAAAGCAAGGTCAAAGGTTTGCAAATCCTTTAAAAGCAGTTAAAAATGAGGGGGAAAAAACTAGGGACAGGCAGGAAATATTGAAGACTAAGTATGTGATGCTGAAAATTTCTTTCTCTAGGGTCCACAGCACTCCTACTTTTGAAAGGTGAGATACAGAGGGCGCTCAGCAGTTATTTACTAGTGTTACTTCTATCTGTTTAAACAAAAAAATAGATGTATTACTTGGTATAGGAAGGGCCATGCGCACTGCTTAGTGTAAAAAATAAAGCAACTAATTAATGCCAATCAGCCGTACTTCTGTCTCAATTAACTACATCACAGTAGTTAAGGTGTTCCTCCTAAAACACCACATGATCTTCATGTGGATGAATGCAAGCAGTTTTATTGAACTTTAAAAGCTCCAAGAAATACATGTGGATTTCCAGAATCCATTGGTAACTTTTTTAAGCAAACATTTAAATACTCGGAGCATTGAGCATGACAAAAGGATTACAGGTGATGATTTTTTACATCAGCTGGGTTTTCCTGGAGGGTGACCATTTCAAAGGACACTAGTTTTTTTGGTAAATATCATTCCAGTAATGGGACCACAAAGCAGGGTATAACCAATTTCTTTTGGGTTTCCCGAGGGATAACCTGCAAGTGACTGCTGAAAATGCTTCTTTGATAAGAGAAGCAAGAGAAAGGTTGTAAGCAAACTTTGATAGAAAATAAGTTAGTTACAGTCCCAGAGAGAGGGAAGAACTCAGTTTGTCACAGACAGATAGTTGTTTCCTGACATTGGGCATTTGGTTAACAACTTCCAGTGTTTGATGATGTCATGGGTCGTATGGATTCTGTGTGTTTGGGGCCCTTTTGGCTTAACAGGAAGGGCACCAACTTATCTAGCAACTTCTCTGTTTGAAGAGATTCAGCTGCCCTTCCTGCCCCACTTTGCAGAACCTGAGCTTTCAAAGACAAACCAGTGCTGCTCCTGGGAATTTAGATTATCTAGACCTTTTTTCTGAGCTGAAAAGATAAATTCCCCAAGAGATGGAAGTAATTATTTTCATTCTGCTTTGTGCTCCTCAGATCCTATTAACTCTTCATCTACCAGAATCACTGTGTAATAACCAAATGTGTCTTCATTCCTTTTCCTATGCTCCAAGACTCTTGGGCTTTCCAAAGCTGCATTTCCAAAGCTGTCTATATCCACAAATGTCTAGATAAAGGATTTCCAATTTTCTGCAACCCTCTGGAGGAACTTACTGTTCTCTCCCCATAAAACCAGCCAGTATATGTTGTAATAAAACAAAGCATAGAAGCAAACCTATGTCAATAACACAAGAGGTGTTTGAGCCAGGAATCCCCTCTTCCAGAAGACCTTTTAACTTATTTTGTCTGACTGCACCAGACCGTGGTTTTCAGAACACCTGTTTCTAAGTTGCATCTCTTGCAAAGAAGTGCAAGAGATACAAGTGTGGAAGATACATGTGTGGAAGTTGTGGTTATGTCATTGTTTTCAGGAATGAAACTGCCTCTAGTTTTGTTGCCAGCATTAAGGAGTAACAGAAAATCAGTTGTTATGTTGGCTTTTTTTTCCCTTCCAAAATGTAGCAAGTGTGTTATTGTTGTTGCTGGTGGAAGATCCCTTTTCACCATCTTCCAACTACTTCAATATTTTCCTTGTTTTGTGTGAGGAAGGTAACCTTTGCAACATCCTGTTTTATTTACTAGCCATATCTGTAAGCTGCAGGAATCCTTCCTGTTCAGCTCGCAACACAGTACTCAAGACAGAAATCCTTGGTCTTCTTTAGAAAACCATTTGGTAACAAACTGAATAGCACTGTGATTCCTGTCAGGCGTTTGTTTTAAATAGCACCAATTAATACTTTTTTCAAAACTGAAAAGGCTGAAGTGAGTTGAATGAAATCAGAGTTTTCTTGTGTCTTCCCCAAAATTCAGGCTGTACCATATTGTGCGCTGGTCAGGAAAATGGAAAGTTTTGAGACTGATCCCTCTCTAAGTTTACACATCTCTGCAGTTCCTCCTCTTTTGATGCAGTTGGAATCCAAGCACAAAACTACTATGGAAAAAGGCTGCTCTTGAATTTTTTCTGGCAGACTTATAACCTGGGAGTATCTAAAATACATCAGAAATCCTGTTCGCATGAGAGTCCTGTCCAGATTTCCAACAAATCTGGAACATCATCCAGGGAAGTGTAGAAATCTACACAATCACACAGTTACAGCAGAGCTTGTGGTTGAGTTTCTTTTGATGCAGTTTTGATGGTTTTCTTTTTTGGCTTTTGGGTTGATGGGGGTTTTTTTGGTTTTTTTTTGGTTGCTATTCTTCCTTTGTCACTTTGCATAAAAGGACTTTTGTATAATTTTAGCTTGTTTCTTTGTCCCCTTCCTTTGTTATTTTTTTTTTAAATTCAGATTGGTAACTTTCCATTCTCTTAGAAATAAGTCTCATCTTTTTAAGAACAAGAGTCTGTTAAGTTGGAGGGTGATGAGAGTTTTGCAGAATGAGCTATAGAACCAGTTCATACTAATTTTCTAATTAGAACTGGATCGCTAATGAAGAGTCACTCACATTAGTGGGTGGATATTATTAAATAAAAAGGGTTTTATAGCTTAGTTTCAGGTAGATATGGTACAGAGTTTTATGTTAGTGGTATATCAGATTTTCCTTGCCACAAATCTTTTCTAGATGTACATATTTCCTAGTCTGACATGGTCCACTCCTTAGTTCTAATGTTGCTCGAGATGTGCAGTGCATGCAGAACTAATTATGGAGAAGCTGTGCTTGGAGGCAGTGAGCACCATGAGCAAAAACAGGCTGTTTGCTGGGCAGGGTGAAGCAACTGTCAGTGCTGTGGCTGAATTAATACTCACCAGTAATTAATTCCATGGCCTGAGCAAGAGCACCCTGAGACCATGTTATCATTCCAGCGCAGCCCTGCCAAGCAGCTGGTGCTGCTCCTTGTTTTTGTTTTCTTCTCAGGGAAGTAGGATTGAGCTTGCTGGAAATGTTTGTCATCTTTCACTGATATAAATCAGTAAATGTAATTGTTCAAAGAAAAACACATTTGCCACACATTACCTGTGTGGACAAATAGATGTTTTCTAGTGATGGCTCCTATTTATGGTTCCTGCGTTCAGTAATAGGTAAACTAATAAGGTATGTATGGTTTAAATTTTATTTATTTATTAGCATCCATATTCTCCTTAAATAAGTTTGATAATCTGATAAGTTTAAATTAATTAGCCTTTTAGGAAGAAAGCCTTTATCTATGTGATGAGTGTGAGGGGGGGAAAGCATTGGTCAGCATAACTGGTGGCTGCAGAATGGTTTAGGGTGCTCTTTTAGAATTTATCATTATTTACTTGCAGGTGTTTTGCTGGGGAAAAAAATGCATTTTTCTAGCACCTACATACTATTGCAGTAGCTCATGAAGAAGTGTTAACAATATTCCTGCATTGGGTGAGAGACAGGAAAATATATTCACTTCTGGAGGAGGAAAATCCAGCTCTTGGTAAACTGTTAAGTGGTTTTGCACTGAGACCTGTACTAGCAGCTTCTTATCAGCCTTAATTCAGCAAACATTCATAAGCTTAGTTTCAAATTGCTCTTATTAGATAAATTATTGTGCCTCTGTGCACTCTGTTCATTATATGATGGGGCTTGCAAGAACCTTAAATATACAGAAGGCTGCTTGGCATATCCAACTATGCAGCTTCTAATTTGAGGAGCTGAATTTGTTCATCCATTCCCAGTCTTTGGGCATCAGCCTCAGCACCATCTCACCCCACCTACTATAAATTTGTACAGAATTTTTATGTCCTAATCGGCAGATCTGCAACAGTAGAAACAGCATATGGAAACCATGTGTCTCCAAAAAAGTCAGGTCAGAGAGGACTTGCTACTAATGATCTGGTCTTAAGTCAGAGGTGATTGTATTTGCTGATAAACTTGATTTTGTTTTCCTTTGCTCCTAATTTGTGAGTTGGCTCCTGCCTATTGCACCTAACTGAGTAAGTAGTGTAGCTTTTAAAAATTTTAAGTGGTTATTAGGTAACTTTTATAACATAAGGGCCAGAAATTTTCTGGTTTAAAAGGCTCCAAGGGATCTGTATATGATCATACTGTTCATACCATGTCCTGTGCATATTTGTACCTTGCAGCTGTAGCTGGAGAATGTTGTAAAACTGACAAATGTGCCAGGTTTCCAATGAGCTGAAGAAAATGTGCCAGTTTGTTTCCAGATACTGGGATTAAGCTCTTTTCCCCACTGTTACCTTCTGTCCCATCCTGATGATTTTTTTTTCTTAAGTTTTCAAAAGTTTATCTCCACAGCAAATTGCTCTTAAGACCAACTAATTTTGTGGAAACAGATGTTTTTGATTTGTTAGCAGTGACATGTTGTTTTCAGGGATCAGAATATTTCGGGGTCAGAATATTATATTTTTGTAATGCAATTCATGCTTTTCATATATTTTAGAATACTTAATATGTTGTTTCACAGGTGTAATTGAATTGGAACCTTTATGCTCAGGACATAGGATTTCCCATCTTGAATCGGATATACACCAGTGAGCTTTAGTATCCTGCTTTTAATTTCTGTATATACCCTGTGCATGGTGCTTCTTGAAATGAAAAAAAAAGTATATGACGCCTTAAGAAACTGAATTTATTTTTTCAATGGCTTGTTTACAGAAAAAATAATTGCTCCTGAATGGTCTTGGGAGCTACGTAGTACTCTGAGACTCACATATCTTTAATCTCTCTATACATTTGGCTATAAAATATCGTATATAATATTATCCAGTCATGACTGAAAGTCATGACTGAAAGGAATGAAACATCTTCAGTGTTTATGAAAGCTATATGCTGCACTATGTAAAGTAACACAGTATTTTTATAATTATCAGCCTTTAATTGTGTTGATTTCCTTCTCCTCCTAGAACTACACAGAAAGGAAGGCTTGCTTGTGTTTTGTTTGAAGCCTTGATCAATGACAACTCCCTAACTTTCTTTTTCACTTTAGTAAACTTGTGGCTTAAACAGAGTCAGATTTTGTCAAAGTGACAAAACTTTTGACAGAGTGACAAAATTCTTACTTGCCCCCTCAGCATTTGCTGAGTACAACTTCACTTCTGCAGGAATGGTGAGGAACTGCACAAAGACCATTTGAACATCTGAGTTATTGAGGGCAGGATCAGTACTCACCACCTGCTCGAATTTTGCGTCTTCCTTCATCCACAAGAAATTGGATGAATAATGTCAGCATCAAGCATTGTGCATTTTAATAATTTTTGATGTCCTCAATAAGTTAGTCACACTTCAATGACTGTGTTGTGCCTCATGATAGTGCAAAGGCCAATGAAGTATGGAAAGCATAAATGAAATAAAATCACAGTTTTTGAAATGAAGAAGATTATCAGGGAAGAGCCAGGATCACACTCAGGTTTCTTCTGGGCAAGGGGGGCTGACAAGCCGCAAGGCATTTCAGGGGAGTAACCCTGCAGAAATGCCATGGAGCAGTCAGTTCCCTGTGTGCCATCAAGCTGTGAGAAGTATCCCAGGGAGAATGATAAATGTGTGAAGACTCGCGTTTGTAGGTGTCTCAACAAGTCTGTCTCTGCAGCTAAAAGACCCTAATTCAAAATGACTGCCAGGTGTACCAAAAAATGAGAGAACGTAGATAATTTCAGAGTTTTAAAGAGTTTGTAGCTCTTTAACTGTTGCATGGGACATAAATTTGTCTTAAGAGTGTAAAGATTTGCCTTTAGAAATTTTAGAGTTTTATAATTTAGGCAGTTCTGCTTTTCATACGTTTATGAGCTTCAGTACAAATAGGAAGTAACATGCAATAATACAGAAGTTATTGAAGCATTTCATCCCTTGGATATAAATGCAGCTAATTCTGAGACCCACAGCTCAGACACTGGCTTTCTGCAATAATTCCTCAGTTGTCCCTCTGGGGTGTGATCCAGCTGGGACAAGGAATGCTGACAAACCTTAGGATGGAGCAGCAAGTACGTCATAACCACTTCTGCCAAGAAACTAATCCAGTCCCACGGTGATCATCTCCACCTCTGTCACAGTCAGGCAGGAGAGGGGATGTTGCCGAGAGAAATGCATTTGAGCTATTTTATGGTAGAAAACAGCAGGACACGCATAGGTTTTCAGTGAGCATTTAATACAAACTGGTTGGGGTTTTTGTCTTGTTTTGTTTGAGTTTTGTTTTGGGTTTGGAATTTTTTTTTTTTTCTTTTTGCCTCGAAGCTTAGAACAGATTGTCATAAAGAAAATTTCAAGTTACACTAGTTAGAGGTCAAGTACAAATGAAAGTGAAGTTAGAAATAGCATTTCCACAGCCTAAATTGTGCAAATTGTTTTTACCAATAAATATATTAGAATTACACAGCATACCTTTCAAAGCTCACTGCCTGAATATATTGAGAAATAAGAAGTAATTAAAAGTCATAGTTTGATTTTTATAGAGTAGGAACCTATTGCTTAAAGTGTAGTATCTTTCATAAACAGAACATTTTTAGTAGATGAAGTGGAATTATAAGAAGGCTCTATGAAGTGGAATTATAAGAAGGCTCTATTACAGGGCAGTAATGAGTGATGCTCCTGACACAATCCACACAGTCCTGGCTGTTGGAAGCTGCCTTGGTAGGCCGATGGCTGGGACTCAGGATATCCCTTTCTGCTTTCACAAAAATCTCCTGGGCCCTTAATTTCCAGCTGAACAGTCACCAAAAGGCCCATGGAAGAGACCTTGAGCAAAACTTAGACCTCACAGAGCAATGTGGATTCACTTCAGTTATTTATTTGTTTTTCTATTTTTTTATTTTTAGTGCATGTTCTGTTTGAGTTTTTCAGCTCTTCCAGATGTGGTGAAAACACTTGAGAGGACTTACTAATTGTTCGAGGGACTATCTGGATGCACAGCCTGGTCTTATTTCAGTGCAGAATAGCATTTCTCCTTGAGTATATAAATCTAGAGACAATATAAATATTGTCTCTACAAAGATTCGTTTCTTTGAGCTCCCTTGGGAAGCAGAGAAGGGGGCTCCTGTACTGCTTTTGTAAGGTTATACTTTCAGAGCTGCTGGTTTTAGGGCTGCTTGGCAAAGCCCATCAGTGTCAATTGCAGCCTCAGAAACAAGAGTCTAAGCTCAACAGGGAATGATATTTAAGTAAAAATGATCTTTGATGGGAAAGAATACCACCCTTTCCTCCACCTCCTCTCGGTACTTCAAGATCACTTGACTCTTTTGTTCCCTTCAGCCCTGGGAGGAGCTGTTTCCTGCAGAAAGGGCTGTGTAAACAGGACAAAGTAAGGGCAGTCCCCAGTGCTCATCTGTTCCTGGGGCTGGGACACTGCAGTCACTGCAAAACTGCTCCAGTTTTGTTCCAGATGCTGACAGCCCTGCTGAGGCAAGCCGTCAGCTCTGTGGTGGGAGCTCACCCATAATTTTCATCCTGCTCTCCTGGCTCTTGCTGGGGTTTCTCTAAAAGTTGTACTTAGCAAGGTGCCCTTTATTTGCTGCCCTTGGAGGTGGCCCAGTGTGTGTGACCCCCTTTCCTCAGGACCTTTGGTTCTGACTTGTTTGGTTCTGCTCTGGGCATGTAATGACTCAGTGACTTCAGTGAAACTGAACAGAATGCTAACATGCTGTGTGGGTTTTTTTCATTCTTCATCAAATTTTAATTTTGATTTTTTTTTTCTTTTTTCTTTTTCTT
>LTAT01000010.1:27102045-27149776 GCA_003286495.1 Chlorodrepanis virens
TTTGTTTTTTTTTTTTTTTTTTTTTTTTTTTTTTTTTTTTTTTTTTTTTTTTGGTGGGGGTTTGGTTAAGAGGGGCTCTTTTTTTTTTTTTTAATATATAATTATTACTATTATTTCTGTTCCTTTAGCTAAGCTGTTTGTAGGGGAAGGGTTTGTACTGTCGCATGTTTGGGGTGCGATGGGATGACCCAGCACTCAGGCACCTGCTGCTTCCTGGGAAGCCCACCAGGGCTGGCTCAGTCCATCAGGATACAGCAGATCCATCAGGGCCAGGTTTGGCAAGTGTCTCTTACACCCTCAGGGCAGAGGAGCTTACATCCAGAGGGCACAGGGAGCTCTGTGACAGGCAGGGAATTTAGCCTTTGGTGTTGATCTGTCTCCTGACGCACACAGGTGAGGAGCAGCATTGGCAAGATGTGTGCTGCTACAACTGAGTGCAACCATGGTATAAATAGGGGCTGTACTAGAGACTGATTACCTCACCTGCAGATTGGAGCAAGCAAAATGAGACAGAGGTTTGTTTCTAATGGTTTTGTGCTCTCTGCAGTATATTTGCACATGTCGATCACCTTTTGCTATTGTAAAAGGTCAATTAAAATAAAAAGGACGATCCTGATTAGCTGGGCAGGTCCATTTCCACTGCACCAGCATGCGTTCTGGGTGTCTCTGGGGTATTTTTTGGAGAGCAAAATAGTTGATGGTGCCGGTACTTAAAAAGTTCAAGTTAGCTTCTGAAGTTAACACCCGTTCAGTTCCTTTCTTTTGGTTGGAGTGCAGAGATTTGAGAATTCCTTGGTGTACTTCGACCACTGTGAATAAATTTCCCCAACTAAAAGGACTGTAGAGCTGTTCAAAATCACTTTTAGTTTGAATGTTTCAAAATCTAAGTGAAGGTTTGACTCTGATGTCTGCAGATTTTTAAATTGATCCTCAGTAATGGTAATTATCAGGTGCTGCATTTTGAATGTGCTGTGGTGTTAAATGGTTACCTAGCACTAACATATTACACATGCTATTTTAAGGTGAGTTGTATTCTATTTTACACTGTAGTGTTTTTCACATTTTTGTCTAGGAATACATTCTCTGATGAGTAATTTCCTCACGGTTCCTGTCCTTCCTTAACATTCTTGTCCTCTGTCAGGATGGCCTGCTTCAGAGCTGCGATTGCTTTGTGATTATGTGTAAAAGAGATTTCCAATTCCTCTTAGGTTTTTATGTGAGTAATGGAGGAGTCAGGAGAATCAAATGTGGCTGATTAGCAGATTACCAGAATCAGACATTCCAGCCACCTTTATCAAAGCCTGTCTACTGCAGGGGACTGTTACTCAGTAGGGGGTGGCACTGGAGTTTCATTACACGGCATAGGTAATCTCCAGCTTCCAGCTGGGAATTGCAGGTGGGACATGATGGGAAGCTGTATCAGTTTGGTTCTTGGGGCAGAGCCTGTAAGTTATTATTGAGGGGGCTGAGAAAACTGACATCCACGGACGGAGCTGCTAAATGCAGTTCAGTCTGGGGGGGTGAGTGCTGGGAATGGCTGGCAAGAGATGAGAAGGGGACAGAGCTGGAGGCAGGAGGTCACCTTAGGTTGTGGCTCCTTCTCAGCATGGGAAGAGTCCCCTTCATGTTTCTTAGGAGCAAAGTGAATGTTCAGGAAGCTTGTCTCACTTGAGTCCCACTTAGCACTGGGAATTCCTTGTTGGGTGATGTTCCTTTAAACTCAGGCGTCCCTAGTGAGAGGCATTAATGTCCAACCCATGGCCTAAGAACGGATTTTTGTCCTGAGACCCTCTCAGAGGCAGTACTTCACAACTCCAGATGAAATACTGGTGTAGGTGATAAATGACTCATAATTTATTAGCAGAAATATTGGTTTATATTTTCCTGACTTTTCATTTCTCTGGGTTTTCTCTTAACCCAAGGAATTTTAGTCTCTATTTGCAGTCCTTCTGATGACAATCCCAACAGAAATGAATGAAAAATCCATTGCTAATTGCTGAATGGATATTTAAACCTCACTTGTAACACAATGTACAAAGTGGTGGTGGACAAATCGCTTAAATTCCTTTCTTTTCTTTTTTTTTTTTTTTTCCTCCAGCTCGTTAAAGGTTTTATTACTTATGGCCTTCAAAGCAGTCAGTTTTTGTAGGCTTCTCCAAAACTGTAAATCCAAGTGGACTGATCCTAAACACACTGCACTTCACACCAGTATTCACTCCTACAGAGAATGAAAATTATATCTGTATTAGAAACTGAAATTTATTTATATTCCACAGACTGTCTGTCAGACATGAAGCTGGTTAAAATACCACCCACAACAGATATGTCTGTAAGTGCCACACATGCCTTGAGAATTCTTTCAAAGCCCTTACTGAATATATCAACTGACTCTGAACTCTTTGACTTAGCCACAGTGTTTTTTAATTCTCTTGCTCTTGTCGTTCCTTTATATTCTTTTTTGGTGCTTCTCTTTGACCTTACAGGCAAAACTGCATCGGAGGGCTATTTTTAATGATTTTATTGCCAGAACTGAAACAATTTTCTTCACAGGGTAATGATTCTACTTTGATAGCATTATGTATTTTCAGTAGCTGACTTGGCTCCCACGTTTGGATTAGACTGAACTTCCCGTCAGTTTGGTAGTCTGATTCCCAACAGATGTCATGTTTCATGTAATGTCTGACCCTCAGAGATCACCAGCCAAGTGGGGTTCAGAGTTCAGATCTCTGGGTGATGGCCACTCCAGATTTAAATTCTCTGTTCCTTAAAAACACTCATCAAAAATCTCTTTCTGTTCTCCAAAGCTTTGTAAAGAGGTACAATGAAGCATCCTGAGCAACAACAATGATTACAAAGATAAAAGTTGTCTGGTGGCAATGAGTGTGGATTTACTTATTCTGGTGGTTGCAAATGACGCTTTCTGGTATCTCAACATCTTACCGAATTAATATTTGGGAAATTATGTCTTTTAGAGTAGAAAACCCAAATACACATAAAGTTTTCAGTGTCCTTCTTGATCAGGGTTTTAGCTAACTCATTCTTGGCTTACACAAAGCTAAAAGTACTTTTCTTCCTGCTCTATAAAACACTTGTATGATATCTGGAATAACTAATGCCATCAGTAAAATGCCACTAGTTTTGGAATGATATTGAGGAAGTGTTTGTCACTGCAGAGTCAGTAAAGGCTTGGGATATGACAAGGGAACACCAAGAATAAAAAGGATTTTGTGATTTCTGTGCCCTATACTCAGCACTGAGTGTTAATCAAATAGACTTGTGCGGTACTTGTTTTCTAATGCTCTCTTGAGAAGGGGAAATGTATTTACTTGTTGGGGAGGAAACCAACCAGGCTTTATTCCTGTAAATTTCTATTTCTTTTGGAATCCTGGCGGAATTATGGCATTCAGAAGTTGCCTCATCAAATGTTACCTGTTCTTGGTGTGGTGTAGGCCTGTATCAATTGCCAGGCATTTTTGCTTCCATAAAATCACTGACAGGGTCAGTAAGCGATGTACCTGTTATGGAATTCACCTGCCAGCAAGACTTGCATCCAGTTAGAATTCAGTACAGAAATCCTGTGTCTGTTTTCTCCTTTGAAAAACACATCCAGTTGTTCTTAGAGCTTCAGAAGAGAACACCATTCTCTCTCCAGCATATATGCTGATTAATTCAGAATATCTCATTCATCACCTGCCTGTTCCAGCAAATATCCTGCTCTATCAACAGCAGGAGGAAGCCAATGCAGGCGAAATCTGGATTTCACCAAAGGAAGCTTGGCATAAGCTACTATGATAGAAATAAATGCAGGAGATTTTTATTTGTGAATGGTTCCCTCGCATAGAGTCGCTTGGGCGATGTTGTTTCCATTGGCTCCAGCAATGTCAAGGCCATTGATGATGAAAGTTCTGAACTGTTTTTCCCCATTGCTTGGAAAATTGTCTCTCCCTCCTCCCTTCGCCCTCCTCCCTTCCCTCCCCAACCAAATCTCTGCCAAGCAAGCAGCTGTGAACAGAATTTCTCAGCAAGATGAATTTGAGTTTTTACATGCTCTGTGGGACAGGATACACAAATCCAGCTTTGAGAGGGTCTCAGTAGAGGGGTGCAAATCCACAGTTTCTGCAGGTGCATGAAATGGATGAGCCTTTGAGGTCTCTTATTGCGTTAAAGAATACAGGAAAAAAAATTAAAAATGCATGCCAAATGCATGCATTTCTTAGTTATTTTGGTACCTCAGTCTGAAGGAAGTAATGCCTGCAAGTTTGATGTCCCAGCTGTGCATCAAAGCCAAGCTAATGCCTGTGAGTTCTGCACTGGTATCTGAGACACTGACTTAAGAATGACAGGATCTGCTCTGTATAAGTACAAACTCAAGTGATTCTTTTTTAACTTCATTTTTAACTTAATTTGATGGGAAGCTTATTAAAGCTTCCCATCAAATTCCATGGATTTTGTTTCTGCCAAGGTTTTTTTTTTTTTTTTCTGGAGTATGAAATCAGTCTGAGGCTCATGTGAGGCTTATTTTTCTCAAGGAAAATAAATTCAGGATGTGATTATGCAGAAAATATGGGCACCTATTTAAAGCCATATAATATTTTCCATGCTTGCAATGAAAATTTTAATTTGCTTGCAATTTTGACAACTCAAAACTGAGATTTTCCATTGCATTTCCTGCCTTTCATATTATTGTTAATATTACATCTGGAGGGGAGAAAATGTGCTTAAATGTATACATTTATGTGCAAATAAAATTTGTATGCAATTCATGACCAGAATAGCTGTGCTTGATGCACATTCCTCTGCTGTCGCTATAGTGCCTGTAATAGCAACATTGTCATGTTTTATTTCAAACTATTATAAGCTTGTAATGTTTTATTACATTTGATATGTAGTATTTCATATTCCTTTTCAAGTGAGACTCCAGTTTATCAAGGCAGAGATTTTTGTGTCTGATTTATGTGATATTTTTAACATGCACAGTGCTTTATTTTGGTTTTCATTCAGGTAAGAGAGGGCGGAATACTGCAAAAGGATATGGAAAAGTCTGTTTGTAATTAAAGGAACAGTAATTGGACTTTAGGGACCGTGTGTAAGATACACTGGTCTTTCCCACGGCCACACCCTGAGCATATGATCTTCAACTGAATTCATGGAAACATTCACCCTGCTTCCTACAGATTGCAGCTGGCACTGTCTGTGAAGCTCTGCCTGGCTGGGAGCACAGGGATTTGTGTGATAGTGTGGGTTGCAGACGGGGGATGTGCCCGAGGAGAGCGAGGCACACAGAGCCAACGTGCACAAGTGAGGGATGTCGCCCTGCCCGTGGCTCCAGGCATGGCAGGGAGGGCTGTGCTGATCCTCAGCTGTGTATCTGTGGCTGTCAGACTGTGCCAGCCAAATTGGCAGCTCCCCCAGCCACTGCTCCTGAGAGCAGACTTTTCACAGCAGCAGAGGCTCTGCAAGCAGGATTGTCTCAGTGGCACAGAATCACTTCTCTGTTAACAGCAGGAAAATGGAACAGGGTGTCAGCTGAAGTATACAGACTAGTGCCTGTCCAGTTTTCCGCATGGTTGCTCTCTAGTACTTCAAAATGTGAATTAAGGCTTCAAGATGCACTTGCTGGACAAATTTGAAAATTAGAAAAGGCTTAGCTTTTTACTTTCAGGTAAGGATTATATACAATTTCAGCTGGAAGAAATTTTGCCTAAGTGGTATTTCAGAAAAGATATAGAAATGAATTATTTCACTTGGTGCTAAAGATTTCTACTTAGTGATAAAGATTTCTCCTTAGATGCTAAGACTAAAAGACTGAGCTCAGGAAAAAAATAAATTACTCTTTTAAAAGTAAGTGCACCTTGACAATGATAGTTCATAAAGATCAACACTCAAATATGTTCTAGGTGATTGAAAATGGCATTGCCTGTCCAAACAGTCATAAGTGCCCTTTGGGGGATTGTATGTAGCAAAACAAGCTGAGACTCTCAAGTTTATTTATACTGGTGCTAGTTATTTTTTGCCCGTTGTGTCCAGATCAGAATGAGGAGTACTGAGAGGGGTTACTGCAGCCACTGGGTAGCAGTTTGCATCTGCTCCAAGGATCTCATTTTGTTAAGCTGGTTAGTTAATTGCCCTGATCCTGTAGTTGTCTTTTAAACTGACAACATCTCTAGCAAAGTGGTTTTTCTGCCGGATGCTTCGGCCGGTGTCAGAGTTTTGCTTATGTCGAGATTCCTGTGGGTGTGGATGGAGCTGAAGGTCATTTCCATTTAGAAGACTTAGGAACAACCATGGATAATACTTTCCTCAGTTATGCAAAGCTAATGTTAACTCAGATTGACAGGAAATAATGTTAATGCAAAATACCATTTGCTTTAACAATATCTTGGAAGGAAATGTGGGCAGAGGATGGGAAAACCATCTATCACTGCCTACTTTACGGCTTCCTTAAGATGACTTCTGCAGCTAGTCTGTGAGGAGAAAGAGAGAAAGATCTCCCTGTATATACGATAAAAAGGAAGGCTCTGGTTCTAAATGTAAAGAGAAAAGCTTTGATGTTGTTGTGTTCTTAGTCTGCCCTTTGGGGATGTGCATCCATTATTTTCTTTTGTTGGAGGTCACTCCCAAGCCTTTGCCCTCCTCTGTGTGGACATCAACAGGTGCATATACCAATATGCAGGTATAGAAAAAGATACAGAAGGTAATTTCCTTCCATACTGTTGAGATTAACTACCTCTGGTTTAACTTTCTTGGGTCTCACAGACTCCTTTACAGCCTGTGTGAGCCCAGCTTAAACCATTTGCTGTTAAAGTGCCATTTTAGTGAAGCAAAGACATAGGAAAGATGGGGAATATCTGTATCTAATTAAAGCAAAGGAGGCAAGCTGCACACCACTAGAATTCAAAAGTTTGGTTTGGGCTGCTGCTTGTTCTTGGCTTTTCTACAGCCTGGATTAGTAGTTTTGATAATTTAGCACAGTATAACATGTATTGTCTAATATTCAAAGGGTGAAATATTCCAGAGCTTGCACTTTTGACTTCTGGCATGTGAAATTTTAAATTTAAGAGAAAATGTTCTGAACTGTGGTGACTTAGCTTGACCTGGTAAAGGCTTTGAAGTAGCTGGTAGTTTATTTTGTTTTAAGTAAGTACACCAAGCTTAATTTTTCTAAAGCTGCCTTACATTTACCCGAAGTTTTTTGCCTAGTGAATGCATCAGAAATATCTAATGAGCGAAAATTTAAATATTTGGCATGAACTTTCCGTCTGAAATTTCATCCTTAGCCAGACTAAAATTATTGCCAGTGAAAGCTGCCTTCGGGATATTTTAGTTCTCTGTCCCACGTTTTGGGGTTTTGCTTGGTTGTTGTTGTTGTTGGGGGCTTTTAAGTAAAAGAAAGAAGTGCAACACAAAATCAGAAGAATATAGTGCTTCTGACATTTCCATGAGGAGTTTATTGCTGCACTTTTTTTGTCAGTTCTGGTCAAGTCATTGACCAAAGGTCATCCCAAAGTTGGGACACTGGTTCTGATCCATCGGCTGCACCAGCACTTTGTTTATCCTGGCAAAAGCTGTTCCCTTTCCTGGCCACCTGCTCCCTCCCCATCCTGCTTTGAGCTGCTGCTGTGCCACTGTCCACCTGAAAATTAACAATTGCGTTAAGAAATCGTATTTTGAAACTTTATCGCCTTATTTAAAACTGAATGAGAATATATTTGTGCATAAATATTCACCCTTCAAACTTCTCAATTTAATAAATTCACGTTTAGATTCTAAATGTGAATCCAAAGGAAACTGGGGTAAAACCTGTGAGTTTCATAGGTTGTGCTCAGCTGCCAAACTGGGCTGGGGCCAATGAGAAAAAGCCTGAGTGGCAAACTGAAAAAAACAAAAGTCCTGGTACATTTTGCTTAACCCATTTTCCCATTGCCTTGTTCTGACCTTGAGAAAAGTCTTTGAACTGTGGCAATGCTGTTCTTGTAAAACGAGCATGTGTCAATGAAGAAATAACAAAAAACTTTTAAAACTCAGCCAGTTGAGAAAATTCCTTCATGTTGTACACATTTTCACAAGAAACCTTTGGATCTCTTTTGGGTCATTACTTGGTAAACAGCATCAAACAGAGTCATTCAGATAAAAAAAGGCACTGCCTGGAAGGGGCACAGAGAGCAGCAGTAGGCTCTGCAGCTTTTAAACAGCAGTGGCTGGGAAAAAAGCCCACTTTAGCATCTCAGCCAGGGGTGTTACACAAACCCTAAGGTCTGTCTGATGAATTCATAAATTCATACTGCCTTTGCTTCAATTCAAAGCAGAAGTAATTTTGCTTGAAGGCAGAGAAGTTTTTTTTTGGATTTTTCACATATATTGTAGGATTTCTGAAGCTGAAAGGAACCATGAGGCTCATTGAGTGCATCTCTCTGCTCCTGCCAGGACTAACTAAAATTAAATCCTATGGCTAAGAGTATCATCTATATATCTAAATGCATCTAGGTAACTACACTTACATACCTAGTAACAAGGTGGGAGCTCTCCAGCTTGTTAATAGGGTGGGATCCATGGGAAAGAACTAATGAGCTATTCCCTTTTATTTAAAATAGCATGTTAATTGGAGCATCCATGCCACATCCCAGCAGTTGTTTTGAAAGAAGTAAAATTTCAGGGAAGTTTACCTTGCATATATTTCAAACCTATTTTTTAAATTACTATACCAGGAATATGATACAGTTTTAAAAATTTTTAAAAGGGAGTGCCAAAAATAAATCCCCTTGGTCCCTCAGCTGTTAGAATTTAATCATTCACTATTCTGCCATCACCTTCCTTTCTGTTAATAGCTGTTTCTAGGATGTTTGATAGTGGATTTTTAGAGATAACTTCATTCAGCAGAGCAGCCTCCCTTCAAAGCTGCTTTGTGCTTGAGTGATTGCTCTGGAATTTTAGTGCTGTGGCTCCCAGAACTCTGAAGTGAACATGGTGAGTTACGGCTGGCAGCATGTGTGGCTATGCTGATGGATTTTAGGCATCAAGATACAGCTGGGTTAGGGCTGTGGGGTAAAAAGGGTTAAGCTTGTAAAATAAGGATAACAATAGCAGTCAAATAACACTGGAAACTCTGGAGGCATTAAGGACTATAAACTGTTGGAAATCAGTGGCATCTCTTAACAGCAAAGCCCCAGCAGTCTCTTGGTAAAGATTTTATTTTGCCAGAATCTCTCTTGCCTTCCTTTAACAACTAGTTCCTCAGGAGAGACAAATAATTTTACTTTGCATCAATATTTTTAAAATTCCTATGCTGCATTCCTTTGGCAGGGTTAGATGCCCCGCTGACTTGTAACTATGACCTTCAGTGAGTCCTTGCCATTCTTCCACATGGCATTGCACCATCTCTACTCCTGGATTCATGTGTCCTGAAGTCAGTAGGAAGTTCATAATTTTAGACAAGGAGGGACAGAGCCTTCATAATTTATAGGGATAGAATGGAAAGCACAAGGGCCAAGAGAAGACTTTTCAATGTAGAATCAAGGAGGAAATACTCTTACTGATTTTATCAGTGGAAATCCCCTTTTAAGGAGCCAAAATTGGTGTGATGGACAAAACCACAAAAAATCTGCTCTGCAGTCTGCTGTGTAGGGAGGAGTAATGTTGACCAAGGGCAGAAGTTGCAGAATATGCCAGGGGAAGAGCCCTGTAGACATTCCTCCTCCAAAATCTTATTTGGGGAGCTTTGTTGTGGTGGCACTTTTTGCTCAGGTTATTTTGTTGTTGATGATGTTTTGGGTTTTTTTTGTTTTTTGTTTTTTTGGTTTTTTTTTTTTTGGTTGGTTTGGATTTTGCCTGGACCACCTCCGAATAACTTGCAGTGTCATCCACACCTGTGTACTGCTCAGAAGAAGTGTTAGAAAATAGAGGAAAACTAGCACCACTAGCACTCTGTCATAGGTTCTTGCAACTTTAGGTGTTATTGGAACTGGCCACGAGTGTTGCCAATTACTGCTAGTAATTTCTGTTGGGTGCAGGTGACAAAACTTATCTGAATGGCTGCCAAAAGCTATTCATGGGAAGAAGCACCCAGGAGTAATTTAATCTGTGTAATCTCATATGCAGATGGTTCTGCAATATCTGTGAGACCACTGGCATGCAGCCAGAGCAATGCAAAAACAATAGCAAAAAGTGTGCTAATAAAGAGAATACAAGATGTGCAACATCCTGGTGAGCCAGTCCAAATTTCCTTCTTGCACCATGAGACCAGCACAGCCCATGGCCCAGGAATTAAACAGTGAGGACTTTCTCCTGCTGAGCTGAGCTTCCACCTGCACAAGGAAGGTGCTGTAGAATAACTCAGGGATAAATTGGGATATGCCACTGTCTTTCTCTATTTCTTTTAATCCCCAAGAAGACAGTAAATGCCATTATGCCACAGCTTTTTCCTAGGGAAACTCCTGGAAAGAAAGGTAGAGAGAGAATGTTTGTGTTTTAAGAGAGAGAATGTTGTATTTTATTTACCTTTACTTTAAAGATGCATATTGTCGGGAGAATGGAGTCATTCCCACACAATTATGGGATACCATTTGGCAGTTTGTTCAAATCCTGGCAGAAGTGATTCCCTCAGAAAAAAGGCAGATTACCCAAAGAGGAAGATTTCCAAACTGCCTGGCATTGTTCTCTGATGTAAGCATGGAGAGTTTGCAGCCCATATCCAGGACTCAGTGAATCTGGTGTGTGTTATTGCTTGGCTGGTGCTGCCCACTGGTGAAGCCCTTTTAGTTAGAGAAGTATTTCCAAGAAAGTTTGTGTGAGTGAAGATACAAGTGGAGGCTCTATCTGTAATTCCATTGAGGCTGCTAGTTTGGTTGGTTTGGGGGAGTTTTTTATTGCCAGTGCAGTTTGAACAGAAATTCAAATTAGGGACACTTTGAAAAGTATTGGGCATTTTCCAACTTGTTGTTTTTGCCTTTATGTTGGGCTGGAACAACCAAACACTGCCTGAGGTTTTACATACTTCAAGTTGTAGGCCTCTCTCCAAAAAGAACCAGTAGTAGCAAAGTGTCAAGAAAATACTCATTCTGACCCCATTTTCAGATGAAGGTTATATATCTGTATGCAAACATGTTAAAGTCCAGTGTTACAAGGTTACAGCACACTGCAAGATAAATAATTTACTCTGCAAAAGTTTTGTGGCTTTCCTTTCGTTGTCACTGGGAATGGTTGTTTTGTTGGCTTCTGGGCAAATTAAAGATTACGAATTGGTGGAAAATGTTTGGGCATTTATGGATGGGCCTGCAGTGCCCAGAGGGAGGCTCTCCCTCCTGTCCCACTCCCACAGAGTTGCATTCTCACTTGAAGTCAGATTTGAGACCTGCTTGAGGTGGAAGCTGCCTGTGTTTTTTGTTTTTTACAAAATGTGGTTTTCAAGTTCAAAAAAAAAAGATTTTTTTTTTTTTCTTTTTAATGACTGCCTTTTTTAAGCCTTTTACTGTATGGTTGAAAGGGCAAGTGTCTGAAGCTCAGCAAGGGTGCCACTTACTCCTGGGAGGATGGGGAAAAGTTAAAAGTAGAAACAGCTGATGAGGCAGGATGGCTCTGTAGAGAAAGCAGGAGGAAAAGAAATGGGAACATCTGTTAAAGCTATACTAGTGACTATTTTGGCTAAGCCCAGCTTGCAGTTCCTTTTTAATTCCTCATTCTTCAGTAGGTGTCACTGCTATCAGTGACAAACACAACCTAAGCCTTGGGAGTATCATTACTGGCAGCTCCTTTTTTGTTGTTGTTTTGCTCTGTTTAATTTATCCCAGTCTTCACTAAGTGCACAAACATGCACCAGAAATAAAAATGATATTTCAAAGATCTGGAATATCTGATTTACTGTTACAATTCCCCATTCTTTTCTCTCTGATGTTGCCTTTTAGTGGAAAATACTTCAGCCAGAGGACTGCCAGACTCAGTTTCAGTCAATACCTGCCATGTCAATCCCAGCCCTACTGGCTTTTGTGCAGATTCCCACTGTCACAGAGTGGAGTCAAGGGATTAATTCAAGACACTCAGGTTAATCTCAATCCAATACAGTTCTTTTCTCTGCCCCATGATGGACTTGTCTGATTTACAACAGCAGAACAACTGGGGAAGCATCATTATTGAAGGAAACCTAAGAATGGTCTCTTTTCACTATTAATTTCTTGTGTGACTAATACCTCCCAGCTTTGAGAAGGAAAGAACTTCCAGAGAATTAGGTTTGGTTTGTATCTCATCAGAGCAGATGATTAATAAAAGCAGCCTGACTTTCTTAGCAGCACTGGCTTGCTGCCTCAGTCAATGGAATATATTGCTGTCCATCCCTAAGAAAGTTCTTAATTGTCCTTGGAAAGGTCTTGTCCAGACTAACTGGAATAAATGCTGAGTGAATGAATTCATGTTGTGATGCAAGAAGCGCTTTCCTGCAGTTCAAACAGGCATCTGAATGACCTTCACCCTGCACTTTGTAATTAAGTCCATAAGCAGAGATGCTTAGAAAAGGGCAGTGGTTGGGGATTTTTTTTCTCTCTATATGTTAGCAACTGAGAGAAATGAGTGGAAAGCATAGACTGCATTATAGGCTTGACTTAACATTTTAGCTCCTGGGAAGAGTTAATAATTTAGCAGCAGATACTGGAGCAGTTAATAGGAAATGTCTACAGAACTACTAGGTATGGAAAGACTTGGACCATTAAAGGAACTGAGCTAAGAGATGACTTTTGATATTGTGAAACAGAAATAAACTTGGACTCTGAATCAAAGCAGATCTTTTCTGCCTTTGTTTATATGATGTTGTATCTTCTAGATAAATTAAAATAAGCAAGGCTTAGTGAGGGCAATATACAAACATGCATTTTAAATTTTTCATCCAACATTTGTTTTAGCATAAGGATTTTTGGAACTATTGTAGTGAAAATTATTTTGAACTCTTGTATACATACATAGAAAAACATAAGCTAAATTATTGTTGCTATTTTCTACTTGTGGTTCATCTCTTGACTTGTTCTGTGTGCATCATTTGTGGGTTTTAACCCTGCACAGATGTGCTTTGTCATACTTGGGAGAGAACATATTGTTGAATTCTTTACAGTAAGTTATTAATTCCAATTTCCTTAGAAGGTCAGGGTTCCCCCCCGCCCCAGGAAAACAGACACAGCTGTAAATGAATGAAACATGTAATAAGTTTGAATTAATCACACTTGCCCCCAGTTTTCATGCAGAATTCAGCTCATATTGCCCTTCTGTTAATTTAGATACATTTTAGATATCTGGTTTTAGTCAAGCCTTAGCCACTGCACAAAGATATTTAAATTTTTCTTTAGCTAGCAGATCAAGGTCTTTAAAGTTATCTATTCACTTTAATTCCTATCATGTGGATTTTGCAGGCAATTAGTAGCTCAAACCAAGAATATATTTCATGTATGCTAATTGGTCTTCCTCTAAATGTTTTAAGATCCTTCAGATTTGAATTTCAGAGCCTCACCTGTGCAATTGGCAGCAGTGTTCCAGGATTGCATGCCACTGGTAAAAATAGAAGGAAGATTATGGATACAACTTTAGTTTGGGTTAAGCAGGCACAGCTGATTTTACAGCACATTTCTTGTCTTTGCAGCAGGCTGTGCAATAAACAGCAGTGATTTCATATTTAGTAGTTCATATGTCCTACAAGAAGCTGTTTATTGTACTCTAGTTGTATTAGGAGGACCCAGTCCCAGCATAAAAGCAAAAGAGTTTGATGTAGAATGTTTGCTTTTTATGACTGGCACAGGGGTGAAATGAGCTTTTTGTAACATAATCTCTGCCTGCCAGTGTACAGACAGTTGTTTGTCCTCCCCCATTCTCTCACAGCACATAACTGCTGGAAAAGAAAACTTCCAGAGACAGAGCAGGTGTGCTGTGAGGGGGATGTGGCCTGGGCCAGGATGCAGGTTTGTGTGTGGCACAGCACCCACTGCCTTCTGCATACTCTGGCAATGGGCTCTCTGAGCTGGGTGAGGACTTTGGGTATGCAAGGATTGTATCTTCAATCACATTGTGAAAGTTGGAGTGAATTCATCTGTACCAGAGACCTAAGCTCATGCACATGTTATTTCTTCTTTCTTAGTTCAGAATAGCTTCATTAATGCTGCTGCAGTGAGATACTTGGGGTTTTGAAATGTGGTGTAGCTGTAATAACTAAACTGAGTATGCAGAGCTCTTTTGTCACAATGCAATCAGAAGAAGAGGTCTTATCTCAGTTCCAGGCTCAGCTTTGTGATCTTCTCAGGATACTTCAGGACCCTGAAATCTTAAAAGACAAGACTCCTTGACATTTGCTTTCCTTTTGGGGCAGCTGTCACGGCAGAGTCACACTGAATAGATGGTCTACGTGCTTCATAAATAATTGTGCATATTTTATGCTTGGGGTGAATTTTTCACTTCAAGAATCAATTCCAAGAAGAGTCTGCAGTGTAAGGAGGTCATACCTGGCTTGGGTATTTGTGTTTTCTTCCAGTGACAGATAAAGAAACTACAGGTACTACAGACACAGAAACTATTTTACAGCTCACATTGAATTCTTGCATTGCTACTATCATCCTTGAAAAGCTGGAAGTTCAGGATGAAGGGGCTTCCACTAGATCAGTTGTTCCAGAAATGGCAAAATTAAATACTAGGAGGTGGGAAGAAAATGGGAAATAAATGTGTGTGTTTGAAAGTCTGAGTGTATTTGAGGGAACTGACCTGCAGTTTTCTGTAGGCTCCCAAAGGCAGAGATGGCCAGAGTGCAGTTTGTGTCTGGGGCTGTTTGCTGTGGGGTTGGTAGCAGGGTACAAAACCCTCTGAACGTGTTGGTTGAGGCACTGGAGGCAGCAGAGCAGGAAAACCCTGCTGCTGGAGCTCAGTGCTGAGGAGCTGAGTGCCTTGTTTTGGTGTATTTCACATGGCATCACTTTGCATGAATAGAAATGGAGAGCACCTCCATCAGTTTGTTCTAGTTCAGAAATAAAACGTGAAACTCTTTTATCAGTGTTAGCTTTCATTAATTGCTAATTTTTTAAATTTTTTTTTCTTCTCTTGCAGTTTGAGTTCATTCAGCTACAACATAAGATTGACTGCACCAGATAGAAAAATGACAAAAATCTGGATCACATTTTTGCTGCTCTTCTCATTGGTTACTATGGTTAGTCTTATGAATTTTTAAAATCACTTCCAGCTTTAACAACCCTGTACAGAGTACCACAGGAATTATTAATATGGAAGCACAGAAAGAGCTGATCTTGTGTTCAGCTGTAGCTCCTGCACAACAGGATCTTTATCTATCTTCTGTTATCTGTTAAATTCCTTTGGCAAAGGAACAGAAATAGTCTTTACCTCTGCTGAATCCAGCATCTTCTCTGCTGGCTCAGAACAGTAGCAGTGAACAAGTGACTCAGAGACAGGACCCTGCAGACCCCAGGAAGAGCAGGAGGAGACAATAACTGAGTTCAGAGACATCCTCAGAATCTGAAATTTCATCCCTTGTACCGCAGTGGTACAGTATTTCAATCTGCAGCTTTGTTTTTCTGTGTAGCTTAGTAGCTTCCCATAAAATATTTAATTACTATTAAAAATGCACTCAAAAGGTTCAGGTTTTGGCCAGTATCAACTTTCCTAAGATTTTAAAAAGTTTTACTTTTAATAACTATCAAAGTGGATGTCTTGTCTTTTGAATAACATTCTCTATTCTGAGGGCTCACTTTATGGCTCACCTGACTACAGGGAAACCAAATAGCACTGGACAAGCTAAATGCTCCAGTACAAAAAATATAGGGAAGGTCTTTTTACATAAAAGATCATTTGGGGCCTGACTGAAATGTCTTTTAGACTAAACTTTGATATATTTCACTGGGTTTTACAAAAGCTGCTCATATGCTTCTGACTATCTCAGTGGTTTTTATGCACATTGCCATTCCTATTTACAAATCTTGCCAATTGTTCCTACCCTGTGCTCATTCAGGAGATATTTATCAAGATTCAGTAGTAAGAATTGCCCAAAAAACATAAAATCGTATGGTCAGTAATAAGATTTAAAGATCACTCTCTTTCAGTAAAATAATATTTAAAGTACAATATTTGAAAAGATTGATGTTTAAAATGTCGGAGCTTGTACTTGTGATTTGCTAAAAGAAGTGTTTTTCCTCTTAGTTTTTTGCCACTGCTTCTCCAGCTGAAGGACACCAGAACTCCACAATGGACATTGCCCAGCTGAGTGTTACAAGGAATAAAATCATGACAGCACAGTACGAATGCTACCAGAAGATTATGCAGGACCCTGTTCACAAGAAAGAAGGTAGGGATTGCTTTCTCATGAGGTTTTACTAATGTAAGTGGTCAACAGACATTATTGCAGTAATTCAGGGTCCTCTAGTTATATTAATTTCTTATCTTGCTAGCAATTATTTTTCAGGTTGTAACAATATTTTCCCAATTTTTTATAAACATCACTTTGGGATACATGAAGTATTATGTTATACTATCTCTCCATAGCACCACTTCAGATATAACACAAAGCTTTTCTTTCTGATGAAATAAGAAAATGTTAATTTAAGTAGATATCTACATTAAAAAATCATGACTGATTAATCGTACCACCTTATTTCATTTCATGCTCTTTTTATACCTCTGTCTGCCTGGTCACATCTGCCTTTAAAAATTGTACGTGTCTTAATCCACACAGTTTCCCTGCCCTGAGGGTTGTGCTGGTGTCATTACTGCTTTTCCTGGTAAGTCACTCAGAGCTGACCTCAGCCACTCCACCTGTTGCTGTATTTACTTGGAAGCTTCTGGAAATGCTGAGTGGCTTTTGAGGCAAGGAAAGGTGATTGTGTTCTTCTACAAAGAGATTTTTCTCTTCTGAAATGATTCTTTGGAGGAGCTGAGTGCCTGGAGGTCAGGAATGGATACAGATATGGCAGTGTAAGCTCATGCCCACAGCAAAAGGGGGTCTCACAGCTTCAGAAGGATCCGCACAAATTGGAAAATCTTCAGATGAGGAGGAATTACACGATGTTTGAGAGCTGCAGCCTTTGAGATGGGGACATTAATCAGCCTTTGAAAGAAAACTGAAGCGAGATAATAGAAACATCTTGAAAGTTGTAGGGAAGCACACCGAATGACTGTGTCATTGACTTTTGGGAAAGAAGCTGTTTGTAAAATGGCAGCTCATTCTCAAGGAGGTTTGTTTAGATGTTGAAATGTGTGTGAGCAATGAGGCATTGGAGCAGGCTCTTGAGGGACACTGGATTCCCCGTTCCTGGGGCACTTAGGGAAGTGTTTGTCCACAGTGGCTGCTGCAGGCTCAGCCCAGCCTGAGGCAGAGCCGCTGGGGCTGCCTCCCAGCCTGGCTTTCTCATGGCTTCTGGGATACCACTGTGTACTCTATGGATGAGCAAACATATGTGCAGGCTTGGTGTACATCCAAAATATAAATAAATTCAGTAAAGCTGTCTTTGAAAGAGTGAGGCTCTTTGCTAAGGCACATCATTGAGTATGAAGCAATTTAGCAAAAATTTTTTGCCTGGCATGTTCTAGATCTGAGGTTTGCCAGTTGTAGATGCAGGCCATTTCAAGGTGAAGGAGAAAAGATTTTGAAATGTGTTCAAAGAAATGTATGTATAAGGAGCTGTCTCTGCTAAGTGAAGTTTTAATCAACCACTGCCAAATCTTTTCTCTTTTTTTCCCCATTGCTGCAAACCTACCTTACCCAGTCCTACAGCTTACCTTTCCTCTGAAGGAAGAATTATTTTATTCCCAGGGCGCTCTCTGTTTGCAGGTCCTTACTGCAACAGGACCTGGGATGGCTGGTTGTGCTGGAGTGATGTTGCTGCCGGAACCGTGTCAGTGCAGCGTTGTCCTGACTACTTTCAGGATTTCAACCCGTCAGGTATGAGTGCATGGACTTCTACATCACTGTATTTCTCACTGAAATGAGAGTCTGAGGGCTTGATGTCTCTTGTTTGCCTCACTCGAATCATTAATGCTCCAGGATTTCAGAAACTCAGATTCGTTATTTGCATTTTCCTTTTATCTCATAGAAAACTGACAAGTTACTTATTTTCTTTGCTGAGCTGCATCCCTGAGAGATTCTGTAGATTAGGCAGTAGGAATTGAAGTTAGATTACACTTTTTTCTTCTTAGAGATGAGCTTTTCTGACAGACAAGAAGAAACATGACTTACTGCTTTACCTCAATTTAACAGTTGAAGTTGACAGAGTTTCTCCCACTTTGAATCATTTCCTGTTTCTGTGAGCTAAGCTTTGTGAGCATGTGGAAAATGTCGTGGATTTCTTTGTATTTCCCAGGGTCTTTTCATGCCTCTATTTGATGATAGAAATCATTGTGTTTCCAGCAATTTTCCAGTTTGGTTCTTGAGCAGTTTTGCTATTTATGTTTTCCTGCCTGTCCAATACTAATTTATAGTGGTAGGATGTTAGTTCAGTTCCCATCTTGGATGTTAAGCAAGACATTTAAATATTCTTGTCGCTTCATCTGGTAGTTCTCTAACAGTTAGTTCAATGTATTTTGATACTTAATGGATTGGAGAGGGAAAATCTATTTGTTTTCTTAAGGAGAATGACATCATTGCTTGCCCTTGCCAAGCAAAAGCAACGGCCTCAAGTTTCTCAGAATTCATAGTAACAAGCAAAGTCTCTCTAGTCATATTAATAAAGCTGTCGTTTGTTTGCCAATCTTTATTAAATACTTGGCATCAGGAAAGAGAATTTCAGTGCTGACTGTTGTGTTTTTCTTTCACTTTTCTTCTTTTGTTTTTCATTCTGTCAACTTTGATTGCAGAAAAAGTTACGAAGATCTGTGATCCAAATGGGAATTGGTTCAGACACCCAGAAAGCAACAGGACCTGGACAAACTACACCCAGTGCAATATCTATACTCATGAAAAAGTGAAGGTAGGAGAGGAATGAGTGCATGGTACCCACACCAAGAAACTGACCTGAGAATCTTTACAAGTTTCTATATATCAAAAGTAGGCTCTGTACTTGTGGGGGTCTATGTATCGACGCTATTTTTATAGACTTCACTTTATCTTGAACATGCCCATCCATTAAAAGATTTAGAAAAAGAAAAACAAAGTCTCTAAATGACCTCTTTGAATTCCTTTGTGATATGTGAGGATACAATGGGCAAAATTGCATATTTTGCCCCATTCCCCAACTCTATGTCCACTAATATTCCTTATGTTTATGTAGCATTCAGTCATGGGAAGAAGCAGTAAATTGAAAGTGTAGGTTCCCAAGAACCAGGAATACAAACCACAGACCAAGACAGGCTGTAAATTAATTTGAACCTCATGTTAAAGGGCTCAGTAGTAGCAGAGTGTGTCAAGAAATCTGACCTGTAATAGTTTCTAACTGCCTGCACCATTGCTCTTGAATGCCTTAGGGTACTCACCTAAAAAACCATATTGGGCAAAAGATAGTTACAGATGATAAGGCACTTAATTATTGCTTTTTCTCATATCATGAGACTTTGATTTTGCTAATGGCAGTTTAATTCTATTAGCAGAATTGCCATAATTCATTGATTCTTGCTAATATTGGGCTGGGAATGGAGGATATTATTCAGAAAGGAGCAGATCTATGACAGTCCCTCTTTATGAACAGTGAGGTAGTTCCCCTCAGGCTGTTTTGCCAGCATATTTCAACTCTCACAAATCTGAAGCCGTTGTATGGAATAACAGCTCCAAAGGTCTTGCTGCAGTTGTGTGTTTTGCTCAGCAGCATTATCTCCTCACTGTGCCTGGAAGGTGAGTGGGGCACTGCACAGTAACTGGGGCTGTTGTGCTTTGTTAATTCTCATTTTTACTGCCCTCAGCAGTGCTCCCTGCTGTACCATGCTCTTGTGCCTGTTCTAAAGTGTGGGGCAATCTCTAAATCCTTTAAATGCACCTCTGCCAAGGTTGGCCACTGAGTGGGGGGGTGATACAGGATATGGCCCTGTCCCAGAACAGCGTTGTCATTTATACATCTCAAATTTTAGCATTTTGGGGTAACGCTCAGTTTTTCTCACTCACAAACTGTTCACTTTCCAAATTTCACAATAAGTTCCATTTATACCTATTGCATTGATGTTTGGGGTGTTTTTCAAGGAAGCAATCTCATTTAAAAAAATAATTGTGATGTGAAAATTTCTAGCACACATCAAGAGTTACCTTTGTGTCATCTTGCAACCTCCTTAAAGCTTTACCTCTAATCTTTTTATCATTTTTTTTAATCTCAAAAGTCAGTATATATAGCAAGCTGCAATTACTCTGCTCTAACTTGGAATGGTAAGTTCAGGGGATACACAGAGTTTGCAGTATGTGAGCATTTGTATGTGTGCTCTAACTCTCCCTATGGAACCCAAATAGTTGTGCTTTATTGTGTGAGTATAAAGTTCAACCTGAAAATCTTCATTTCCATATGTGCCAAATGATAACCTTACATTTAATGTAGCAAGGGTTTTTTGCAAGACAGGTTCCATGACTGAAAGCAAAGGCTTGCTACTTTGTGATACAGCTAATTAGCTAATTAATATATTAGCTACAGGAATGAATGATAAGATGAACATATTCAAAATTTTATATCACCAGTTCCTTTTTTTAACCTTTTGTATCTACCCAGATTCTCATACTTCCATAATTGGCAGCAGGCTTATTTAACATAACATATTATAGAAACATAATTATGACTATTTAACATAATAGTCTTCACTGGTTTTGAGTCATTGTCAATTTTTTTCATGCCCTTCCTGAAATACTCAATAAAAACTGAATTTCCAGTACCATAATCATAGCTCACTTTGAAGGAAGTGTCTTTGAATGCTGAGAAAAGACTTGTTCCATCATTACCTGAGATGGTTTTGGGTTTGTTTTATTTTCCATATCAGTGCTGTAGTCATTTAACTGCAAGAACAGATTTATAAATATGTGCTTTATCAGCAGTAGCTCTGCCTGAATCACTTGGCATTGTTTCTGTGTTGCAGACTGCTCTGAACTTGTATTACTTGGCCATCATTGGACACGGACTTTCAATTGCATCACTTCTGATTTCTCTTGGCATATTCTTTTATTTTAAGTAAGTATATTTAAAATCCATCATCAAATCCCAGTGGTTGCCACAATCCTGGTTTCAGTGCTTTGGAACACCAACCATCCAAATATAATTAGATGGAGCAGGAAGCTGAAGAAAGCCAGTATATAGGTTTGCCATTGGACTTCATATTGTAACAAAAATGGAGGTTTCTTTTCTCAGAAATCTAAAATCAAAAACCAGCCACCCAAAAACTGTAGAATATATTGAAAATAGGAAATGGGAAAATGTTTGTTCACTTTGGGTTTGTGATGTCTGGATTTTTTAGTGCTAAATTACAGTATCATACTGGGAATTGGACACAGTGATCCTTGTGGGTCTCTTCCAAGTCCAGATGTTTTGTGATTCCAAGCATCAACTGAACTAAAGAGCAAGTGGGAACCAAAATAGTGATGACATTTGATAGGTACAGTAACATTCCAAAGTGGTACTCACAAAATACGTCAACTGTAAGGGAAGTAAGGCTAAGAGCTACAGTAGAAATGGAAATAATAAGAATAATCCCATTTTTTAATTCACAGCATTGTGCGTGACAGGCTTGTCATCTGCTGGCCAACAATTATGTCACCTTCTTGAAAGGAAGTTTGAGAGTGTATCACCATTGTCCCAACAGCTTGTAATACAATACACAGGTCTTTTGAAATTAGTCTTATTACTTCATATTTGGTGAACTTTCTTTGCTTCCCTATGAAAGACTCCTTTTCTTTTCTTTTTCCTTTAAGAAGCTGCTGAGGCCTGGTGGAAAGGGGAAGCCAGGAGTGTTGCCACATGGGCAGAGCTGAGAAAGACAAGTTGTTCCCTGTGCCAGCTGCCGCTGTGCCCAGAGCAGGCTGCCCTTGTCAGCCTGCTTTAATCATTTCATAAACACCTTCTCCTTGGCACGGCACATCTCCTGCTCCTGATCCAGCTGCCACACTCCAGCCTCCATTTCCTCCTGACATTTAAATAGCAATAGTAGGTACTGCCAGTGCCAGTGGATGCTGTTCTTCTCATGCTGTGGGTTTTGATTAGGTGGAGGCAGCTGATAGCTGATTTAAAAAAAAAAGTTCTTTTTAGTCTGTCTGAAAGCAGTGCTCCCATTTTAGCTGTGCATTATTTCCCCAGCTTCCACAGCATTTCTGCAAATCCCCAACAAACAGGAGTGTTTAAACTTTGTAGTCTTTCCTTTGGAAATCTAGTATTTGAGATGGCATGTCAGTTTTTTTCTGATCTCGTTTCATGAGGAAAACACATATAATTGGTTTTCAATCAATTTCTTTTTGTACTGTCTGTAAAAACAACACTTCTCCTTTCCAAATTCACTTTCCTTCCACAAACTCAATGTGTGAAATGGCTCTGAGTCATTATAAGATCTTTGATTTTGCATAAAAATGGACTGTACTATTGCAATGAATGTCACAAAGTTTAGCAGACTAAATATCTAATGTGACAGGAAAAATGCTTTAACACGTGGGAAAAGAAAAGGATTTGGAGTAGGAGATGATTTTACAAGTTCACAGAGAGTCAAGCATGATTTTTCTGTACCAAAATATGAAAACCAAAGTAATTTCATCTTTGCTTGTGGCACTTACTGCAAAAGCAGGTGATCTGCTGTGCTGCCATCCTGTGTCATGTTTGTCTCACCATCCAGGGATTTTCTTCTCTGAGAGCAGGATCATCCTTCCTCAGAGACCACATGGAATGAATCCAGACCCACAAACCACATTTTCTAGACTGCGGTTTATGTTGGGATATAAAAGGAAATTACAAAATTCAAAGGAAGCTAAAGAAAGTCCTCTGCAAGCTGTTCTCTTGGGATGTACAGTTCCTCTAAAGTATTTTTAGTAGCAGAAGGGTATTTAAGGACCTAGATTAATACCAGGATGTATTATGTATCAGCTAAGGCTTGGATAATTATTCATAGCTTTAACAGGTGGACTTTTTTTTTTCCTTTTGTGGGGGTACCTTTGAATTTGTCATTTCCAAAACATTTAATCTGTAAGTCAACTGACAGTTTCCAGACAACATTTGCAGGATTCCTGATCATTAAGATATCTTTAGATTTGACTAGAAATTTGGATTTTTTTTCTCCAAAGGAAATATCAACTGTTTGGGATTTGAATTATTTTTTAGGACTAAAATTTTTCTGCATTTTAAATTTTGTTTTTTCTTCAGAATATTTTCTCCTTGGAAATACTTGTCCAGCTTGTGACTTGTGCTCCCCCAAGTGCATTGGAGTTTTTGGTTTAACAGAATGAAATCGGTCATAAGCTTGGAACTCTGAACATCTCTGAAAACTCATCTATGAGACATAAAAGTAACTTCTTGCAGTGTCTCTGCTTTCTCATTGTGACATACTCGAGATCATGCACGTGTTGCAAATGTTAAAATAATTGTATGGCTTTCATAAAGAACAAAAACTGAGGCAAGAGAATACTTTAAAAAGCAGTGATTTAGGATAAAGGGGAGCTGCAGTTTCAAAGATGCCCCCACCTCTCCCCACAAAAATCAAAGCAGCCAAAATAATAAAAAAAAAACCCTCAAGCAAACCCACCTGAAACAAAGGAGGTTTTGATCAAGTGTCACATTAAATCCCATGACAGCATTCACAGAGGAGAGCAGCCGTGTGTTAAAGAGAGAGTGGGCAAAGCACTGATTATTGGATTGTGTGTGGAGACAGAGCTACCTAAATCACCCAGTTAATGTCATCTGAACTGATAATTCCCCTTAGGTCCTTACGTGGATCTTACTGGTTAAGTTTTGCAGTATTGAAATACCTTAAAAACTTAGATCTCAAACCCACTTAGGGGCTTTTGAAAATGTCACCCTTTTTTCTTTTGGAGAAATTAACTGTTCCCAGTTCCCAAGATATACAGGAGTCAAAAAAAAAAAAACAAGAAAAAAGAAAAAAAGAAAAAAAGGTAAATAGATAACATAGTAGGAAGTCTCTTTTTATTTGAGGTTTAATTGAGGGGTTGGTCATTCAAATGTACTTAGATCATAAACATGAGAATTAAGTGATTAAAGGATATTATGTCATTAAGAAAAACAGTCAGAAAAAAATGGCTATAGGAAGGATAACAGAAGAGAGAGGGTGGGGAAGCTTAGAAAAAATCTTTTTATTACCAAAAACAGTCTTAGTTTTTAAATGTCATCAGTCTTGCTTTCTGTTTCTTGTCCGGTGATCCTTTCAGTCCTTTCATGCATGGGTGGAGGTGGGTGTGGATGGGTGTGTTTGAATATTCAACAGGAACAGCTGCGGGATGACCCGGAGCGATGGCCCCATTAGCTGTACGTGCTCTTCCTCGGCTGAGCCTTGAGTCTTAACAATAAGCAGACAGAATTCCAGAGCTGTTCAGGACTTGTTTACACAAAGCCCTCCACTGGAATCTAGCATTGTCTCTCTTTTCGTATATAAAACATACAGGGAAAAAACCCACAGAAAAATATATTTGCAAAAAATGTAAGACCCTGCATGTTATAATCATTAAATTTTATCCTTTTGGGGCATTAAAGCAAGACTTAAGTAAAATCTTAAAGAGCCTAATGGAATATTTTTTTTCCTCGAATTCATATGCAACCCTGTTTTCCATATTTTCAAACTTTTTCTTTTGTGTTTTCTTCAGCCAAATGACACGTGGCAACCAAAGTTTCCTATAGGTCCCTGTTAAATGGCAGCACTGGTTTCTAGAGGGGTTTCCTTTTCCTTCCCCTGTTTTTAGTGCCATGGGCTTGGACTGTTTGTCTCAGGGCTTGCACAGTGAGCACTGTGAACTCAGTGCAGGGATCTGTGGGTGCTTGGTACACTGCCCTTGTGGGAGCTGCAAGGATGCAGCCAAGCTCTGCCCTATGGCCAGGCTTATGGGGCTGTCCTTTTTTTCCTTTGGGTCACCTTGGTTGTCGTTTCATCTGTCAGCAGTTTTCAATATACTCCTCTAGCCTTTGTGAAGATTCCATATCTGCATTTCTCTGAAAAAATGTAAAGGTCTCCCTTCTATCCTCTCAAAATAAAAATGAATCACCGACGTCCTCCTTTATCTTTTCTTCCAGGCATGCTATTTGAAGAGGCCGGAAAACTGGATTTATTATTTTTTTTTCCCTTGGGTGGCAGTTTAGACATGTCCCCTGCTGCTCTTTTGAATGTCTTTCTGATTTTTCTCAGTGGCATGTGTGTAAGTGGTAGATTTTGTCTCCCAGTTGGTCATTCCCAAGGGTCAGTCAGCTGCACTCCGTCTCTCTGGCCATTAACTGGAGACAGGCAGGTGTGGGGACTCTGCAGCAACTCGATGCTGTCTCTGAAGCAACCCAGGAGTTCACTGAAAAACTTGAATGAGAAGCAGTCCCTCCTCCTTGATTACACTAAGTTATTCCTGCTTCCTCTAGAATGGCAGAAAAACAGAAAGTTGCTGCACCTAAGTTCACCATTCTTTGAGATAGTTGAATTTCTGTTGTTTTTTTTTTTTTATCTTCCAAAGATATTCTCTCTTTAATTTTATTGCAAGATTAAAAGCAAACTTTAGAAATTAACACTGTTAAATGCAGTTCTCTAGGGATTTTATAATTACATCCTATAAATTTTTATAACTTAGTTACACACAAAAGTCAGGGGGAGATTTCATTACTTTGCTTATTTAGACTTTCTCTAGCTTTGGGCTGAAGGAAAGAGAATGACAAGGATGTGAGTAACAGGAATTACCCTCAAAAGATCTGAAGAGATTTGGGTAAATGGAAACAGGGTAAGACAGCTTCATCAAGTGCAGGTGTGATAGGTAATTAGGAAATTCTTCAGGTACTAACCAAAAAAAAAGTAAATCCTCTGAAAATTATTATCAGCATTTAAATAATTTTCAGCTGGCCACTATAAAGCAGATCCTTCACTATAAGCATATTGGATCTAAACGTACTTTCTTTCTTCCTTTTGCTGTATTAAATTCACTCTGGACATGAAGAAAGGGTTGATGTAGGGCTTGTTAGTAAAATCAAGAGCTCTAGCATTTCCAAATGTCAGAGTTGTCCCCAAGTACACATAATTGTCCTCCCATGTACTCATTTGTTCTTGTTTCTCTTTTCCAGGAGCTTGAGTTGCCAAAGGATTACCCTGCATAAAAATCTGTTTTTCTCTTTTGTTTGCAACTCTGTTGTAACAATAATTTCACTGACCGCCGTTGCCAACAACCAGGAATTAGTTGCAACCAACCCAGTAAGTGAAAGTCTGTTTGCCAAAGTCTGCTTGTTTGTAGGTGAGTGGCTCAGAGAGTGGTGCAGCAGAGGTTGGGGTGCACAGCTGATGAAATGCTGTGTGCAGTGCTCCTGACGTCACGTCCGTGTGACAGCAGACGTCTCACACTGCCTGGCACACTGCACTTTCCAGGCTGTGAAACAGGTAAAGTGGGACTGGGCTCACTGAATGCCGCTTCCCAGTTCCACAGAATGGCATTTGCCCTGAAACAACCGCAGAAAAGCCGATTCTAGATGGTTGTGCTTTATTGCGAGAGTATAAGGTTCAGGGAGGCTGACAGCTGAATTCACCAAGGAAGGGCAGGAAAAAAAGGTTTTACAAGGTGTTTTGGATCTGTCTGCTAGTTTCTTATGGCTTTAACTTGGCCATCTTCAGTTAAAATAAGTACGATTTCTATTTTTGCAACACAATATTCTAGAGATGAAGTACATAAATAAATCCATAGCTCTGGGTTTATTATTTAGACATGGAAGATCAATCTTAATTCTGTGGAAGTTAGGTTGAACACTGCAGAAGCTGAATCGAGTGAAAAGATAATTTCCTTTTCTCCTGTAGAAGCAGTCATCAATGTGCTGGAAAACATACCTGAGATAGCTGCTAATAATCATCATCAAGTGAGTTAGGTAGCAGAAAATGGTAAAACAATATTGGATTTTGGTTTGTTTTAAGCCAAGTGGCAGAAATAGAACAATCAAACAGGCAGCAATATTGAAAGAAGGGAAAAAAAGGATTTAATGTGATCAAAACTTCAAGTTAGCTATTGCTCCTTGTTCACAACCTCACATTTTAGACTTCCCAATAAATTATATTATAGCATTTGAACTGTAGAATATATTTTGAATGAAGCTAAGTACAAATAATAAATGCCAGGCTTCTCCAAAACCTACTGTGAGCTCTCGGTCCCTATGTGCAGTTATAAATAGGTTAAAACTAGAAGTACTGTAAGCATTTTTAAAAAATGAATTGTTATCTGGGGTAGTTATGTGTTATGATGGGTAAAAACTGAGAGGGGATTACTGTCAGATAATTTAAGGATTTGGAATGGTTAAGTGTGGTAAGATTTGCAATGAGGCAAAATATCATAGCAGCATTCTGTCACACTGGAGGATCTCAGAGTCCTTGTGTTTGAAGAATAAAAATCCAGACTCAGTTATTAGTTTTATGTCACCACAAAGTAGGGGGTTGTAATGTCATGAAAATTCTATTTTAAAAAGTAAATAAATATGTAATTGTAGTGTAAAACAGAATAAACATTACTTTGAGTAGTATCTTTTTTCCACTTTGCAAATAAAGCTCTGAGATTTCTGGAAATTAAAAATTTATGTTATACTTTATTTTTTTTTTTTTCTGCAGATTAGTTGCAAAGTGTCACAGTTCATCTACCTGTACCTGATGGGTTGCAACTACTTTTGGATGCTGTGTGAAGGCATTTACCTGCACACACTGATTGTGGTGGCTGTTTTTGCTGAGAAGCAGCACTTGATGTGGTATTACCTTCTTGGCTGGGGTATGTGATTTCACTTTGGCATTTTCAGGTCAATGCAGCCTCTTCCTCCTTCAAACACCCCTACCTTTGCCTCACTGAGCTGTAGCTTTGAGTGGAGATGGCACACCCCAATTCTTTGCCTGGAGTGTTTTAACAAGCTTAGAAATATTAATGTGGGAAGTTGTGCATACCTCTGCTGAGAGAGAGATTATGCATTTCTGGAGACAGGAAGGGACTCCTTCTTTGTACAGAGAAAATAGTCTCCTATTATAAAAAAGACCTTAAGAAGTAATTATTCATTGTTCCTCACCTCAAAGATGTTTATTCAGGAATGAATGTTTGTTTTCAGAGAAGTCTGCTGAGGGTGGAGGGTCAGAACTGAGTTAGAAATGGCCAAGGATTTATTTTTCCAGCACCTCCATTTGACCTGTATTGTTCACTAAGCAAACACAGAATAGCTGTAACTGAAGATCTCAAGTGGTATCAGTATCAAAATCAACAAGCCAAGCCCACTCACTTCAGATAATGCACAAGAGCTTGCTCACAAAGTGAAAGTGAAGGCTCTGGCAGCCTCCCTGCATTGGCACACTCAGCTCCAGTGTGATGGGTACCTGGGTCACTGTCCCACTGCAGGCACAGCTGGAAGGTCACAGGTGCTCAGCACCTCCTGAAGATCATGCACCACCAGAGGGTCAAGGGCCCCAGATGACTAATTTGCTTATTCTTTTTAATTTTTTTCATTTGGCTTAATTTCCTGAGTCTAATTTCAAAGTTTTTTTTAGATACAGCACGGTGTTGATACTTTGTCTCATACCAGTGAGAACATGCTCACCACTGTTAAAGCTGTGTTCATGCAGGCAATCACCATTTTAATATTACCTTCCTATTTGCTGTGACTGCAGATTGCAGCCTGAAAAGCATCTGTTAATGAAGATCACTTGTTGTATTCTAAAAAGTTGATTTGCCTTTCCTGTGTGTTGCTGTGGATTTCTTGGCAAGTCAGTGGGAATAAGATTTCACACAGCCCTCAGAAAGAAATCTAAGGAAAGAGTTCAATTGGTCCACATTAGTTCATTTTCTCTGCAGGTACATAGTTTGGGTGAGGTGAAAATACAGGAGAGTCCTACAAAATATGCAAGTGGATATGCAAAATATGCTCCACTTGCTTAGTTATTAACCAGGTTTTACTAATGAAGAAAATACTGGCTTTTTTCTCCACAGGTTTTCCACTGATCCCTGCCTGCATACATGCTGTTGCAAGAAGCTTATATTATAATGACAAGTAAGTAGCTTCAGCTTGCTTTGCAAAACTTTTATCTTTTCTTTCAGGTAAAAAAACCCAAACCAACAAAGCTAATAAATGCATATTTCTTTTCCTGTTTGTTTTCTGTAGTTGTTGGATCAGCTCTGACACTCATCTGCTTTACATCATCATGGCCCTATTTGTGCTGCTCTCTTGGTAAGCACTTTTCAAATAATATTTTGTTTTCTTGGGGTTTTTTTCTGGCTGCTTTTGATGAGCTTACAAAGGTAAGAGCCTTAAGCTAACATTTAGAAGTCGCTGTTGCTTGTGAGTCTGCTGCTTACCCAGCAGGTGCCTCAGACACACAAGATGCAAGAACTCTTGGCTTATTAAGGATCTGTGCTTCTGGTCCTTGGAGAAACTCAGGGTTTGCAATTTTGATTATCATTCCACTTAAATGCTAGCAACAAGGAAGGACTAAAGCTTACCTGGAGTACTGGAGGGGAATTTAAAATCCTTTTTTTTTTGCTGAGAATGCCTCTCATGGCCAGACTCATTTCCAGCTGGACCCTGCTAGGAGCCTCAATGTGTCACTGTGCTGTGGCCAAGCAGCCACCAGGCTGTCTGAGGTTCAGGGAGAGGGGCTTTGGATGCCAGGACTGACTGTGAGTGGGAATATGGGATGGAGAGAAATCACAGCAGGGACTTCGTGAGAGAACCAGTGCAAATGGTTCTGCCAGTACCTGTGACTGCCCCTGTTCTGATACTAATTTAGCACTGTCTGCTTTGGCCACTGGGGTATTGCAGCTCCTCTGTTTCTGGAGTGCTCAGGAAATCTTAGAGCACAGTGTTCTGTCTGACACCCCAAGTCAATGCCAGCTCTATTCAGTGTTCACTACTAAATTAAATTCCGGGTGAGAAACTGAGGACATTACTGCATAAAAATCAATCTTGCATGTCAGTTGCACTAGGACTGGATTTACCCTATTAAATTCAGGCAGTAGATTGTTGCTAAATAGAAATAGGTGTGCACTTAAACAACTATCATAATTAACATAATTAGCATAGAAGCATTCCATATGTCATTAGCCCTGACTGTGTATGACAGTCATTTGTTTTATTGTAGCAGAAACCTCAGGCTGATCTGGCCAAACTGCTGGGTCTATGGCTGTTGACTTTTCTCCCCACTTTTCAGTTCACAAAAGGAAGTTGATTAGGAATAAAAATCTTTCTGGAAATTCCTTCCTAACTTTATGGAAAATTAATTTCAGTTTCTGATCTACACTTTGCCCTTCTGTCACCTTTTTAATGAATACCTGTGGAGGGCATTCGGTGAATAGAAAATTCTCTCAGAAGACCATTGCATAAATCCTGGGATTCTTGTGATTCCCTTTTTCATTCACTGTGAAATTAACTAGTGAATTTAATTTTGAAGACATGACACACCTGAGCCCCTCTGTGTGGGCAGCCAGAGCAATGCCCATGAAGTTATGGAGAGCTGTGACCTTTGGGGTGTGACTTATTGCTGGTAATCTCTTGTCCTGTCAGACAGGTCTGCTGTATCTGTTCATGTAAGGATCAGCTGTGTTCTAATCTGTAAACTTAGACCCAGTTCTAATCCTTTCAGTTTTTTATTCTCTCTGCTTTACACAGAAGATGAAACCCTGTTTTCACAGAAAAGTATAGGGGTTTTTTTTAGGTGGGTTGTTACTTCCATTGTTCTGTTGTCTCTTCACAGATATATCACTTAAGTAAACCTCTTTCAAAGACAATTTGTATTAGAATTTGCTTTCAATAGCAATGTAAAAATTTGTGTAAAAGCTATGAGACTGTACTATCTTCCATGAAGTGACCTCATTTTAGGATGTAAGGTCATTTTTTTCTCCTTCTAAGCAGTGGCCTCCACAACATCACACGCAAGTCGCAAGACTCCTGTGGGATTCAAACGCTCTGGATCCATCCCAAATGACCAAGTCTTGTTTGTATTCAAGGCCACATTCAGAATGTTCTTTGATTTTACTGGAGGCATAATAATCATCTCTGTGGGGTTGGTCTGGGCAGAGTCTTTGTCCATCCTCTTTGCAATTTACAACTTTGTTCACCTGATATTCCTATCTTTTTCATGACCGACCTAAAAGTGTTTCTCATGTATTTTTCTTGCCTCAGTACAATGAGTAAATTTATTTGAAAGTCATGCAGGAATAACAGATTAAACTGTACATCTTGCCTGTAATGTGAAAGTACTTTAAAGAACTTGCTTTCCTTTCTGGAAAAAAAAAAAAAATTGTTTCAATTCAGAAAAGACAAGGCAGGGCTAAAGATGTTAGATTAAATGCATGTGTTTAGGCTTTGTGAACAGAACCCTCATTTGCTTAAGCAGTTTGCTTGCCAGATACAATTTCCACACTTTACTAGGCATGCCCTGCATGAGTCGACATTTAAGCATAATGAGGGGGAAGACACTGTTTCTATTTGCAGGAGCGGATCTCAAAGAACGTGAAGGGGACTGTCAAGTGGGTGCCAGGGAGAATTGGCAGAAACCAACGGGAATTTAACTCTTGTACACCACTGAAAATCCTACAATTACACAGAGTTAAAAACGATGCTGCTTTTATGGTCCCTGTTGTTACGTAACTGTGGTCAGTACTTCTGCCAAAGAAACAGGAGCAGACATAGGTTGCATTTGATTGGAATTGTCTTCAACTGACCATTAAATTACAACTGTCTGCCTAAGCACTCACAATTAAAGAAACAGAGTGGGAATGAGACAGCAGAGGGTGATGTTAGTTTGCATGCTAGAGGGCAGAGGGGAAAAGGAATTGGTTTGCACTTCAGTGAGAGCAGTACTGATTTCCATGTATACTTCAGATGTGCCAGTGCTCTTGTGGTTTTGTTTGTTTGGGTGCCTCTGGGTTATTTAGCTATGACATTTTTTATATAAATATTGTCACAGGGATGTTCCTTTCTCCCTGCAATAATGCTGTGTATTGGTATTGCAGTCTGACCACTACAGATGCAATGCTGTGTATTGGTATTGCAGTCTGACCACTACAGATGCAAGTTCTGAGTGAAGGTGTGCTAGAAGGAAGTTCAGGTGCTCCCCGCTTTGTCTTTCGTGTTCTTGTGTTTAATGACCTTAAGCTGAACTTGGTGCCAGGCTTAGGAGTTTAGAAGTTGAATGCTCAATTGTGCAGGCAAAGATATGGAGCTGAACAACTGTACTAAAAGCCAGGCAGTGGCTACCAACTGATATCTAAAAATATCTGAGTGCCTCGAGTGAGAATGGCCTGTTTATATCATCCTAAGGAAGAATTGAAACAGAATTTAAACCCACAAGGATTACTATACTACTTAGTACAAACTCAGCATGGAGAAAAGTAGAAATATCAGGGACATGAGGAGAATTTAATTCAAAAACTGCAGCCCTATTTACTTAGGAACTCAGCTTCAGTTCATTGCCACTCTCAAGCCAGACTCTAAATGCTCCTGAGTTTCCAGTATAGGCACCAACACCTTTTTTTGTGTCTAGGATTGCCTTCTCTGCCTTTGTTTCTATTTTTGCTCAGTTGCTTTGTTCAGTTTTCAGGTCACTGTGGGGCTGTTGCTATTTCACTCTGTGTTCATTGGGCAGATAGTACAACATAGCTCCTTTAGGCTTTTCCAAACCGTCACAGTCAATTTGATGATAATGTGCATGCAAAGAGTTCCACTGCCCTACTTTTTCTTAAATGTAAAAATCTACTCAGCACCTTACTTAAATCCAGGACCTGCTTTCATCACTTTAATTAAAAACTCAGTTCATTCCGATCTCGTTCTTATTTTCTGACCGAAGAGATATTCATCAAAAATTGGTGCTACATACTTGTACTGACACTCATCCTGTTCTACTCAGCTCTGCCCTCTGCTTTGCCTCCTCCAGCTTTCTGTTTGCCCTTTTTGCTATTTACAAACTCTTTGCATGCTTAATTTGTGCATTTTGGTTTTGGTGGGTGAAACAAATAGAAAACCAGCTCATTGGGTGCTGCTATTTATCCCTGGCTGCTGCAACTTTCATCCTCAGCTAACACTTAAGGGCAGTGTTATAGGAATTGGCTACACTACCAAAACATGAGAGGACAGAAAATTCAGCGTTTGAGACGTGTTAATGTTGATCAAGTAGATTTGAGAAGGATTAAATTTAGAAGTGGAGGAAGGACTCATTGTCTGCACGTACTATAGGAAGTTGGATAGGGATCGTGGGCTACATAAAATCTAAATAAATCCCTTGAGAAAGAATCAGAAGACCTTGGCTGTTTAAACAAAGCTTAATGGTAGCTGGAGGCTTCCAGGAGAACTTCATGCAGCAGTTTCCTATGTCAAACAGCTTCCTGTTAGAGTTATTTAAATAGCATGTAAGTGTAAAATAATGAAGCCACGGGGCTAACTTCTAGCTGGATGGCAGATTCCCCGTAGCGTCAGAGCACCCCAGGCAAGCAGTCTCAAGGTCGGATACCTCAGCCCTTCAGGGGCTGGGTGCCCTAGGCTGAACTGTTGCACAGCTGTGGCCCCTTAGCAAGCTTAGTGATTGTCAGCTCTTAGTGATATCAGCTCTTTTATAGTTTCAGCTCTTAGCTTGCTCTTAGGGGCTGTGGCTGGCCGTGGATTCTGGAAGGCAGACGGAGATGAGAGAGGAGAAGGCTGGCTTCAGAGTGTTCCACGATGATTTATTCTGAGGGTTTCGCGAAGGGTCCAAAAGCAGCTCTTCTAACAAAATGGGCCAAGACAGCCCCTTTTATAGGGTTAGGGAGGATTGGAAACTGACCAATTGTAAGGGTTAGGGAAACTAGCCTATGGGGTCACAGAGAGATAAGCAGGCCTGGAGGACCACAGTGAGAACTCCTGGTTCAATTCCTATGACTCAGCAAATACCTATCTCTAAACATTCCTCCACGGAGCCGTAGCCGGCCCTGTGTCTGCTACATGTAAGTAAAATATAAATAACATCCCATATCTGTAAAGGGCCATGTTGCTATAGTAGCACACCGCTATTTATTCTGAAAGCCTGAACTGACAGAAAGAATTCTTCCAAGGCTGTGGAGCATGACACCCATGGTCTGAAATGCCTTCCCTGCTTGCACTTCTGCTACAGAAAGACAGAGAATTCCTCCTAGACCAGGAATTCTGATGTGTTTTAGAAGGGATTTGTCCATCTGCCAGCTTCTTCCCCTACCCTCCTTTTGTCTCTAGTTGGCAAGGGCAGACAATCCTGTGGAGGCAGAGATAGGAGCAGAGCCTCTGTCCCTTCCATAGCAGCTCCCCAGAGCACCTCTGTCCTGTCTGTGCCTGGTTTAAGGGCAGGGACTGGCTGAGCTCTCAGGGTCTCATCTGCCTGCAGCTTCCACCAGGGGCTGCACGGGAGGTGAGGGTGGGCTGGGATCATCCCTAGGGCTGCTGTGCCTCTGGTTCCTCATCCCTGGGGTGTGTGTGGTGTGTGTGTGTGTGCGTGTGTGCATGTGTATCCATACACGTACCTCTGTGTGTGTATCAGTTTTGTGCTTGCTCACAATGACAGTTTGGGATTAAAAAAATCCCAAAATCCTGGTCAAACCACGAAAAAAAAAACCAGAGATAGACCGTTTGTAACAAAAGAAAGCCTTAGTAACTATGAAAATAAACAAGTTCAGTAGTGCAAAGGAATGACATAAAGCATCATCTCAGTGCTTGCCCCATTGGCAGCTCTGCTGAAAGAATAAAAGATCCAGCCACTGGCTGCTGTAAGACTGCCAAATCCACTGTTTGTCTAGAGGAATATACAGTTCCTTGTAGCAGCATTTTGGTGATTTTTTTAATTATTATTCTGATTTTACCTTCTCGATAAGTTAACCAAATTCACATTTGAAAAATAAAAAGTAGCTTTTTGAAGAACCATATTTAAATACAAGGAGGGAAAAGCATTATCCTCTCTCTTGACCAGCTTGAAAAGAACCAGTCCTTCACCCATGCATTGTTACTGGCATCAGAGAGAAAGGTGTTGGGTTATTACCAATGGCAGGGACTTTGCTTACAGAGTTTGAGGAATGGGTGTGGATACTGGAAGTTAGAGCCACATCTCACTTACTTTAAGGTGTTTTCAAAGATGTTTATCTGATATCTCTTGTATAATCACAGGATGATTATGCAAGCAGGGTGAGTTTGTGTTGTCTGGTTTCCAGTCTCACAAGTCAGTGTGTGGGATTATTTTCCAGACCTGTTTCTCAGTGTCATTTCCTTTTTCGACAGGTGAACCTTTTCTTCCTGCTGAACATTGTTCGTGTTCTCATAACCAAGCTGAAAGACACCCACAAGGCCGAGTCCAACCTGTACATGAAGGCAGTGAGAGCCACCCTGATTCTTGTCCCTCTCCTTGGCATCGAGTTTGTGCTGTTCCCATGGCGACCCGAGGGCCGGATCGCTGAGGAGGTGTACGACTACGTGATGCACATCCTCATGCACTACCAGGTGGGGAGCAGCACCCAGCCCTGGCTCCCCTGAGCTCAGAGCAGCTGGCATGGCAATCAAATAAAAGAGAAATGGTCGTGTTATTGCAGTTTTTAAAGATCTTCATCCAGTAGTCTTTGATTTCTAGGTATGCTGGATTTTCATTTACTTGCCTTCCAATTTTCAAAGGAAGGAAACATCGTGGCAGAAAGCTGGCCCCATGTATTTAGTGGTCTGTTTTTAGAAATAGTTCATCGTGTTTGGATTTGTCCTGCATTTTCTGTGCTATCTATATCTGAATTTTATCAGAAACCTTTAATTATCTCACACCTGAAATAGCCCAAATGCATATGAATTAAAGCAGAATCTTTGTTTTTATTTTACAGGGTCTACTGGTGGCTACAATTTTCTGCTTCTTCAATGGCGAGGTAGAGTAACAACTTTTACTATATCTATAATATTATTCTTTTTTATATGTTTCTGTTTCAGCAATTAAGGAGGTGGTATTTTTTTTCTTTTTGTTTTTTAATTTTATGTCTAAATTTGTCTAAATTAAAAGAAGAAAACACAGTATCAGGATGCCAAAAGCAGAGCTTGGGAAAGGACTGTGGGATAATTCATGGCACCATTAAATGTGTTAAGACTGATTCTTGGGTGCTGAGCTATATATATTTGTCTTGATCAAGAAATTAAAGAGAGTTGTCACGTTGCTATAAAGTCCAGATAAATATCATAACACTGAAAAGCAGTTCAACACTCAGAAGGTTTTTTGGTCTGGAAAAACCCAGAAGGGGTTTTTTTTGTCTCTGTTGGAAGCTGTATAGGATGTTATCCTGGACAATCACCTCTTGGTCCTTCTGTAGCAGGAGCAGGACCACACTGCACAGGTGTAGCTGGGCTGGAGTATGGCTGTACCCCATGGCAGGGGGCTGGAATTAGATGGTCACTAAGGTCTCTTCCAACCAAACTCCCTCTATGAGTCTGGGATTGTTTTATGAGGCTCTCTGAGAAAATTTTAGGCTGAGGATTGGAAAAGTGTTTTTTAGCGCAAGCGAAAAGCAGCATTCCAACAGTCAGACCTTAACAGCTTGGTGCACTTAGGGCAGGAATTTGTGTGGGTCACAAGTGCATGTTTATGGCACCATGATCAGCCAGTTCCAAGGACAGACCTTATTCTGACATTAGAGGATTGTGCTAGGTTTCAGCAATAGATGGTATTGATCCTGTTGAAGCTAACCAGCTGTTATCTTGGCTACCTCAAGGGCCCTGGAGTGCACAGGGTGACTTTCATGTAGAAACTCTTGCCCCAGGCTGTAGAGAGTACACTTCCAGAGGCTTAGTGTCAGAGATCAAAGTAGTAGGAAGGCTAAAAAAATATATCTGAAATTGTTAATGTTGCTTTTGCTTGCAAAAAAAAAAAAAAAAAAAAATCCCAGCAATCCCAAAACAAATGAACAAAATATCCCCACCAGAAAACTAACTGGTAATTTGCCAACACTTTTGGAAGAGGAACAATTACAATGCTATACTTATTCCTACACATCTGTTTGCTCATTTGTTCTACATTTAGTGTGGTTACAGTGTAGGCTGTAAGCAGAAATTTGGGAGTAACCAGATGTTTTCCTCAGACTGAACCCTTGGGGTTTTTTATCTAAGTTGTGCCAGTGTGTTTCTATAGTGTTTTTGGGCAGTAATTTTTACTCAAAGGTAAATATTTCACTAATGCTAGAATTGATTAGTGTAGATTGCCCTTCCTTCTCTTCCCAAGTCCAAAGCTGAAAGAATTGCAATGAAGCTACCGTGGGCTTCGAAGGTTTATTTGTGTGTCTTTGTTGTGTGTCCCCCCACCCAAATGCTTGAATCTTAGTGATTTTTTTTTGCCAAGGAGCCAGAAAATATGAAGATAGGCTTTGTCTGGGGCAGGGGCCTTGATATGATTTACCATAGAGTAGATGCAGGTTCAAGTCCCTGCTCATACATTTACTAAAAAGCAAGAACAGCATTAAGTGTTCTGGATTGGATCTGATCACTTGCCCTCACTCTGCATTGACATCTCACACACTCTTTCCCTTCTGCAGTGCAGAAAGCTCAGGATGCCTTCACAATGCCATAGTATAGTTCAGAATGCCTTCTAAATACAGGTATTTTGAAAAAAAAAATCAAGTTGTTCTGCTCCAGTAGAAAATTAAGGAGGAAGGATGGAAAACCTTGAAATTTCTGCAGTATTTATGAAACAATATTGTCCACTGCTCAGTTCTGTCTTCATCCTTGTGCCTCTTCCAAGGCTGCTTTTCGTTTTAAATTATGATTGATTTTGAAATCTATTCCGGTATCTGTTAATATTTCATTGTTACAAACTCATCTTTTTTAACATATCCTTTTCTGCTGTGTAAGAAAAACCAAACCTAAGTTCACATGGGCTCCTCAGGGGTAAAAGATGAGCTCTTCCACAACTCCTATAAATGCTACTAAGTGAATCACTGCTTGAATATCTCCTGGCAGAATAATATTTAAAGGAGGATGTAGGTATTTTAACATTTATTAATTTAGGAGTTCAATTCTTAGACGATAGACCTTGACTTATTTAAACATAAATGTCTGTATTTGTTCTCTAGAGAGTGGAAATTTATCCTTTTTAAACCACTTTTGGGTCCAGTGCTTCAGTGACCACTATTTGCTTTTTTTAAATGATTTTCAGTACACCTTGCTCAAGAAAGGACTTAGTGTTTTATAAACAACTGTATCGCTTAGAAAATGCAAGGGGGGAGAATGTAGGTAGGGAAAAATGCCAGCACAGAAAAAATGTCTTTCTTTTGTCTCCTAAAAGGTTCCAGCCCCAGCATGTGGGGTGAAGGACAGGGGTATTAGCAATTAAAAAATGCTAAAAGCACTAGTTTCTTTTTAAGTCTTAGCCTGTTACTGTACATTTTAGTGTGTTCTGCACCAAATATCAGGAGCCAAATCCTGTTCAAGCAAGACGCTTCTGGCCAAAATGTGAACAAAAGTGATCTGCTAGGATAGAACTTCAGTGAAGTGAATTAAGAAATGTGAGAAAAATAGCTGGTATGTGCTGCTGACTGTAGCCAAGGAACATCTCCAGTTTGCTGAGCAGAGCAGCCAGGGATGGCCTGTCAAATCCAGTTCTTACAGACACTGCAGCTGCTGGCCACAGAGCTCCTCCAGACAGGGTGGATGTGCAAGCCCTTCAGCTTGGATCCTCTGTGGCAGGGCTTCCCCAAGGACACTCACAGTCAGTCTGCTCATGGGCCAGCAGCCCACTGTAGGATGCTCTCAACACATCAGGTTTGCCAGCTTCAGATGGCCTGGAGTGGCTTCTGGGGTCATACAGGCTGTGGTCAGAGGAGAAGCTTGCCCCAGATCTCTGATCAACCAGTAGGATGATTCCTGTTGAAATTTTAATAGCAGGTGCTATAATGACCTACATGATCTGTGTAAGCCTTGTGGGGTTTGTTTGCTTTTTTCCTTTCATTTCACAGCTGCACAGAAATGTTGCCATGAAGAGCACAGTCTCAGGTTTGCAAGGTTATACAATCTGTTGTACAATAGATGAGACAGATGAGGCCATGTTGTGGTTTGAGTTTTTTGGGTTTTTTTCTCCTGGTTGGCTACTGAGCTGTTTCATTTGTCTGATATTTAACATCAAGCTAGCAGTCTTATAGGGCTGACTGGAAGGAGTCCTTCCTGCAAACTCATCAAATCCAGCCATTATTAAGTTATAAGGTGAGAAAGAATGAAAGATTCTTCCAGCTGGGACCAGCATCTCTGTTAATGACTGAGAAACACATTATAATATTATAATTTTTTTTTTCATTCAATGCTTTCCTTAATATACTTTCTTGTAACAAATTTACAAAGTTCTACCCCTCCTGAGCTGAATTTACAGCTCCATGCCACTGCTCAAAGCTGAGGAGAAAGTGGCAAAAGTTCTATTCTCACTTTGTGGGCAGACACACATATTGTTAAAGAGAGTGTAATTTCTTTTTCCCATCTTTTTCTATAAATGATTGGAAGGTTAGAGGAGACTGAAAGCCACTCACAACAGATGAAAGGATGTAAGACCCTCCAAGAACAGACACACAGCAGGACAGGGGGTGCAGTCCTGATTCAGCAGTGATGGAGAGGCTTTGGGAAGAATGCCAGGAATAGTGGCTCAGTTAGAAATGCATGAAGAGAGCGTGATGGGCACTGGGGCAGGCAGAGAGGAAATGCTCTTTGCCCATAGAGGAAAGCCTTTTTATAGCTCTCTGTCCCTGGCATGGAGCAGCTGGACTGCTGTCCCCTGGCACTAGCCCCAAGACACTTGTCTTGCAGGGATGCTGGTGGCTCTCAGGACCTATGGAATCCTTTAGGATTGGTCAACAAATGCTATTAGCAAGCAAAAATAAGATGAACAATTGTTACTGAAGGAACCAGGAGAAGTATGGGAGAGGAGTGGAGTGTGTAATTTGGCAAGCCTAGTTAATCTCCCAGCTCTGCCAAGAGACCTCTTTGACCTTGTTAAACCATTTAGTTCCAGTTGCTGGCATTTCCCCCACCTCCAGCCTGTCTTGTCAAAAGTGAAAATTGCTCAATGTGTAATTTTTTGCATGTGTGTCTATGTTCAAACTCTGAGCTTATTGAAGTAACTGACTGTGAAAGGAGTGTGTGAAAGGAGAACAAATATCACATAGCTTAGTGATGAACACAGATTGATTGATTCCAAACTAAATTCCAAGCTTCCCTCTTGGAAAAGCTGGAATTTTGAGTATGCTCCTTGTCTTGGCTTTATGATAGATTACAGGAGATGGAGTCAAATTGTGCAAAGACTTAAGGTTTTGTATTTGCTCTATTCTAAGGTTCTATGCAATGCATATAATAATTAATCAAAAACTTCCCATGCTGAAACAAGAACTCAGCCTTTAGGCTCTGAAGAAGTGCACAGTTTTGATATGAAAAGCAATAGGAGCTGAAACTCAAAAGTATCAAGATCTTTGATTTCTCAGTGTTTGAAGATTTGTGTTTAGATGTTTGGAGTGGATTAGAAAGTTTTTATGAACAGTAAGAAAGCACTTCCTTTGCCCTAAAATGCTATTTGTTATGTTAATTGGTTGATATTTCTTTCCTTACTCTAACATGTCCTTGTGAAGGATTTGAGAAATATGAAGTTCTCCTTTAAACAGAGGTTTCTGATACCAGACTGCAGGAAGTCTAAAAAATACATCCCTTTTCTTGAATTTATTTTTATTTTTCATGATTAAAGCCCAAGTAAAAATAGACAAAAGGAGCCATTGTGTGAGGGAAATGGAAAGAAAACATAAACCCTGAAGACATACGGAAAATCCTAAAACTATTAATATAAACAATATAAACAATTAACTGGGGCAGTCACTGTTCACTGGTTAGCAGTTAGGACTGCTTTCCGTACAAAGTTTGGCTGAAAAGGAAATTAAATATTCATGACTTATAGGCAGTTTATTTTAAAGTAGAAAAATGTTTGAAAACGCCACAACAGGAGCTATTACCATTGTTAGCATTCCCCACTTGGCATGCTCCCTGAAAGACTAATTCTGTGGGAATGTCATGAATGTGATACTTCATCGCTCCACTCTGCACAGATGTTTAACCATATTGGAGGGGAGGAAGGCCATGACAAACATCACATCCTTTCAGTGCAGATGTGTAAACCAACAAGGCTTTCAGGTGTTTTATCAGCTTTATTTTTAACTCTGCTAGAAATGTGGAGTTCAGGAATTTGTCCTTCTAGTCATTTGCTTAAGGTATGGTCAGAAATTGGGAAAGACTGACTTATGCCAAAATCATGTAATGACTTGTGCCAAAAGACCAAAAGACTGACTTGTGCTAAAATCATGTGTGATTACAGCAAATGTAAATTATGGTTTGTTGAGAGTAAATGCATTTACAGATGCTGAGGATGTGGCCTTTTGGAAATAAGGACAAACAGAAATTACCTTTTCCATCTCTGTTTCTGATCTATCCTTCCCTGGAATGCAGTTCACAGGGGAGGAAGCAGAAAACTGTGTGGCTGCTGTTCCTCCTCTAACCTGTGCTTTTCCTCAGCACCTAGTACACTACAATTGTAAAATGCCATTACTTCTCACCAAATTTACTGAAAAATGATGCTTACCTAAGTGGTGAATAATTGAGAACGCCTCAAGTGCTAAATGGCACGTAGGTAGGTGTCCTTGCCCAGGATTTCTGAGCCTTGCTGTCCCATTTGCTGAGACAAAGAATGAAGAGACAAACAACAAAGCCCCTGAGCCGTGGTTTATGTGCTTTTTGCTTTGTCTGGGGGCACAGGTGCAGGCAGTGCTGAGGAGGCACTGGAACCAGTACAAGATCCAGTTTGAGCACAGCTTCAGCCACTCAGATGCCATGCGGACAGCCTCCTACACCGTGTCCACCATCAGCGACGTGCAGGGCTACGGCTACGGCCATGACTGCGCTGGCGAGCACCTCAACGGCAAGGGCTACCATGACATGGACAGCATGGCACTCAAGACTGAGAAGCTCTATGGCTGAGGGGCTGCCCCATGCCTTGTGCCAATCCACAGCTGATCCACTGACTTCATGGCCAGAAGATCTCAGCTACCTTGGAATATGTTCTTCTCCTGGATGATGCAAACTAAACCGACACGTTTCCCATGTATGTGTGTGTGTGTGTGTATATACACACATGCATATATACTTGTGTTTGTGTTTTCTATACAGTATGGACATCTGTACATATATATCTATATATGTATGTGCCTTTACATAGGGATACAAACTTTGCCTCTTCAGTTTCTACTGTGTAGACAAAGTTGGCAAATTTTTGTACAAAGGGAATCAATGAAGGATTTCTTATTTTCTTGGAAGTTTGTATAAGACTGTGCTGTGTTGAAGCTGCTTCATTTGCCTATAGAATCTTAGAGTGTAAATACCATACTCTGTTGTCTTAATTCAACCTAAAATAGAGCAAAGCAAAATGGTTTAAATAGGTGCAATAATAACAAGAAGTTTTTCAGGTTCTTTTTTGGTCCAGCTTTCGTTTGGTCGTCAAAAAAGCCTGACAGGTAGTCTGAGGTAACAGAGTCAAAGATAGATACTGCTGTTTTGGTTAAAGAGATTGACGTTTTGCTTTAGTTTGGCCAGTTTGTTTTCTTCCCACTGTTTTACACCAAGCACAGAGATGCTACTTCCAGTGTGAGCCTTCACGTACTTCTGTACTGCTATGTACTATCTTGCACCAAGATTTGAGCTATTTTATTTAAGCTATTTCAGGATATTCAGAAGTGTCTCCTTCTCCTGAATCGTATGGAAGTTTCTTCTGGATTTAACAAAGACAGGACTGATGAGGCCTCACTGCCAGAGAGCAAAGGAGTAACCTGGGTCACTGTAAGTCCCTCCAGACACTCGTAGTAACTGCAGCTGGTGGAATTTATTATGTGCTTAAGGAATCTACTCAACTGGAGAAGATCATGTACAGAATTCCTTGTGGCATGGTTCTGATTTTACTTTGACGTATTTCCCTGGCCATATGCTTGATAACTTATTCCTTCATTCTTGGGGCAAAGTTTGGGTTAATTTTGCAGCTGTTTTTGCTGTCTGAGGTGAGCGTGCAAGACTGAGCACAGTGCACATGTTATACTACCTTTAAAGCCCAGTATAAGTTTTGTATGATAAAGGTTAAAAACTTTAGGGATTGAGAATTTCAATATTGTTTTAGATTGGTTGATTCTGAATCTCTGTCTCAGTTAATTAGCTAAGACCAGTACTTTATATGTTGTTTCTTTGGTTCTGCTGGTGCATAAAGGTCTCACTGAAAATTAGGAGGCTGTCAGGAAGGTCTTGAGAAAATGTATCTTTATAGAAACTTGTATTTTTCTTAAATCATTATGCTTTAAAGAAATAGTAGTTTTGTTAGGTGAAATGACAAAAATGCTCAAGAATGAGGGCATGAAACGAGGTGAGCTCACTGAAAATTAAACATGTAAGAAAAAATTTTTTACATTTCATTTGCGGATAAGTCTACTTGAAGTGGGGAAAAACGAAAATTAGGCAGAAGAAAAAGTAGATGGTGGAACTGTTTTGCTAATGAACTTATAACTGATGTATGTAGTCCAGTGAAAAAATTGGAAGACAGTTCTTTCTGAGACCAGTTTGAAATAATTTTGCATATAAAATTATTGTATACAAGCCACCTTGACTTTGACATTTAAACATTTTTGTCAGTAGTTTCTCTCTATGCTTCAATAGTGTCTAGGTAATTTTCAGTGTTTTTTACTTTGTGACTTCTTAAGGTGTTTAATGCTTTGTACTTACAAAGAAAACATTAGGAGGATGTGTCAAGGTCCTGCCACTTGCACCTTTCTTTAGGTTTTTTTACAGTTCTTATGTCTGGAGTTTGAATATAGGAAGTGTTTTATTATTGATACAGTTTCACAATACAGAATTTCAGCTAGGATGCACAAATGAAGATTTCTTCTCTTCTGCACGGCTGTCTGGTCAGTTGATGGGGATGATTTGAAGAATCTGTTGGATTGTGTAGAGTAGTGTGAGACCTGGCAATCAGATGTCACAGTCTCTTAAAATTTAAGAGTGACAGTAACAATGTCTGCTACAACATGACTAGAGGTTATTTACAACTCTGCTTGCTGATCTTTGTAGTGTTACTTAACATTTGTGCCATGTTCTGAAGATATCAGTGGTGCAGAGAATCCCTGCTCCAGTGTAGCAGCTTTACAATTGTGGGACCAGATCATCAGCTGGTATAAATCTGTCTTGAGTTTCCTTTACACAATGTGCAGGTACCACCGAGACTCAAAGCCCAGACAGGTGTCTGTCCATTTAAATGTGCTGTAAACCATTTATGGCACATTATTAGACAATTATTTCATGGTACCTGGTGGATTGTTGTTGTAATTAACAAATAGATGTTGGTTTAGAGTGTGATACAGTATTAGACTTTAATTAAGCTTCTTTCTCAGAGAGGCAGTTCAAATTTACCAGACTACAGATTTTGTCATTTAATATATATTTCTATTAGAGAAACATGTAATTATAATTTAGGAGGGAAAATTGTTTTTACAGAAATTACTCTAATTCTAGGTGGACAATCACAGCTTCCTTCTAGGCACATACCTCCCCATCTTCACTTTGGAAAAGAAACACAGCCAGCTGGATGTGCAAGAAAATCTTTTCTGGTAGTGAAGGGTCACATGGTATAGCAGAGCTGTATTTCCCCTCTCTTGCTGAGATTAGATAATCTGTTTTCTAATTTGCATTGGAAAATACCAATTCCTTATTTTGTCTTCCTCCCTCACCTTTTTTCAGTTTCTACATAGCTAAGAGAAGGGTCTGCTTCATAAAATGTTTTTCTGTCACCATAAGTTAAAATCAAATTTTTATGCTGATTTCTCATGGCTCTCTTCTACTTTACAGAATGTTGTAGTCCATAGCTGTCTTCTCTGGGATGGAAGTAAAATCTCTTTTGGTGGGGCTGTGAGATTCCTTTGAACATGCAGATTATTATTTTTTTATTACGTGTTATTATTTGCTGGGGGTTTTTTTTTTGTTGTTTTTTTTTTTTTTAGTGCAGATTTATTGTATCAATCTACAGGGGCTACAGCAATAGTTGTCTTATATTTTTTATCTGTTACACCAGCATGTTATGATTCAATGAGAGAAAATGTCTATTTTTAATGCTACTGTCTTCAAGTAATAAATGGCTGCATTGCAGGGTCCCTCAGCTGGTTTTTTAATGTTGGCATTTATGTTCTCAGTTTTTCATGGTGGTGATTTATAAGAGCATTTGGCTGTAGAAATGCTGCAACATGTACTCCTTTTGATGTCAAGAAACATTTGGGCTGGCAACCAGGCAACATTCATTTATTGTACTACGCAAATAAGATTAATATGCTTACACTAAGAAGAAAATGGAAAAAATGTGAAGTTATTTTTTTGGTTGTTTCATTTTCACCTTGTTCATATGAATCATGCATTTTAATTGTTGAGAAAAGTATTGTTTCTGATCAATAAAATATTACTCCATTTATTCATCTCTCTTGTTCTGTAATATAACAAAGCTGATATAAACTGGCTTTCACAGATGTCTTAACTCTGTGCTAGTTAAATATTAACCCAGGGAGAAAGTAATTACATAGAGTTACTAATAATTATTGTGGTTTTAAGTGTTTTTCAATACTTATATTTAATACTAGAGTGCTGAATTTCTGGAGGAAGTTCGTACAGATAATATAAGATGACTGGACATAAAATTATTTAACTGAAAGTTTCATGTTCCTATTTCTTGTTTTCTGAATCCACTTTTTAATAAAAAGTTATTAATAGTTACTTACATTAAGCCAAAATGTCTGTTTCATCAGAAACGAACAGCAGAGACGAAATTGAGTGTCTCTGTCTTCTTCATCCCATCAGTTGAGGTGGAGGTAGATAAGCAAACCTGATCTCAAATAAAAAAACCCAAGGAATATTTAACCATACCAGGGGATCTTAAATACTGGGTGGTAATACCGCTGTCTGCCTGTTGCCCCTATTTAAAGTGTGCCAATATCCATCCAAGAAATGCACAATCTCCTGCCTCGCTTCATGACTTCTGAACAGCAACCTGTAATTGCAGGTAGGATTTTTGAGCTCCAGTTCCTGGGACCAAACGTCAGGCAGTAGAAATTGTTACAGACTCTAAGTTTTGTCTGTTCCTTCAGTTCTTTACCAATATTCCAACTTACTGATTCTCTGTATATACAGAGTTAAAACTGGTCCATTTAACAATTATTCTGTACTGTTATACAAGTAACTGTAGAGAAGAAGTAAATCCAATCCCCCAAATCCAAAAGCTTCTCCTTACAACATTTTATTCTAACTCACACACAGCAGTAGAAAAGGAACACAAGGATAGCTACAGTAGCATTTTCCAATGCAGTATAGGTGTCCCTGTCAAACCAGCCCAAGTTTTCGCTGGTGCCAGCTTGGGTCTGGGAGGCATCCTGCGCAATGCGGAATTTTAGGAGCCAGCTGGCCATTCCGGGCCACAGGCCTCTGCACAGAAACACCGGCCCTCTTTCCTGGGAAACAAAACTCATCACCCTGCGTTCCTGATGGGAGATTGCAGGGGCAACTTTGTGCTGTCAAACCAGCCCAAGTTTGCAGTGGTGCCAGCTTCGGCCTTAGAGGCATCCTACTCAATGTGGAAGTTCTAAAGGCATCAGGTCACTCTGGGTCACAGGCCAGTGCACACCAATGCCAGCCCTTTTCCCTGGGAAACAGAACTCACCTGCCCGCATTCCTGATGGCAGATTGCAGGAACCACTTGGCACTGTCAATCCAGCCTGAGTTGCAAGCGGTGTCAGCTTGGGTCTGGGAGGCATCCTACACAATGCGGAATTTTAGGAGCCAGCCAGGCACTCCAGGCCACAGGCCCCTGCAAACCAACGCCAGCCCTTTTCCTAGGGAAATAAAAGACATCTGCCAGGTTCCTGAAGGCAGATAGCAGGAGGCACTTGGCACTTTCAAAGCAGCCCGAGTTGCAAGTGGTGTCAGCTCGAGTCTTGGAGGCATCCTTAGAAATGCAGAATTTCAGCAGGCAACCGGCCACCCCAAGCCATAGGCCCCTGAACACAAACTACGGCCCTCCTTCCTGGGAAACAAAATTCAGCAGCCCACGTTCCTGATGGGAGATTGCAGGAGGCACTTGGCACTGTCACAGCCGCCCGAGTTGGCGGGAGTTCTAGCTCGGGTCTGGGAGGCATCCTACACAATGTGGAATTTCTACAGGCAGACAACCACTCTGGGTTACAGGCGCCTGAACAAAAATGCCGGCGTTTTTCCTTCAGAAAAAAACTCATTAGCCAAGTTCCTGATGGCAGATTGCAAAAGGTACATACCACTGTCAAAGCAGCCCAAGTTGGCACTGGTGCCACCTCCGGTCTGGAACGCATCCTGCGCAATGCGGAATTTCAGCAGGCACCCTGCCACTCCGGGCCAAAGACCCCTGAACACAAACACCAGCCGTTTTCCCTGGCATACCAAACTCACCAGACCAGGTTCCTGATGGCAGATTGCAGGAAGCATTTGGCACTGTCAAACCGGCCCAAGTTTTAAGTGGTTGCTGCTTGGATCTTGGAGGCATCCTGTGTAATGGGGAATTTTAGGAGCCATCCGGCTGCTCCGGGCCAAAGGCCCCCAAACACAAACGCCAGCCC
>LTAT01000010.1:27168981-27202453 GCA_003286495.1 Chlorodrepanis virens
CTGCACCGTGCCGCGCGGGGCGGCAGGGGGCGCTGTGCTGGCTTGCAGGAGGTGGCTGCATGATGGGGTGCAATGGCGGCGGCAGGGTTGGGAGAACTGCTGGGCTTGACGATGCCTGGCGGCTGTGGTGGTGGAGCGCCTGGTTATGTAATTATGTAATTGTGTAGGGTGCAATGGAGTCTTTATTAGGGTGTCATTATTTGTCTGGTGGTGTACCTGGGGGTACTGAGGATGTGGTTGGTGGCTGTCAATCAATCAGGCAGTATTGATTAGTGCCAGCTGGAGCACTGATTAGGGAACCTATAGGGGCATATATTAAAAAGAAGATAAACTATATGTGCTAACCCTAACCCTTTCCCTTACCCCTGACCCTGAACCTAACCCCTAAACCCTAACCCCAACCCTAATTCTGTATTACATAAACACAGAAAAGCTGCTTTCTGATAAAACAGCTTGGAAACTTGAATTTTCTTCTCTCTTTCCATGGCAGAAGCCATGGCTAGATGAAAGCCTAGGTGTGAAAATGCAGCCTGCTAGAGCTGCAGGGCTGTGGCAGAAAAGTATGCTCCTCCTAAGAGCATCCCTGAACTGCACTGGGCTTGATTGCAGCGTTGCATTTAAAACACAACTGTGACCTACTCCTGGCTGTAATAAAAATCATGGCATTTTCATTTGTCTGCTCTCCATCACACACTGATGTGCCTCTTCAAAAACACAGAATAATAACTAAAATAAGAGGACATTATTTTGAGGGAAGCGGTTTGAAAACACCAGCTGTATGTTGTCCAGATTGAAAATTTCGTGATCTTAGTCATGTCATTGATGGTCATCTCTTCTGAAATGTGGGGGGAAAAACCCCCAAACTCTAAGACTCATTTTTCCTCCCACATTGTTCACCTGGTTTTCTTTAAACTTGAATCCATTTCCAAATATATTTATTAAAAAAACCCCAATATGTCATTATCACGAATCTGGTATGTATCAGAACAACTACTGCCACATCTGTTAATATTTAGTTTTCCCCAGCTCTTCATCCTGTCCCCCTAGATTATGGTTTCTTTGATATGAGACTAATTCATTGTGATGGGTTTTCTCTTTGCAGGTGTTCCTATGATGCCCACCTTGATCTAGTTTTCTTAGAGCAGGCAACCTTTTGGTCACGAGGAAAGTTCTGCTCATGATGATTGCATGTGTAATGCACTAAATTGCTCCAGACAGCAAATTAGCATACTTAACAGAAATCATCCAATTAGAGGAACAGTTAATTAAGTAACCCCCCCCTTTTGTTTCTGCCCCCCACTGAAGCCTCCCCCACCCCACCCCAGCTTCTAGCCCCACATTTATTATGCCTACAGTATTTGGAAAAAAAAACAAATTAAGATTCCAGGAAGGTTAGCTTGCTGTTTTAAAATCTAAGAGAAAAGGTAGGAAAAGTACTTGAGTTAGTTAGGAGCTATATAACTATACAATAGTAGTCTACAGAGCTACAAGTTAATGGAAAATGTATAGAACGAAAAATTTTCTGGGCATTAACTTCACTTAGAGAGTAGACAACATAAGCTTTGTTAACAAACATCCATGGCAAACAAAGCAGATATTTTTAAACTTGCTCTTAGTGCAGTACATCTCCAAATGATTCTGTAGTATGCATTTGGATTGTGCATTTCCAAATAAATAATTTAGCTATGACTTGATCATAAAGGGTTGAAAACTTTTTAAGCTAGCTTCTTATTCTGCTAATGTGCTTTTGTTTGCTTGCAAGGAAATTGTCTCCAAGGTCCAGCTGAAGGCTACAATAAGTTTTTCTTCACAAGAAACAGAATAGAGAATGTGACTCTATTAGAATTGGTGACCTGAGGGAGGATGACATTCCTTTGTCATGAGAATTATAGTGATGACAGAAATACCTTTAATGATATTTGGAAAGAAAGTGTTGAGAGATGTCCCTACACAACATACGGCTTCAAAGATAAACAAATAAAAATTTAGGCATCGATAACTTTTTCAAATTTTTATTATATTGCATAAGCTGTAACATTTTACAAACCTTAGTTACATTTTCAGCAACAGATACACTGATACTGTAGTAAATACAGAGATGAAAAGACACCTCTGACAAAATATAAAAAGGTAGAAATACTTAAAACCAGGATGCCGAATATCAAGAATGTTTTACATAAACAATATCCGTACTAGAGAGTTTTTGAAAATAATTGCTGAGGTCACGAAGCAGTTGTTGAATATGAGGCTCCAGAATTCAAGGTGGTGAGCGCAGGCAGGGCCATGAGTTCACCTGCCTCGCAACACCCAGAGCCAGGCTTTGCATGAGTGACGTGCTCTCATGAGCACTAAAAACCGCCTTTCTACACAGTGACATGTAAAAATAGTACTGTTCCAACATGGACTGAAGTGCAACAAGTGCTTCAAAGGACTAAATCCATTACCTGCAGAATAAAGTACCAGGATGTTTTGGGGAGGGGGAATATAGGAATGTTCAGTAAGTCCTGAAACTGACTGAAAAAATTCATTCGGTAAAACAGTTTTCAGGCTGAGAGTGCTAGCAAAACAAAAAATGGCAGAGTTTTGCCCTGCCAGTCTTAAAAAAAAAACCTGAAGCTTTTTATTTTTTCAGAACACAATGAATACTGCTTTTAAAAGGAAACAAAGCTCGGATTCAAGTCATTTAAATCACCTTTCATATAAACTCTAACACAAATGTAGCTGCCTACTGCTAGAAGTATGGCATAAATTAGTACAAATTACTATAAAAGAATGCTCACCTTTAGCTCTGTAGGCATAGTACTGTGTTCTCATAATACCACTGAATTAAAAAAAAAAATAAAAAGCTATTAAAAACCAATGCAGGTTAGGCTCCAACTTGAGATACAAACTGGTTCTAGAAAATAAGAATCACGTACCGATCTCCATACAATTTCTGCTGCTACTGACAAGCAAAGTTAGCAGCTGAAAAAAAGGACTTTTATCATTAAAAGTGTTTCTATATAAACATCAGTTATTTCATTTTTGAAGTTAATATCCCAGTCAGTTTCATACCTGTAAATCCAGTGACTTCAAGATGCTTGCGCTTGACACACAAAGTTGAATCAGATCCCATATGAGCGTTTTTTAAAAGACACTACTGTTCAGATTGCTAAAGATATATTTTTTAAATTTCTTTTCAAACATAAAATATCAAAACTAGGTTTTACAACAACTACCATTATCATCAACATGCAGAAGTCGGTATTCCAACATAAAAAGCAGATCTGCCTCTTAAAATATTATAAAAGCTACACAATTTTATGAATTCAAGGGGTTTTGGCTAACAGAAAATAAAACCATAATGTGCTTTTCAGATAGTCAGGTGTCCCACTGATAAAATAGGTCAGATGAAAGAGAAAGGCACTTCAGCAGGCTAATTTATCTCCAGAATTTCCTAATGTAAAGCACTAGACAACAGATGTAGTGCACTGCCTTTTCATTTGCACAGTGTTTGATCAGTAGTGTTGTGAAACTTTGTCACTTTTTAACTAACAAGAATTTATACTGGTGCCGGTTCATTTCATCCTCTTTGGTACGAACTACTGCATAAAAACAAAGGAGACAACTAAACATTCCTACATCCTGGATTATTTTTGGTGCATCTCCTCTAGCTTTATGGTGGTAAATAATGTTCCTAATCAACAATAATTTTTACTTTCAGGTTTGTAATACCAGAGCTCTATTTCCTGTTTGCATTAGAAAGACTTTTTTCTCTTAATCAAATGTGATTTTTAAGTGATTCCCCCAACTTTTTTTTTTCATCTATAATATCTATAATTTGGTAACTGTCAATGAGCTTGCACTTAAAACTATATGTACATAAATAAGGGCTTTTCTTGCAAAAGCTGACAGCTCAAGAAGTGCCTTGTGAAGAACTGAGACATAAGTGTCGCAAACATTTGTGTTCTTCAGAAAGAATTGATTCCACCAAAGCCCAAACGCATATCAGTTTACAAAATAGCATCAGAAAGAAGCTGTATCCTTTCCCATTTTCTTTATTCATTCCCCTCTCCTGTGTCCTCACAGACATTTCTCCCTTCTTATTCTCAAGGTAAGCAACCTCCAGATTCAAAGACATGAAAACCTCTGAATATTTCCTCAGCCTTTCCAAGAGCTGAATGCCACGAATCCTTACTGACTTTTGTATAGGCCTAATTCTGGCGCCAGCATTTTAACTGTTAATGCCACAAAGAGCCAACAGAAAAAAAATCCTAAAAAATAAATTCAGTGATTCCTATAAATTCATATGCTGAAATCATATAGAGAAATATAGAAAACCATTAGTTTGTGACACTTCACTGTGACATTCTGTCTTCTCCACATGTTAGACATCATGTAGAATGCTTTGTGGAATTAAAATTTGTAGAGCTCAGTATAGTCAAACTCCTTCTTTAGATGATCTAAAGCCAAAAAGAATTCTAATCTCTAGCAGGCAATACAGGTTTTTCCAGTGCATAAATTCCAACATACAGCTGGAATGTGAAGACTGATATATTTGGAAATATTCTGTATGAATATAAATCATAATAATTTTAGAGTTGGATTTTCTAATCCTTTTTCTTTAACAACCAGATACCTGTTCTGTCAGAGAATGAAAACAACGGAGTGCCAAACTTGTTTCCTTTGAATTCACATAAATAAAGCCATTTATAGTAGTCTGTATTTTTGATGATACAAGTAAGTTTGAGAAATCAGGTCTTTTTGGTATATACAATGAAAAATGCATTAAAAATCAGAAATATTAGTGTAGGCGAACAAAATTTAAAGTAAAGGCATATGAACTTAATATGAATTCATCAAAACCATTAGCTTGTCAGGGATTTTCTGTTATGTTCAACAGAATGTATAATAATCTCTTGTTGAAAAGGGAGCCATCAGGACCGATGCAACTCTGCAAACAGGGCAATATTGAACCTCAAGGGCAGCTTTCAGAAAGAATGTGCATATATAAATGGATTCCTACTAATGTATACAACAAAGCAAAGGATGAAATTATCAATATATGGGCCTAGAAAGTCATATAAAAAAATCCAGTTTTACCGTACGTTAAAAAAAGGTTTTTTTGCGAAAATGTATTTGGTACTGAAAAACAAAATGCCTGTTACCTAGAAAGAGAACCAAAGGCATCCTAATATGACAAGCCATTTTCAAATCTGAAATAGATGAATCAGAATTAAACCTCTTTTAGGTTCTTGAGGCCAATTTAATTACAGACTTATTTACACACTGCAGTGTTTTGGCCCTGGCTAGATGCCAGGCACCCACCAAAGCCACTCTTACCAATCCCTTCCACAAAGTGGACAGAGGAGAGAAAATCCAATGAACTGAGGCCAGGACTGGGAGAGATCACTCACTGAATACTGTCACGGGCAGAAGCGACTCACTCACCTTGGGGATATTAACTCAATTTATTACTGACACAACCAGATCAGGATAATGACAAGTGAAATAAATCATAGAAACACCTTCCCTCCACCCCTCCTTCCTTCCCAGCTCTACTTCCTCCCCTCAGTGACACAGGGAGACAGGAATGGGTCAGTCCATCACATGTGGTTTCTGAGACAAAAATGAGTTTCTGAGACAGGAATGGGTCAGTCCATCACACGTGGTTTCTGCCACTCCTCAAGGAGAGAAGTCCTTCTCCTGCTCCAGCACAGGGTCCCTCCCACAGGAGGCTGCTCTCCATGAACTTTTCCAACTTGAGTCCTTCTCAGGGACAGCAGTTCTCCACAAACTGCTCCAACATGGTTCACTCACTCTTCCACAGGGTGCAGTCCTTCAGGCACAGCCTGCCTCCAGCGTGAGTCCCCAACAGGCCCACTGGTACTTCCAGGATAGCTGCTGCAGCAGGGGCTCTTCTCTCCACAGCTCCTGCCAGGAGCTTGCTGCAGCACAGCTTTCCCACGGGTTCACAGCCTCCACAGGCTGCAGGTGGATATCTGCACTCCAGGGGTTGCGGGGGACAGTTGCTTTACCATGTGTATTGGGTTTGGCTGGCCAGGGGAGTCTACTGGGGTGGCTTCTGTGAGGAGCTGCCAGAAGCTTCCCTGCTGTCCAGCAGAGCCAATGCCAGCAGCTCCAGGAGAGAGCCACTGCTGACCAAGGCTGGGCCAGTCAGAAATGATGGTGACTGTGGTAACAGATTTGAGAAGGAAAAGAAGTTAGCGTGCAGATGTAATTGTGGCCAGAGAAGAGCAGGCTGAGAACATGTGAGAGAAACAACTCTGCAGACACCAAGGTTCGTGCCAAAGGAGGAGGAGGAGGCGCTCCAGGCGCAGGAGCTGAGATTCCCACCTGTGATGGTGATATTGGGTGTGGCTGAGGATGAGCTCATTCCCTGTAGCAGCCTTCCCAGCGCTGTGCTTGGCCTTGGGAGCTGGAAAGGTGTCGGTAACACACCGGTGTTTTGGCTGCTGCTGGGCAGGGCTGGCACAGCATCAGTGCTGACTCTCAGCGTTCCCTGCCAACCAGCAGGCTAGGGGTGGGCAAGATCCTGGCAGGGGACACAACTAAGCCAGCTGACTCAAATTAACCAAAGGGATATTCCATACCACGTGACATCAGCTCAGATATAAAAAGAAAGGAGGAGGAAGTGGGGATATTTGTTACTTACAAGGTTTGCCTTCTGGAGCAGCCACTACAAGTGTTGAAGCCCTGCTTCCCAAGAGGCAGCCACACATTGCTTGCTGATGAGAAGTAGAGAACAAACCTATTTTTTTCCTCTTTGTGCACATGCAAACTTTTGTTTTTGCCTTAGCAAACTGCTTTATCTCAATCTACGAGTTGCTTTCCATCTTATTTTCTCTCCCCTGTCCGGCTGGGAAAGGGGAGTGATACAGCAGCTTGATGGGCACCTGGCATCCAACCAAGGTCAGCCCACCATACACACACCTATCTCAAACTTAATTTGCACTTTCATCCTCGTAAATTCAATAGGAACATTTTGTTTGTGAAGCAAATACTCACTTTGGAATGATGCATTGCTGGTACCATCCTGGCTACCTTCCATATTCTTCTAGAAACAGCAACAGACAACTGACAATCCCAACACCACAGACATATTTCACAGTAATATTTCCTGAGTAAATATTCCCAGAAGCCCAGCTGCATAGGATACTTCCCAACTCTTGAGTGCACTACGGGGCAGACAAGCAAGCACCACTCACCTCACAATTCAAATATAGGCATTGTATGTTTGGATCTTGGTACAGACCTTTAACCAAGCTCTAGGGGAAATATTTATAAAGCCTTTATAGGATGATTTATAATCAAACTGCTAAAGCCAAAATGCTGGAACTTATTTCACCAGGAAAACAGCCTCAAAGCCACAGAAATACATTCTGTTTACTATATGAAGCACATTAAGAGAGAGATGCATCCATTTTTCTGTTAGCCAAAGTTCAAATGATCACTTTGACAAGATGAGCATTAAAATTATAGAATATTCTGTTGGCCTTTCCTTCCTCTATACATATCTTAGTTACAATTCATGCATTCATGACTTTTGGTAAATTTAACTCTAAGATGAGTCATAAATTGTATTTATATTGTATTATAAACCAAATTTTTGCAATCTGCTGTCTCATGCTCATAACCTTCTCCCGACCCCCCCCCCCCCAACCTTTTAAAGCCTGTTTAACTCCTCTGCAAACCTAGACAAAAGCAGCTCAGGCTGGCAAAATGTAGGCACATAAACCTCGAATAATCTCCCATTGTTTTAAACATAAAATAAAAAGCAATGGTGCCAAGCTTTCCTGCTCAAGAAACTCTTTCCAAGGCATAATTTGTCTAATCCTGCACACTTCTTCATCATGGGCCAAACTCTCACTTATAAATAGGCAGAGATTCAAGGCTCTATTCTGGAGCACAGTTGGCCCAGCAGCATAGAGAAGAGAAGATGTTCACTGACAAAGAAGCCAAAACAAGACACTGGGATCAGGAGTAGCTGCAGCTCCAAATGCTACCAGAACCAGTCCTTTTCTGCTGGACATGGACCCTTCATAGCCCATGCCAGTCTTCAAAATCCACAGGGCATAACAAAACAGGTCTAAACAAAGCAGATGGGCAACACCTTAGGGTAGTGGGGACCATGAACTGCAGCGGCCACACTTGTAGACTTCCCCTTCCCCCAGTGTTGTATGGGATTGCACATGGATGGGCACACAGGGAGGGCAGTAATGCTATAGAGCTCTGCTGATAAATCCAGCAGAGCTCATCTGCTGGTGTCGTGGGACCAACGGATGAAACATTTCACATTGTACAAAGGAGCAGTAACAGATAGCTAGAAAAGTTCACATATAAAATACTGTACAGATGGTCGCGTTGATTAGGAACAAGGCTAGGAATGGCTTTAACTAGTCTACCATTGCATTAGCAACAAGTACAAAAAAATTAAATCATGTGCCTACATTTCTCACCACGCATTCCCAAAGGTGTGTCCAAGAATGACAGGCCAAGTAAAATGTGGACCTTCCTCATACTGTCAGTAAAATTAGGAACTGGAAAAGTTTAATAGTAGCATTTCCCTATTTTCAATTCACATGGAATATCAGTTGCCCAGCTGAAGTTTGGTAACTCAATCTTTACATTAAAAAATGAAACTTTTCTTGATACTAGGAAGCAACATTTCCCTTGTAAACCCAACACTGCAGAATTACAGAAGCAGGCAAGAGATCAACAACCAGCAGGGAGAGCAACAGCACAAAGCACACTGTGTTTTAATTTATAGGAATAAGCGGCCTCTCCTCTCTTTTCTTCCAGATATTGGTTTTGCTATCTCTTTTCATGAGAGGTGGTCTATCCCTTTTTTTAGCAGAAGGGATACCAGATTCATGACTTCCTGGCAGAGATTTTTTCCTTAGACCTTCCTCATTATGTTGTTCTAGGACTGGCCTGTTCCCTCCTTCCATAATGTGTCTCACCGCCTGGTCCTCTGGAGTGCAAACAGTGGTCCCACTTTCACTGCTACTCAGATCCAGATCTTCCAAGTAAAGAATCTTAGAATGTGGCATACTTTTAATGAAAGTTTTCTCTCTCTCCAGTTTCCTGTTAGGATGATGCTCATTCATGTCCACACCAGAGTCCAGACTGGTATCATTACTCTCAGTTTTTTTGCCCTTTTTCAGATCTATGAAAGAATGCCTCACTTGAGCAATTGGCTTTCCATCCAAGGACACAAACCATGCTCGAGGATGCGGAGATGGTTTTCCTTTAGAGAGCTCCAGCAGCGTTTGCTCTGAAATCCCTTGAAGTTCAGATGAAAATGGAGTCATTACAACTGCTTCATTCAGTGTCCCAGGAACAGAGACAGATTCCAGTAAGCTGTTGGTGTACCTGCCCCAGTTGGATGCTTGGGAAGGCAAGCCCTCTTCACCATCCAGGGCACTGTTCTCATCTTTGCAGGTAGAAGGCTGGGGATGAGAGTGCACTGGCATTTTGGGGAGTGTTTGCACGTAACTGTCCCGATTCATGGGCTCCATCATGGGGCCATAGACCAGCTGCCCTTTCCTTGGCAAAGTTGCTGATTTAGCAGGATGCAGTTGTTCTGGGGAGTGGAAAAGGTCTGAGGTTTGAAGAATAGCAATAGGCTGATTGTAAATATGCATTAGATGTTCTGGGATATGGGAAAGGCCGTACATCTCCTCTTTCAGTGAAAGGTACCTGTTTTGGTCTGGAATGTCCCTAGGAGCCTGGGAAATAGTACTGTTACTGTGCTTTGGCTGCTGTAAAAGCCTCACTCCAGCACTAGGCTCCAGTGAATGGGCTGAATTTCCTGCCTGACCAGTCTGACAGGATGACTGATAAGAAGCATCCTCTGAGTAGATTTTAAAATTGTCTTGTGATTTTCCATCCTCTGTGTCCATGGACAGTCTCCTTTGAGGGCTGTGTGAAGAAATCTTCGGTGTATATAACTGTGACTTATCCTCCAGCTTTAAAGACCCTTTGACAGCACTGATGTGATTTATGTGAGTTGTTGACGTTGTCTGGTCTTTTTTTATGACCTCCAGCTTGGTTGAGTTTTTTTCCTTCTTCTGTGTCCGACGACATTTATCCCTATGCAAAAGAGGAGCAAGGTGACTGCAGAGCACATTAGGAAATACTGGACTGTTAACTACAAAAGCTGGAGGTTGGACTTTGGTTAAGAAGTTGTGGTGCAATTTGACATCAGAAACTTAAAATTAAGTTCTGTAGCAACTGTAATTTAAAAAAAAAATTAGGCTGTACATTACAGTTTAGCTAAGAAAACAAGTCTTAACCTCAAAAGACTATTTTATCAACCTTAAATTCTATTCCTAATGAGCTCACTGGAACTTCTTTTGCTTACCTGCAGTAACAAAGAAGAACAGCAAAAAATCCAATGATAATGACAACAGTTCCTCCCAGTATGGCCGTAAGGAACACGGTGTGATAGGCTGTTATGTCCTTGGAAACAGCACTAATAATGGATTCTAGGTTACCAAACAAAACCAGACAAGCATTAGTTCTTAAAACCAAATGACGTGCAGAGCTAATGAATTGAACAGTACTTTTCCAGTGATTTTGTGTTCCAATGGCATTATGTTCATCCTGCCCTTTTCACCTTGCTGTTTCAGCAGGATAGGTGAAAATGACAGGTTCATCTGGAATACTAAAGGCTTACCGTGACACCTACTTCATTCCAGACAAATTATATTTGTATTAATTGTCCAAACTAACTTAGAAAATTGGTCTACATTTTCTACTTAGCACTCTGTTAGAGAGTGCTATATGTTTCTGCAATTAGCCACACTGTTTCTCTGACAGATCCCTTCATATGAATTTACAAAACATGCAAGAAAATCGCTGTAAGGGCTCAAACAAAAGTTATCCGGGTGGCGAGGTTGCATATCACTTCTCCCTTCCTGCTGTTAAATGAAGCAGTCAAACTGACAGCCTTATGGGGCATTCAGGAACTGCTTGGCCAGTGGTTGCCATACCTCTTGCTCCAGGCAGTGGAGCTGCTATCCAGTAGCCCAAGTGCTGAGCAGTGTATGTCCATACTAACTGGCCATCCACTTCCTTCACCACTCCTAGCCCACGGTTTACCCAAGCACCTGGGGGGAAAAAAGGACAAAACATTGCACGTGCCATGCAGGATTCTTCTATACCTCAAACCATCAGCAATTAGGCCATTATCAAAAATATACAAGGTGACAGGAAAAACTGAAACTTCTGACAGCCGCTGTTTATGACACAGCTTTAGTTAAACGGGCAAACTTCCTCTCCTGACAATTTCATTTCAAACATCCATCTGCAGCCATTTACTTTGAAACAATGCATCAGCATTACTCACCTGTAAAGTAAAATTAATATGATTCATTTTCTGTTGATAACTGTCTTTCACAGATATGCACATAAATAATTTGAGAAAACCTATTATAAGACCTTCAGCATGCATGAAGGCCAAGACCAAAAAATGAGGGAGCAGGTAACTGATGCATATGAACACAAGTTCAACATCAGCTAGCAGAACTTAGTGGGAAAACATTTTAATCTTATTAAGCCACAATAGGATAAACTATGTTTGTTTTGAATGTTTCCTTCTCCCTGCCCCGAGGCTATAACGGTTCAGTTAGCCCAAGGAAGTGCTATTGTTAGGACACAGATTCCACACCATCTGTTTGGCAAGGCAAAGGAAAGGTATTATGGTATGCCAGCTCCTACAATTAAGGAAGCATCCATTAGAAGAGAGGGAGTTATACTTAACTCACTTAAATACATTTACTGTGGGCCGTTTTTGAAATTCTAAGGACAGAAAACAGCCTCGTGTAACCAACCTTCCATATTCAACCTGCAAATACTGAAAGGCAGAGAGAACCACCAGCTTTTTTAAAACACGAATAATCAAAGTATGAAAACAGTAAGCTGGAGTTTATATGAATTTCAGTTTGATTTTCTTTCAGCAAAGGAAAAGTAAATATCTCCCAGCCAGGAAGTAATGGTAAGGATGGGCACCTACTACAGATGCAGAGAAAATAAAGCATTGGCCTTCTCCTGGTGCTTGTGATGGCTGGCAGAGGGGAAAGGCAGCAGCAACCACCCAGAGCTCTGAAAGTGCTTTTTTAGCCACCTGAGAAATCCTGTCCAGAGTCAGGAGTAATACCAGCAAACCTTGTATAAAAGGCAAAAATCATTTCTAGATCTTCAGAAGTTCTATCTTGACTGAAAAATCTATAAGAAGCTATACAATGTTTGCTGCTCTTTTCAGCAAATTAGATCTTCCCCCACTATACTAGATAGAAAATACATGGTATTAAGGAAAAATATTAAAATGTGATTCACGAGTAAGACCATTTTCTCTATGGTTTACTGCCATTCAAGCAGAAGGATATAATTCTCAATTTAATGTTGAATGCAAGCCTTCTGGTTTTTGTAATTCTATTAAAATCCACAAAGTACTTTTAGCACTAATGCAGCAAAATATTTCATAAGAAGGAAGCCACACTCAATACAGATAAACAAACGCTGCATTTGCAGCAGCTGAGTACAATAACCAAAGCTCATTTTCCAGGAAATCTCAGTACTACTCCACTTGGAGTAAGCCCCAGGAGCACTGCTCAGGCAGACCTGTGAAAGCAGTTTCTATCTTTTTCCTGCTGCATATGGGTCAGCCCACCCTCCAGCGCACACAGACCTGTTCCCTTGCCGCTATCACTGCTGACATGGGAGCTCTGATTACCATCATAACACATCATCCAAGGACTTCAGAGTTAAAAATTGTGTCAGTGTCTTGCTGGGGACATCCCACAAGCAGCATCTTGGAGACCAGAGCCTCATTACTGAGTGCAGCCAGGAGCTCTGCACTCAGCTCAGATGGGGGCCTGCTGCTCCTTATGGATGCTCTGCAATGCCTGCTGCAGAGCTGCGGTGTTCAGCTGCCCTCAGTCACCAGAACCTTGACTAAAACACACCTTGCTATTACTCAGTTACCTTGGGAAAAAGTAATTTTGCATGTGTCAGATCAAAGTAAAATATAAAAGGAACATACTTAAGAATAAACATCCAGAAAGCGAATACAGTTGCAAATTTTTATTGTTAGAGAGGAAGAAATGGAAGAAAAAGCACAAGTGAATTTATGCCCCAAAAATTGCTGTCCTTTTTCATCATCCTTCTCCTCAGCAAGCAGCAGTGAGCAATACACCTCAGAGAGCAACCATTACAAACAGCTTGCCTTTGTGGAATCTCTGTAAAGTACATCCCACTGGAGAGGAAAAACCAGCTGGTTTTATTGGGGTTTGCATCAGCAGGCCATACTCCTGGCTCCCGTTTACTCCCAAGGCCAACGAGCCTATGCAGGGATGCTGAGTGGGACCCTCAACCCCCACATAAACACCGCACACTGGTTTGTATTCTAACCCCATCCTGTGCTGCTCCAGTTCTGTCAACTCCTTGTTTAACAACAGTGTTGATTTAGCTTTGTTTAGGGAGGTAGAAAAGCTCAGCACAGGATGAGCACAGGAGCTGGCTGTGGCAACGGCAATAAGAAAAGTGGCTGTGGCAATAAGAAATTTAAACCCTGGGAGATATTTTACCACCTCAGACTAAAACCCTCTAAAATGCCATCTCTTTCCACCAATTACCCCTCTAAAGTCTTCTAGGTGTATAGACAGACTTAATCTTCTATGCCAAAACTTATCCTATTTACTTTTTCCCCACAAGACAGCCTAGCCAAGTTTTATTAGCACATCCTTCATTCAAATCCATGTTCATCAGGTTTTTTTCATTAGGGTGATCAGTTTCTTTCTTGAATGTGTAAACAACACTTTGTTAGAGCCGGTGTTCCTCTCCTGTACTTCCAAACACTGTACAAAAGCTTTTTGCCTTGATGAGGAGCAAGATGTGACCTCACTCGCTTGCATACTTCAAGCCTGTATATTCAATATAAATTCATAATTCAAGGGTGATGGTGACTGTGAGGTGCAATGCAGGACAATCAGGACGCTAATGCATCCACACCTAATACAGGTCAGCTAAATGGGTTACATGGACATAGCTCATTACTTACTCCTGACTAAAATTAGATGTGAAGGGATGACAAAAGGTTTAGAATGACTAATCCCCAGCCTCCTCTTTGCATACTGGAAGAACTATGTTGTTCCCTTGGATAGCTCTTATTTCACCTTCATTTCACTTTCTGAATTGTTTTTGTTAACTGAAACAATATATATTCCAGTTCTAGCATCAAAGGATCTTTAGAGCTACACTCTAGGAGACAAAGCATCCAAACCTTCAGTTCAGGTTTGCTTTCTTCTAAGAAGGAATTCACAAAATTACTAGGCTTGAAATTTAACATCACCTAAAATATATGTTCTGTGAACACTCAGCCTCCCATGAAAATAAAAATCCAGTACATTAAATGCAGGCGAGAGGAATGCTAATGAATTTTACTACAGCTTTTTGAACTAATGAAAGCGGGGAAATACCTTTGAACAATTCAAGCTGGTCCATTAAAATAAATGACCACCTATTGACCGTCACCTCATAGAATAATGCCATCACTTTGTGCCCAAACCTTCAGGCATGTGCTAGAAGGCATAATAACAAATAACCCACTTACCAATTTTCATATCAAATGTCCAGGCAGGTACAGCATCTCCTGATTTTACAGCAGTTGTGGGAAGAGGAAGGGTAACCTGAATGGGACCCTTTATGTTCAGTTCTTTCCCAGCCAAAAGAACATTTACACATATGGCAGCAAGAGGAGTTAATTCCATGCTTTTGAAACCTGAAAGCAAGAAATATCTTGTAATTCTTCTTTCACAGTTTATTTTAAAAGAAATAAATGAAGAATTAAGCTACTAAAGGCAAGTCCTCATCCACATCCAGCTACACAGTCAGCTGTTACCAACTTGTCAAATAAAAATCAACATTCCTTCTGAACTTTTAACAACTTATGATTAAAAGAAAACAGAGTCATTTCTATACCAATGCTATAAGAGAAACATGTTTGCAACATCTGGATTCTGTGCTGACCATAGAACTAACCATGAGGCAAAACTTGGTTTGGGGTGGGGGAGGAAGGGTTTTTCCCCTCAGATCATCAGATTACAAAGCCCCTAACTGATGTGAAATACAGATCATACAAGAATTTTGGTATAATCACAATGTGCATAACATTGAATTAAACTGAAAGCATATGGAACCTGTCCTGTAAGGTATAATTTCCTAATTTGACAGCCAGAATTAACTGAATAGGTAATCATGAGGCTTGTCAAAGCACTCAGAGGAAATGCTGCATTTACAAGGCAGCCTGAAAGTTTCTTTCCTTTGTTTTCCTTTCACCAGTTTGCAAATGCTCCAGAATGCCCAGTAGAACAGGATGGTGAGAGAGGCTGAAACAGAATTACTAAGTAGCAGAATAATGTTAAATCTATGCAGGCTGTTAGAAGCTGGTTGTGAGAGAACTCCTGGCACATCAGATATCAATTAGCTTCCACCTGCCCTAAAAGGAAGCCTATTCCTTCAGGGGTATATGAATAATTTAAACACATGCCAGACAGATTGAAGGGAGAACTCAAAAAGGATAAACACTGCTTATTCTCCTTTGCTTCTTTCCCTCTGCCTTACATTTAAAGAGGTGAAATACAGATAAGAAGGATTTTAAGATATCTTTGTCAAAATATCAGTATATATGCTGCCTTTAAGGAATGAAAATAAAACAATAGGGTATGATGACTTTAAAAAAACCATGTATTTCCCTCTCCCTGCACCACGATGAATTTAAGAGCCTCATGGCTTCAGATCCACTGGGAATAGAAAGAAAAGAACAAAAGAAAGATTGAACTGCACACAGTACAACCTACCAGAGATTACTGTACCTATGCAGATTAAAAAAGTATCTGATAGAATGACAAATACTAACAAAACCCAACGGTGAAAGAGCAGAGTTACAACTCATGAAACCACTTAGTGCTTCTCCAGTGAAACAGATGCACAGAAAACATTATTCCAGCTGCGCTCGGGACCCACAGGGACCACTCGGTCCCAGACTTGCCCAGCCTGACTGACTGGGAGCCAAGAGGGGCTTCCATCCAATCTGTCTGCTGGGCGCAACCCCTAGAACCAATCACTCCAGTGAAAATGCAGGAACTCCGCAGCTGAAGTTCATTGCTGCTGTTTCACTGATTTCTTTAGCTTCACCTAGTGTACAGTTTGGCTATAATTACATTTTTAAAGTGTTTACTAAACCAGTTCCACAGTCTCATGAAATCCTGAGCATAATAATCCTGAGCATAAACACATATACATACATACAGATATAAAAAGCAGATTCTGAAGTTGTATTTCAGTGCAGCAAGATATGTTCTCATGCTGCATGGACCAAAATAGAGTAACACTGATTACTCACCTGACGTGTTTATAGCTCACTCCTGTGGAAAAAAGCTTTCTGATCTAATATAAGAGAAGCAGGTTCAGGCCCTCTTAAATTAAGCCTATGTTTTTCTGAAACACTGTGCACTCATATGCATTATAATATTTCTTTATACAAATTCCTAACCATCGAAATCACATACCTGATTTATTTAGAATAACTCCTGTTGTATAGAGAAAGCTGTCCACTTTCAAAAATTGCTCTGGCACTGTCAGATAGGCTGTAAGATTTGCAATGTGATTTGTTGGAAGCTTCATTAAAGATTTTGGAAACTGAACACTCGGTTGAGATTTGGCATCTGTAAAAGAGTAATATTTTGTCTTAGCCACAGTAAAACGGACCAACAGTGTTTTTATTACCCTTCAGAAATCCACTTAGCATAACAACCTGTTTTCACCCATTTTCTCCATGATTTCTGTACTTCCAGTCTAGCACTTGTCACAGCCCTTCATACAGCTACATAATTAACAGAAAATCTGGCTTTAAGTAGATAGGTATTATATAAAATGATGCTTAATTTGTTTTCCATGTGGGTGCAGATGGCTATCACAAAGTGTTTAGTTACAGTCTGCATGCACAGAACTTACCAGACAGTTTTCCAGTAATTATGACAGTATCTTCAAACAGCCATATATTAGCTTGACTTTGTGGGAATAATGAGAGCGTCACGGACGAGTAGACTGTGGAAAATGATAATATCTGCTATTACACTGTGCAACCAAAAAGAATCCTCCAAGCCCTCCAAATCTAAAGATCTATTGAACAAAGCAGTTAATATACCAGAGAGCACATGAAGACTAAATAAATTACTCCTGTTATCCAGAGCAGATATTTTAGTGTTTAGGCAGAAAGACCTCTGTTGAATGTTTGCTACTGTTTTATACCTTCTATGGATAAACAAGTGACTAGAAAGTCACTAGAAAGTGACTTAAAAGTCTCTTTAAAAAAAATAATAATGTGCCTTTTTTAGGATCATGCAGTAGTTAAACAAGAAAACCTGTGAGGAAACACTGCTGAAGCAGAGCTGTAACAGGTTATATCTGCTTAAAGGACAAAAAGCTTTGGCGTTCCAAGAGTTAACTCGGGAATTTTTTTTTTTACTCAGGTCAGCAGGATTTTTGTCAGGATGCATTAACAGCTCTTTGATAACTCTAGGCAAAAAAAAAAAAAAAAAAAAAGAAAAACCTAAGAATTCACTGTGTGTCACAACATAACCCACTTAGATTTTCAAAGGGCTATTTTCTGCTTTAGAGTAATCTGAATTTTGACAAGTTTAACAGACCGTTCACCCTTAGATCTGCATTGACAGCACCATCTCCCTTGACTGACTTCTCTGAGTTGTGTTCAGCTGACAGCAACCACCCAGACAGCTTAGGAGAGAAATTTAATTACTGCCAGGGAGAGTTTAATAATAGGCTGTAAGACGCTTACGTACTTGGCATCCTCGCAGTCTTCCAAGGCAAAGGTGTCAGCAGGTAGCCATCCTTGTATGAGACAATAGTTAAGCTTAATCCCAGTTTGTAGGGGACTTTTATCAACACTGCTCCATTGTTCCCAGTGAGAGTAGAATTTGTCAGGGTGTAGTTAACAAACACCTCGACCACTGCTTGGCGCAGGTACTGATGGCTGATGATGTCATTTACTTGAACTTTTAGGGTAAAAACGGATCCTGTTGACAAAAAGAGAAGCAGGAGGTCACGATGATACGTCACAGCTAAGGACCATGGTTTTGTAAAGTCCTGTACCTCAGGTCTTTGCTGTTAATGCACTGCACAGTGGATCCCTATCTCTGGCCAAAGGCAGGGGTAACCATGCATTTTATACCCCAGAGAATGGGGAAAACAAAGCACCTGAAGATGAGGCACAAAGGTGTCAAAAAGTTTATCAAACTCAGCAAATATAATATCTAACCAGTTAAAAAAAACCCCAAAACCAAAAAAAAACCACCAACATTGGAAACCAAATTACAAAGCGATCTTCCCCTTTTTGTTTAAGCTTGAAGAATGCATCTGTGACAACGTGAGGTTTACTGTGCTCTGCAATATCACACTGATAATACAGATGGTCTTCTTGTCCAACCCTTGGCTTGGGACACACATTTCAGGGTGCACCTTGAGTTTGTAAAGGCAGAGAACCTGATGTCTACAGACATTGGGACAACACATTTCTGTTTACATGTATAACATTATTATAAATGCATCCAGACATTATTTTAAGTTACTGTCTCCCACCAGACTTTTACTGGCTACTTTTCACCTTCCTACATTGCAACTTCTAAACAGTATTTTTCTACTCTAATTAGAGGACCTGATAGTTCATACCATACCCAGTGTCTTGTAGAGATCATAATTACAGTGACTAAAAAGTATGTTGAAAATAATCAATCTGCTTGAACAGCAGACTCGAGGCGCTCTGAATCACAATTTCTCTCTCACCCTGATGGCAAATAAACTGTTAGGCAGTCTTTTTACAGTATGTGAAAAGGGACAGAATTCCACATTATTTCCAGATTAATTTGATTTTAGAAATTGAAATACCTAAAATATTACTAACAAAAATAGTTTCAATAACAGATTTTCCAGTATTTTGGTTACAGATCTACTACTATTCAATATCACTCCATTACTTTGTATCATAACACTTTCAAATCCATTCATCATGAATATGTATTTCTATTTAGGTCAAATGTCAAGTTAAGTTATTTGATATGTACCTACCCAAAATCATACTTCAATTTTTCACTGTGTTATCCCCGCTATAATTGAGATTGACATTGCACCAAGAGATTACTGCCACTGACCTTGATGGAAATGAATAGGTCTTGAGGAGCTGAGTGCAATTCATCCAAAAAAACCCCAGTATGTGGTGGAGATGCCCTCCAAGTTGGGCCTCTCTGAAATAAGTATTTATTTAGATCTATTGTATGCATGGAGCATATTATATATTCATGCAGAAAAATGATCTGCATCTAACAAAAGCTACACTGGCCTCATTTACCTTTACTACATACACAGCAAAAGCTTACCAGCTGTGCCAGATTGATTTTCTGCAATGTTATTTTAAAAAAAAAAATCTACAACTCCTTGAGCAAACTGATAGATATTTTCAGAAAAAATGTTTAAAAACCCAGTGGCACTCAAATGTATTTGACAGAGTTATTCAAAAAATGCACAATAATCTTGGAACAATATTATCTGTTTTTTTCTTTTCCTTATGTAAGATATTTCGAGAATAAAACTGTTTTAAATTGATGTGCTAGAGGGGTTTGAAATCATGTGATAATGGGGGAAAAAATTATGTCATGTCAGCAAATTACAGGCTCCAAACAGCTCCTCCAGGCATTGATCCAGTTACACAGATACCAGCATCATTCCAGTGGCTGCCAAAACTTGAAAAACAGGTCATTTGCCCCTGGCCAATGACTAGTTAAAAGGCTACAGAGGAGAGGAAACAGGCTGTGTACAATATTATTATCCAGTAATCATTTGGAAGTCAGGAGTCCATCATGAAATGGTATCTAAAAGTAAGAAATACAGTGGTACAAAATTCAAGCTCATGCCAGTAAGAAGGAACACCAGAAATGCCTGTTATAAACTGCTATTTTAACAGCTGGAGTCAAGTTAGGAGAAAAAAAGCCTAGTTTTAACAGCTGAAATCAGTCATAAAAAATTAAAATCTAAAATGTACTCAGAAAGACACATTCTTTCAATCATTTCATACTTTTAATGAGTATTTTCCATTTCCTGATGACAAAAAGCCTAACAAGAAGACACAGGAGAGAGGGCAACTGCCACAGCCCCCCTGCAGATGTTGGTAAATTCAGAGGTTGTTCTGTATGCAAAACTATTTCTTCCTCTCATCTCCTTCAGTTACAGCCAGATTAAACCCCAATTTCTTAGAACCTTGAGGTTCCAATTAAAAAAAAATAAAATAGAAAGCTGTGCTGTTTTCACTCTCTCATGGTGAGATGAAGAATATTATTGCCACAGCTTTTAGCCATGCTGAACTTTGATTGGCTCCTTCTCCCACGGGTATAGAAATTGCCACAGCATTTCCCCAAAGTGATGCTCTGCCTGGAGGGGCATTGAGGAGATGCAGGCATCAGGCTGGAAATAGAGATTGAAATCGCAGGGATTGAGGTCCTGGGTTTGCTGAGGCAAAGCTCTCCAGTGGCAGCTCTGGAGGAGTCCCTAGCTAGGTGAGTGCCGCACACAGCAGCGCTCACTTCGTGCCCCTGGACATCCAGACAGAGTAAAGGTGACCCAACCCCTGCTCTCCGTGCCTTTGGCCTTTTGTGCTCACACAAGAATCTCCCTGACAAGAGGGAGTTGTGTCCTGCCTGCACTTGGATTTGCTAATATCAACTCTGCCAGCTAGTCACTCTAAACACCCGTGCAATGGTTTGGGAGACACTTTTTTAAAATAAGTATTCTTTGCACCCCTCAAGAGTAACAGCACAGGAGCCATGAGGACAGCTCATTGTGCCTCTGCCCAAATGCTTGTGAAATGATAACATGTGAAAAGTCCATCTAAAAAAAAGCCAGAATCCAACTGTAACGATTTTCTACTCACGAAGCCGCATTCACCAGAGTTTTTCAGATCAGTTATTGCAGCCCAGTGAAAAGCAGGACATTCCCAGGGCCCAGAGCTCGGAGTTTGTACGCAGCTCTGGTCCTACAGCACGGATCATTTCTTTCTAACCTTCACATCCCCTGACCAGCTCCCTCCTCACAAGCCTCACGTCCATTAATGTGCAAATTTATAACAAATTTAATGGCATTCAGTTATTAACCATGTCACAGTCACATCCAAGACACCTAATTTCCAAAGAAAAAACTGCTTTTCTTTTTATAAATACCTAAATTTACAAGCCTTTAACTACAATTTTAAGTCTCAACTATGATGGAAACTGCAGGATATTTTAATCACATATAAATATATAAAAGGAGACAAAACCCCTTTCCTTTGATATAGGACTCAACCCCTTTATGTATCCTTTCAGTATATATAAAATATACTGAAAAACCAATTCACATAAAAATAATGAACACTTGGCTAGCTTTTTAGCAAAACCAAAGCTGAAAACCTAAACAAAGGATGAACCTTGTGCTTTTTTCTGGTCATTGACACGTGCCAAACACAAGTGGGTCAGCTGTATCTCAGTATTAAACAGATTTGACAGAACTCCTACAATTAGAAGAAAGAACTCAGTCCTTGCTAATTTGATTTGTGATGCCTCAGAGGAAGGGATTCCTCTCTTGTCAGGTCCACTGGAAATGCCAGCTCCTACAGCATTAAAATGTTTGTGATAAACCTTCATACAAATGCAGCAGCTATTCAGACAGAGAGAAAAAAGGCCTTCTACCACATTTAGCTACTTCAGAAATGTCCTAGTCAGTAAAATTGATTCTTCTGAATTTACACCTGATTCCTTTGAGAAGAAATATCTAATGCCTGGAATTTGTCTTCATATCACTGTCCTAACTCAGAAATCCTGTCACAGAATTAAGCCAAATAACTGCTTGGAATTGCAAGCTGGGTACAAATGTTACAGTGAAATAAAAATCTCAATTACGTTCCATGTAATTTGTTCTTAATTCTGCAGACAAGCATGTCATCTGGTTACCATTCATGTGAGGTTTAATTACCATGGTCAAGGCCAGAGCCCTCACAGGCACCAACATGTTCCAAACTCCACATAACTGAGATATGGCAGTGAAAACACACACACAGGGCACTGCCCAGGATATGGTGGTGAAAACACAACACACATTCTGCCAGCCCTAAACCCTCTTTTTTTCTCTATTAATCACCAAGTTCCTACAGCCAGAGAGGTTCTGCACCTGGAAGGAGGCAGTTACTCTTCTCAAACTCACAGACAGCTACGCACTTAATTATGTTATGGGATGAGCAGTAACTACAATCAAATTATTCCTTAGTTCCTTCCTTCAAAGGGGGCTTCTCTCACCCTTGCCCAGAGGTGTTTAAACCCATGGCAGAAAATATGAGCTGATATGAGCTCTGTGGCTCCCTCCTAACCAGGCAGAGAAATCCCAGGCTGTGCCATTTCCTTGGTCTTATCTAACTGAACAACCCTTTTTTCCATCCTTTACATTCACAGAAAACCTTATTTTTTGGCTTTGCACAATTAGGGATATGAAAGGTGCACTGATCTGTAAAGGAACAATGTGTAATAAGAATAAAGGGTTTTACTACACATCCAATATAGCGATGGGTATTGCCATGGCGGGGTGGAGATCGATGAAACACATAATCTAGACAGCCAACACACATCTGGCTTCAGTAAAAAAAGGTCAAAGCCATCCTCCTGCCCACAAACACCAATTGCTACTTCTTAAAATGCCCTTACAACTACTAAAATTCCCTTAAAACTACTAAAGATGGGGGGAGGGAAAGATGGGGGGAGAGTAGAAACCACCTTCAGTTCATTAAAAATCCCTTACGTGAGGGGCAGTTGTGGCAACACCCGAGGGCTGGGGGTGACTGAGTGAGTGCAGGGCCAAGCCCCCTCCCCACAGGCACCATCCCTCTGTGGGTACCTTTGTTCTGGAGTCACTGGCACAGGACTGAGCTTGCTGCCTCGCACAGAGCATGGAAATGAGATAATAGGTGACCCCTAAACTGCCATAACTATTTTATGGGTGCCTTGTGAGAGTTATTGTCAGGCTGGGGTGAGCTCTCTGCCTGGTTTTCAATTATGCTTCTCATAGCTATCAAATAAGCTGCAAATCTAATTAATAACCACTACAGCTAAATGCAGGCTTCATTTGTTAGCTATCAGTGCTCTTTTATCCTGTCATACTCCATGCAGTAATTTATAGACCCTAGGACAGATGGGCATGTACATGTATAAAGATCTTTCTAACTCTGCACAAATCATTCTATCTGTTCCAAATTGGTATCAGAAGATGTCATTTAGAAACTAATTACGTGATTCTTTAGAAGGATGTTTTATGTGCTACTCTTCTGATTTAAAACAGAAGCAGAAATTAAATAGCAGAACATTATTTTCCTCCCTAAAAGGGAACAGGAGCACTGCTAAAAAAAAAAAAAAAATACACTTCAAGTGTTTTGGCCTGTGCAATTTTCACTTTGTCGTTATTAATTAGTTGTAAGTACAGTCTGCATATTTAATTTTCAACAACTTATGGCCGAACTGAGAAGCAAAGAAGCTCACACTGTTCACAAAAGGTCTGAGAAAATTCAGCAAATATCTAACCAGCTGTAAAAATCAGGAAAAGAAAACCTTAGATTTAGAGACAACACATGCTTAGGACAACAAATACAATCATTCCACCTGGCTGCAAAAAGAAAATACTTGGAAGTTGACAACTACTGACAGTCTCTCTCTTGCCTTAGCAAGAGGTTCAGTTTGAACCACCCCTCTCCAGAATCACTCTGGGAGTTAAAACTTTCCAGCCAGGGACTCAACACTAACCCCACAGTGCTGGGTGAAGAACAGGGGTACAAAAGGACAGACACAGACTGCAGCAATTGCTAAAAATTGCCTTATTTAGGTTGATCTTCAGGCAAAGTGGCAGCATTATGGCTCTAATTTTAAAGCAAGTAGAGGCTGCACCTTGAAATGCCCTTTGGAGAAAAGATTTTGATGTTTTACTGCTTTTAAACAATACAGATACCATATAAGGTATTTTTAAACAAACTGAAGCACAGGGGTGATCAGTATTTGCTGCATTTGTATATTAACAGCCAGTCCACATTATCTCTACAGAACAGTTCTGTAGCTCTGCACTACCTTAAAATATTTTAATGCAAAATCAAACTTTAGGATGTATATTTAAGAGAAGCTTTGGCAAACGTCTTTACAGACACAGAACATATTACCAATTTCCAAGGACAAAGCAGCAAAACGGGGTCTGGGAAAGTAGGACACCACAGTATTCCCACTGCCCTATTTCTGGTCAACCAATTTCCACAGAAGGCATCTACAGAATTTCAATTATGAGGGAGCAAAAGGTAGACCCTGGGGGGAACAGGCAGTCCCTTTTACACAGAGAAAGGCTGTTAGAGTAATTTTTGCTGTAGTTTAAGACAATCTAGTCAGATCTAGCTGTTTCCACCAAGCTCCTGCTTCACAGTCAAGAAAAAGTGTAACATTAGAAATTTAAAAAAAATTAGCACGCTGTTGCCTAAGGTTTGTCACACATCAGACTACTCAAATGAGCTTTTGCTGGGAAAAAAAACAAAAAACAATTATATTCTAACTCTGAGAGTTTTTCAAACAAATTCTTTTAGATTTGCTTCAAATAATGCTTTATTTCAGATCTTCCTTATTTCACTTTATTTCTCTGATGAGAATATCACAGCATAGCTGTGACAGGCACGTGCAGTCCACAGTGCCAGAATTGTCAGGCATCTCTACATGGGTTAGTAGGGAATGGAAATTATTTACTAGAAGCTCATTCATGTCAATACATGCATCATTTCAGCACACAACTGCAGTGTTCAGGTGGCCCTTCCTCCCACCTTATTGGGAAAATTAAAAATAGAGCATAAGAGCACCTTTCACACGCTATTTCTGACTCCTCAGTGCCACACCAAGGAAGGGCTGCATCTCTTGAAACAACTGGATGCTTTTGCTCTGACGAGCTGAACAAAACAATGCAGGAAGAGATGTAAACCCAACAGTCTGCTGTCATCCCCAACAAAAATACACCTGCTTTCTGCTCATTCACTGTGCTCTGAAAAATCCCTTTCCCACTTCCTGTTTCCCCTTGCCTTTGATCATGTTCTCCCTCCTTCGCAGGGCTCTGCTCAGTCTCCTTCCTCCACATTTCAATGCATCCTGGAGCCATCTCTGTGATGAAGAGGCCCTGTAATATTTTAGCCAGTGAGATCACCGGTTATGAAAAAAGACTTTTCTGAACATGAGGTTTTCTGCAAGCCTCACACTAAAAAGAGTGGTGAATTTATTACATGAAATTAAATGCTTTGAATCAAACCCATCAGGGTGAGCACTTTAAAGAGACACTTCTAATCTAGCAGACTGAAAAACTGCCAGGGATTTGCCTCTGGGAAATTAGCATCATCCAGAGAAAACTTCAAGGTTCTAAGTCAATTAGTAGGTCTAAGACTAGTTATTTATTTAGTTGAAAACAGACCCCAAATGCAGGTTCATATGATAATAAAACTGTATCAGACAGTATGAAGCAGCTGAGTGCCTACTAATACACTGGAGCAAGTGTTATATATTTTACAGAAAAGAGCAAAGCATTTTCCCCTTCTTAAAGGGATTTTGATGGGGAAAAAAGTAAATAAACAAAGGAAAAAACCCAACACACCAGTGAAATAGAATGTTTATCTGAGTCATACCTTGTCCATTTTTTCCCAGCCAAAGTATTCATAGACATGGCACCACTTTTACATGGAATTAATACTGCATTTTACGGATGTTTCCACAAAAAGAAGTTGCTAGTTGCATTAATTTACTGACAAAAATTTTGTTTGACTTCAGCAGAATAATTTTTTTTTCACTTTAACAGAATTATTTTCCTTTTATATACAGAGGTTTATGTTTTATATGGAGTTGTGTGCATATGTAAATACAAACCTTAAGCAAACAACAAGAGGAAAAGGATATTTGCTTTTTGATGAGAGGGGTAAAGAAAACTGCTAAACATTCTTACTAGAAATCTTGTCCTTGAATACTTGATGAAAAATATTAATTTATGGCTTATTAGTACTTAGGCACTGAAAGGATTTCCAAAGTAGCCAATAAGCAGCAGCTCAGTGTAAACCAATAAACTGCTCTCGCCACAACTTTTGCTATCAGTTCCTCCAAATTCAGAAGCAACTGAAAGGCAAGATGAAATTTAATCAGGACTAAATATGGCAAATATTCAACTCTGGCAAACTTGAGCTGGCACATTTTGTTGTGATATTTGCCCAGTATTGTTGTGGTGTGAAGCAATATCCTGTCTCAGGTGTGCCAATTCCTTCCCCTCCCCCTTGCCCTCTTCCCAACTGCTGTCTGTCAAGTTCCACATTCCAGCGAGGGCATCGTGTGATTGGCAGAGGTTCAAAAGATGCTCCTCAGACCTGGGGTCACTGGCCTGTCCAGGTGCCACTGTCCCCTGAGAGCCTCCCCCTCCCACCTGGTTGGTGGTCACCTGTCCTCTCCCTCCCCCTCCCTGTGAGCTTGAAAGGCACTGGAACCATGTGGTCGGGGTTCCAAATATTGATGAAATTAATTAAGGTCTTGCGAAATCAACAAAATAAGCCAGATGATCATAGGCAGCAGTATCCCTGATGATTACTGCTGCATAATCAATGAACACCTTCCTGGAAGGATGCTGCTTGTAAGAAGTGCAGCAGAATGCCATCAGGCTAATCCATAAAGCTGCTAACCACTCACTCTCCCTTAGACCCCCAAGCACTTTGAAGTGCTCCTGATAAGAAATAGAAAACAGAAGGAAAATTCCCCTTGATATATTTTTATGGGCTACCTAAGCAAGAGCCATGAAATTCAGACAGGAAGGCAGCCATGAAGGTTAGATGGGATTTCTTTTTCCCCCTGTATCCCTTTAACACTGCATAGCATTGATGTCATTTAAAAAATGCACCGGGATAATTTTAAGTGCACAGCATCTACTGCTGCAAGGTACTCATTTGGTGAGGAGTTGCAAGATGTTTTTTCACCATTTGTAGCTTCTTCACAAATTAAAATCAGACTGTGTCACCACCCGAGCCAGAACACGGGAATCCACAGGACACAATAAACCTATGAGGATTAAAATTACCATAGCAACTCTGCATTTTGATTTGCTGCTATTTTGTTGATTCAGCCAGCCTGGCTCTCAGAGCTGTGGTTACTATGGAAGACTGAAGCAGAAATTCACCTTCCTGGGGCAAGGGAGACAGACAGCAGACAAGATTAAATGCTGCAGTCGGCAGAGCTTCACTTATTTAGGAGTCATTTATTTTAAATATAATCTTCTGTAATTTGATATAAGTGAGATAAATTATTAATATTACAAGAATAAAATCTTCAATAAAACTTAACTTTCAAATTGAGATAAATTTGCAAGTGAAAGCAATTAAAATGAGTGAGCAAATACTAGAAAGAGCTCCCAAAAACTACAAAACATAACAGCTTTGCCCAGGCATTTCAGAGGCCATTATTAGGTTATTTTTTTCATTTCCGTTTACTCACTGGCTAATATTAAACCTGTAATGCTGCTCTTTCATTTTTTTAAAATCACTGTCAGTATCATTTTACCTTGCACCAGAGCTGAGAAAATGAAAATATTAAAAATTCAGTTTGTTAGAGAATACTGGGGAAAAAAGTACAAAGGGGACTATTATAAAATCTTCATAATACTCTATTTTAAATTTATTTCTATAAACCCCACAATACATCATACATCTTCAAGAAAAATGGGCAAGTGCCTATTAGAGGATAAGCCAACAACGTGGATTTCCCACTGATGAACTTTACTGTGGCAGTGTGATGTCATTGTTCGTCCCAGGTACCCCGTCCTTTCCCAGGTGTCAATCACTTCCCCCTCTCCCCCCCTGACCCCTGCTGGGTGCTGTCTGTCAATCCTGGCATTCCAGAGGGGCATCGAGTTGACTGGCAGGGTTCACTTTACAATTAAACCTTCAGCATTTACGCAGCAAAAATAAATCAGCCAGCGGCAGCACCTTAACAAAATGTGACCATTTTTTGTAGAGAACTTTGAATGATTTGTCAAACCTACCCTCTAACAGTCAATACACTTGGACAGAAAGAATATTCCAGTACCCTTGCAACATGAATCATCTTTTTTTTTTTTTAATCCTAATGGGTCAGGTACAGCATTTGTCCTGTGGAATTCCTAGTGGTGGCTTGTGAGTGGAATTGGCAGAAAAAAATCCTGTGCAATTTTAAACATACCCTCAATTTGACAGAAGGGGGGGAAAAAAAATCACAGGAAAACAAAGCAGCACCTGTTCAAACATGACATTTAATGCAGTGAAACCCTAAGACAGACACGTATCCACAGATTCTGTGGCATAATATAGCCCACAAACCAGAAATTCAAACATCAGTGCACATTACTCACTAATTGCAAAGGACAGCTACTGTTGCATTCAGAGGTATTTTTCAATAACAACCTGCTCACTACCCTTGTCTGAGAATACTTTCCTTCCCCTAAAGCTGTAAAATCTCATACTACTCCTTCAAGAAAGATATTTGTAATGCTGCTGCAATGACTGTCTTTCACCTGCAGGGAAAGATCCTCTAATCCTTTGGAAGAAGGCCAGTGTATAAAGGCATATATGGAGATAATAGAATTTAAAGTTTGTAGGACAACATTCCCTAAGGGTAGCTCTGTACACAGGGAATGGGAATTTTTTATTGCAAGAGTTAGCAAATCCATATTGCAGCAACAGAGCAAGAGCACCCAACAAGCTACCGTCTCTTTCATATAGAAATTTTCATTAAAGTTGAGTTTCATAAAGTGAATGATGAAAAAACACAAAAAGAATACAGAGCACCAGGTATTAGAAAAATGATTGCAGATTCCTACTCATTTAAAATAAATATTATTGCTCAGAGCTTAAAAAGGTTTAGAAAAAGAGAAAGTTCTGTCACATCAGGTCACAGGCTAGAGCAAAACAATGGCACCAGGACTGCAGCAGAAGAACTCTGCTGCTCTGGGCCAAGGATGCCATGCAGGTGAGTGGCAGTGCTGGATGCACTCATGACTCAGGCACTGCTGCTGGGAATCCTTACTGCCTGCCTGCAGCTCATCCCCACATCAAGTGCTCCAGCAGCCAGCTGAAGGCCCCAGCTCTGCTGTCTCCTGCACAAACACAAGTTCTCCCTTCCCAGCAGGTGCCCCAAGTCATGTAGGGAGGAATGGGAACACGACTTAGCACCGTGGAAACCTTTCTAGGAGGACGGAAATGGTTTTGTTGACACCGAGGCTAAGAACGGGGCAGGAAGCAAGTTCTTTCTCCACCGCCCCCCAAATCCTCAAGATTCATTCAGCATTCAGCACCTCTGAGATTGTGCCAGCTGGACTGCGGGGAAAAAATCCACTTGAGTATTTCTGGGACAATCTGTCCCATGGAACACTGAAGAATCCAGCAGACATACTTGTCGAGGGAGAGGTTTCCTCTACTGTGCTTAAGAAAGAACACCCAAAAAATCCCCACAAGATGGGGAGAAGGAAGCTGACAACTAATTAAGAGGCAAACAGCCATGACAGATTCCTTTGCCCGACACTGCACCCAAACTATGCAGGGTCTCACCAAGGTTTCACTGGGTCTCATGCTGAATTTAATTAGAGGATTTTCTCAACCTTTCCTTGGTCTGCAATCCAAAGAAATTCTCTACTGCAGCCCAGTGAGAGTAAGTTTTCTCCTCTGCTCCCAGAAACAATGGAATAAGCTTCTGTGATATTTATCACAAGCCATAATTCATGTTATTAACAGCTTTTTTTTCCTAATCTGACTTCGTTTTCCAACCCCTAGCGCAGCTTCTCCCAGCAAACACACTTCCCTACTGCTGGTTGTAAAGCTGTGCATGCTCACAGCCTCCCCTCAATCCTGTGCTGGTAGGAAAAGTGTTCTCAAGCCTCATGTTTTCTACAACCAGTGCCAGAGAAGCAAGGCAGGAAATGCAACAGCTGCTTTGCAGCCTGCTGAATGCAACTTCTTGCAGCCATGTGTGGAAGGTGGCAGTTCAGCAGCTGTGCTTGAACACCCCTGGCAAAGCCAGGACTAGGCAGGAGGAACCAGATCAGGTGGCTTCAACTTGCTGAAGACAGGAGAGTTACTTGAGAATAAAATAACTCAGATGGCTCAAGGGAAATGGTTGAACACAGAACCTGGGCGCTCCTACAGCGCCCCAGATGTAAAACCTATGAATTAGGAATGAAACACAGTAGCAATAAAGAGGACACATTTGCTCTGTCACATTGTGCCTCAAGTCCCCACTCATTACGGGTGGATACAGTGATGTAAAAATATGCAACTTTCAAGACAACAAAGTAATCTGTGCTGTTTTGCTAAGTTTGACACGCCAAGAATTGAGTTTATTTTGAATAAACTTTCCTCTCAGATCTTTGCCTGTGTCTTCAAAGACTTCGTCTACTGAGCTGGTTCAGAGAGAAAGCTTGCTACACATCCCTAGTGACCCAGATAACAGCAGCATTCCAAATTCTCAGCCTGCCTTTTCCTCAGCCTGACAGTAATTCTGTGAATGTTTTTACATAGCAATTGCCCTTTGATGGTGTGCTTTCTGACAACAGATTGACAAGAAGCAAACTTTAGCAAAACAAACAAGAGCTGCAAAAACTACCACCTTGCAATAGGTACCTTCCTGCCATCATTAATCCCTTGTTTCCTGCCACTTCTGACCATGGGCCCTGATTCCAAGAATGCTAAAAGACATTGTCTCTCTCAGTTCTTTACAATGAAAGCTACTATCAAGGCAGGTTTCTTGAAGTCAAGCTTTCTGAAGTACAGAGCATGATGTTGTATTATGTATTACAGCTTCAGTGAAAGCAAGCTCAGGAGAGATGTCTCACTCTTCAGAGCTCCTCAGTACCCCTGTGTTTGTGCAGATCCTCTTCCTCAAAAAAAATCCAAAAAACCATAGTACATATTTTTTTCATGTGTGTTTTACCATGAAAAACCCCAAACTCCTCTTTTTCTTGTGTTAGCAACTGAGTGACCTACATCCTGGAGCACGTGCATGCATGAATATTTCTTTTTCCTTATTCATTCCCATTTCCAGCTGCAGATGCTTTATTCCCTCTCAGTGTCCTAATGCCCTCCCTGATATTTTGTTTTATTACTAAGTTCTTAGAACAGCACAGAAAGCTTAGACACTTAAGAACATCATCTCCAACAAATCAGGACATGTCCAAGTCTTGCATTCTGTCTCACCTAGCTGAGAAGCCATCATTGGAAATACCAGAGGCAGAGAATCCTGAGAAAAATGAACAGCAGATCAAAGGCCATTTTCTGAGCTGATTTCTATAAGTGGAGTTAGCTTAAACCACTAAACCATTTGGCTGGGGTGTGCATGTAACACTTCTAACTTGAAAATAAGCCTTTTCCCTGACACCAGTTATATTCCAGTATCTACAGGACAAGAGGGTTGTGTTGCCACTTGTATAAAACAAGTAATGCCAGCTCTGATCAGAAGCCTCTACTCAGACAGCCCTGGCTTCTTGAGCAGGAACTGTACCCCACATAACTGCTGAGCCATGCAAATGACTGAATTTCCTTCCTTACTAGAATGCTAAAGAATCTCCCACGCAGCTTTTAATTCCTCACTCATTTTCTCGCGGTATCTGACTGCAAGAAAAGCTCTAAAACAAAACTGGATTTATTGCTGCCCTACTAATCCCCAATCCAGTGACTTTGGGGACAGCAAACCATAGCGATTATTCCATCAAGTGACAAAGAAGACAGTCACACTACACCATGGGGTTAAGTGCATTATTATGTGTTATTGCTGAAATTCAAACCCAGACAAATGCAACAATCGGAACCAAATGCTCCACTAAATACCTAAGTATTAGTATCAGCTACACACCAATATACAAGTCATTAGGAAAAATATTCTACTGCAAGAAACATGGAACAACAAGAAAAAAAAAGGCAGTAAATCACCAAACATGTTGTTTTGGATAAATGTTTTAGTGTCTTAAATAAAAAGGAAACATGAGAAAGTTTCCTCCTACTGGAATGGTCAGGAAGAATAAGAGAACATACAAAAGAGTTTAGAAAACTGAGCCAGAAATGACTTGTCTACAGCACAGCTTCACATTAGGCAGGCACTGATCACCACATGCAGGCAGACAGTGCTGAGACATGGGCTCAGAACCAAATTCCACAGGCAGCATCCAGGCAGTGCATTTGTCTCCAGCAGGTAAAAAAATAATCTCTGATTTTTTTTCTGGGTTTGTCAACAATCACATGTTTATCTCATCTGTCTCAACAAACAGGGGTTTGTGTATTAACAAATAAATACACAGAACAACTCCAAATCCCCTCTCTCCTTTGTTCAGCACCACTGTTAGTTGCTACAGCTTTTGAATTTCACCCTACAGAACCAAGCTAATCTCCCCATTGCATGCAAAGCCATCTGCTTAAAAAACAAAACAAAACAAAACAAACGTACAAAACACACCAAACCAAAATAAACTCATTTTCCCCTGAATTCTGGACCAAGAGGCAGATTGGGCATGGTCTATAACAAAAGACAGGGCAAGGTTTTTCTTGTTCATGCTGGGATTACAAAAGGTGCAGGGACTACCCACACTTAAGGAGAAAAAAAACAAAAACTATTTTAAAACATTGTTCAGGTCTAATTTAATGTCTCAACATGGTAAAAAACCTCCAAGATGAAGATGCTGTATGTCACCCTGTGTAAAGTGACAGTTGCCACTGACACAGCTGCTTTTTCTGCAGCTGTTCATTCAGTACATGTCAGACCTGCCACAGAGCTGATACAGATAACTATCACTTATTCAATTAGTGGTCTCTGCTCTATTTATAGAGCAATATCTGCATTAGAAAGAGAATAATAATGCCCCACATCAGGATAGCCCAAGCCTCATGAACATTAAAGAACTCTTAGCTCCTGTGAAGAATGCACCTCAATAAAGATAAAGGGAACATGGAAAACAAAACCAAATTGGCCTGGATCAGAGCCAGGACTATAATTCACTGAATTCTGTGCTCAAGCCTCCTGACCTAAATGATGAATGAAATAAACGGGGCAGGAGATATTCCTCCTTTTTAATGCCTTTATTGAAGGCATCAGCTCAAAATGGGGGTTTTGGCAGGTCCGCGGGTTCCTGCCACCGCTCCCAGCAGTGACTCAGAAGAGGAGGATGCACAGCTCTGTTCCCTAGAGGCCAGAGCCGGGAGTCCTGTCCTCGCAAGGGCAGTGGGGTATTGCCAGGATTCCAATTTCGGCCGTCAGTCCAGGGGGTCCTGGGTCCGACTGGCATCGTTTGTAGTTGGGGTGAGGGGTGACCGAGGCTCTCAGCA
>LTAT01000010.1:27262558-27307832 GCA_003286495.1 Chlorodrepanis virens
CCAGGTACCCGGGATGTCACCTCCTCCCCAGGTACCCGGGATGTCACCGCCTCCCCCAGGTACCCGGGATGTCACCGCCTCCCCCGGGTGCCCGGGATGTCACCGCCTCCCCCGGGTGCCCGGGATGTCACCGCCTCCCCCAGGTACCCGGGATGTCACCGCTCCGAGGCGGCCCCGCTCGCATCGCCCCCCGCACGTGTTGCCGGCGGTGCCCGGAGTAGCCGCAGCATCGCCCCCGCTCCGACAGCCGCGGTGTCAGCGACCCCCAGACTCACAGAACCACTGGGCTGAGGCGGCTACGCTGTAAGGTGGGAATTTGAAACACCACTCTGTTGCCTTGTTCCTGTAATGAGACAGCTGTTGTCACTAGTTTCTCAATAGTAATATACTAATTTGGAGCTGCTAGGCAGATGCAGTGGTCCCTGTGCTGCTATCCAGCTGCAGGTGTCTTATTTAACAGGAACCAGGCCTGTGTTGGCTGCAGGGTGTGTTAAAAGCCATGTTTGGACTGCTGCTGCTGTGTTTCTTACACCAGGTACAGCTACTGTGACATCAGTGGAAGTGGTTAATTAAACCACAAATATCAGATTTTCATCTTTTCTGTCTCTTTTATTACTCTTCTCTTTAGGTTAACAAATTCTCTACTTGCAAGCCAGGGCATTCACTAATTTGGAGTTTTCTGAAGTGTTCACAAGCACATTTACTTCTCCCTGTTTGCTTTATCAATAAAACGCACTCATGTATGCCTTTATTGTGACACAAAATATTGCTGTCACCCCAGTCACACAGGTGAGTATGACTGGTAATCAGAAAAAATGTAACACTGAGATAAAGTGAGACCAATAATACAACAAGGAAAAAACTCCAGCTCTCGGAGAATTTTCCTAACCTAAGGACAAGATGTCGCCATTTTCTACAGCAATTTGGCACCTATAAAGTGTAAAATATTTATTTCTGGTATGCAGACATTTCTGCTGGAAACCAGTTTTATGGTGATAGAATATAGTCTGTGACTAGATCATTTTTCTTACTTGTGATTACAAGATTTTTTGACTCAAGGTGCCACTTGAGGTTCAAACATACAAGTTGTGTAAATGTAAGGTTTTTTGAATTTTGCACATGATTGTGGAGTACAAACATATACTATGAAATATTTCTGGTGAATTAAATGCATTTAAAAACATACACCTGCAACAGAATTTCTGTTGATTAAGAGGTATTTTATTCCAAAATTCTAAATATCAGAATCAAATCAATAATTACATTTTTTGGTTTACCCAATCATAGTATTTTGAAATTGTATATATACATAGAAAAATACAACCTAATAAAAACACTCAAATTTGCATTAGGATGAAAAGGATGAGTTAAAAAGCAAACCATAGCTTTAATAGCTATATATTTCATATCAGTACAAAATTACCATGCCACAATACCTAATTCTTTGCACAATTTATAATTTAATACAAAATAAGGTGACTTCAAATGTATATTGCTCTCCTTAAATGTACCGAAGACCTTTGCAACAAGTTCATAGTAACTGAAAATATTCCCATTTATGCTGCAAGTATTTACTGCATGACAAAGAAACATAAAATGCAGCACTCTCGTTAGTGTGTTAATTTTCTGCTTGTGCAAATAATGCTCTACTGATTTAATGCACAAGCAAGCACAAAAGAAAGGCAAAAAAAAATTCATTATGAAGAAATAAAGTGTTACATTTTCAGCATATTTGTATCATAGCAAATACAGGTTTCCTTCATGGACTAGAAAAGCAAAACCTGTAAAAAGATTTTTTAAGATGCAAATGCTACATGAAATCTTCCATTACTTTGCAAAATCCAAGGGTCAAGTTATTCATCTTTAATGCAGCTTATCTGGAGAAAGTCATTGCATGAAAGGTTAGATTTCCTGTGCTATGTTAAAATTCTACACATTGGGAAAAAACAGACCGAAATACCACAATCACATGGAACAGCAGTAGTACTACAGACTCAACCCCATTATTCTATAGCCTCTACTGAAATTTTTCACAATGGCTTTAAAGAAGGTGGTACCAGCTCTGAAGAACTCACGAGTTAGTAGTGGACACACTTCAGAATATACACCAAGCTTCACCCAATGTGGGTGATCAAAGACTTCCAACAGCATTAATCCATCACCTCCGGTGAGCACGCTGGCTCTGCAATGTCCTCACAAAAAAAAGAAACACCGCAGCCCTTCTTAGGCCAGCAAAAGTGGGCAGAGGGCTGGCAGTGAAGCAGGTCAGACCATGGCATATTGCACGTGGGGGTTGGAGGCTGAAGACTCAGTGCCAAGGAGTTCGGATCCCGCAGGAGTCACAGAGCTCAGCGATACCCACGATCCCAGCTGCGGCATCTGGCTGGGACAGGGCCACTGCCAACACAGCACTAACAGCTCTGCACGCCTCAGGAACAAACCAAAACCATCTCCTCGGGGCCCTGCCATCGCCCTTTTTATTTTTTGGATTGCTGTTTTTCTGTAATAAAATCCTTTTTTTCCCCAACTCATTAACAGCCAGCAGCACTGGACACAAAGAATCGCGTGCAAAGGGTCACGTTAGTCTGGGCCAAAGACCAAAACTGCTTTTCACCAGGGTAATGCTGCTCTGAGACTGCTTGGGAGGCTGGAGGAAAAAATACTGCAGGGCTCGGTCAGGGTAACCAACAACAAACCCAAATGCTGCAAAAAACCTAAGTGCAGCATGATTCCTTCAAATCACCAAGAGCATGCTGATTATAGCTGAAATATTTTCAAAATACCCTTGAAGATTATTTAAGTGTGGATTCAAGTTTAGAAACAACTAAATATTTAATACCTTTGCTTGGAATAAATGTTTTATAAAGAAAGAGCACACATACTAACTTCCTAAAGTTTCCACAAGCATTATGTGAATTGGAGATCAATGCGTAGATCAAGATTTAAAACAGAAAAGCCCCTGATAACTTGGCAAACAATGTCAGCAAACTTACTCAAAGATTTCAAATTACGTTGATAAATATAGCCCATATTTGACTTTACAGTCATGCTTAAACAAAAGCTATTTCCACAATTTCATAGCTTCTTGAAAGAAATGTAAACCTATAAATTAGGTTCCTTGCTTTACAATTTCTAAATATTGTCAAATATAGTAATAGATAATATGCATTCTGTAACATAAATCACTTTTCCATATTGATCATGAGATGCTGCATTAATTGAAACTGGAGTACTTATATAATTTCATATTTCATTATAAAAGATATAGCTCTTTTAAAATGTTTTTATTGTCTAAATAATTACATAGCTGTTGATTTTATATTTGTAAAAAATCTGCTCCTGAAACGTAGCTCTCAAAAGAAGGCTAATTCTCTGTTACTGTACTTGTATTTTTTAAATGCTTCCAGTGTGCACCATGTGCATACCAATTTTGGCTCAAAGGCATTAATTTCATTCTAATATACCTTTTCTAAAGTTTCTTTAAAAGCTTTAACATCATTCTACAGTACTTGCTGTAAGAATACATCAATGCCTGTCAGTCAGTATAAAATTTATATTGACACAAGTACATACATAATCTAGAATCTTATTGCTGAATCTAGAACACACTATCATAAGTTTCCTGCACCCCCATTCAGGAAAATTTCCAGTTTGGAATCTCCCTGAAACACAAATGCTACTTTAAATTGAATTTGAGGTGTTACATCTATGCTCACTAAGTAACCTGAATACTCCTTTTACATTTGCTACTGTGGTCTTTTTAACCTAACAAAATTAATGGACATGGAAGAAGAACTATTTGTTTTCATCCTTCAGCAGAAGGCAAGAAATAAAAATCACTTAAATAAGTCTTACTTTACGTAACTTCAAAAATGGAAGATACTTTCTATAGCTACAGTAGTTGTACCAATAAAATGTACCTTCTTATCCTGAAAATCAGCAAAAAGAGTTTCCAGTAAAATTAGGATGAAATTAGCACTGACATTAGCAATGCTGCGGTATCCCATCCATGTGGGCAGGTGGGATCTTGACCATGCTTTTTTTAAATACATTTTTTCACCTCCTAAAAAAGCCTACACATGCAAGTAGTCTCATAAATTTCAAGTCACTGTGGAGCGTACATGTAATGAAAGCACACATGTAGGAATTAGAGCTATAATCTGTCTGGCAGTCTCTTAAACCTCTTACCCTACTGAGATTAAGACTGAGTAAAACCAAGCTTCTTGCACACAGATAATCAGCTAACAAAGCATGAGAACCACAAGCCCATGTAAGAAACTGAAAATGCTGCTCTACCAAAGTCACATTTTGAGGCCAGGATCAAAGCCTGACTCCTAATTCTCTACTACATTACTAGTAACAATACTAAAAATAAAGACAAAAATGAGACATTGGCCACACTGACGACCTTGAAAGTTCAGTGAAAGCAGAAGCATGCCCTACACCCTTTCATGTAAACTAATTTTATCTAAACAAACTGTCTGAACCCAACTGCTGTAAATGGATAAATATGCAAGACTATATCTGGTGAACATACTGGCCCCCCCAGACTCAGTGCTCTCTCCTTTAAGGATTCAGATGCCATCATGGATCAGCAAGTAAGAATGGACTTAACAACAAAAGCCATTGGTGGATTTTAAACCTCTGAAAGGATGCAGAAATAAGAGTTGAAATAAACTGCTCATTTCAGAAAATTCTGGGTTTAGTGGGCACTGCTGTATTCATGGGGGAAATGCAGCTATGAACAAAAACCCCAAGGTACAAAAGCAAACCAGAGTTTTTGCACTTTCAAGAGCTTGTCTACATAGAAATCTCACTGGTGTAAGAACAGTAGAAGTCTTCCTTTGCGTACCTGGCTGCATAGAGAGAGTTTATAGTGTAATCTATTCTCTTTTTGGAAAAGGGAATAAACACATCTCATGGAAGGCACCTTAGTAATGGTTCAGGTACATCCACTGTAGGATCTGGGCAACCTGTGGCTGCCAGCTGAACAACCTCCTGCTCTGCAGTTCCTTCTGTACTGAAATGCACAGACAATGTTCTGGTGTCAATCAGTGTAAGAGGCTTCCTGTTACTACACCAGAGGTGAGGGAAATAAGCTGAGAGTGATGCAAACCCATGGCCTTAAACCACTGACCTTTTGGTATGTTCAAAAAACCAGCAATGAACAAAATAGTGTCTTTTCTGGTAATGAAATGCATTGAGCATAGTGAAATGTCTTGTGCAATGAAACATGCAGGGACTGAAACAATGAATGGATCCAATGAAACAAAGCAATGAAACAACGAATGAGTGAAATGAAACAAAAACCAAATCAGCCTTTACTTTTTGAACCCTTGTGCACTGCCAGCTCTTCCCTGCTTCATTTGACTCACTGTTCTCTGAGGGCAGGAGGTGAGGGAGATGTGAGTGTGGCTAAAGTGCAGGTGTAATACAGATCCATGGATGTGGCTGGCAGAGGGCCTGGTGTGAACAGCCCCTGTGCCACTCCATCCTGCACCTGGGAATGGTCAAGCAGGGAAAGTGAGGATTAACAGCTTCCCTACAGTGCACCAGGTAACCTGTGTCACAGTGTCCCTCCAGTGCTCTGCTAGAAACCAAAATACAATCCAAGTAATTTACAGCCTTCACCTCAAACCCTGCACAGGTTTAACTAGTGGACATCAAGGGTTTTCTCAGGCATGTCTGTTGGCAGTCACAGCCCAGCACCTTGTCCCTGGCAGGGCATGAATGCATCCATGGAGCCAAGAACTCTGTGGAACACCTGGATCCTGCACTGTGGAAATACACAGCAGAGTCTTGGGATCTTGCCCTGAATCTTTTCCTCAAGTTCCACAGAAAGTACATCAGCCCCAGATTTCTATCCCTCACTTGGTGCTTGCAGGCTCAATCCCTACAGTTAGAGACCCAGGACCTGGAGAACAATATTTACAGTATTTGTAAGGTCTACAGGGAAACCACAAGACAGATGACTGGTGTGCAGAACAGGTATCAGCTGTGAACATTTCCACTATTCTCCTATTTCTTGAGCAGGAGAAAAAAAAAATCATCAGAGCTAATGGGTAAAGAACATTCTTCAGTACTGTAAAACAAGCTACATTCATCTTTTTTTTTTTTTTTTTGTGCAACTGACTTTCAAGAGCTAGGCAATGAAATGTAGTGTACTCCAACCAAAACCAACCATGGAATCCAGCCAGCAGCTCTGGAGGCTGCTGGCTCCAAGGGCAAAGGCAGAATCTCTGTAGCAATTCATGGAGAGTCAGTGCATGAACCAGAAAAGATGATGTGTCCTGATGTGTCCAGCAAGCACTGCTGTCACTGGAGCTTGTCCCAGGCGGTCAGTGCAGACGTGTTAGTGGCAGGCAGGAACAGCATTAATGCAGGAGGGAGGTTTAAGTGTTCTGCCCTTGATTTGCACACAGTGCTGATGCCCTCTGAGACCAGCAGCTCTGCAGTGGTGAGTGTTTGCTCGTGAAGGGGGAAGCCAATATTTGTAACCAAGATGTAGGGAAGTGTACACTTCAGAATGTCTTACAGATAAAACTCTGCTTAAGCTTCTGATGTTCCCTCCCCGTTCTCATGCGGCTGCAGCTGCTCTCTTTCTTGTTCTTCCTGAGGTGGCCTCACACGTTTGAAAAAGCCCATCTGTGAGTCAGAGAACAATGAAGAAATTGCACGGTGACTTGCAGAACATACACACATCCTTTCTCTTTCCTACATGATCAGATCTTAACTGATTAAGCTGTCTTTTCACTCTCTTCCCTCATTTTTGACCTCACACAGTGAGGTCACTGGAGCAGGGCATGGAGCCTGTCTCTCTGGGCACATTCCAAACCCACCTGGATGCGTTCCTGTGTCACCTGCTGCAGGTGACCCTGTCTTGGCAGGGGTGTTGGACTGGGTTATGTCCTGAGTAAATGTGGTAATGTCCACAGTAAATATTTTTAATATATTAAAAAATTAAACTGAGTTCAGCACCATCACAGACATGCTCTTTTATTCAGCTTCTTCCTGACAAAGCTGAAAAGCTTTTACAGTTATTCCAAAAACTTAATAGATTCAGATGATATTGGGAGCAAGGCATTTCTGCAAAGTGCTATTACTATATGAAATAATACATCACTAGTAGGGAAAAACAAAGGATACAAAACCTCCCAGACACAGAACTTACCCTGTACATGACAAACACTAGAACAGCCAGGAGCAGTAACCCTGCTAGGACAGCCAGAATGATAACCCACACTGGCACAGGCATGGGCTGTGGCTGAATGCCCCAGGTAATGTTTGTAGCAACCTAACAGAAAAACACAATAAATCACATTTTGCACCACAGTGACATGCTGAGTTCATCCATGCATTTTAAATCTTGTATACCTTTATCCTATCATGATTATAATCTTAATCCAGTATAAATTACTTTTTCTCTCCAGAATGAATGAAAAGCCATAGATTCTTGGTGACATAAAGACTTCACTGACCCAAATTTAATAGGATCTTAAAGTTAAATTATAGTAGGGGGTTGGGGATTGTTTTGCCTGGGTTTGCTTTTTTGCAATCAGTGGTAACACGGCAACCTATCTTCTGTAATTCTTGATGATTTCAGGAAAACTGCAAGAATCTGGAAATATTTTGGAATTACAGACAAATAATTAAGAGATTTTTCTTTTTTGTTTTTTTTTTCTTAAAAGGCAGTATACTTTGAAACAAAAAAATCAAGTCCACAAGGTGTGAGAGAAAAAAACCCCAGCTAATAACAGGCATTAGAAACCATATTCAAAAATTACTTAATCACAATAATTTTCCACCTTTTCCTTAAGATTTCTTAATCCTATAATGCTTACCAAAAGCTTTCAATTTGCCAGCCCAAACAAATGGCCTTTATCTTCCTTTCTGTTTGCACCCTGTCTCCTTTCCCTTTGAAACCCCCTGAAGGACAGAAGGTCTTTTTGTTCCACCCTCACATATAAAGTTCATATATAGTGCCTCATATCATATAATGAAAGCTCATTATTCAAGCTGCAAGTGCTACTACAGTTGAAAACAAATTTCAGGTAAAATATTTCTCTAACTACAATGGTATTAACAGGAACATGAGGACTGTTCACCATAATTTTTTTCATTTTCAATTAAGTCTTTCAAGCCACAAATATTGTCAGCTCCAGTCTGTTTTACCCTCAACTGTATGCACACAACTGAAATAAATACATGAAACAAATAGCTGATAAAATTAAAATTATACCAAGTCATAACAATGTTACTCAACAATAACTGTCTTCACACTAATTTTTAAGCGATTGTATATGGCAACTCAAGCTGGATGCAATGACTTACTACTGTAGAATTGTGAATATCTTCAAAGGAAAGGTTCTTGTAAGGGAACTCTATAACACTGAAGGAAGCAGATGATTTGAGAGCGTAGGAATGATTCTGATTTTCTTTCTGTGTAAGAAAAACAAAATCAGTATTGCATGTGGGTACAAAAATCACTTTTAATGTTTCAGAAACAGCAACAGAATATTCCCAGTCACTCACATTCATGAAAGTTTGGGTCCAAAGGCGTGATTTTAAATACAATATTGCACTCTTTCCCCTCTCCAGGAGGCCAACTTGACAGACAATCTTTAAACAGTCAGCAGTTCCACAGCCCTGTGTATAAAAATAGGAAGAATATTCCAAGTATGAAAATATTTGAAAAATCCTTAATGGCACTACTTTACCCATACATCTACATTGGCAAGGCACCATAAACTATTAAAATACATTAAATAACCTCCAGTATTGGATAATTACTTATACCTTGCAGTTGCCAAGACAGTGATATGGTAATAAGTTAATTTCCTATTAGAGATTTTTTTCCAATCCTGTTTAGGGAGGAAAAATCTTCCTTGCGTTTGTTTTTAAGGACTCCTAGCAGCCCAGGAGGGCAGGCGTGTGGCCAGCCCCCCGGTGCTGAGCGCTCACCAGAGTGTGCACGTCCCCCTCCACGGCAGCCACGTCCCTCCGGCTGACGCGGTGCCCACGGTGCTCCTCCCTGCCAAGGGTTTCATTCTTCTCGTCATCCTTGGGAGCAGAGATCTAGCACACACCAAGGGAACACAAACAATGGCTCAGTATATTGCAGACTTCAAGCTGAAGGCCAAGAAAATACCTAAATGCAAGTTTCTTTCTATCCTAGCTATACTTCAGATCCTGGCTGAAAATAAAACACTGCAAATCGTAGAGCAGGAACACAGGGATTTGTATTTATATATTCACCGAAGTTTCTTTTTGATTATCAAAGATACACAAGCATTCTTTGTTGTTCTATACACTGAATATCTTCCCTCAGTCCTTTTTTTGCTCTTCAGCTAACTTACTGACATTTTCCTGAACTAGCACACTGACTTTTATTGCTTGTTCTAAACTATCCTAGAAATCAAATCTCCTTACACTCAACTAAACCTACTGGGTTCTATCTTGTGTTTCTTTGCTGAGACCAGCCCAGGAAAAAGGAGTTTCTTCTGCTCTGTAAATCCCATGTTTTGCTGGTAGTAATAGCTAACCCCTATTGTGCTTTGTGACCTTTGGATGAATAAATAAATTCATCCAAATTGGATGAATTTATCCAATTGAATAAACAGATAATGTAATATAAAAAAAAATACCATCTCCTTCCAAAAACAAAACCCAGAAAATTTACATAAAGAATCCAGAAGCATCTGGTTTTAGTTCATGACCACATTCATTATAATTCTTGGAACTCATATAGAACAGCCTTGAAGTTAAAAAAAAGAAAAAAAAAAGGAAGAAAACCCCATAATAAAAAGAGACAAGACAAATTGATCTTTGAGTTGACAATTTTGAGCTGCTGGTCACCTTTTATTTCACCTGCTACATACATCGACAGGTAGTGTGGAAAAGTGTAGACTTATTTGTCAGCCACGGATGAAAAACTATCTCAGTTTGTCATATTCTCAGGGATATGGCTGTTTTGAGAACTTACAAAACAACCAAGCAAACTTCATTCCACTCAAAGGGAAAGTCCTGCTCACCTTAATTTTCAGTGGGTTGATTTCCATGTCAGAAGTGCAGTTCATGGGACCATCAATTTCATACTGCACAATGTACAACAGCGTGTTGTTTTTGTATTTGTAAGGCCACTGCAGAGTCATCATCACCTTGCTAAAAGCACTTGGACCATTGTTTCTCAGCTGATTATGAAAATAAAATTTACAGATGTAAATAAATGATGCTACTCTCTCTGTTAATGAGCATAGAGTTGTTACTTTATATTTGAGCCACAAATATGATACTGCCACTACCCCCACCCCCAACCAGTTATGGCAACAGCATCAAAACTTTACCTAAAAGTGGTAAAACTTTTAACTATTAATATTCACACAGCTGTCTGGGTAAATTTTCCTTAATTACACAATCTAGATTAAATCTGGGAGAATTCTTTAAAGGAAATTTTAAATACTTAACATTTTTTCACAGCAAAAGACTTCAGAGTAGTGATTCAGAACAGAGTACAATAAGTTACAGCCATGAGCCATTTCCTGAGCTCACATTACTTCAAAAGTTTTATCTAGATTTCAAAAGGCAAGAAAATAAAATATGTGTAGTTATGTAGGTAATCAAGCCCTGTTACACTATTTTCAGGCATTCCAACTGTTCTTGGATATGCCAGTTATTGGCCCAGCATTAAAAAATCAAATCTCTCCTTACATACAAGACAAAAGAAAAAAAAAATCATAATTTGCTCCAGAGAAAAGCTACACCAAAAGATTTATTTTCATTTATCACAGAACGATGTCACAGAAACCAGCAGCAATTCCACACCTCATAGATGTGCTGAACTAGAGGCCCAATATCATCTTCTGTTTCAGGGTTCTCCTTTGGCTGCCAGTTGGCAATGGGAAGGAATATGTGGTCAGGGGACGACACACTAAACAGCAGAGCAAAGGAGTTGTTATTAGCAAGCATGGAAAAATAACTGTGATTCTCTAGGATATCTAAAGGAAAAAAATCAACGTGCTTAAAATGCAATCTCCACTTCATCCTCTATGTAAAACCTGAAAGAACAGAAGTGGTTTGAGTATTAAATGTTCAGTTCTGTTCTCTAAGTTAAAAAAAGGAAAAAGGACACATATGTCATCCAAACAAAACCAGTGTGAAATATTGTGATAATGAGAAATGTTGCTAGACCCTTAGCAGTGCAGTCCTAGGAGTAATTCAGCCCTGAAAGCAGTTAAGATACCAGCCACGCTTTTCCAGTGTGCCATCCCCCACCTCCAGATACTGAACAAATTTGTCACAATAATGAATGTAGAGGAAAATTTTAAAAATTATGACTCAGGAATCCAAGTCAACTGGTTAAGCAAGAGGACTTTTAGGTGGGACGTAAAGGTGATGAAGCAACCACGTCATTACAATATTAATACTATGCTTAAGACTGAAGGTGAGGATATTACAAACTTAAATTCCAAAGAATCTTCAACTTTGGTTTCAGGGGTTTTCAGATGAAACCCCAGTCAGTTTGTGGAGGAGAAAAGTGACCTGCAGAAATGTAAAACTACAAACAAGAGGGGTGATTTTTTTCTTCTTCTAAAAAATATCTCTAGTAACGGAGGCACAATATTCCTTTTTGGAATAAATTTTGTAACTATTTAGAATTATTTAAGATCCAAAAGTCCAAAGGCTGGTTAGAGAAAACACTATTGTCTTTATGATTAAAAATTCCCTAAAGCTTTCTGGAAAACTTATGCAGACCTGAAAGGAAGTTCAGTGAATATAAAGTAGCAAATGTGCAATGCTCCTTAAAAGTGTTTATTAAAATAGAATTGCTTACCCTCTAATTTCAACAGCTGCTGAAATAGCAAGGTCAGCCTGATAATATGCTACTGGGCTCAGGTTGTCATACAGGTTGGAACTGCAGGGAAAAAAGAGGTAAATTCTTATATGAAATAAGCAAAGCATTTAATTAAAAGCCCTCCACACTTCAAAGGAATTGTATGTAGCATAGGATGACTCCTGAGCCCCTGCAGGAAAGCACAGTTGCTAAAAACTAAGGACCAGGTTCCAGCAAGTCCTGACCTAAATGCATGGAGCCCCCTCTGCACAGTCTGGGGGAGCCCCGGCAGGGAGAGGGTGGTGAAGGACACAGGGTTAGTGCTGACTCTGCTCTGCAGCTCTCGTGTAAGAAAATTCAGGGGACACTCCCCCCTCTAAGCGGTGCTGGGAGACGAATCTTGATCTCCTTTGACACGTCTGGTTATCCTGTCCCCCTAACCAAACACTGTCCTTTACAAAGCTCCTGAATCTTCTGAGCATTCTCCACTGCTGCTATAACCAGCAAACACCTGCAGCAGTGCTTGCCTCCTGACCTGTAAGTACCTCACTGTTTTAGAGACTAGACCTGCTCTGCTAGGAGCTGAGCCAGCATTGGAGATCTAGCTTTGTGAGTTTAAGACAGGCAGCGTGATCCCTAAAAGCTGTCCCAGATAATCCCTGCTGATGCCTGTCACTGTGAACTGTGATTACTCTTCCATGGCACCTCTGCTCACCTTTCCTGCACCCACGAGTCACTGAAGGAATTTCCCTCCATAAAGGGCCTGAAACACTACAGGAACCTCCCTTCTCTTCCATCAGGAGACAAGCGTGGCTTCAGCAACCTCCCTGACTGTTTCCGACCCTGTGACAGCAGCGTGTGACTGCTGCTAGCCTAAGGCGGGCGGCAGACACCAGAGTAGGTCACTTCCTGCACAGAGCAGTCCCACGCCACGGGCACACCTTACCAGCTGATGGAGAAGGGAAAACTCAGAAGAGAGCAATGGGAGACCAAAGAGATATTTCATGTGCCACGCCTTTGGTTGGTATGGCACAAAACTCTATCATTAATATAGAATGGCAGCTTTAAACTTTCCTAGCTCCCATAGATGACAAATGCGTATGTGGATGAAATTAATTTATTCACTACATTAAAAAAATAAAGCCCTTAAATGGAGAAAAAAGGTGGTTTTGGTCCACCACGGGGAAAAAACAAAACAGCTTTATTTGTACTGTCCATTAAAAACAACATAAAACTGCATTGGCTAAAGGTACTCCTAATGATCACATCTCCAACTTCAAATACCATCTGCAGAAGTTACAAACTCAGATTTATGTATCAGATTTATATGACAGCGCTGTGCTCATCTGATAATTAACAGGAACAGTACTGTTTTGTTCCATTTAATTTTCAGGCTCTTTTAGGCTGGCTGCTGTGATGGTTCACATATTACAAACTTAAATTCCACAGAATCTTCAGCGTTGGTTTCAGGGGTTTTCAGATGAAACCCCAGTTAGCCTAAGGGAGGTGACAGACTCCCCAGATGTGATGGTTCGCTGCAGGTTTCTTCTGCCTGGACTACTCCATACACTGCCTGCCCTGAAAGACACTCCTCCTCGAGATACATTAAATTCTGGGTTTACATCAGAAGGAATTCAGAGTTCAAGCATCAGTCTTAAAAGAGGGCTGTAAACCCAAAGTCATTCTGTGGACCACAAGTGTCAGCCGAGCACGGTGATATGCACATGCAAATATTCTTAATTTTCTCCTGTATTTTAGGAAACCTAACTCAGTGTGGTTATTTTTCAAGCCATTACAAGGCCAAGACAAGAGAATTAGGCCAGAGTGATCCTGGTTTGCAGTCTGTTTGCTGTGTGTGTCCTCTCCCAGGGGAGGTTCACCCTCAGAGATTTCCATACCTCCGGATTTGCAAGTCAAACTTGACAGAGGTGTCCATCTCAGACTGCTGGTGCACGCTGAAACGCAGGCCAGCCAAGAGCTGGGGGGAAAAACCACTGTGGTTCAGTTGGAAGCACAATGAAACACACACAAAAAGCTTCTCAATGCTATTAGACTACAGTGAAATTGCTTGAGACTCCTGGTGATGAGAGAACACACACAGAGCTGGCAAATTAAAGCTGTCCAGTTCTTCCTGGCTGGAAATGTACTGCCCTCGCTTTAGATTACAGCCGAGGCATCACTGCCATAAAACACAAAATTAGGATTGCATCTTGCTCCCCACCCTTTCTTCAGCCATTTCTACACATAACTGAGCCTTCCCAGGCGTTGCAAAAAATATTGTAATCTAAAGAGCAGGGAATACATTAATGATTCAAAGTTAATTCCCAAGGTTTGGCCTAAGTCAATTCATATTTGCTTTAATATCTGTGCAGTTCACCTTGATACACTTCAAAAGATTTTGGAAATAGCATTTATTTATCTGTACAAGATGGCTCTTAGAAGAAAAGCATCATGAAATTGTTATAATTGTGACTGATTTTCACTCCATTTCCTCAGAAAATAAGACTTGCTATGTCATATCACCTTAAATCTGTCTCACTAACAATTTTTTTAATTCTTCCAATTTCAGCTACATTTGGTGGAATTGTAGAGATTCCAACTAAACAAAACTCTGTCCTTCCTCATGAAAGTAGGCAGAAAAGAGATTAACTAAGAGAAATAAGTGTTGTGAGCTAGACCTTGATTATATCCTAAAAAATACACGTCAGATAAATATAAAAAAATCATGAGGGACCAAAGTCCATTAATTCCACTATTTAATGAATGACTCATTTTGAGTTGCATCACAAAACTCATGAACACTCCTTCCAGCCTTTAATTTAGCTGAAAAGTTAAAACCAACTACCTCTGAACTAACTAAATGAGGGCAGCTAAATGCCAGGTTTAATCTCAAATTCCTGGGAGAAAACTTCCTTCCTAAACACTGCTGTGATTAAGGAAAATGACATCTGCCCCTTGGGCGACTACCAGGCACCTGTTGGACCAAACCTTACCTTAGTTCCTGCTTTCATGGGGTTGCCCAGGTCACAAACTACCATGCGAGTCTGATTCTCTGTTTTAAAAGCACAGGACAGTCTGGCCAAAGCCTGCAATAAACCAGAAAGAAACACTAAGGAATGCCATTCTTTACATCTGAGCACCTGGATGAAAGTTTGGAGAGAAGTCCTAGATGTGCTGCATTAATTTTCATATCATTTCTCAGCCAAGTAATAAAGTGAAATAAAATCTGAGTATGGGAGACTCCAAGGAGACAAATGTTTCTAACTCAACGTTATAAAAGAGAGGGGCTTTGAAAAAACTGATCACTTTTTCAGTGCTTTGCTCTAAGACTGAAATAATAGCAGCCACTAGAGACTTCCACAGCAGCAGGTGAAATATGACTCCTGAAAAGCAGCTGGAATTTTACCTCATTGTTGCGAACAACGCCGATGAAATCTGCCTGGGGTGGAACCGTGACAAAGAGCTCTGCTTCATAGGCTCCCTCCCCCTGGTTCTGGGCGCTGACAATCAGGGTCAGGGGGTTGTCATCACCAATGTAGATCTGCTTCTGGTCACTGCAAGAAAACAGTGTGAAAACGAGTTCTGCGTTTGGGTTTTAGATTGCACGGAAGTGACTGATCTTAGAGAAACGGGAGACGTTCTGAAATTTCAGAAAGATATTGGAGAAATCTGGAGGCACTGCCTTTGCTTCAGGAGTGTCAGGAGAGCTCTAAGGTGTTTTTAAAAAACCCTTTGTCTATAATCAAATAGATTAAGTATTACATGGATCAAGTAAGTACAAATGGAGCAAGTATTACATGTTCTTTTGTAAGAATCTTGCCTGTAAAATGTACCACAAAACAAAAATCCACAAACACCTCTTTCCCACAAGGACCAAACCATTATGGGCAGCTAAATCCCTGTGCACATTTTGAATTGCCACTTTGCAGAGGTGCAAGCACATATTTATAACAAAACTCAAGGGAAGGCTCAGCTGCACAGAATAGAGCCAAGACCTCTGCAATACCTTGGATTCAGACACAAAGAGATTATCTTAGCAAACAATGTGTTTTCATTTCACCACCTACAAGCATACATCAGGGTATCTGCACTGATGTCAAATGTTACTGAGGTAGGTGTTTGCATGGATTAGTGCTTGTGAAGTGTCCTATCTACAATGTGCATTTGCTATAATGCATTAAAAAACAGGTTATGAGATAATATGGTAAGAGAGGTTTTAGGCCACACAAAATAAAAAAAGCTCAGACTCGTGAATGAATTACCACGGGCAAATTGTTTCTTTTTTTAAGGTTTGATAAATGATACTACCAATGCCAACAAATTTTTTTTCATACGTGTGAGAAGAGAGCCCTACTCCTCCCCTTGCTGGATAAAATCACATCTTCACGTGTCTATCTAATATTAAACAACACAACAGAGATACAATGGCAGCTAGCAGTGGTTTATTCTCACTACACATGCCCAGCTTAGCAAATAAATAAATAAATATGGCCTGCTTATAGTGGAGGCTGGGGTGGGAGTGGGAGTGGTGCAGCACATGCTGAAGACATTAGGTTACAGAGCAGAAAACAGGTTTTCTTTAAAGCATATAAGCCTGAGTTTGGATTGCATACAATGAGGAGTCCTACTTATTTCAACACATCCCTTAAATAAAAGTAGTACCAGCTACTGAATTCTAGAATTCAGGTAGGGAAATTGCTTTTCCTTGTATTTTTGTCATGTATTTACCTTTCTACTGACACCTCCAGCTTTGGCTTGCAGATGTTATCATCCCCACAATCCAGCAGAATATGGGCCTATGGAAAAATCAAACCCATACTGTTGTAATAATTCCTTCATCTGTTCTAACTTACATCTTCAATAATACTGTTTCACCAGCACATTAAAAAAAATTCTACATAGCTGGCTATGAAATATTTTCGTGTCATTAGTCTCAGAAGAGAACAAATGAGTTTTTATACGTGGGCGTCACTGTGCCTCATCCTGCCCTACTGCAATTCCAGGACTTAGCCTTAACCATCTTTCCATACTTTGAATAATCCCTTCATATTAAGGGATTAATGCTCTTTACAACCAAGTGTAAAAATTTGTAAAAAAGGGCAGAAAAACTATTTATATTACCTTAATAGAATTACAGGGGAAAACATAATGTACCTAGAGCAGCACAGCACGAGAATGGGTGAGAGCCTTGAATATTAACACTTGCAGGACCAGTCTAACTGATTTTCTCCCTAAGAGGAACCACTGCTCTGAGTTCTCTGATCCCAGGCTGTGTAAGCAGTGTACCTGTCTGCTCATGTTAGCAGGAGTGAACTGGTTGAGGATAGGGTGCAATCCTGTTGCATCTGCAGCTGTTCTGTAATCCAGACGATATTCCATGAAAATAGTGATGGGAGTCAGCTTGTCTCTGAACTCAGATTCATCCTGAGGAAACCAAACATTTGAATCACAACTCAAATGCAGTAGAAATGGAGAGGCCAAAACATGAAAACTTCTGAGCTCTCTTCAAAGCAGAAAATCTCTTGTCAGAAAACCTGCACAATTTTAGCAGTAACATGCTCGTTTAAAACATGGAAAACTGGAGCATACAGAAATATTAAGTCATGGAAATCCAGTAGAGCCTAAAGGCTACACAACTCTGCCCTTTCCTGTCAGACCAACCTCAGCCTGCTTCTAAGATCCCTCAGAGATACTCATCCTTGAACTTACAATTTTTCCTTCCTGAAATTATTACTTGGCACTTAGAAGCTGCTGACTTTCATGTTGTTCATTTGAAATCATTCTGCTTATCAAATGTTGATCCTGCCTTTCAGAGAACTTACAAACCATCTCCAAGCTTTACATCAGCCACAGATTTGCTCAGTGTAAACTCTGCTTCATTTCTGAGAGTAATGAAAACTACTGATTCTAGCACAGCTCACTTCAGGATCTTATTTCAGAAGATGTCTTCTATGGGCAGAAACTCATGATCACCTACAGGTTTAAAATGGTTTTACACCTCATTTGTGATCATTTCACATAGGTCATGTGTCATTACTTTCTTTATGAAAATATCAGGTGGAAATGTGCTAAATCCTTACCAACTCTGAAATCTGAGATGTCTAATTCTGTATATAAGCCACTCACAAAAGTCAGGTCAAAGAAAGTATTACCTACCCTCTGTGAATCCTTAATGATTGCCAGCATTTTTTTTTTTTTTTAAGTTGGAAGAAAGTATTGTTAATGTTTCATTTATAAGTGCTCAGAGATAAATCTGAGCTGCAGAGAACTTACATATCTACACACAATGTTTCTTCTACTGATTAAAACTTTTTAATTGTGCATCTGTTCACATTTGTGGGGATGAAAACAGAAAGACTGAGAAAAAGCAAACTTAATACTTCAGCTTTCTCCATCTCTTCTGCTATTTGCTTATTTTGGCTTGTCAGTTGCAGGTCCATATTTTTCTTCAATTTTTAACCTCCAATATAGAGGGGAAAACCTCTGCTTATTGACTTTCATGTTCTTTGGGAATTATAACTAATTTGGTGCCTGGATGACTTATCCAAGAAGTCCATATCAAAGTCCTGAATTTAATTTCCAATGCATTTAGGGACCAGGACCTTGGCCACAAGAAGATTCATCATTCACGCTGTGACAGCAGCACTAATTCAGGACAGATGTATGGTTTTAGTAATTTCAGGTCCATCCATTGAAAATAAAATTTTTTCTATCATTTGTTTCTTGTTGTTTTTTCTTTAAACACCTAACACAATGAACTTATAATAGACAAAGCACCAAAAATTTTTTGCCTAGAACATGAATGGCTGCTTACCCTCAAGAAGGCATCGAGTTCCTCACAGTTCATTTTGCCTCCCTTTGTAATTGTCATGTTCTTAGAGTGGCTGGGCTGTTTGCTGTGCAGAAACAGAGCTCTCCTGATGGCTCCTTTCTGCTTCAGCTTGTCCAGCAGCAGCTCCACCTGGAAATCTGGCCAAGCCAAAGGGTTTGGGTTAGGGATGTTTCCTTCCATTAAACACAGGGCAGAACGCCCTCAGAAATTAAGCTGACCACTGATTTCAACTGCAATGAAAACCTAGTGCTCACTCCTCTTAAAACTTCCAGTTCTCTCCATGTAAAATCTGTCACTACGTTAGTTCTCAAGCACTGTTGCTGTCCTAAACTGGAGACAACTTAAACACTTGTTTGAAACAATCTTTTCCTGATTCTGATCTAAGAATCTGATGAAAAAAAGCCACTGCTATCAGTCAGAGAGTCACAACCTCAACAGGACGTGGCAAGCTCCCTGTGGCTTGTCTGTATCTCTCAGGCCTAGCAATGCACATACTTGAATATTCTTGTCTGAAACTCCCCTCAACGACAGTTACTGTAAACTCTGTAAAATACAATGAGCTTTCCAAGATTGCTTAAACACATAATTGAACATATGTTTAAAGTCTCAGGTATGGTCAAATGACTTCTACACCACTGCAGCCAAAAAATCCTGCTGAAGAGTCCCAGAGATGTACATGCCACCCAAGTGGCAGCAGTGGCTGCAAAGGGCACCCAGCTGTTTGTCATGAAAACAACAATGACCAGTGCTCATGTCTGCAAACAACACAACAAAACTTCCAATTTTTAAATGAGCAGAACTTACTGAGTGAATTGGGGAGCTTTCCTTTGCCATCCGCCTTTAAGCAGAACTTTACTTTGAAGCTGTTTGGGAGGGAAAAAAAGCAATTTCACACACTTTTTCTCTCATTTTCTTCTAAAATTCTTCACTATTTATTCTGTTCAGACGTAGCCTCTTTTTGGAGGCTCTAGCTCATTCCTGAAAGCTATTCTACTGATGGAAGAGAAACTGTAATCTATTAATAAGTAGGCAGAATTGCAGGCACTGCAAAGCTTTGGAGTCTTGACTCATCTAGGGACAATCACCTGTGGACTGGAATGTTTATTTCTGTAATCAAATGAGTCTGATTTTTAAACCTATCATACTGACCCTGAAAAGAAAGTTAGCAGTGGGAGGGGAAAGTGGGTTGGGATGATAGCCTGGGAACCAGAAGTAAAATCAGTTTACAGAGCAGCATTGCCCCAGTGTGCATGTCAGTGGGTAGAAACACTGCAAATACCCTGTGATATGCTGATGTCTTGGGAACACCCTACTCTGCTCAGCAGGGACACCTGGCAGTCTCTGCAGGTTTTGGGACTCAGTCTGGCATCTAAAGACAGTGCTGGTCCTCCAACTGCTGTCAGAGAGTTCTTATTTTGTATTGTCTGCTCTTTCAGAAAAATCTGTGTTTGTCCTTTTTTTTCCTAATTAGCTGACTACACTTCCTGACACCTTTCAAAATTGGAAAATTAAAAAATTAAAACTCAAGAAGTCCCTCCCCTCAAAGGAAAACATACATACTCTGCTTACCAAGAAACTTTAATATCTCCCAGTGAACAGGCTTTGTTTTCTGGGTTTAGAATGGTTGGATTAACTTCCAGGGCAGCATTTACTCTAATAACTGGTCTAGCCCTGCAAAGAAAACATCCTCTTGAAGAGCACTCAACACCATGTTTGACAATGCCCCCCATCAAATTGTGCAATATACACAAACAGAACTCTGTAAACACACAGTATTTAGGGAAACCACAAGAAAAACAAGTAACCATTGACTAATGAAGTTTTTCTGTGCCCTTTCATTTCCATCAGCCACAACATGGACAACTGTGTAAAGAGGAGGTCCTATCTACTTACAGCACAGGCCAACATGTTTTCCCAAAATGAGCAAGCTGGGATGAGAATATTGGGATTGCAGTGTAACAGCTTGCAGCTGTTGTGTCAGAATCTAGAAAACTGTCACTCAGAAAGCCTTGAAGACAGCTTATTAATGTTTTCTCCTGACTACATATTATTGAGAAAGATGAATTTTAGGCAGCAGATAGGTTTTCTCAGTAAAAAAAGCAGTATAGTGATTTTTGACCTCCAGAAGTTTGTACAGCAGAGTGCCAGATTTTCAGACTTCCCTGATCCTGCTTTCTTTTGTAGCTCCAGAACTCCACTGAGCTCTCCCTGAGGTACAAGCACAGAGGGATCCTTACCTGTACAGAACAGCTGTGTCAACACCAAAGGCTCCAACAATCAAGTCTAGAAAGAGAGGAGACACATTACACATTACAACTTGCTTTGTGAAATACGCTGTTTCTCAAGGGTGGGGCTGCTACTGAGTTATTGCAAAGTGCCATTTGGGGCAGAGGACCTGGATATCCATTTTTGTCCACATCTGTGGCTCCTTTCAGTGAGTAGCCAAAGCTGGGGGGCATAGTGCGAGCAGCCCACTGCCCTTCCAAGATCTGGGATGGGATGGCATTCAAACCACTTGCTCCTCCATTGTAGATGTACACGAGTCCTCTCTTGTCCTCTCCACCATACGGTGCAGCAACTGCAATGTCTGAAAACCAAAAGAATCATCATCAAGACGCAAATTAGAACACGTTTGTGCTTACATCAATCAATAATTTCTGAACAGACACTAGACTGAGCTAAAGAATAAAGTAGGGATTTATTAGGAGGCCTCAAAGGATGCGCCTTGGGCAGCCCAAGAGCCCAGCCAGGAATACACCCCAGGTGAACCCAAAAGGGTCACAAAATGCACGACTGGTCACGGGGTCTCTCACTTTTATAAGTTCTGCTCCATTTGCATATTGGAGTTAATTGTCCAATTACAGCTTTGGCCCATGAAGTCCCTCCCTGGTTATTTTTGTCTCTTCAGTCCATGTTGTTCATGCTCTTGGGCTGAGATTTGGATCATTTGTCCTTGGTGCCCAGCTAGGGAAGGAATTGTTATCATTTCCTAATATGAAGCTCAGAATTACACACTAAAGCAGAACAGAATCTGAAAAATATAAAAGCTAAAACCTGAGGTGTCACCCTCCACAACCAGAAGATCCTAATCAAGAATCAATATTGTATTTGCAGGGAATGCCTTGACGAAGGTAGGAATGATGAATCCGACTCCGTGTTCTCAGAAGGTCAATTTATTACTTTATAATACTAGAGTATATTAAAAAATACTATACTAACTATAGTAAAGAATACAGAAAGGATACTTACTGAATGTTAAAAAAATAATAATGAAAACTCGTGACTCTTTCCAGAGTCTCGAGACCGTCTGGCCCCAGTTGGCCAAAGAGTTAAAGCAACTCACACCAGAATCCAATGGAAGAATCACCTTTGGTAACCAATCTCCAAATACACTCCCCATGAGCAAAACACAGGAGAAGCAAATGAGATAAGACCTGCTTTCCTTTTCTCAGAAGCTTCTCAGCTTCCCAGAAGAAAAATGCTTAGCAAAAGAATTTTTTCAGAGAATGTGAATACCACAAATCAACATCGTACCGTTGAAGCCATCCTGATCCAGGTCCCCCAGGGGTGCGATGGAGCTGCCGAACCGCGCAAAGATCTCAAAGCCGTTCAGCTTTGCTGTCTGAAACCCTCCCGAGGCCCGCTGAAGGCAGATGGTTACTTGGCCAACCTCCTGCAGCTTCCCATCTGAGCTTCGATCCATAAAAAGAGGGGCTCCAATAAACAGATCTGTGTAACTGGACCAAAACACGACAGAGCTCTTCAGCAGCAGCATGAAAATTCATTCTCTTCAGCACTGTTAGCTCAGCACTGAAGTCAACACTCAGATGAAAGCTAACTCTCTTTAAATTCAACTGAAGGCAAATATTTATTGGCCAAGTAAGCACAAATATACAAAAAATTTAATGGACCTTAAGCACGTGTATATACACATATATTACTGTAGATAAATGCAAAAGCAAACCTACAAATGTTAAAACAAATGTGGAGTGCTAGCAAAAGAGTCATGCAGATGTGTTAAACCAGCAATGAAGAAAGAAATCTAGATTGTAGGAAAGACCTTTTAATAAAAGTTATATTTTTTTCTTTCCAGAAACAAGTTGAGTGGCATTGGTGAGAAGAGGGAGAAGAGGACACTTACTTGTCCCCATCGATATCTGTGGCAGCCACTGAATACCCAAAATAGGCAGCCATCTGGAAAAGAAAATTCAAACTAAACCTATGAGTTGTAGTGACACAAACAACTTTACACAAATCTGCACACAAAATACATCAGGGTGATGATCATATATGCCACAATTTTTTTTTGTTCCTTTCTTTTTTGTTTCTCTTCTATACTCTGTTAGACAGTAAACCCACAGGTTACTTTTACCATTTCCCCTTTCATGATCCAGCTCTTTCCCAGCTCTCAAAACAGGCAGCATTTCATTTATTTAAATAAGATTTGAATTTCCTCAGACTTCATACAATGTTGCTTTGGCAATCAAGCCAGTAATATAGAGACTATTATCTAGTACCCTAAATACTGTTGCAACATAGGAAAGGCTTGCTGGTCACCCACCACTGTCAGAGGCACCCACCTGCTCTCCAGTGAAGTTGTACATGGAGGACATGTTTTTCCCATTGTAAATGGACACCTGCACGTGAAGAAATACACATTACAGCATGCCAGCAAGAGTCACCTTTTTTTATGTATTGTAAAGTTTAATGTTTCAAATTTTTTTACCATGCCCAGAGTTCTTGCTGCCCGTGGGACTCCTGACACAAAGTCTGAAACGTAAAGCAAGACACAGACAAGAGTCAGATCCCAAGGCACAGTGACTTTGTCGAACAGAGCAGCTCATTCCCAGCACTTGATGCATTTCCCTGTGCACTGTACCACTGATTTGAAAGATCTGCCCAGCCAAGTAAGATGATGTTCTTACTGAAGCAAGGGGCTTACCTTCGATGCCATCACCATTGAAGTCTCCAACAGCCACTGAATAACCTGCAGAGACAAGATGAGGCTTTAAAAACCTTATTAAACCTTTCATCTCTCTTTACACTGTGTCTCTGTGCACAGTCCTCCTCTCTTCATCCTAAAATGCACTGGTAAAAATATTGCCTTGCAGCAGCTTTGACTACGAAGAGCTCCAGGAGTGGCTGTAACTCAACAGTATCCAAGAATTTGAGATCAGAAGATGAAAATTTTAAAAATTATCATCCTGGGAATTGTCCTGGTATATCCTTGCTTTTTTCCTGAGCCTGGTTAGATGTACATGAAGCAAAATGATGATTTCCCACTCCTCACTGGCTTTCTTCCAAAACATAATTCTTTAACATTTTTTATTTTGTTTTGGTAGGTTATTTAGAAACAGCTGCTTTTAAATAACAAATAAACAAACAAGTCACTGATGTGACTAGCCTCTCATATAAAAATCATGCCTCTGCCATTCCCATATTCAGCCCGAATCACAGAGCATGTGAAATCATGAAAATACTTCCATTTATTTTGTCATCGGGTCCTTTTTGAATCAAGCCTATGGCAAAATAACTACAATAAATAACTACAATTCCATCGTACATAAATGAGTGCATTTTCAGGAATGGAACTCCGTTGTCATGTGTTAGATGTGGAATTGCTGGTTGTGTGATTTAGGTGCAAGCACCAGCAGTGCAGGGAGCGTTGCAGGTGGAGGTTTCTGGTTTCCCACCACATACCCAAGTAGCTGTCATCAAAAGCAGCACTGGCAGGCCTGGTGGCTAACTGGTCATCATACTTGGTGCTGTAGACTTTGGAGTCATACTTTGCCACAATCTCTGTCACTCTATCAGAAATCAGCTGGCCTAAAGAGAGAGAAAAGAGCTGAAAACCACAACCAGAATTCACTGCCCTCAAAAGCAGCGGCTCTTCCACAACACCGACCAGAGAGGAGCAGCTGCAGCAGCACCAGGGAGGACACAAGTGAAAATATGGATCCCTCTCCAGCAAAAACATGTTCACAGATTGAATCAAAGGCACACACAGGGTTCTCACTGAAAACAGAGGCCAAATTAAGGCAGGACTTAAAAGGCAGGGGTGAGCTATCACACACTCATGGTTATGCAGAACTGAGCACTTGGGGTGCTCCTTGCTGAAATACCACAACAGGAGAGCCTGTTCTGGCACACGAGAAGCCAATAAAATGAACCAAAATGAGATGAGCACGGTGCGTCGCCAGGCTCTCCATTTTCACTGCATCAGCCACTAGGTGGTGACTCCTTTACGTTCTTTTCTTCAAGTCTAAATTAAAGCTTGAATCACCAAAAAGCCCCATTCAGAATGGCACTTCACATACATATGCATGCATATGTGAAGTGAAGGGAAAACTCCTCCCAGCAGCTCAGCATGTGGAATAAAAGCTTAGGATGAAAAACCTTGTTCTCAGAAGCATACTCTTGTCATCTATTCAGAGCCAAGTGGGCTTTTTTGGTAGTAGTAGAAGAGGATGAGGTTGTTTTGACAGATGAAGTGTCACTTTTGCCAAAAAGCAATAAAATGAACACAGAAACCTAATTTAAATGACATTGTATCTGCAGTTTAGCTTTAATCATTCAGTTTTGTTTGTAATTTACAACACAGGACTGGAGCAAGCCTCCTGTGCTGCTGCACCTACATGTAGGCTGGCATGATACAGAAAATCTATTAATAAATGTTAGAAGCTCCATTAAAAAGCAGGCAGAGTTTGGCAGCTGTGTCCTGATTCCAGCAGCACCCTCCTTTAAACAGAGAGCTGCAGTTAAAGGCTGAATAATCCTGAATCCCACATGAGTAAAGCACACAGGTAATGCCAGGTAGAGGTGAAACATGCCCCACAGCACAAACTAATTAAGACAAATGCAAAACATCTTTGTCATCAGAGGAAAACAATAAAATTCCTTTTAAAGGGGATATTTCTCATTGAAAATGCACTCTTTGTTTGTGTGTCAAATTATGAAATATGTACATAGCAAAACAAAATATCATAAAGGAAACTTTTCCTGCTGATAAAAACAAATCCCAGGTTCCAGGAAAATGCCCTTATAATGATCATGGAATTATTTAAAACACAAAGGACATCTATGCTATTATTACTACAACCATCATCTGTGTTGCCTTGATTATTCAGGAGATATTCTTAAGGACAAAGGAACATTTCTGTCAGTTTTCTCACTGACAAAGACTCTGGAAGACTGTGGATCAAAATGACTGAGAGGATAAAGAGAAAAATCATAAAGATCACCTTCTCTGTGACTTAAATGATATATCTCACCTTGCCAGTAAAAACTTCCAGGTCCTCCCAGCAGCACCCTGTCTCCCTTGGAAGGGAAGAAAAAAAGTAAGACAGAAAGAAAAATTAAAAACACATGAGGCACATCTAAAGCCAGACAGCACATCCTATGTTTCTGGGAAGAAATCCCACACATGTACACCACTGTAGCTCTGCTGACCACCACACATTTTCCTTTTTGAAGGAGTGATTAATTAGAAGCGCATATTGTAAAATGCTAACAAAAAACTTCAGTGACTATTTCACCCATTTAGAATTCTAGGCAGAATTCTGTTTTTATTTTAATAGACCCTTCTTCCCTCGAAAATGTACGGCAACAGGAACACAATTAGGAGAAAACTCAGAGTGTTACATCATGTTTTGGGGTCAGTACACAAAATAGTGTCATCTTCTGCCTCTGCCATTTTCTGTAATTTATCATTAGAAATTCAGAATAATTCAGAATAACTCTGATGCAATTCCCCCACTCCATATTTCCTGGCACAACTCACAAATTCACAAAACTATTTTATGAAACTTTAACCACATTAGCTATCCCAGGGTTGGGAATTTGCTCTGTAACTATTGAATTAGGCCATAGGCTTTGCTGCATAATTAAACCACTGATTCAGATTTTAATCCTAAAAACTCCTGTATTCACCATTCAGAAAAATCTATGTCAGACATTTGGAGATACACCCTGGCTTGCCCACTCTAAGGTTTTGGATAAGAGCCCAAAGTTGGTTTTAACTGGGCCTGGAAGCTGCACAGTGACCCTGAGGGTGTGTGCAAAATAACCCAAACACTCACAGCCCTCTCCTGCACTTGGCAGCGTCCTCTGGAGGAAAACCAAGAGTGGCCCTGGGCAAAGAGTGACGGGAGATGACCTCATCCTGAGATGTGAGAACCCGAAAAAAGAGCCACATCACAAATAGGACTGGCGTGGTCTTAACACATCCTGACTCTGCTCAACAAGTTCACTGTACAACACAAAACACTTCAGTACCTTCTCAGATCTGTGCACAGTTTTACTGTGCTTGGATTTCAAAAGCAATTGTGAATTTGAAAAAAAAAGAAAAAGAACCAGAACAGGCAGGGAGAACACGGAAGAAACACAAGTCAGTAAAACCCCCCTGTACTTCTGCTGGCTGATGAGAAAATCAAACGTGATTCACATGCCCATTGTTTACCAGCTCCCTAAGTTGCTATTCCTCAAGAAGTAACAATAGCTATAGCACCAGCTATAACACCAATCTCATGTCTCAAAAATCCTGACTATCACACTGAATTCACTTGAGGACCAGCTGCAGCAGAGGGTATGGCAGGCAGCTGGGAAAGCAGATTATTTGCTCAGGACATGGTTCATACAAGAAGTGAGAGTGTGCTGCTCTGAAGATGTTGGGAGAAATAGGTTTATGAAAGCTCTTGAAGTGGTTTCAAGTTATTTTTTGGTTTATTTATAAATTGTGTTTGGCTGTGGGTTAGCTCCCCATGAGGAACAGTAACATTTGGTTTCATAATAGCTGTGATTCTAAGTGCTCTGTATCAGGAGGGTTTGCTAACTTGCAGCTGTCTGCTGACCCAAAGAAATGACAATAAAATCACATACCTTTGTGAAGTCAATGCTAAATCCACCTTGGCAAAATCCCTGTCCATCTGCATCGATAGTTGCTACCAAAGAAAAATAGGATAGAGAAGAATACTTAATTTATTTTTCTTCTCTGTATCACTACTCCATCAGTTGCAGTACTGCTGATACTTTTCAGGGCATCTCCCTAAGTAAACCTGCACTCCTAAACTTGAACCTTGGAATACTTTTCTCCTTAATCAGTATTTTCTCTTTATCAACAACTCCCAACCAAATGCTGTAACAATTTTAGGGCTGGCCTAATAGACACATAACGTTAGCATGTGTTCTAGCCTAGCACACTCAAAGCAAACAGTATCCCCATGTTCCTTTGTATTTAACATTCAAAAGTCTTGGGGAAAATGTATTTGCAATTTCTATTCAGGAAATAAGATATCTAGAAAAGAGAGGATAAATTTTTCTTTTGGTATGGAAAAGAAAGCTGAATTGGCTTAAAACAAAAAGAACATACCTTGCTGAAGAAATATCTCCATACTGAGACTCATCCCAGCAAGAACTGTTATGGCTGAATCAATTTGAGGATTATACAGCTTCAGAATAGAAATGCTGGGAGCTCCTTTTCTGAAAGTGTGACTGCTTAACTAGCATGATTTAATTTAATACTTATTATTTAACTTCTTGCCATGTTGGACCGGGCTGGATTTTATTCCTGCTGTTCACAAATTATTTTCAGCAAATAAAAAGTCAATCCTAACTTCAACATTCAAGTTTTAGGTTATGAAGCTCTGAATAATCTATCAGCCCAACTAGAGGAAATAAATGCAAAGCATTTGGAAAATAAGACTTCATTTGTTCAACAGTTAATATAATTTAAACAATGCATCACTACACGTGTTTACACACAGGGACATCAGAACCTACTTTTGCAAAACCTTGTCTTCTAAAATGAGCTTGCACCTTGACATACCTGAATAATGATAAAATACCTGAGATTCATAAGAAATCCAGAATTGTTCTTTGAAAAAGCACTTGCTACATAATTTCGCTTGAGTGATTACTACAGAATTGGTCCCTTCAACAACAGAAGTCCTCAAGTCCAATAATTCTTGGACCTAAGATTTTCCTCTGGCCTGCAGCAGAGAAAACAAGGCCTGCATCATGAACCTCAGCTGGAGGAGAATTCAGATGTCTGGATCTAGTTTTTAAGTTTTGTTCTCATTGCCATACATGGAAGGGAGAAATAGCTGTAAAGCATTCCTTTCCAAAATGTGCACACAATGCGACACAAGAGGAATTCCAAAGAGAAGATCTACCTAAGAGCCCCGTACTTACTTGACCTGCAGGGAGCATATTCCACAAATTTTGACCCAGCAAGCAGGTAACAAGTTCCTACAGGCTCTCTCTCTTGTTTTGTTTCAGTTCTCCAGTGGTACAGTGGGGCACAGGCCTAGGGAAGAACACACAACAGTGAGGAAACAAACTCCTCCTCAAAACGATGGTGGTATCAAGTAATACAATGAAATTCCAATTTTCTACAGAAAAGCAACAAAAAACCTGGCAGATGTATCTTGTGTAATTAGAGGATATTTATACTATCAGCAGTGGGGCAGAATTACCATCCGTTTTATAAATAGCTAATTTATATCAGGAATTTTAGAAATAATATTTTCTTAAAGCAACAGCTGTGAAGTGTTTATCAAGAATTTATAACACATTCTAACTTCATTAAACTAATTTGACTACTTTCCTTAAAACTAGAAAAAAATGCTCCTAGCTTTGTGTATAAGGAGTTAAGCAAAGCCTAACTAAGAAATTCTGAAGAAAAGACAATTCATGCTGATTAGTGGGATTTTGTTTAAATTCTAAGTTATCTGGATCTCTTCACATTTTCTTCCACTGCAATATCTCAGTACTGATGCATCTGAAGGGCGTCAAAGACCTACCAGGATTTTATCATTTTGGGATCTCACAGAGGCTCCAAACCACTGATGGGACTTAAATTCCAGCGGATCATCAGGAGCAAAGTCTCTGTTACCTACAAAGAAAAGAAAAAAGCAGCATAATTTCACAGGGACCTGTACAGTAAAAATGAAAAAAAAAACCAAAACAAACCACACTAAGCCATTGGTTTTGATGCATACAGAGAAAACCAGAAACAGCAACATTGGAGAATATCACACTCTGATGGAAACAGGCTTTGAAAATTATTTATTATTATTTTTTTATATCAAGGGCCCAAAGCAGCTATTTTTGCACACAGAGCATTGGTACAATGCTGATTAGTTGTAGAAGCTCAAAGTTTATAGCATGTTTGACAGCCACACAGTAAATACCTCATAGCTGAGATATTTGGCCTCCAAGCAGATTGCAGCACTGCTCAAGGAGCAGAGCCAAAGCCCCGCCACGCCTGATGCTTCTAAAAGAAATACTGCCTCCATTAAATCGTGTGAGCTTTGGCTACAATCAGGAATGAGATCCTTCTCCTAATTCCACCAAGAGGTAACATCTCTATTCTGAGTGTCACTGCAATGCACAAAGCAGGAAATTTACAAACCTAAAAGATATGGGGAAGGAGAGCAAGGTAAGGACCGAGTAATTTGCACCGGTGTCTGTTCCATGAGGCTGGCTGGTAGAAACAAGCAGTACTTCTGCTGGTGTGAATGGTAAAATAATAACAATAATAATAGAAGATATATAGCAAATACATATTTAGCAAATAATACAATGATATAATATATTATATATATATATATAATATTTATATATATATACATCTATAAAATAATGGAATGATTTGGTGTACTTTCATTGGCAAAATGAGGGGAACCCTGCCAGCATAATGAGAAAATTGATGTAAGACTTTGAAAAACATACCTTTGCTAAAAGTTCCCTACCTGGCTGATTTAGAGAGCCTAAAACTACAGGAACTGATGAGGCAACAGCCACACCTCACTTGCAGAGTGCCAGGGGATCCCCTAACCCAGCCCTGCTATGAATCAGAGTCTGCGGCCACTTGAGCCAGAATTTCCCTGCTTGTTTTACACCTTGTAAAGAATGCTTTGTCTGCAGAGATTGTGTTACTTCCTTTAGGAAAGTCCCATGGAAAAGAAAAAAGAGATTTTAATCTGCCGACTCAGCCAAAGCCAGCATCTGGACTATTTTTGCTCTCAGATTAGAACTACACAGAAACCAATGCCAAGCACATTGCAACACAGAGAACTATTGTGGTTTTTTCTAATGTCATCAAAGGCAACTCAAACCCCACGTCCCTCTGTCACCTCCCCTCCATCTCTTACTGGGCTGGTGCTAAAGGCTTGGAGGGTCTGCACATCTGCACAGATTTATGTACGTTGAACATAAATCATTGCTGATGCTCAGCACACCTGCACAGATTTATGCACATTCAACCTTTATGCTCTCACCCTTGCACAGGCTAAAATGAAGCTTGGAGACCTGCATGTCACCTTTTAACGGTACAGGAAAACAAAACCAAATCAGGATCTTTTCCAAATAGGGAAACATCTTCAACACAGATTTTTTCTGTTCCTCGTCTTTAACTATGGCTATCCACCCACAGATAGTTTTGCTCAAAGGCATGACTGGGTGAGTTTCAGCTGAAGCTGCCACCCAAAGGGGCAGCAGTTCCCGTTTGCTCTTGTCCCCAGGTTCATTCCTGCTGCCCGTGTCTCTCTTGGCACTACTCCCCTGGTCCTATCATGAACCACCTAAGAATGAACCCTCCTAAAAAAGTATTCAGCAGGACGAGGTTCCAGCCCACGGCTGCATGGGGAGGGGAGCAGTGCTAAGCCCCTGGGGAGAGGACAGCAACACAAGGCTGGGAACTATATCCTATTTGACACCAACAGAGATTTAAAAGTGATTAATTCATCTTTTAACCACACCCAGGGTTACGTAGCCTGAAAGACAGATTTGGCTTCTGCCCTCTACTTGTCCAGCTACTCTCAAATACAAAGAAATGTCTCAGCTCTATTTGCCAAACACTGCTTTAAACAATGCTAAACTTGGGGATAGTTGCAGAGTGGCATTTGGTACTTTTCTGTTGGATAACAGTACAGCACTATGTATGCTTGGCAAAAATGAAAGCTGGTATAGCAGTTCCATAGTGTAAAGCAGAACCCTGTTGTCCTAGGTACTATAAAGGTGTCTAGGATGCAAACCTCCCACTTAAGTTGAAAACAACAGGCAAGAAGTAGAAGGAAAGGCTGTGCTGTAATAGGGAGTAAGCTGCCATTCTGCATTATCAACCTGATTTTATCTCAGCTGTCAAAGAAATTAGCTCCTTGAAGTCTGGGCTGAATAATAAGAATAAGAAATCCAATAAAAGAAAGCCAAGTACTGGTTACTGATGTCACCTGCCCATGGTCTATGCTGACTGCAGTGGAGAAGAGGGGAGCCAGCAGAACAAGCAGCACAGGCTGCCAGAAAAGCTCCTCTCTGCCCTTTTCCTGTGCGCCCTTCAGCTGCCAAGGAGGACAGTGTCCAGGACAGCATCTCCCTTGGTGTTTAGGGGACAAAACTATTTTTCTACAGTATTAAAAAGCCCTGATTCAGCTCTAAATTGAGGATAATATTAGAAATCACTGTGCTTTCAGATACAACCAGAAGCTGGCACATAAAAATCCCAAGTCTCCAAAGCGGAAAGCAAACGAACATGACCACAAAGATAATGATGTGCCAAATGGAGTTTATGTGCCAGATGTCATGACTTCAGAAGCCAGCATCGTCATTTCTGAAGGCCTGAACAACAAATGATGAATTCTAACAAAACCCCACCACCCCACAGAAAAATGTATTCCATGAGGCAATTTGGCAAGCTGGATTTTATTTATTTATAGCATCTCTATTGTAGCAACATACCGCAAACATCTCAGTCAAGCTGCCCCGTGTCAGTGCAAACATCACAAACCAAGATGTGCTACAAGGCCAAGATGACTTAGATTGAGCTTCTCTTGTATTCAAAGCTTCTTTAGGTTCTTTAAAGCTGAGTGAGGGGGTCTTAGTGAGAGGGCCTTGAGTTCAGTTTGAGAATGGCTGCAGCACTGGAAAGCGCACGAGGACAGAGGATCTAGATCAAGTGGAAAGTATGGACATTGAAAACACTGACAGAAGTCTCAGATAAAAACTTGATACAGGCCAAGTCTGATGTTAACTCTCCATTAGAGAAGAAAAGTAACCTTTTTTTACCTATACTAACTCAGAATTCTCCCCAGGAAAAACTGTGCAAATAGATTATAAGCCTTTCTCTCAGATACAAAGAGAAACTAATTTTATGAGGAATTCTGGAAAACACACACTCAGCAAAAATCCCCTTGCTTTAAACAAGAAACCATTTGAGTTTTTCTTCATGACTGGGAAAAACAAAACTTAAAACACTTAAATGTGAGCCCTCACTGAAGCAGTTTTAACCACAGTTAAATATTGAGTAAAGTAGATGTGTCATGAGAAGGTACAGGACTGACTTCAGTGTTTCTGTGTTTTATTACAAAAAGCCTGACTTGATTATTACTTTATCTTTGTATAATTTTTAGTGGTAGTTATATATACATATATTCTAAAAAATTTTAAAAAGAACAAGCCTTCCCCCATACTCTATAAAAAACAATACCTACCTTAAAACTGTATGAACCAAACTGTATTACAGGTAAGATTTAAGCATCCGGGGATTTATAAATCCAGCCTAATGCTTTGATGTATTATAATCAGCCTTAGTACTATAAGGGTTCTTGTAGCCTTATTGTATCTCTTGTAGCTTTTTCTTGTATTTCTAGAATTTCAGAATATTCCAAAAATACCCTACACATGTCTTTAAGCCAATTATGTACATTTTAATCATAAAATCACAGAAGGGTTTGGGTTTGAAGGGACCTTAAATGTCGTCTTGTCCCAACCTCTCTGCCATGGGCAGGGTCGCCTTCCACTAGACCAAGGTTGGATAGAGCTCCAACCTTGGCTTGAAAAGCCTTTAAAAAGGCATTCAAACAAATATATCTAGGCAGGACAAACTATATTCTGACTAGATTTATAAAAGAAAACATTCAGAGTTTTTATACACTACCATTTGTCAGACAAAAATGCAACTGCTCCAGGGACTTGTACTTGGTCATTAATTCCAGGATTATGTCATATGGCCGTTGGGTATTATTTCCTATTTGTAAAGGCAGCTTCTGCCCTGGTGTCTCATTTGCTCCTTCTGACTGCAGCAGGCATCACATGATGATTTTACGTGACTCTTTCCATAGGGAAAAAAGGCTGACATGTCAAGTCAACAGTGCTGAGTCTCGCAGGGCACTTTCTAGATGGAGGGATGGGGTAGTCAGGGCAAGAACAGAATTAAAATTAAAACAAAACCAAAAAAAAGGTGTGTTGCTGGTGAACCAATGGAGCACCGTCTCTTTACCACATTCCATAGGATTTGAACTGAAAAATGAAAATTAATGTGGAGAGATGCTGGGTAGAAACTGCAGAAAAAGAAAAGAAATCCATCTTCCAATAAAAAGATCACTTTTTTTTCAGTGATGGATTTCTTTTAACTATCGCCTTTGGATAGTTGGCACCTTCTTTTCCCAAGGTGAATGCTATCAGCTACAGGAACAAAGGAGTTACTAGCAAAGTCCTGCTGTTGAGTAAGTGGATCCAGTTGTAACTTGCAGCCTGCCTGTTTTTATGGTAATGAACAAACTGAACTAAAACATCTACCCCATCTTCAGACAGACTTAGCAGAGATGATCATGAGTCAAGAGGCACCAAACTGATGCAACCTGGTTCAGTGTCATCACACTAAAAACACTTAAGAAGTTGTAAAATGTAAATAGCCATCCAATTCACAGACCTCTCCTTAAAATAAACCTCTTTGTAACTATGCCGATTGCATGGAAATGAAGCTGCCCTTCTAGGTGAAAGGAAACTGTGCAGCTAGCCAAAAGAAAGACAAAGCTATGAAATACTCAAGAGCCCTCGTTTTGTAACAGGAGAACTCTATGCAGTGTCAAGTATCTTTCATCTATCATTACAACCAAAATCGGAGCGATTTCAACCTCAGCTGATGCAGCAGGAGCAAGCGAACCCGAGCTCATCTTCACTTGAAACTCCCCACACTGGGAGGCAGCTGATGCTTTAGCAAACTTGGTTTATCCACAGTGTTTTGCAGTGACTCAGGCAAAGGGGAATACAGACCTTCCCACTACTCCCCTTCCCTCTCCCGAGGTATGAATCCCACGTTTTCCCGCGGGCAGCGCTGGAACAAAAGCATCTTTTCCCTTGCCTAACAGAAGTAAGCCGCCTTTCTTTTCCAACCCGTCATCCCCCTGTGAGCCAGCCACCTCCACACAGAGCCAACAGTGTTCCTGCAGGACTCCAGCTAATCACTAAAGCATGAGCAGTTCTCTGCTGTCAGCTCCAACAGCATGGGGAGGAGTTTCCACAGGTTCTGCTGCTCTCTTCTGCATTCAGAGCAGCACCCGGATCCCAAGGCACGCTCCAGTAACCCAGCACAAGGAAAAGGATAACAACCAAACTTCAGGAAGACTGAGCTAATGAGAGATCTAGCCAGATAAAAATCAATCAATTTCACTCTCAATCAATGCATGGTCTTCACAAGATTTATTGCTTTATTGTTGATGAAATCAATGGCCTCTGAGATTGAAATTCCCCTGTGGATTCCGTGGTGATACCAATAAAGCAATCAGCCAAAAATAAAGCAGCACTTTGTTAGAACAAGCTATTTTCAAAGAACACTGACCTATCCCACACTTCCTTATTTTGTAAGTGGAAATGATGGAGTTTTGAACAATTGACTGTTTTGCACAAATGATCAAAATCTCCAGAAGAGAAATGCAAGCTCACGGCACCCACTCCAGCCAAAACTTCATCAGCAAATCTTACCCGGGGCAGTGCTACAGCTCAAGGCTGCCTGAGGCAGTTAAAATACCCACTTAAAGCTAAATAGGTCACAGATAGATCCAGCCATGCCAAACTGGTGGTTTAGGCTTCCAAACAAAGCCTCCTATTGTCTAGGATCACCCACTTGGGGGATAGAAAAAAAAACAAATCTGCAAATCTGTAAGGAGTAATCGGGAGAGTTCTTTACTAGGGCATTTCCTTTGCAAAAGTCTCCTTCTCCTCTTTTAGCACAAAACAAAATATCCAGTCTCCAAAGAATTGTATCCAAAAGCATTTAAGAACGAGCAATTTCTCTAAAATTACTTTGTTGCATCAAAACATGGGAAGAGGGAAGAGGAAGGACCGTACAGGGGTCAGCGGTAAAACTTTCTCCAGGCAGAGGCCACACTGAATTCTTTTCCCGAAGCAGCAAAACCACACCACACTGGGCTGAAAACATTCGAGATGCTCCTAGTTTCTAGTATTCAACAGCGTCTGCAAGGCTCCCCAGTCCTGAATTTTGAGATCTGCTGCAGAGAATGAAAGCAGCAGGGAAAGCTTTCCCCAGGAGAAGGAAAGACACTCGGGCACGCATCCCTATTTACCACAGGTCTCAGAAAAGCAGAACAATCCATTGTCTGAACAAGCAAATCTTCCTGGGTTAACACTAAATCTGCTCAAGAAATCTGCAATTCATTAGCACAGAAGTTAAAACTGGTTTTCATGAGCATATTTTCCTTTGTAAGAGTTCGTAGAGCTATCTGCATTCCATCAGATGATGCTAAATGCAGCAGCAGCTCTTGGGGCAGTCTCAGGACTGCACTTTCTGGTGCTGACATAAAGAGCTATGGTTTCAACCCTGTACTGCAGCAGATACATTTCTCAATTATTTTTTTCTTTAAAAATCAGCAGGTAATAAAATAATTTGGTTAAACTTTAATGAAAAGTCATAGACACATGAGGAAATGCTATTTCTACCAAACCATTTCCCACTATTCTTGACTGATAACAAGCTAGGACCCCAATAAGAAAACTAAAAGAATATAAATAATTATGAAGATTGTTTCTTTTTGGAAAGCAAGCACATAGGAAACTTTTGATTTATATTAATTTGCCACATGTGTAGCCTGATTAACTCCAACTGGTTACACGGGTCTCTGAATAAACTTTGTTTGCTGAAATGAAAGCTCAGAATGATCCTCTAAAATTCCAGGGGCAAATAATGGAGGTACTTATCAAGGCAGTTAGCCAAGTGTATCAACCCTGCCATCCATGCGTGCCTAACTGTAAAACACAGAAGTAAAAACAAAGATGATGTGTTGACTTTCCTAAAAAGCACATTTGGCCACCCCTTTGCTCACTGGTTTTGTTGTCTGGCTCTGTCAACTTTTGATGCTCCCGTTGCACAGGAAAAAATGTGTTTACTTTTATACACAGAAAATGGACAACTACACAAAGTAAATTTAACTTGTGCAATACCCTTTAACTTTCCAGGGATCTTTTTCCTGAGGAAGATTATGGAAACACTATTGGCAATTTCTGGTACTGTCCATGAAAAATTTGCTGTGCCAGTCTGTGAAGGCTGTGGAGATGAAAAAAGGAGATGGAGACTGATATATCTTTAAAATAAATGGGTTGGACCTTGGCCTCAGAAAGGATCAGAAACAGAAAATGGGGTGCTTATTAAGTACATTCCCTTCAGGGTTTACCCACAAGAAATATGTTTTTCCTGGAAAAAGCTGCTAAGCAGCTGGCAGAGAAAGCCAAGATTTAAACTTTCTAAGAGGAGCCACGTCTCTGGTCAGCCTGGTGGAAGGGGCTCAGCCAGGTGTAAAAGCAGTTTTTCCACTATTTGCTTTCCCAGATACTTTCTTCTTCACAAAATTCAGAGCATTCCCCTACTTTGATGGTTTAAAACAAAAAATTAACTAAATTTTTGGTCACAACATTATCCAGTGTGGAGAATAGATAAGAATGAATGAAGATCAATATTTACCTTGAACTACAACCTGTGATTTTGGTTAATTTGAATGTAAAACATCTTGCAGAGGGAAAAGGATTTATTATCATTGCTTGTGTTCATGAAAATTTTGAATAATATGCTATCTTGAGAATATAAATTCCCTTTCATTGCTTGTCCTGAAAAAATAGGGCCTCCTACACATTCTGAAAGTCTGAAAGTTAACTGGGACAGAGGGGAAAAATTCCAAGTATTTTACATAGCAATTGAATTGAAATTGTGGTCATGCTTTGTCACTTGTAGAAAGAAGGCAAGATATAGAAGAAAACCAATGCCAGAAATTTTAGTTTTGTGACAGAGGCACATTCACTGCTGAATTAACAAAGTAAACAGGAGTAGGGTTAAGAAAGTATTTAAATCAGACCTGTTTCTATCTAGACTTGCAGGATAACCTTTTAAAGTAACAGCAGCACTGCTTCACATCTCATTTAGCAATAGGACCAGCAGAGGTGTGCAGGTTAGGAAGCTTGCTGTGGTGCTTGGGTCTTTCTTAACCTACTACCTCGAGGTGCTCCCAAGAGCAGAAGCCAGCCTGAAACATTTGCCTGATGACATTAGAAAGTATTTTTTAAAAAAGTATTCAATTTCTAGCCCAGTGACACCAGCACATGCAGCACAGCCATGAGTACCCTGAACTTCAGGGCAGGCTCTACCATGCACGCCTGTTATGCCACTTTCACACAGCCATAACTGTGTTAAATCAAAGCCAACTGATGTCACTGCTGACAGGCTGAGCAGCCCCACAGCAAAGCATCTTTACATTTGGGAAGTGTTAATGTGCCATATAAACATTTTGCCTTCCAAAGCCTCCATATATACCAGAATGTCAAAAGCAATTAGTGTAATGTGCACAGAAACACGCTGACAGAATATTCTGCAGTGAATTTCACTGCGCTGAGAGATGCAGGACAAAGGGAGATTCCCTTCCACAAATTCTCCCTGCCCATGGCACGGGGTGGGAACTAAATCATGTTTAAGGTCCCTTTCAATCCAAACCATTCTGATTCCATGAAATATATTGCTGTTTTAAATGAGAAAATATGCTGTGAAAGAACATTGCTTTTTCAGCCAGAGCTTTAAAAGTTATAACAACTGCTTTTGTTTGATTTTGGTTTTTGTTACAGGCTGATGGGAAGGGCATGAAAGAGAGGGAAATACATGTAATTTCAGCATGAGAGCTGCATAAATGACATTGCACAAATGGACTCCTACTGCCCAACTCCCATCCTGACAGAGCTGAGTGGTCACCCACAGGAAGGAACACACAAAACAGCAAATTCTGCAGTACAGGAACTATCAGCTCAATGACTTATCGCCCTCCTCCAGGGCAGCTGGGGTGAGGGTAAGTGCAAGTGAGCAAGCAAAGCTGCTGAACTTCAGGGCTGGAACAACTCTTCCAAAGATTATTCTCCAGCAGCTGGTACCTTCCCTCCTGGGCTACAGAGGAGCTGTGGCATTTGGTCACATAAATGGCCATGCTGCCGTGCAAATACTGTTAAAGCCAAAAGCAAGAGCTAGAAAATAAAACCTTGTCCAGCCAGTGAGCTCAGCATGGCCTTTGTACACACGGGGAAGAGAAATGGACCCATAAAGCTGCAGGAAAACTTAAATAAAAAGCAAGGAATGTTTGAGAAGAAATTGTCCTAATTCATAGTAACAGAAAAACATCTAGAGGAAAAAACCTTGCTTGCCGGACCTCTGTAAACCCCTAGTCTCATATTTATTTGGGATAAAAGAAAGGGAAAACCACAACCCTACACAGCCAGAAGAAGTCTTGCTCTTTCCTCCATTCCCTTGCCACCTTCTCTCTGGCCTGCTCTGGCATTTCCAGCTGTGCTACCTGGCAGAAGGGAGCAGGAGCAGGCATAGGGTCATGACTCCTGTTAATTACAGGGCACCCAGCTCCACATACAGAGTTTGGCATTGTCAGGCAAACAGGGGAAAGCCTCAAGTACAAGCATCCTCACTATTTTCACAGGTCAGATTTCTCACTGGCTGTAAGCAATTAGAAAGAGACTCTGAAGAAACACATCTAAGTAATGATGCAGATCTGGGTTTTTCCAGTGAATCTGGGAGAGAACAAAAAATCTGCCTTGTATGGCAGGGCTAAGCAATACCTCTGGAGTTACAGCTGATGAGCAGTGAAGGATGAGCCTGGCTTCCTGCAGAGGCTGCATTTAGTCATCTACAAAAAGCCCCTTTGCATCAGCACCACAAGTTAGTGGTCAGATCTTCCACTTCCTGTCTCCCAAAGTGGGTCAGGAGCCTTCCCTAATCCCTGTTCCCTAGCAAGGCAGGGGCAGGCAGGAGCAGCAGCTCCCAGTGCTGGCACTGACTTTGTCACCAGAACTCAGGGAATCAAGCACTGTGTTATGCACAAAGAAAAAGACATTTTTCTTTTTTGTCTCAGGGCATTCATTATTTTATCAAGCTGAAATACAATGCCCCTTTTCACCAGGATAATAATTGACAAATGCATTATTCCCCCATTCATTGCCTCAAAGCTGGAGTGAGTTAAAGCCTGCCTGAAAGAAATCCTCTTAAGCCTTTATGACCTGCTATTTCTACTGTTAAATTTCAAGCAATTAACATGCCTGATCCTTAAAGGAAAATGACAAGCAGAACACTGTCTGTTTGCCTAGGAGCACGCCCCTTAAGCACAGACATGCAGGAAAGCAGCGTGGCCTCTATCAACTCCACCTGGCACATGGAAAAGCCTACTGCAAAAGATCATGGTATAAACTCATAGATGCACTGTCATTCCCCTTGGAAGATGTGTCTAGAACCTACACGTGTGGCTCATCTTACCCCACCAGAAGTTTTTGGCTATGATATAAATGATGATTATTAATTAGGGACATTGAGATTCCTTCTTAAAAGTACCCAAACTAACAAAAAGCATACTTGTATTCTAGTAAACAATAAGCCCAGAGAACAACAACAAAAAGAAGATAGTTGTAATCTGGTTTTGCTGCCTTGACACTGATGCAGAAAAAAAGAGTCAGACTTTGCAGCTTATTAGAGATTTTTAGTAATCTGACAGATATGCTCCTATAAAATGATATGAGAGATTGATAAATAAGCGAAGGAATGGTAAAAATTTGGGGTTTGTGTGTGCCATTACATACTTCTTTCCTTTTTGTTTTTTGCAAGGAAACTGGTGACATAGTGGTTTTCACAAAAAGATATGAAGATTTCAGAAATCTGAACAGCAGCAACATTTTGTGGCATACCTTGACAGTGAAATTGGAAGAAGAGTTTCTCCACTCTGCTGCACATGATTTAAAAAGGCTGCATCAATCTAGCAGCTTTTAGGCTGCCAAGCCAAAATACAGGCAGAGGCAAGAATGAACCCAGCCAGACCTTCAAGGCACAGGTGTTTCCTCTCCCGTACCACATGGGTCTTGCTAATCCCCTCCCGTGACATGGGGAGGTTTTTCCGCTGCCCTGAAACGTGCTGTGGAAAGCAGGATTCAGCACCGAGTGGCTGGAGCAGAAAGGCACATGCAGTGCATTCTCATGACCTGCCACGGCCTGTGGAAATCACTGTGTGCACCAGAGCATGAAGAATGACTGAAATATTTCATGTCCACACTGCTGCTGCTCAGCTCCTCTGGGCTTCAGCGATGGGTAAGGGGTGCCTGTGACCTGAGTGCTGCTGTCATAGAAGCCACAAACACTGTGGAGCTAAATCTGAAGGGAAAAAAAAATTGAAAAGGCATTTTGCCACAGTTTTTAAGCCATAGTCCTGGTTTCAGATGAAACTTCTGGGTATTTCTGCCTAAACCATCTTTGCTGATAATGAAAAGCATCTTTCCTCATATGACACATTCTTAATAGGAAGAAAACCCCTCGGGGTTCATTGGGAATTAGGTTGCCAAATGTTTTAGGATTGCTGGAAAGTACAGAGGAGAAATACAAATAGGTTTAAACACAAGAAGTATAATGTCAGCTCACTCGGGCTTTCAGCACATACCAGGGACAGCAATTCTAAAAGAGAGGAGAGGAAAAGGAGAGCACAAGCAAACCTCGCCGAGCTGCCAGTCAAAAGCCAGCCGCATTCACACTGACCATGAAAAAATCCCACAGGGACCCAAAACCTTTCTGCTTCCCCACATCAGAGCAGAGACATTCCATCTCCCCACAGTGACCCACACGTTACCTGTGGCATCAAACACGATGGGCTGGCAGTTCCTGTTTGAGTTCCAGTTACACTTGAGCACCTGCCCTCCCTCTACGATGTTGTGCTGGCTAGTGTTGGCTTTTGGAGCTCCCACCAGAAGATATGTCCTGCAGGAAGAAGAAGAAGCAAAACAAAGGTTTCAACACCTAAGGCACAGCTGTTACAACTTTATGACACCTGAAGAGGTTAATAAAGCAGAAGTCTTGCCTACTCTAATCCAAATCCACTCAAACTATTCTCAGTTACAGAGAAATTCATGAGGTTCTCTTTTCTGCATTCAAAGAAAGCCCCCATTTACCAAAAGAAGAGAGAAAAAAAGATATGACAAATTTAAAGTATCCAGGCCTCCTTGGGATTATATTTTAAATGAGAGAAACACCTTTCATATTCTTTCATTTTTCCTTTCAAAAATATGTATGTGTACAGCAGAAGAGGAAATTGTGCACTTCTGTACCTTACGAAAGCCATCAGGCGGCATAATTTCTGTTAATTTTGTGAGTAAGAGTAATTCGAGGAAGTCAGTCAAAAATGGAAACAATGTATAAACAAAGCAGCAGAGCGCTGGGAGCTCAGCATGTACTGAAGGTGATGAGTCAGCCCTGCCGGAGCGAGTGCTCCTGCAAAAACAGCCCCCGAGTGCCAGCCACCCCGAGCCGCAGCTCTGCATGTTAATGAATCCTCACCCACACTCATCATTTTCTCATTAGCATCTGCTGTGCTTTTCTGCATCTCTGCCTCGACAGACACGTCCCGAGCAGGAACTGCCTCCAGACTGTTCCTGCACAGGTGGCAAAATTCAGAAGTGCCAAAGTAAGAAACAGACTGAACAAGGCTCTTGGCGTCTTCCAGGACCTTCCAGGAGCCCCAGCACCTCTGGGACCCACTTGACACATCAGCACTTGACTGAGAAAGTCAGTGTGAAGCCATGCTCAGAAGACAAGATCAAGTGCTTCCTTTCATCAGAGTGAGCCTGCTCTGTCTCTTCCCTTTGGACTGCTGAAGAGGGAACGCAGCTTGCAGGAGCAAGTCTTGTCAGGCACTACATTCTCTGCTTTGGAAACTGGGTTAGCTGAACAAGCTGCAGGACTGGCTGGAGAGAATGTCCACAGGCAGGCAAACCCAGGCTTATCAAACTTGCTCTGGTTTTCAGAGTCATCTCCAGGCTCCTTTTCAGTAAAGAGATAAGCATAGGTATAAACATGGAGCACCTCATCAAAGCTCAGTTTGCATGAAGACCAATCTTCAACCTGTGTGAATTTTCGGAACCTTAAAAATGTCCTGGTATGGACCCCGATAGAAAATCCAGGCTAGCTGGCAATCCATTTATTTTCCTTAGTAGCCATTCTTAGACTGTCAAGATTTTTAGAATAGGAATTTGAAACATTTTAATCAACTTAAAATCAGCTCTCTGGGCAGAACAGAAATGCTTAAAAATGAACGTTATAATGCCAAGTAAAGAAATATATTAATTATTATAACTACAATCTATTAAACAAGTGGTAGCTTACTTCCCATTTTACTCTTGTACTACTGACTTTTGAGAAGTCCCCCAAATTAAACACTTGTTTAAAAGATTTATTCATTCCCATTCTAATTATATATTTTTATTTTTATAAAGCTAATATTTGTGATAGTTTATTTAAAAGATTACAAATAAAGGAGCCATTATGTGGCTCCACAAAGGTCTTCTCCCCAAACAAAAAAATGCATTTTCATCATCAGAGACCAAGCAAGCAGATTTTGTCACAGCTCCTGTAATAATATGCAAATTACCCAAATTCTCAGAAGTCTCTAATCCACATACTTTGGGAAAGAGCGAATAGAGGGACAATTGTATTTCCATGGGAATACACCAGCTATGCTTTGGTACTGCCAATTTCCTGAATCCTGTCCCTGAACCATCCACCCCAACGCTGGGGCAACACTAGGAGTGTTCTGGCACCTCTGGTGTGCCTTTCCAGGGCTTTCCATGGGCAACAAAGAAACTGGGCCTTCCACGGGGTGCATCCTGAACTATCCAGTGCAGCTCCTCTGGGGCAGAGGGCGTGTGAGAAACCTGCTTCATTTGTTATGGAGCTGCGCCCACCCTGACACAACACCAGCACTTCCCCTCCTGGAATGGGACTTTTACCCTGGACTTCTAAATATGCCTCAGTTTGGCATCCAGCAGGTCAAAATAGACTGTGAAACAGCAGCTTGAGCAGTCAGGAACTAATAGCATGCCTTTGTTGTCAGGCTAGACAATCCAAATAGCTTTAGCCCAAGGAAACTGACTCAATCTCTGGTACTGCTGTATAAAACAGGTGATGAATAAAAGCTCTAAAACAGGTGATGAATAAAAGCTCACCAAAGCAAAAAGAAAGGTTTTTTAGAAACCACGTGACACCCCATACGCCTGGACACTGCATACAAGTGTTTTTGGCTATTTCAGGAGGCAAAATATCAGTGTCCATAGGCATAAACTGAAAATTCAATGCCACGAGAGCCTGTTCCTGTGAAAGTTGCAGAGCTACTTGGTTCAATTACAAACTTTAATGTAAAATAAAGCATTTAGCTTAGCAGCTACAAACAAAATTTTAGTGTTGACAAAAAAAAAAAAAAAAAAAAAAAAAAAAAAAGGAAGAGAATTCCCTTTAAAATATACAGAAACTTTTCATGCTGCCTGACAACCACACTGTTTTCTTTAACAGCAGTGCACTTGGAGGTCAATAGTTCTTATAAAAATAATGGAAAGGTTCCAAGTAGTGATTTCATGGAGAGCTGTGTCACATAATTCCTTATCAGAAAGCAAGAAAGTTTATTACATCCATTTACCAGTCTCTTGATAACTCTGCAGCCACACATGCAGACTTAAAATTAAAGGGCGGGACAAAGATAGAAGTTTTTTTCTTTTAGTACCAAGACTTAAGATGAGAGAAAGATGAGAGAAAGATGGTGCAACATGTGCAAGTTAAGACAGGATGGCTTCTAATATATGTAGGTAATAAAAAAATGCAAAGCTAGATGATGTACTGCAGAAGGACTTGCTCAATAGCTGTACAATTTGCTTATAAAGTTTCACAAGCTAAAGATTAAGGGGGAAGAGAGACTATCCCTTCAGCAGGATGAAAGCCAGCAGCTTTTCCAATCCTACAGCCTTTAAGATGGGAGAGGAGTGGGGGAAAAGCGACAAAAGCTGGATGTTACTGTAGCCCGCGTTTCAGAGCCAGAGCCTGATTCATTCTGGCAATACCGAGTTAGCGACGAAGGATTCAAAGGTCTGAAACACAACAGCGACTACATACTGCCTAATCTTTAACATGAAACGGGAACATATTCAGGAAGCAGACGTGTAGAGTGCTTACATGGAACTTTTCCTTCTCTAGACTCCTCAGCAGCTTGGTGACTCGCACAGACTCACCATAATTCAAACACAGCACTCCCGCAAAGCACACTCAAGGAGAGAAGAGCAGATCTTCTGAAATGCCACGGGACGCAGCTTCAGGAACCAAAATACCATAACTACATCTTTCTACACTGTATTTATCACCACCATCATTTGCATGAGAGCAGGCTATGCAGAGAATCCCGCACCACAAGGTTCACGTCCCAGCGGAGCCGCCGGCTGCTCGGGATCGGCTTTAGCTCCCCGGCCAGGGCGTCCCGGCCGCCAGA
>LTAT01000010.1:27307842-27328977 GCA_003286495.1 Chlorodrepanis virens
GCCCTCGCTCCAGGCACCCCGCTCTTTTCTCTGCCCGAGCCGAAGGCTGGAGCAAGGTCAAGGAAATTCTTTCTTGTGACGCTGATGAAGCCTTGGCACAGGTTGCCTAGAGAAGCTGCCCCATCCCTGGAAGTGTTCAGGGCCAGGTTGGATGGTGCTTGGAGCAACCTGAGACAGTAGAAGGTGTCCCTGCCCATGGCAGGGGGTGGGATGAGATGGTCTTCAAGGTCCCTTCCGACCCAAACCACATCCGTGCCCGGTCTTACCGAGGCTGTTTGGTGAAGCCTTTCTGAACAAGTCTTTCAGGAAAGCTGCTAAGCAAAGAGTGAAGGGAGTGCCAATGTGGACCCAGCCGTGGAGAGAAAAAAAAAAACAAACAAACCCTGATTTTCAAACACATAGGCTATTAAATGAAGTAATTTTAAATTCCAGGGTCCCACATCTCCCCAGCCGCAGGAATGCCGAGCAGCAGGTGCAAGGCTGGGAAGGGAGAACCTGCAAATCCTCCCCGGTGGAGGTCCCTGTTACTGTTGCACCTCTGCACTGCCCGCCTAGGGAAGAACCCCCCAGTGAAGCTCTAATCCCTTCAGTTGCGCTTTGCAGCTCTTGTATCATCTCTCACTAATAACATTTTAGCACTATCATCCTGGCTCAGTCAGCTGCGGCCTTGCCCTCCTCGGCCCGTAGAAGAGCTCAGTATCTGCTGAGTACAGCAGGGTCTCAGGTAAAAGAAAACATGCTGAACATGTACAAAGAGCAAAATCATATTAATTCAGAATATTTATTTGTACAGCATAACAGGACTGGAGTTTATTGCCACCAAAAGTCTAAACTTTTTGCTTTCTTCATTGTGAGCGTGATAAAAAGCGACAGAACAAACAATCATGTTTCAAGCCTTAAATAAAAGTTAAAAATACCCCATACATATTTACCAAGAGGATGATTTAGTTTAACAGGAATCAGAAAAGAAAAACATTTCCACAATAAGCAGAGGAAAATCCAAAGAACCACCAGCTACCCCTGTGTTCCATTCACCTGTTCCTAATTATCATTTCTTCAAGAAGCCTCATAAAATTTTATCAAGGAGTTCCTATACATAAACTTGATACTTGTTGCTAATTTTTCTAACTTTGCTGCCTCAACAGGTTTAAAACAAACCAAAACCACCCAACCAAACAAACACAAATTCCACATTACTTTTATTGTTATTTACTGACTTATCTCAGAGCTTTGGTACTACAGACTTGATCAAAGCAAAACTGCAGATGAGTTAATAAGTTTCCAAACTCTAGTAGTAAGTAGGGCAATAAACTAAAAGAGTGGTTTATGAGTACTTTGATCAGTAAGTAACTTAGGGGAAAGGAGGATAGATTTTCTCTATTTGGTTGCATAACCTCACAACGTCACACAAGCAGTGAAGGATAAGTTATCTTTAAGACACTAGAATTCATTTTTTTTTTTACCAAATGATCAATTTTGGCTTCCTAGGGACTGGCTTTGCAGCGCTTCTTGTCGGGAATTGCAAAGCGGCTCAGAGTCAGGGGCACTCATCCCTCAACCCAAAGGCTTCCCTCCCTTCAAGAGGCTTGTTGTTTCGCAGCTGTTCCGTGCCTGCTCCGTGCCCCTTTGGGCTGCCCAAGGTGAGGTCTCGCCCCGCTGCCCTGACTCAGCCCCGCTCCGCTCCCAGGGACTGAGTCACGGGCTGCCGGCGGAAGCGGCGGCGCTGCTGTCTGGCCCTAATTCCCAACACGATCGGAGTCAGGCAGTCTAGACAGCCCCAGAGCCGAGCCACAGCCCCCTATATGGCATCGCAGTCCCCAGCCTACACGTGGGAAAAGAAAACGAAGTGTACAGGCTTGGGATACACTTCTAATCAAAGCCAATCTTACTGGAAATGAGGGAAAGCGCTTTCTGTTGCAGGAGAGGCTGAGGGATTGATTCCATTGCTTGCACCGAGCTACGCTGGCTGACAGGGTGTCTGACAGAGGTATTGAGGTATCTGCCTGACAGATTCCTGGACAGAGGGGTGAAAGTCAAACCCAGGCTTTGCTCTTATGTACAGCAGCTAACAACCTTCCAGCGAGGATGTGATTTTTCTTTCCTAGTTGGTTTAGTTCTCAGCATGACTAACAAATAGATAAGGAACAGCCAATGAGATCACAGTGCAGAATGTAAACAAGTTAATTACGTGTTTCCATATTTACTTGTTACCTGTAGCTTTCAGTTCTCAGGCTAAGATAATCCAGTGGTGAAAACCAACAACTGAGAAGTGGACAGGACCCGGATTCCTTCTCAGCCACCAAACTTTGTGTCTGTATTCAAACCAGAATGCAATTATTTTGGAATTGATTGGAGTCTAAAGACTCCAACTCTATCCAACAGATCAAACTCATATTTCTGTTACAAGTGACTGGTCTTGTTAGCTTTTATTCATGCAACAAGCTGTTAACGCAGCCCAATTAAACTTCGCAAGATGCAAAGCACTTTTGATAGGCAGGTATTATTTTTTTGCTATTCCAGTGTGTCTAGACTGTAACAGAGTATTTCAGAAGGTTTTTCCTTTGAGTCTCCACCGCATGACATGAAAGGCAGCAGCAAGAAATGGACCAAGTGCCACAATTCAGTAGAAACTGCAGACGGGCAAACCACTGTGGTCCTACTTCAAGGGGCCAGCAAGGGGTCCTGTATGTAAGCAGTAAACTTCAGCCTCTAAGTGGATTCAGTGCTTTACAGTACCAGCAGAATGAATCTGGAGCAAAGAAAGGATCACCACTCTTTTGTTCATGGAGATGACTATTAGTGTCCCAGAAAAGCCTTCATCAGTTTGAGGGTTTAGGTAAATATTCTGCTCTCCTGCCGTCCAGACATTTGGACGTTTCAAGAGGCTTAGCTGCTCTGAATAGGCCTTTCAAGAAGTAACTCAGTTTCTAACAAGGCAGTAGAAAACAAAGTAAAAGGTGGACTTCACATATTAGTTTGCTTTGATTGGTTTGTGCCTTTTTATTTCTATTTTGTTTAATGTTAATATCTTTGACATTCATTGGGGAAAATCAAACATTACATCTGAAAACTGTGGAAGCATTAAGTGGTAAACTGGAGGAAACCACCAGAGATGTTTAGGCTTGATTTGCTGTATGAGCAGTTTGCATCAGCCACATCTCATTCTGTTAGCAAAGGCTGTCCTTAGCCCGGGGCTATGGGGCAATGTTTTCACAACGAGGGTATGGCTACATTTGTTGAAGCAGCTCCTAGCACGGAGTCTGAGATCTCCCAGATCAAAAGGAAGTGAGCCGCACCAGGTTTTTTCTGATTTGCTCAATACTGATAGCTGTATTACTCCAGCGTTAGTCAAAGTGTTTCTGCAATACCCTTTTTGTGTTTTATAGAGTGCTCATTACTCACCAGGCCTTTTTTTAACATTAGGATTTCATAGCACCAACTTCAGGGACAGCACTGCTTGATTTACCCAAGGATTCATATTTCTTCAGTCTGACAAAGTTGGTCATTATAAATCACATGTGACTCAGTTTTTGCTTCACAGAGCACTTCAGCAGATTACCAAACAAATCCAGATGCTGCTCAGTAACACCCCCAAAGACTTAGATATTTTTAAAAGATATTTTTAAAGAGTACTTCCCCCTAGGAATAAAAAATAAAAAAAAACTTGGACAGGAAATAATGCAATAAGGGAGAAATGGATCAGGAAATAAACCCAAACAACAAGCTCCATAATATTCTCTGCACCAACTCTCTGAAAATGTTTTCTTAATATGTGTGCATATAGAAGATGTGACAGAGACAAAAAGCTAAACACCACCCTGCTCTGTTAAGGAAGAGGGTGTGGGAACACCACCAGCCCAGAGGGAAGTCACCACACCTCTCCCAGAAGGAGTGCAGTGCTCTTTGGTAATCACAGTGATGGAACTCCCAGGAGACAGCCACGGAGATACGGAGCTCTTGGGTCTTCTGGTGGGAAAGGTCTCAGGAGAGTTTTTAGAAGGGGATGGGGAGAATTTGCTAACCTAGAGAACATGATGGAACTGGCTTTGTGTCCCTAGAGTGGGAAAAGAGATGAAGCATTGAGATCAACAGGTTGTGCACTTGTCTCCCATGGAATATGTGTATTGTGAATGAAAGTTCTGTACTTCTGCTTCTGCATTCCCACTGAAAGGTCTGACCTGGCACAGCAGCTGTGCAGCCCATGAGATGGAAAGCTCCAGCTCCCATGTGAGTTACTCCTGCAGTGAATCTTCCTTTACAGGCCAATTCCATCACACAGAACTGCACCTGGAGCTGCTCGTCTTCCTAACCCACTCTTCTGCCTGTATCCAGCAAAGCTTGTAAACACACAACAGCCACAATGAATACTGGAGTGCTAACAGTACTTGATTAAACAAAGAATCATTTCTCCCATCTCTTCATCACTCTCTCCTCCACTTCCTGCTTCCTTTTCTGGAAGGAAGCTCCATTGCTTGCTGGATGCCATGGATTTTAATTCTACCCTTTTACATTCACAAGGACCCTCTAGAATTTATGCAATTCCCTGAAGGCAAGGAAGAGATTTATTTATTCTACCATTATCTTAGTATCTTCCTTTTTCTTCTTTTGACTGCCACTCTTTTCATACTATTTTAGGTACTGTCATTTCTGCTGAGTCTATCATCCATGGCAAGTGTGCACCCAGGTTTTATTTAGAAAGTGGAAGAGCCTATGTCTGGCAGAAATTCTTGTGGAGCACTATTCTGCCGGGACAGAGTGAAACAGAGCACTTCCCCTCACACAGGCTCTATAGGCACAGAAGATGGGTCACGTTCTAGTTTATTTCCATTTATGGAAAATTTCCAGATGACAAGAGGCATTTCCTATGTTTCTTACATTCTTGACTGCTTCTGATTACACAGAAATACCAGAGACCACTGCTTCCTGTTGTATCCCTGAGATATTGTTATCCCTGTCTTTAGTGCAAATCATCTCCTATTTAGTACAAATGACAGCTTCTTATGTACAACTTTTGAATCTTTCCCCCAAACTTTCTAGTTTTTTCTATTTTTTTTCTATTAACTTCCTGATTTTTAATATGGTGTTTTTCATCATGCACTTTCAAAGGAATCTAACAGGGCTCAGACTCACAGAGCAGTCTGTTGGTTTTTTAACTGATCATTCCAGGCACATAATGCCACATCTGCCTTGAAGCATCTGTCCTCCAGTGCTCCTGTATTACAGTAATGCTTCCACATTCCTGCTGAAGGATATGGAACAAAAACAAGTTTAAAACTTTCAAATTCCCTGGGAAAGGAATAATTCTTCAGAATGTTCTGTGCTTAGTAAGTAACAAGCTCAGACTTTAAATGTGTTGAAGACATGGATAACAAAATAATAACAGGATGCAGAGCAAGTAGGATTGAAAGGCAGTGGAGGAATAGAGACAAGTTCCTTTGTATCCAATACTCTGAATATTCTTTTACTCAAATACAAAAGCACTAAAAGATTGTAATAACACGAACTGACACTGAGAGAGATATTTCCCTCCCCTTGTCCCTCAAGAAGCATTTCAAGTGTTTGAGCTCAGGCATTCTCTACATTGACACACCAGCTCAGACATCAGCTCCAGCCTCTTGCCTTCAGAAGACACCTTACCACCTTACAGCATGCCCCAGAGTTCAAACTTCCTCCCTCTTCCCTCAGCAGAAATGCCCCTTTCTCCCCAGAGAACCTCAAGTCCCCCTCACCTTGAAGCCATGATCTTTTGATCCACTGTGTCCAAGGAATACTGTCCTGTCTGCCATTGATATCAAACCAAAGCATGTCCTTATCTATAAAACACCGTTGGTGCCTATGCCATTGCTGAGTTAGGTAACAATAGCTTCCCTCAAGGAATAAAACTAAACATAGACCAAGACATAATCAGACCTTTATCCATTCTAAAAGAGGGTTTGGCCAGGGCAGTGAGGGCTGGGGGTGTGTGGTTTGTTTTCAGATTTGTACTATTTGCTTCTAAGCCATTAGCCTGTCATTGCCAGGGGTCACTCCAGTAGAGTCCCTGCTGGTCAAAGAACTATTTTTGCATCTATCAAACAGAAGTTAATGCTGACAGTTATCAGTGGTGGAAATTACAGACACTTCCATGCCCTGAATAAAGAGCACATTTAAGCTTTTCCCTTTTTGCCCTCTTGGGGGAAGGTTCCTCATTCCACTCGTCCTGGCTGCCCATACATAAAAGAATGGGCAGTTATTCATGCACAGCAACTGTTGTGCAGAACTGGAACTTGGTATTTCTGTGTGGAAGGCACTGTGTGGGAACTGCCATGTACAGAATACAGACTTCCACTGACTAGAAAATGACTGAAGAGCTCACGGTGTAGGGCTGATAGTGCTGACCAAGTGCAGCTCTGCCACCTTCCAGGTGCTTATTCAAGGAAATAGCTCACAACAGTGAGACCCCTACAGTTTATAGTTCCCTCTAATTCTGACTTCAGTCTGTCAGGCTTGTAATTTTTGTTCTATTCCTTCCGACCAGCTTTCTTAATCCTCCTTGTCTCCATTTGATAAACAAACCCCTGAAGTGTTTGGAGTCACCTTAGGGAAGCACACTGCTGAGAACCATGCCTTGCTCCAGGCCTGTGCAGGGGGCCACAGGGAGAAGGCAGCAGCTGCCTCCAAAGGACCGCTGGGCTAGCTGATATGGATTAGAGAGGTCAGTCAGAAGAGCCTCCCTTCCCGTGTGTTTATGCTCAGCAGAGGGAGAAGACAGCAAAAGAAAGTGACGAAGAATGAAGATTAAAGGTTTCTTACCTAGAAACTTGGCTGTCATCTGATTTTAAGGAGGCATTAAGTTGCAACTATGGAATTTTTGAAGTGGAAGTCAATTTTTTCTGAAGCCGTCTACTGTTCCCAAATGAAAGAACTAAAGTACCTGTAATGTCAGAGATCACTAAGATTGATAGAAAACAGTGACCAAACTACCACATCCTCCTTGATCTCATCTCTTGTGTTCAGAGCACAAGAAAGGAAACCAAGAGAATAAAACAGAAGTGGAGGTGGAACACAAAGAGGACAAAAATTCTCCTAGAAGAGCAATCCTGTCAAAATGTATTGTAATGTATTTCTCAGAGGCCTGAGAAATAAAAGTTACAAGCTGATTTCCACAGGATATGAGCTACATCCATATTATGTGCTGATAGACAGTTTCATTCAAGCACAGGCCCAGGGATGCAGCCTCCAGAGAACACATTTCCCCAATGGCTGATGGTACAAAGAACATTGTTTTGCCTTGGGAGCCCTCTCTAGTAATCTTTGCTCATCTCTTCAGGATTGCTTATGCTTTTTTCCGTTTCGAAAGGAAAGCTGTGATGCTTTCTTTTCCATGGTTTCTTTCTTTAATTTAGGAGTCTGTCTCATTTCTGAAGTGTGATAGAGCCATTCCCTGAGTTACCCCAAGTTTTAAGCCAGCCTTGCTCAAATTTAGGTCCAAATGTATAATAACACCACATTTTCAACCACAAATGTAAGATAAAGAGATTACCTCGGAGGTCTCTTTCCCTAAACACAGATGAGATGCTGGCTGCTGCTGCTGCTGCTGCTATTTTATGATTGAAAGAACTGATTATTTTTGGCATTCATTTCAATAGTGTGCTATGAAGGAGCCTACTGTGGTCACATATTAGGGCTCTAACATCATAAATGAATAAAACATCTTGGCCTTATTGCTAACACCAGCAACAGCTGCTCTCTGTAAAAAGACAGAGCATCCATTGAAAGGAAGAACTAAGTGTGACAGGCAAAGCCAAGGTCACTTCCAAGCCTGCAATACCAGTGTGAGGGGAAAAGAAAAGGGTCATGTGCACATATCATAGTAAAAGCACTTTAAGTGATCACAGCTCCAAAAAATACACCTGGTACCTAACCAGAAGTAAAGACTTGATTCAAATGCTTCATTCGTGAAGCGTTTGCTTCACAAAAGATTCTGCTTATTAGAAGCCCATTTATAGCAAAAAAAAATCAAGTATGTCACGAGAAAGCTTTTAATTTTGAAAAAACCCTGTTTCTAGCACTAAAGTACATCAAGATTTTCACAAGTGAAATACATCAGCTTCTCTTTTTACACCACCCTTCTCTATTTGGCATTAAGTCAAAGCAAAGCACAGGATATGGCTTCCTGGAAGAACCCAAGCCAGCTGGAGTCATGGTCCAAGCAAGATGTAAGAGGTGTGGAACTCCCGATTTTCCAAAAGTTGGTTACAAAGTCGAGGGAGTCAAGGGAGAAAGAGGGAATGTGCTCTGAAGAGAGAGGCCCCACAGGCTCCATCTAGCAGAGGAAATGTTCCAGATTAGGAATTCTTGGAAGCTCTGTAGAAGAAGTGCTCCTGAGCAGTGCTCAGGCCTGTCCTTCTCCCACCTCTTTGTTCCTCAGGTGTCTTATTTTAGAAGTGCCATAAACAGTCCCTTGGTCTGATGCAGCACAGCTGCTGTCACATGGGTTTTTGCAGCTCCTCTGCCCTTCCCACATCTCATTTTTCCAGTTCTCTTCCATTTCTTATTCATATTATTCAGGGGGTAATTGCTCCTGAGACACTTCAAGTGAATATGTATGTGGAATTTGCATATGAGAACAATCCCTTCCTCTCAGCTTAGGCCTGTAATAATTTCACTGTGAGGAAAACAAAGACCTAACCTTGTAAGATTTCTAGTTTAGTTGCTTAAACCCTCTGCAGTTTTAGCAGGTTTTTATAAAGCAGCACGTGGAACAGGGATAACAATTGATGTTTATGAAACCTCCAAGCATGTTATTTGCAAGATATATAAGCTTACCAAAATTAAGCCTGCATTACTTATTACATTCAGGTAATTTTTAAAAGGGGCATTAATATTGCAAAAGAATTAGAATTTAGCACTCAGAATGTCTTGAATTCAGCATTCAGAACAGTTTTTGACAGCTTTTATTCCCCATCCAACTAAACTGTGAAAGAAAACATTAATAAAAACATACTGATTTGAATGTGTACGTTCTTTCTGTAACCAACACATTAAACAAACATAATCTATTATGAGAATACTAAATTACCAAGTTAAGTACCACTGCTTGGCCCCATGTTTTATCAATAATAAAACCTCCTCTTGATAAAAACAGTTGGGGAGCACTTTCCATTAAGAAATGGCAACACTTCTATTACAAACAACACATAGATAATGTAATATTTAAGGTCAGTCTTGGCAGTTAATTCTAAATATTTTTCCAGGCCTTTGTGAACAGTGTTCATTACAAAAAAAAGTAGGGAGCTGTGAGTAACAAAGCAGTAGCAAGCATAAAATTTAATCACACAGGCTTTAAAAAACTCCCAGAACTTCAAAGAATTTAAAGCTAGCCAGTTTCAAGAGTCTAAGCAGTTTGTGTGTGTGACTGAAATGGGATTTTAACACACACCAAAACTGAAAACCAACCAACTCTACTCCTACAGCAGCAAATATCAGGAAGCAGAGGCGTGGGTTTACTGCAGCACCTTGAACTGGTTTTGTCCACACACATGGCTAGTACCAAAGGTGCTTTCAAGGCAGTGCTACACCAGCCTGCTCCCTCAGGGTTTGCTCAGGCCACAGCTGCATTTCTCACCTAGTGCTCATGTAAGTTAGGAGCAACACAGGGTGATACAAACACTGGGCCAGGCTGCGAGGGATAGAAAGCAAGGTTATTGCAAAGGTGTTTCTGAGCTGGCTTATGATGCTTTACAGCCTGATCTCAACCCAGCAAGGGTCCTGCACTGAGCCTGCCTGCTCTTTGTAGCACTGAAATACTGCATTTTTGACCCATACTGACTGGGTAGTCACTGAAATGAAGATACCATTATTTTTGCATTGAGATTATACCTCATTCTTTCAGAAGTGACTCATTGACTTTTATCAGAGTAATTTCAGAGAAAATGTCAGAGGAATTATCAGTAATTTATCAGAGGAAATGTGCATCAGTGAGAACCACTTAGTGACGTCACATCCCTTCTATCACTGCTCATTTCCTGAACATTAATACTTCATCTACCCCAAGCAATGCCCTGGCATTCATTTTCAACTGAGCATTTACTGGCTGAAACCCCATTAGCTACAAATGCAAGGTTCTTCAAATGAGAAGAACTTCTAGCAGCCCCTATGAAAGCAGGGGGAACATGCAGCAGCACAGGGTCCCCGCCCTCAGAAGTCTGAATGTTCCCCTGATAAAGGGCTCCTGAAGAGCAGTCACCCTGCTTCCACGGTGGGAAATCTGGGCAGAGGAAGCCCAGCCAGGAGCTGTGCCAAAGTAAGTGGAGAGGAAAAAAGAGTGAAAACCAAACAGGGACAGCGAGATATTGTTTACTGCCCACCTGAAGTCATCTGTCAACAGCTACTGCCTAGGAAAATCAGGTTTTCTTCAGCTAGCTTACAGATGTTCAGTGGGTTTCAGTGGCATGCAAAGTTACTGTCTGAATGTTTAAATGATACTTGTACAAAGGAGTTGTGCACCACAACCATCCTTTTAGACCCAAAAGGGCACACAGGCACTCTCTGCCTATCCATCGGGGTTTTATTAGCTGAAATTACTGAGTCACCCTGACATTCCTCCACTGTAAAACTCAAGTAACAAAATGCAGGACAAGACTTGAGCTATTTACACCAGTGAAACAGTTAAGTGTTACCAAATGAGTATTATATACAATAAACCAACCCCTAAGACACAAAACATAGTCATTTCCTTCCTTGATACTGATTAAATTACTTTTATTCCCATTTAAAATATACAACTTTGAAAAATTATGCAACATACATTCAAATGAATTGCATTCTTAAGTGTCCTGATAGCCAGGTATTCTATTGCTGGCCAGTATAATACAATAATCCATCAAATCTGTTTATTTATGGCCACAGGAGAAAAATCTGCATAAATAAATACTTAAATTTGATAGTGCAGCTTTTCCTTAAACACTTACATTTAGAAGTCAATTCAGTAGGCCTCTTTCTCCCAAGCACTGCTTCTTGCTCCTACAGGAAAAAACGAATTCCACAAAGATCCCAAAAAAGGCCAACGATTCTAAGCCTGCTATTTTAGAAATAGCATTCAAGATACAAGAGTCAATTCAGCAGTGCCAGAAATAACCAGTAAAAATAATATTACCACCCAAAAGCAGTTTGGGAAAACTCACTAACAATGCCATAACTCCTACTGGTCTGGAAGCAGTGATTCAAGAGCTGTAGAAAAATCAATACAAAGGGTATCATCAGTACAGCAGGAGTGTGGCAGACACCACAGGGAGTATGGCAAGGAGGAGCAGCCCCCTGGAAAAGCACCACTGCTGAGAAATCTTTGTGGCAGACACTCAATCCACTGGAAAAGGACACACTGGCTTGAATGAAGTGCAGTCTGCAGGGTACAGCACCTGAGGCAACTTACCCCTGCACAACTTCCTGTTATCTAGAGGACACCCAAGGGATGACAGGCAAGTTTTGGACTGTAACATCCCCGCCCTGCAGAGCCTGAGGTCTTCACTAATCTACAAAAGACAGTGGGGAGAGAATGAGGCTGGAACAGCAGTCAGCGATGTATAGCAGGTATCACATCAGTTAATGGTTGGGCAGGCAATAAGAACAGCAAGGGAGAAAAGCTGGCTGCTGAATTTTACACTGCATCAAGAGCAGACAAAAAACTGTAATGGCAGGTAGCCCAAACGTAACTGAAACCAACATCATCACTTCTGTATCAAGACTGCAGAGAAAAACAGCTACCACTCTATTAGAAAATGGAGCTCTTAACAGTTTGATATGATATCCTTACTTAGCAGAGAAAAATCAACACAGGTATTTTAAAGTTGATGATTTTTATTTACAGATTTATTGGCAAAAGGTGGTGGGAAAGTTTAAAACATTTTAAACAGAGGGCACCGTACTGGTATTGTACGAAATATCAGTTCACAATCTTCAGTATCCAGCTGATCAAATAAAGCTAATCACCACTTAAAGAAGCATAATCTGCATCAGCTCCATTAGAGTACCCTGCCTAAAAACCTCTTCAGGCCGTTTCTAAATCAACACAATCACTAATAAAAATGTGGGGTTTTTTTGTGAAGACTGTATACTTGGATTTTTGTACTGTACCTGATGTCAAATTGCCCACTTGCATACTGGCAAAGCAGTTACACTTCCCACTCTTAGCTGGAAGTTTAAATCTCACTGTCTGCAAATTCAGCTGTTGGGTAATTCTGAACTACTCTGAACGTTTTACTGTGAGCATAGCCAAGACTGGAGTAGATGAGACTGAAGGAAAACATTCCTCGTGTATCACGTGCCCATCATATTCAGCTGCATAACCATAAACATCTTGTTTAAGAATTCTATTCAAAAAGGAGAAAAAAATGTAGTCAGTTTTCACATAGGTTTAATTCCTCACTGGAGCTTTTTAGTTCATTCTTCTAAATCAAGAGTGTTTAGTTCTTCTTCTAGTTCATCCAAGTCCTCTCCAGTAAAGAGATTTTCATCAACCGGAACTGCATCAATGACTCCATTTTCCAGCTCCCCATCTCCATCATTATCTTCATCTACATCGTTCTGCTCGCTGTTGTTTATATCACCACCAGAAGCTTCATTTAATTTATTATCTGAAAATAAACATAATTCTTAGGCATTTCAGTGTCACAAGTTTCTTATTCACCAACTGAATTCACAATCCTACTAAACATGCCTTCAGATTTTGAAACTATGAAGCTACTTTATTTGAAATTCACACAGATTTATATTGGCCAAATTGCATGTACCTGGTTAATATGCAAGGCTGGATAATCAACTATGAAAACAGATTGGAAAAAAATAACTTACCATCTTTTTCTAATGAAGTGTATGTGCTGAATCGCTCTGGACTAGCCACTGTAATACCAGTCTCCTCTACTGCCTTGGGGACATACAGGTTCAAATCTACATCATTTATGCACACAGGGTCTTCTGTCTGGAAAACAAACCCAGATGCTCTACATGAATTACTTTCCCACAAAAATCCTCGCTTCTGCAAGATTTCTACAACATTTGTCACCTTCAACAGGAACCTTCTGATGAAATATACTCTGTGGCAGTATTAAAAACCAAGCCTCTTAATTTCATTGTAAGGGCTTTCAAACTGACATTTTTCAAACTTGACTGCAACTGAAACATTCTTTGATTTAATCCTGTTTCCTTTACCTCATCATCATCTCCTGCTCCTTGAACATAACGGGTGTCATCTGCTTCTTCATCGTCTGCATCAACCAACTCTGGCCGGAACTCAAACACTTCACGTCCACTGATCTATTCATGGCAAAAAACCCTTCAGTTATCCCTTCATGCAATTTATACTGCTTACAAAAACCACAAAAAACCAACCACAAAAAAAGGAAACAAAAATGACACACAATAATAATAAGCAAAACAATTCCAGGCCAGCTACCTCTTCACAAAACTTTATTTACTTGCTCTTCTTACACTAAGAACGGGACCGTAAAACTTACCACCAATGCTTTGCCAGCTTTAAAATCTGCTTTCCTCCTCTCCATGTCTTGCTCAGCCTTATCAATTTTTTCTTGTCTTTTTCTTCTCTTCCATGCAATAAAACACTCTAGAGTAATTTTGGTAACATTTGGTCCTAAGGCAGCACGCTGTCCAGAGAAGAGACTGATTAATGCTAGAAACTCTTTCCAAAGGCTATAACAAATTGGATATTTAATTACTCTTTTCTAGAAACTAATTGAAAACATTTCTTTCCAAGTCCCTCTTGAGACTCTTACACTGCTAAATATGCATCACCTTCTTAACATTTGACTCAACATGGGATTTTCCAGTTAGTGAGATGAGTTGTAATGAAAATCAGTAAGAAAAGTGGAGGAGAAAATAATGGAAAGACAAGAGCTCAGCTCTGCTCAAGTAACACTGCCAAGCAATGCTGACAGAAAGAAGCAGAGCAGGAACACCTTCAGAAGGCCTTGTGCTCTTGGTGTGAGCGCTTCATTAGAGAGTTGAGGGAGAACTAAGGAGACACTGAGCTGGGGATGAGAAAAGCCACTGAAGCAGTTGTAATGGATGAATGAGGAATAGCAGTTAATAAATAGAAGCCTCCAAAAAAAGGGTAAGCAACAGCTGCACCGAGCATGCAGCTATAGTTAATTCTATTCACTAAGTAATAGTTTCTAAACAAAACCATGAATCAATGCTATGCATCCTTTGCCCCAGCTCATTCAGCTCTAAAAACATCTAATAGATTTTTATCATAAATCAGCAAATTTTTTACGTGTCTCTTCAGAGTAATGAAAACAACTACCAACAAAAGATACCTAACAACTTTACCTCCTTTTCTATTAGATCTTCTAATGAAATTTCATCTTGCTTTTCTTCCTTCTTTTTGTCTTTTTTTAATACAAAGCCTGGAGGGAGGGCATGGCGATACATACAGTTGTCTCCTCCACCTGGACAGACCCAAAACCATCCATATTTGTTGTTTTCAATAGCATCAAGGAAGTATTTGCAGACCTGTATAAAAACAATGGTCGTTAGCACTGTGTCCTCTTTCCATCCCCAGCATTTTACACCCCATGTCAGAAACTCAGTCAGTCCAAGTCAGGTGTGCCCAGAACAGAAGGAACAGGTGAAATACATTGCTACTAAAAACAGTAGACAAAGGAGTGCAACTGAGTATCTAAAACTCAAGTGGTCAACAGCTTTTTGTCCCTCCATATGATCCCAATCAAAAAAAGACAAGATGACAGAAGACTGGCAACTCTGCACTTGTGTAAAACCAGCAGCACAGCTCTTTCTGCTCACCAATACTGGTGCAGTTTTCAACAACACAAACTGCATTTGCCTCACATGTTGTTAAATCTTCCAGCTCTGGATCCTGAGGTAAAGATGCCATCCTAGGACCTTTAACAAGCAATTCATAGTTTATATTTAGCCACAGTAATGTTTAACTTTTGCAAATTTAGGCTGTACCAACAGACTATTTTATTACTTGGTATTAAAAATGAGGTGAAATAGTCCCAAAGAATGAAAAAGGGATTAACCCATTATGCCATTTAGTGCGGAACTAAAAAATACTGTTTAACTAACTAAAAAATATTGTTTAACGTAGAGCCCAGGAATTACTAATTACTGTCAATTCATAAATTAGGTGAAAATGTAAAAGCTTATAATGCTTGTATGTCACCCAGTACTTAGATAAGTCAATACATATCACAGTCACTGCAATAAGAGATTTCACTAATCACAATACTTAGATTTTCTAAGCAATTAGGATGTATTAGATATGCTGCTGAAACCTTGAGCATTTCTATAAAGCACTTCACCTACTATTCATTTGTAATGTACACGAGAAAACTTTTTATGGACTGAAAAGAGCTGTTGGGTTGTGGTTTTCTTTCTGGTTTTGGTTTTTTAATTTTTAAAGATATTACAAGAAATACTATCAGGCCAGCCACCTACTCAGAACATTATTATTATTATGCCATTCTAAATTTTTACATCATGATAAAACACATCTAATGCCAGACTGCACTTCACTTAATTCTTTCTAGTACAGCTCAATTAAAAAAAAAAAAGGTAAAAAAAAAAGACATACTATTTGGGTTTTGGGTTTTTTCTTTTCCGCCTCACCATGCTTCTTGTTCACCACTTCTTCCAGCTTCTTCTCATCCCAGTTGTCCATTGTATCTAGAAAAAGACAACAGACGGCTTCACACAAAAATCCAAATACTGAACATTGCCAGCAAGCTGCTTTTCTGCCCAGTAAGTTTTAATATGCAATTCTTACATTTTAAGTAGCTTATACCCCTAGAAATTTTCATTTGAAATGCATAAAATGTGCTTCAGTTAAACACTCAATAATGTGTCATTTCATCTGCACAGTACCGACTGTGTACAAGGAAAATAAGAAAAACAAGACAACTGAACAAAAGAGAAGGTAGGAAGGTAACATCCAGAAATACAGCTAATCTAACTGGAGGCTTGAAAGAAATAATACAAAATTATCTGTGTTAAAGTTAGAAGAAGCTTCCACCAAAAGAAGCAAATCAGCAATGACAGCATGAGCAGTGAGTCTGTGGGATCCCATCAGATACATTTAGGATGACAGAGGCTAAAATTCAAATAAAGACTGTGACTAAGGAAATGTGAAAAAACCAAGTTCTATAACATCTCTAATCCCTGCTAAATAAAAGTAAAATCCAGAGTATTTAGCCAACAAGTCATTTGAGGAGAGAAAGTCACAGAAAAAATTCCCAAGTACCCCTAAATGTAGAACCGTGCACATTTGGCCAAACACTAGTAGCAGTTCTGGAAGACAACTGACTGCTCATTGCACTTCCCCCTTTCCCTTGTACAGAACTTAAGAGGGAAACAGCAACTGCAAAAAGGTCAACTACTGCTCAACTTGTACGACAGAACACACGACACTGCCATAGTCACTGTTCTCCAGGGTCATAACCACAATACAGAAGACACTTAATCATAAAATTCCAGTTTCAGAATCAGAATGGCTTAGCAGTAACTTTCTACAATTATTATACCTTTTTCAAGGTCTTCATCTCTTGCATCAATGTAGACACTTCGTTTTTCACACTTCCTTTCCAAAGACAAATCATGAGAAAACTTGCACTTGTCTCCTTTAGTGCACTGGCCTTGCTTGAAGAAAGCACAAACTACAGATTTTGGGTCAGCACCTGAGTGAAAGAAGTTTTTATATTTTAATACTGTTTTTAAGCAAAAGTTATAATTAGAAATTCTGAGAATATCGAGGATAAGTAAAGAATGAAAAAATATACTTTAAATATATGAAAATCCCACTTCTTTTGTCAAAAATTATTGCACATAAACTCCAGAAGATAGGTTAGTAAAAACTTGGTAGCATCACAAAATTTGCTTGTTTAATAACCAAGCTCAAGAGAGACCCAAACCAAATGATACCGCTAATCATGAGGTCAGATACAAGTAACTGGAAAGCATTTACTGCTCTGATTTGAGCACAAGTCTTCTGTTAAGATAACAGTTACGGTCTTAAGTTCTTTCTTTGGATGTTCACACTTCCCTGGGGAGACAGGCTGTTTTAAACAAATACCATCACACACACACACAAATTATGCCACACATCCAGAAGTAGCTAATTGATGAAACACAACACAGCCAAATATCTTCAGCTGTGCTGACCAACATCAATGCAGCTTTTGGTATTCTAATGATCTATTGACCCCAGAGGACTTCTTGAAACAAGGTCAGGTCATGACTGACAAAATACTTGGCACACTAGATGGGGAAGGAAACAGTCACACCAATTTTATTAAAATAACAACTGGTGTTTTTGAAGGGTTATTATACCTTAAGTAGCTATATGAATAAGAAAACATAAATGAAGATAAATCAATTAGTCATACCTTTGCTAATTTTCTGTGCAGCCACCACGGGCTTGAAGAGCTCATTTAATTCTTGTAATTCCTTTTTCTTATCTTCTTTCTTTAGTTTCTTCTCACTTTCTGACTGAGCAACCTATAAACATATAAGACCAGGATGCCAGGACTCACTTCACACGAACTGCACATTGAAACAGCCAATCATTCAGAATCAGTTTACAAAGGCAGGAATGAAACAATCTGTGATGCCTACAAGGCTCAGAATTGCTGCTCTGGGGTGTGCAGCTGGTGCACTTTACTGGCACTGACGTGTCTCACAGGAGGGACAGCAAATCTGCCAGGGAGGAGAGGGGCTGGCAGATCCCTTCAGTGTCACAGCGACCCCTACTGCACCTTCGCAGGCAGGAAAGCCAATGAGAGGCACTGAAATTTCTCTTTCTGCAGTGCAACTACTTCTAGATCTGCACAAAAAAAGCCTCACTTGAGTCCCCTACAGGTTGCTTTGCTCTGATCTATACAACAAGTAGAAATTCCAGGAAATGTGTCCATAGAAGTTGAAAAGTTAGAAATTTAGAACATGCTTGCTCATCCTTGTTATGCAAGAAATGTATCATTAAATCATGAATGGAGCTAATGCAAATGTTATTATTTTATAGGCTTATTCATAGGACAGAAAGCTGTGTATATATGCAACAGCTAGCTTGCACTAGGAATAAGAGACCTGGATCATTTCCATTAAATCCATGCTTTCTGACTGAGTCTAATGTAAACATTGTATCTCATTTTATTTCATCATACAGAAGAGCCAACTTGAACAGCAGCAGTTCAAAATTTCAGGTTTTTTGATCAAAGAGTTCACCAAATAGATGGAGACTTGACAGACTTGTGTCCACTTAAAATTGTAATAAATACTTCTGTAAGGAGAAGAATGAGAACATATAGGTTTATACTTCTATCTTCTTTCAATTCCAGTTTTAGTAACAAGTCTTGTTAATTTTAATTGCTCACTATTTCTCAAATAAGGTGGGAATGAAAAAAAAAAAAAGAGAAAGAAGGTGCAACTGTACTTTGCTGACAGCCAGTATGTACAATTTCATTTCAGGTATACCTTGAACTGAATTATGCTACCATCAGAATACTGTGGAGACAAATGACTAGTTGAGTTTGGATGGGATGCAGTTCTTTTTCACAACTAAAGCCAACCAAACAACAAATTGAAAACCAATGATCCCCCATACTCTGTACTACCTTCACACAGGTACATAATTTACAGCTAGACAAGATTTGCACAACAACTGTTGGCAAGATCTGTGCCAGTCACAGGAGGCAAGGAACAGCTCAACTTCTCCCTCAGTTCCTGACCATCTGTGTACTGAAAGATGTGAAAGATGATTTGACTATGCAGTGGGAAAACACTCCACAATAAACACTTACCTGACGTGGATTCTGCTGACCAAACTTAACCTGGTGAGTGACAGCCTTGATAAACTTCTGCTGCTTTGCACCTTTCTTATTCTTTAGGCCAAATGTTTTGTCCTAAATCAAGAGATACACAGCCATATTAATAAAAAACCCAACAAACCCAAACCACCAAAACAGAAACCGCACCCTTGCCACTCATCTCAGGCTTTCAGTAAAACACAGATTGTTTCCTCAAGCAACACAAGCAATGCAAGAAACAGTAAGGACAAAATTCTCTCTCCTCATATCATCTTCAGAAGTAGCTTTTCAGCAGACCCTCCTGAACGTGGCCCTGAACGTGGCCCTTGTGTGAGCTCTTGTTTTTACCAGCAGAGCTCCTCGTGCCAGGTATCAGTGTGAGAGTGGACACACAGCACTCTCAGGCCTCTAAGGCAGCAGGACAAGATGGTTTGGAGACTACCTAGGGAACAGCTGAGGAAAACAGGATAACTGATTAGCCACAACTACTGCTGGTTTCTCTTCTATCTACCTGAAATCACTCACTACTTCCATCTTCAACTATGCAGATAGGCATCTATATAACACACATCACTCTTCTATTACCACATGTGACATATTACTTTTTATTTTCAAGTATTGGGAGCTTTTTCTTTTCCAACTGTATTAATTTGAAGTCAAGTCTTTATCTACATCAGGTCTGAAGAAGTGTCCCAAAATCCACGCTTGAAATTTCTTTTTACTGCCTAAATAAATTCTTCCTCTGTATCTACAGCTTAATTGTTAAGAAGTTTCTATACCAAACCTATGAAAAAAATTTCACAAAAAACTCAAAAAAACCAGCTTATTTTCACATAAGTAACTGAAGCAGAAATTATTTTTTGTAACTGAAATACCAGCCTCAAAAACTTATTCATGCCTTTGATTTGATACCAACATTTTCCTCCTTGAAGGAAAAAGTAACAGATGTTCATCCAGTGAAAACAGCTCAGTGCAAATATGGTTTTGGAAGTCTAACAATCCAAAAGCATATTACAAATTAATTACAAAATAAACAGGTCCAAGTTTCCAGTCATGCTGGTTTCACTTACAACATGCTCCCTATGTTACTTGGTGCTACCTGGAGAAGTCAAAACAATTAGTTGGGAAAGAAATCTTATCATTTATACTCTTGATTTCCATAGAAAGTACAGCATGGAAAGTATAATCCCTGCCTATTTGATTTATATAAAAATCTATTTTTAACAATCAATGCCAGCTTTTCCCCTTTCAGCTATATTTCTTTGTAAAAAGCAGAATTTTTCCAGGGCAGCTGCATTCAGCAAAAACCTCAGGAACTCCAATGTCAGGAGAACACAAGACCAACTGCTCTAACCCGACCTTTCCAAAAAAGCACAGAAACGACAACCCACAACCCCAGATGTAAAGGAACACACTCATTACCGGTATTCACCTGACCAGCATCCTTCGTGCCAATAATTCAGGCAAATATTTAAATTTCTGTAACTACTCTGGTTGTATTTTCAGCATCAATTCACACACACAGCAGAGACAAACACACACACCCCTCTAACAGGTTTTTTTCCAGTGTGGTCAAATTGTAACAGAACCCATCGCAAATCTGACTAAGGAACCAAGGAACCGCTAAGATGTGAAGCGATATCTGTACATCATCAGGTCCTACCCCCCAAAAGCACAAACCTACACCCCAGCCAGCCGGACTCTGGGCACACAGCACACCGGGATGCACACGAAAAAGGGAGAGAAAAAGAGACAGCACAGCAGGGCTGTCACGTCACGTTCAGGCCCAACGCAGCTAGGGCCCGGCAGTGTCCCGGCCAGAGCTGGGTCCAAGCAGCGCCGCGCCGAGAACAGAGACGTTCCGGCCCCGTGATCCTTCCCTGGGCCGCTGCCGCCGGGAGGCCGCAGGGAGCGGCAGGGCCCAGCGAGAGGCCGCGGCGGAAGAACTGCGGCCTGGGCCTGCTCACCTCGATGATCTTCTCCTTCTTCTTCTGGTCCGCCTTCTTGCTGCCCCCCGCCGGCTGCTGCTGCTTCTTGGGGGGCATGGCGGGGTGGGCCGGGGCGGCTCCCGGGGGCCTCGGGCCGGGAAGGGCCGGGACGGGGTCGGGCCGCGCCGCCGCCGCGGGGGAGGCGCAACGGGTCCCGCGGGGCACGATGGGAACGCGCCGCCGGCCGGCCAATCGCCTCCTGGCAGGCAGCGCGCGCAGCCTGGCGGCACGGAGCGGGGGCAGTGCGAGATGCGTCACGGGGGGAGTGGGGCGAGACGCGTGACGTCACGGGAGGGTGTGTGGTGCTCGGTGGCGGGAAGGGCGTGAGGGAA
>LTAT01000010.1:27529789-27550118 GCA_003286495.1 Chlorodrepanis virens
ATGGAGGGATGGATGGATAAATGGATGGATGGATGATGGATGGATGGATGGATGATGGATGGATGGGTGGAGGGATGGATGGATGGATGGATCCTTAGCAGATCCATCGCTGTTGCTGGGATAATTGTAAGACAGCAGGATTTGGGAGAGGTGAGAGTGGCCTGTTGTTCTCTAGTGGCTTGCTCCATAGGCTGTGGCTAATACAACAAAACTCTGCTAGAGACTGGATGGAAGAGGTTTTCAGTTTAGGTTTCTAAGCAGCTGAAGCTCCACACTCACACTTTTCTCTCCACCTGCTCACAAACACTGAGAGATGACCCTGGGCAGGCTGGGTGGGATTTCTCCCACATGACAGAGCCCAGGAAGGGCAGCTCTTGAACATGCATTGCATCCCTGGGTTCCTTTGGAATGCCAGCTCATGAAATCACATATTCCTGAGTAATGAATAAATGATACTGATCTAAATAAATGATACTGTTTCAGCTCAAGGCCCTTCGGCTCTGAAGGGTAATGGGCTGGCACGGAACCATTGCTTTAAAAATGGAGCAGGGTAGGGCTAGACTTGCTAAGCCAGGCTTCTGGCAGGGTGGGGAAAGGATGGAAGCACTGGTTTTAGGAAGTGGTGTCCTTCTTAGCGGGGAAGTGTATTCCACATACACCTCCCCACTATGCCATGTGAGAAGACATATTTCAGAGCTCTTGGGGATGAATCTATTGCCTAAGTTTTTCTGGGCCAGGTTGCTCTTGAATTGTGTGGTGGTAATAGGGTGTGTTGCATATTAAATAGGTTGAATAAAAGCAGAAAAATAATTGTGCCCAGCTGGCATCTTGGCAGACTTAGAGCATTGATCCATCTTTTGTGCTTGCGATCTTATTTGTGACAAATATCAAAGTTTATTACTGCTTCAATTTCAAGGGGGTTATATCTGCCTGGCAAGTGCTTCCCTGTTGTCATTCCACACGAGGAGACCAGTGCCAGTGCAGCTAAAATGGAAATGGAGCAGTTTTTATACCCTGCTTTTCTCGTGGCCAGGGGGTGTTGATGAGCTGGGTGTTCTGCCTCAGGATTCTCCATCCTGCGAGCCCAGAGTGCCCTGCTCCCATTCATGCCCCTGTGTGCAGGCTGGGGTCATGTGCCACACAATCCCCAATTAAGGGGCACATCTTTCACCCTCGTTAATTAGAGGAAGGGAACAAGCCAACCTCACAAGTTGTGTGGGCTTTTTTTACTTTCTTCAATGTTCTCTAGCTGTCAAACTGTTCGTTACTCACATGCTGAGCTTTTTGTTGCAAAATTCCTCTTGTGACTCCCCTGCTTGCATCTTTCACTACTGAAGGGTTTGGGCAAGATGTTCGGGAATGTGCAGCTGCCTTGTAAGATAGATTTATTTTTTTTTTAGCCTATCTGTCCATCAATCTGTCCATCCATCTATCTGTCCATCTATCTGTCCATCTACCTATCTATTTATCTCTCTCCAGTACAGAGGGTGTTCCAAAAGAGATCACCTTGTAGCTGGGCTTTTGGAGATTACCCATGAACAGTAGATGGTCTAGTGCTTTCCACTGTTTTTCCATTAGTGCTTTCTAAGGAATACACCAGTTCTGGAGGATGCTGAGTGTAAAAGCTGCAAGTATTGATTAGTTCAGGATCAAAAGCAGCTCCTGATTGAAGTTCTGGGTTGCGTTACTAATTCATTATCTACCACAAGTGTGGATTTAAGAGTGTGGGAGCCTTGAGGGTTGCCCCATTAGCATCTCAGCTATGCAGCATCTGATTCCTTCCCATAAAACAGCAAAGCCAACACCATAGGCCACTCTTTCCTGTTGTATCCATGTTTTCTGGTCCAAAGCACAGTGGAATAAGCTGTAATCTGATGCCGTGTGTATCTGGACTGGTGTGAATTGCAGGTGTAGCAGGGGCATGCCAGAAGGAAACCAGATGTGCAGTGCTGAGGTCACACACCTGCCCCACTGTGTGCTGCATACCCCGGGCTTCCCACCCACAGATTTTGGCTGTGCAAAGTGTGAGCAGCCTGCATCAAACGCTTCAGGGCTGCTGCAGGTGTGGTTTGACTGCAGAGCAGGTGTAAAAGGTCCAGCAGGCCCAGGATGAAACACCCTCACATCACACATCACTGGCTCCCCGTTGGTGCCCGGGCTGGGCTGCCAGCAGCGTGCAGGGACGCGTGTGCTCCCCTGGCTGCTGATGGCAGTGCAGCTGCTGGGCTCCCTTCCCCACGCTTGCATGTGGAACCCGGTTTGGAGAAGGTCCTGGAATAACAAAAAGCATTAGCAGTGTAGTTAGTTACTCTGTGTTTATGGTTAAAAGGTGCTAAAGCTGGTTAATGAATTTTGGAGATTGCTGGCACCTCCTTCAGTATGAGGGTGTGGTAAGGAAAAGACAGGGGAGATAGCACCATGGAGGGTCCCCTGAGCTTGATTAATGAGAAATCAGACATATGGGAAACACAGAATATCTGTTTATTCATAGGGAGAAAAAAATGCAGATTTTCTTGAGTTTCTTGGGTAAGGGAAAAAAGTGTAAGTATAGACAGAGCACAGGCAACTGATCCTGTGTAGAAACAAACAGAAAATCACAAAACCCCCAGATGAATAAACAAAACCAGCAGCAAAACCAACACCAGACACCAAACAATGAGAACTGAAAGCCTTTAAAGTTAGGGAAAGAACTTGGCAAAACTGGCAGAACAAAGCATGCCTGGAAATCTCCCAACAGATCTTGGTAACATCTGTGTTTCTGACTGGAGAAACTGAATTGCTTGTTTGTTAATTGGGAGGGCTGGTATGTTGCTATGAGGAGTGTGAAATGGGAATAATAAACCTGTCATGAGGATTACCATTCACTTTTCCTGGATAAATATTTCTGCTCAAAAGTGAGATTCCAGAGGAATGTTTTGGTCATCACAGTAGCCACAGTGTTTGATACTTCTGTGTAAGAGTTGGGAAAAAGCATGTTATCAAGTGCCTTGAAAAAACACTTTATTCTTTAAAGAAGCATTCTCTGTTATAGCTGGGCATTAAATATCCCTGGCCACAAACACTTTTTCCTTCAAGCAAATTCCAGTTTGAGAGGAAACACTACCAGGCTTCCAAGGGCTACCAATCATCTTGGCTAGGGTTTAAGAGCTAGGGTGAAACATGATCTTGGCAAAGATCCTAGATAAAAATCTCTTTAATTTAACAAACTCACCGAAATTGAGGGTTGATGGTAGAACAGGGAAGCCCCCAACCCCTTTCTTTTGTTCTTTAGGAATAGAAATCCCTGCTCTAGCTGTTAGGTTGCTCATCCAATGTCAGCCTGTGCCAGTGTAAAGAACAATTCCACAGGACTTCTTGCACATCCAAGCAGAAAAGGATCAGTTTTACCTTCAGCACATCCACCACTGCAGTCTGGAGGGCAGGGCACAGGAAGGTTTTTCTCTGGACTTCCTCAAACCCTCATTAATTGTGCTCCAATTAATGGCAGCTGCCAATCTCCTCTGGCATTGCAGCTGTGCAGCACAGTGCAGATGTTTTCAGGAGAGGCCAGCAGCTGATGTCCTTAATGCTTGTTCTGCTGGGTCAAGGTGGAGATCTGCAGTTCTGAGTGGCCTTTGGTGCATGAAGAACGAGGTGTGTGTGTGTCTTGGGCTTCTAGAAGTGCAGACAAAACCAAACTGGGCTGGAATGGGAGGAGGGGACCGCTGGGGAAGGAGGGAGAGCCGGGCTCCTGCTCCCAGCCCTGCGGGGGCACGGGAGCAGGGACGGGGGCATCAGATCTTCTGTCAGAGCAGGGTATCATTTCTTACAGTCAGGATCATCTGATGTATTTCAAGCAAATTGACAGAGCCTGAAGGTGTAGTCAGGAAGTGCTGGTGATTTATTTCCCCACTGATTTTCAGCTCCAGTGGAATGCACAGATAAAATGCAAAAATATAACGGCTTAGAAATAACTCTTCTGTGATTATATCCAGGCCTTTCCTCTTTAAATATTCAGAGTAAATGGAAATGTATTCATAGCATTGTGCATTCTGGCTGTAGAAATGCATTTGCAGTGTGTCAATGTGTTAGAAAAATAATGGAAAATACTATTTTCTAATAAAAAACCTCACAAAAATTGAAGGCAGTAAGGCTAGCAGAAGTTGTCCCAAAGAGGATGTATCGTTCCCTGTGTTCTCTATTTGAAATTCAAATTGTAATTACAGCATTGTACTTTGAGATTGCTCTAACAGTGATTTAGATTCTTTCCAGCAGTCGTTTCTCTGTGGTGAAGGGGCGCTGCTGGTGACACATAAATTCCTCTGACAGATGGGGTTAGCTGGCTTCATCCTGCATGGGCACTGTGCAGGGAGGAGCTGTAATTACTTGAAAAGGTTGTTTAAAAAGGTGAAACAATCACTGGCCTGTTTATGTTGGGCATCTGATTATTTTCAGGAGGATGTTCCTGGTGCCTGTGGGGCTATGAGGCTGTCCAGGGAATGGCAGGGATGTGAGGAGGATCTGGATCTCACACGCACACAGCATTGCTGTGGCTGTAAATGAAATTAGGGATATTGACAGCTGTGATGTGCTGGCAGCTGCTGGGATCATCTATAAAAATAATTAACATATAGTTTATATGTGTAAATTATATACTATAGATATCACTTTAAATGATATCTGTGTCTGTCTTCTGTAGTTTCCTTCCAGACTATCTCTAAATATCTAAAACTTTTCAGTGCAAGTTAATGCACAAAACTATTGCAATTTAAAATATAACCTTCAAAATATGGGTGTGGATGGATTGGTGTCAGAGACATTACATTTGATAAAGAGAATTTATTTAAAGGTTAACATATCTACGAACAATTGTGTCCTACCAAGAGCTATAATATAAAATCCTGGAAGTCAGCCTGTCAAAACTTTAGTTATTTTTATGAGGGCTTCCACAGAAAAGCTGAGATAATGTAGCATATCAATAATTTACCTTAGACATTTTGATTTGTATTTATTAATAAATGCAGCTTGCATATGTAGTTTCCCCAGTAATTAAATTGTAATGTGGAAGGAATGGAAAAGGTGATAGGCCTTTGGCTGAGAGCAAGGGGAACATGTCATGTAAGCTTAAAATATTGCTAGTCTTCCAGAAGCCATTAACTATAAACAATGTCGGCATTTTGATTGCATTTTAAGGAGGAAAAATACCCGACCTTGAAGAACAATATATAACTTTGTGTGGAGAGAAACAAAACTGTGCACTGGCAACGATTACAGCTCCACAGGGGAGCTGATGGACGTGCTGCCCCAACATAATCTTTTCTCCGTCTCACTTAGATATTCCTCACCCTTCTGCAAGCCTGTCGTTCTGGCTCTGCTATTCTAAAGTACCCTCTGCTGTCACCCTGCCTTTGTTTTAGTTCTGTGGGGTTGGGCTAAAAGCCCACGTTGTTTGAAACAGGGCTGGACAGATTCCATCGATTTGTGCTGGGGTCTTCCTGAGCAAACTCTGTCTTTGCAAAGACTTGGTGCTGTCCAGACCTCTGCATCTGAGTGCAGGGAAATGTGGAAGTCTCTTCCTTCTGCAGCTGTTTAACTCTTGCTGTAAACCTTTGATCTTGTGGGATGAGAAGGGGCTCAGAGCTGAGGAGCTGACTCCTTGCATTACCAGAGCTGAGATCGCTGGCACTGCAGAAACAGGACACCCTTAATGGGACTGGTGAGGTTCTGCTGCAAGTACACAAAAATACAGCTTCACAATTATTCTGATAATCACAGAAATGCTTCCTAAGTAACTTTGTGAGGCAATATTCAAACAGTCTTACAATAAAATAAGGAGCTTTATTATTTTATCTATATAGGTAGATGAGAATTTGGGGTCTAGAACAAATCCAGGTTGATTGCCACTGCAGAACAATTTTATTTCTTCTAACCATAACCTTATCCCTCTCCACTGGTGTTTTTTAAATGAGTAATGTTGTACGAGTTGATTCTGGTGATGTCCTGCCCACAAAAACCCCTTCTGCAGCCTACATTTAAACTCAGCTTTACTAAGACACGATAGCCAGTGATCAGCAGTGGCTTGTGATGGGGCTGGGATTTTGTAGCTGCCTACTTTGAGGATTCTATCAAACCCTTAGGTGTGCCTTAGTCCACCTTTTAAGAAAAGCAGGCAGGAGAATAAGCATCTTTCTAAGACTGCAAAGCAGATCTAGCAGATAAAACTAGATGTGATTTCTTCTCCAAACTAACTTCTTAATCACATTCTGCCAAGAACGTGCTTGGAGGGATGAAGAGCCAACATGCATTTCTTGAATATCCACAAAATGGATGTAAAAACAGAAGTGTGAGGAAGTGCTCACAAACACGGACACAGACTTGGTCTTTCCATTCCTGAGAGGAAGGAAAAAAATCAGGGTTTGTGCTGCTCTCCTTGCCTTATCCAGCAAAGCCTGCAAGTGACGTTCTGAGGGCTGCTTGCAAGGCTGGAGGCCTGAATCAGCTGCACCATTAGGCTGCAGGAGAAAGACTCTAGTTCACACATGTTCTTCTTTCTATTTTTTTATTTTTTTGCCTTTTTGAAATGGAACATCAACAACAGTTCAGCGGAGCTCAAAATTAAAGCTCAGGAGCGATCGGTTAAATCTCAAAAAATTGCAGGGGGGAAATAGAGTGAGAAATTAGTTTCTTAATATTGACATGATACTGCAACCTTCATTATAAATAAGATTGTCAGCTGATACCCATTCAGTTTTACACACGGATTCCTTGTGTCTGAGTGGACCATGAACATTTCCTCCAGTGCAGCAAGCCCTGGAGATCCCTGTGGAATGGGTAAATGCTCATTAATCCTCATTAATCGAGGCCTTCCTGGAGCAGAGCAGTGTTTGTCCTGCTGCCACCTGTGCTGCCTGAAAAGCTTTCTGCAGCTGACTCTGTTGTAATGGACCCAACTGGCTCTGTGTCCTCCTTCCCAAGTGCAATTGTCACTGGCTTTTGGAGTTTCTTTCCTTAAGCCAATGGAAAGATGTTGAGGACTTGTTTGACTGCTGAGTGAATTATTCTATGTCTGCACACACACATATATATATGTTCATATATCTATTTAAGTTTACAGAGCTTATTTTTTATTTATTTTTTTTAAACACATGATTAGTTTTTGTGATTTTACAGGGGGAAAATTAGGACTGAAATTAAATGCAAAATTGGGAATGAAATATGAGAACTGCAGAGTAGCTAAGTCCCCTCATGTTCCAGACTGCTGCCAGGACAAGCCATCCAGGAATATCCCCTGAAGGACAAATATTTTATAGCTATGACAAATGCCTAAATAGCTAGGAAGGTTTTTTTCTGCTTTATCTGTCTTTCCTTCATTATGCAAAAAAAAAAAAAAAAGAAAAAAAAAGGGAAGATTCTTTCCTTGGGTGGATTAGGAACTATCTGGGATTCTGTGCAGGAATGATTTCTATTTCCTGGAGTGCATGCAATGGTTCCTGATCAGAATGTTTCCTTTCCCCACCCAATCTAGAGAAACAAGGGCAGGATATGGAAAGAGGGCAAAGTAATTATTAAGCTTGCCATGAAAACTCTGTGCAGTTCCCAATGGTGTGCTTGTGAAAATTCTGGAAATAGATGTTTCTGATTTGAAGTGGTTTGCATGGGGATCTGTGGTTACAGGAATTGGGCATGGACTGAGTGTAGATGTGAAGAGAATTTCCATTTCCTGCCCCTTGGCCCTGCAAAAGCAATGCTGACCCTCTCCTAACCCAGAGTGAGTTTTAGAAAAGCTGCTGAATTTCCCTCAAGATGTTCCAACACATCTTTAAATTGAATTTTGACACTTTTCCATCCCACAGGCCTCCCCCACGTGTCAGCTGGGCGCAGACTCCCCTGGCTGGCAGTGCCCTGCCCCAGCTGCAGTCCCTGACAGCAGCTCTGCTCAGGCTGTGTCCCTGCCCCAAAGGGCAGCTCGGTGTGGGAGATGCACCTTCTGCCTTCATTTGTGTCTCTTGAGCTGCCTGGACATTGGAGAACTGCAGAGCAACAGACTGGGGCTGAAGGCACATCTTGTTCAACCCCCTAATTAAAGTTTTGGAAATGTTCTCTCACGTGGAGTTGGCAATGCTTTTTTTTCCTCTGCCCAGAACTCCCTTCAGTTTTTCTGTGTCTGTCTGGGTTGCATCAGGTGCAATATGGTAAATTTGGGTTTGATGGAAGTTGTCAATGGAAGACATTTAATTAGCTGCGTTGTCCACAGAATAAAGTCTTTATTAACAGGGTGTAGAACCACAATAACAGTCTTTGCTGTCATATTCATTTACAAGTTTATAACTAATTAGCTGTCAGTTCTCAGCCTCAGGCCCTGTCTTGCATGCTTCCAGAACATTTTCCTTTTCCAAATCACTGTTTCCAGTAGACCTCCTCTCTCAGGCACTCCCAATGTGCTGACTGGGGGGTTACCCCTTTATTTGGCTGTGAGTTAACTAATTTACCTGTTCAGTTGCTTGCTTGGGTGTTTTCCTCACATTTTCTGGTACTTCAGGAGTTTTGTGTCTGAAAGCTAAAGTTCCTCCACATTTTTTGAGACCTTTTCTACCTCTCATTGTGTAGCTCTGAGCTTTTATTCTGGATAGCTGCCACATTAAAAAAAACCAGAAACCAAACCTAAGAGCTCTTTACTCCAGGTATTTCCTGTCTCCCTCTTGGTTTGGGTTGAAGGACGTTTCCCACTGCTGAAATATGAGTGGGAGATGGGCAGTGAGGGATGTGCCTGGTGGATTTTTGGTTTTACCCTCTAGAAGCTGGTTAGACTGAAGTGTGCAGGCCAGGCAGGGTGGGGTGAGTGGAGCTGGAGCTGCTTCTGTGACTTCAGCTTTGGTGACAAAGACAATGGATTTGGTACTGGCGGCAGTTTCTAATTTTTGTATTTTCCTGACTCTGTGAGGCACCTAGAGACAATATAGATTGCAATTATTTCTGTAGCAGAGTAACAGGCATGTAGAGAGGCAAACAGATTTATCTCCCAAGTGTCTTGTCTTTGAATAATGTTTTTCCATCTGCATACCATTGATGCTTTCTCTGCCCACAAAACCTTATATTATTCCTCTATTTTAATCTTTATTGATTATTTTTCTACTTAGGTATTTGCAGGAGTTTGCAGTTTGTGACTTTCAGCACTGTGCAGTTTGCAGGCTCCAAGAGACCCATCCTGAAGGCAGCAGAGTGGTGCAAAGCTGCTCCAGCCCTGCTGCTCCTGCACTAATGAACTTTGCTGGATTAATGAGCATTACTGGCATCCCTGCCCATGGCAGAGGAGGTGGAACTGCAGGATCCAACCCAAATAATTCTGTAGTTCTGGGACTTATTACAGTAAAGTATTAAATGGCTTTTTAGCACATCTGTATAGTGTGCTTCTAAACTAGAAAGTGATCGCAGAAAACTTGGAATTTGAAAAGGACCTTTAAAAAAAAAAATCAGGTAATTTTCCACACGAAACAATAGGCAAAAGTATTACCTCACAAAGCAGTAGAAGTTCTTCAGGAATTCAAATCTCTTTTATTTCATCTGAAAATTGTGCCTGCTGGCAACAGAAATGGTAACCTTTTTCAGTGTGACTTCATCTTTTAGAAGAAATAACTGTAAAGTTCAGTTTTAGGTAAGCAGGGGTCTGAAGCCCAGCAGCTGAAGCTTGCATGGCACAAGCCAGCAGTGCAGACACTGCAGCCTGGCCATCCCCTGCTCTTTATCCCTGTCTTTTATCCTTAAGAAAAGGGGTCAGAGAAAACATTTCTTTTTTTATTAAACAATAGAAATAAGGGATTACACTGAAATCAATTTACTGCAGCTGGTTTCGTGCTGTGTAGTGCAGCACTGCTGACTTGTGTGGATGCATCTGAAAAGCCTTTCATATCCAAAGATTGACTCCAGGCAAAGGTGAAAACAAGAGCAACAAAGCAAGAGGAAATGATGAGTCTATTTTTTTCTGAGAGGAGAGGTGGGGGGAAGAAAAAAAAAGATTTTCCTTATTAAGTTTAGCAGGACAGGACAGGAAAGGACTATTTTCAGAAAAAACGACTTTTCATCCTCCTGACTTAGTTTTACTCAGAGCATTTTTATTTCCTCGGTAGTACAAGTCAAGGCCAAGGAACATTTAATCCATGGGGTTCGTGGTCCTGGAGCTGCAGTCACTAGGTCTGAAACCCAGCAAAATCCAGGCCTGAAGGCAGGGCCAGCCTGGGCTCTGCCCTCGGCTCGTTCTCGGTGTGCGTTACGCGTCGGTTCTGGGGCACAGAGAGGGGAACGTGCCCTGATCCCAGGAATGCTTTGGGACTCAGCCCCCTGAGGAGGGAAGGGGTCAGGGAGCAGGAAACTTTGCTGGCTTTGAGAGATTGCCTCAGAAGTGGTGCTGTGCATCTCTCTGGTTTGTTTCTGCTTTTGTTTGCTTTTATTTATGGGATGCTTTGGGACATTAGGAGCAATAAATTAATTTAGCAGTGTGAATAGAGAGGATGGAGAATAAAAGGGACCCAAGTCACTAAGGATCAGTTCCTAACTCAATGTCTGGAAACAAATCACCAATATTCTCCCTTCTCCTCCAAGGGGTAATGGCTTTAAAATGAGAAAAGGCAGATTCAGATGAGATGTTAGGGAGAAATTCTTTACTCACAGGGTGCTGGGGCCCTGGCACAGGCTGCCCAGAGAGGTTGTGGGTTCCTGCAAGTGTTCGAGGCAAACCTGAATAGAAATTTGAGTGCCCTGGTCTGGAGGAAGTTCTCCCTGCCCATGGGAATAGGAATTGGATGAGCTTTAAGGTCCCTTCCAATCAAAGTACTCTAGGATTCTGTGTGATTCCTCCAATTTTTCTCTTTCTCTTCTCCTGCTACTGAAATAGATTTATTTTTAGGCGCCTGAATGAGGAGGGGTGGGGAGCAGTGGAGCTGCTCTCTACCAGTCTGCTGGTTTGGTTTTTGTTTTTCTCCAGCCTGTACAGGTGCCAGGGCCTGTGTAAGGCCTTGCAGGAGCAGATGGAGCTCCTGCTAAGGCGTTTCCTCACTGCCATGCTGGCCTTAATCTGAACTGCCAGGCTCCCCTCCCTGTGGAATCCACAGGATGGTTTCAGAGAGGAGAGCTGCTTGGAAGGCATAACTGATCCCATTCAAAGCCTTTCCTGTCTCATTCCATACTCTTTCTAGATGATGGGTAATCATTTGTAAAAGCATTTATTATCCATGCAGTATTTTCCATAAAATTCTCTTTGTTTCCACTCTTAGCATTCACGTCACAGTTCTGTTCCTGCCAGTGAGCCAGGTAAAACAGTGGTAAGAATGGGTTTGTAATTTTTCTCAGTGTATCCAGCCAAAAGTAGCTTCCTGTATTATGAGGGGAAAATTCCATTGTAAAATGGGACCAGACTTTAAAACCACCCCTTGCCACACAAAGTACTCAAAGGGAATTGGTTCAGTCTTTTAGCTGATTCCAGCTTACAGGTGCATTTCTTTGCTTTGAATTTTTCTTTCAGTGAGCAGAGTCCTGGGGAGCTGACCTTCCTTCAGGTAAGTGACACATTAAAGAAATTTAAAACATTAATCAAGAGAAAATACACAACTGATGTGCCCTGCAAAGGGATCATGCAGAATTCCTCACTGAAAATGATCTGGTCTTCAAGGTTTAATTAAGAGTATTGCCCAGACAAATTGAGGGCAAGAGAATGATGTGGCAAGTGAGAATTTCTCCATTGTTGCACAGGATGTTGCTCCTCAGCAGTGGAAGGTGTCATGGACAGGCTGCTGGCTCAGACATTAATCTTCTCAGCTACATCCATAAATGAAATGTCATGCCTAACAACTCCTCTTTTATTGGTATTTCATCTTAGCTTTCCCTGATTAAAATTAATGTCTGTGCATGTATGTATGAAAATGGGGATTAAAAGATCTCCATATTCAGATGGTCAGAGCTGATTCACACACACAGCCCAGTTTCAAAGAACAGATAGGAAAATAAAAAACAAAACCAGCTGCAAAAAGTCAGAGCACCTGTTCTTAACAAACATGACAACCTGCCAAAATTTCATCTTGAGATGTGCTTAAGACTGTGACAGAGATAACCAGAAATTACTGTGCACTGGGACAGCAAATTAAAATCCAGAAGTCAGTGAGGCCACAGGATATTAGATCTAAGACCATGAAGAGGTTGTCAGTGTTTTTGACATTTCATTGCTGGAAACATGCCAGCGTGCTCAACAAGTGCAGGTACCTGAGTGCTAAAGCTGTGTGAAAGGCTGAGCCACAGGAGCCCTGGCACCAGGAGCCCTGGCACCCTGAGCAGCTGGGTGACAGAGCCACAGGAGCCCTGGCCCTGAGCAGCTGGGGGAAAGAGCCACAGGAGCCCTGGCACCAGGAGCCCTGGCACCTGAGCAGCTGGGCATCCTCAGGTCAGGTCAGTGCTGGGGCCGGGGTAGATCCATGTGTGTATGAAAGAAATGTGCAAATATTATCCCAGGGAAACAAAAGTGACAGGTTTCACTGAAGTTGCAGGCTTTGGGCCCAGCTTGGTGGGACTGCTCTGCTGCTGCAGTAACAATGGGCAGTAGCATGAAGGTTCCTGCCCATCTGCAGTGGGTGTTTTCACTGGGCTAGAAGAGACACAAGTTTTACCCTGTTTTCCAAGTGTTGTGGGTTTGTTCCAGGTCTTTTCAGAAAACACACACTGATGTTATTTCTCTGAGCACAACTTCAATCCCTAAATTCTGAATTCCTCCATTTTAGCTTGCCAATTGAGTCTGTTGAATTTTGCTTGTCCCACCCTGCTGACTAATCAAGCTGAGGAGTTTTTATGTTCTCATACTTTGATCAGCTTTGACTAAATCAGAGGCTTTTTAGAAGAATGCTTCAATAAGCTGTGACAGAAAGGGAAAATTTTAATGAACTTCATGTGTGCAATTTAGGGGTGTTTTGTGGATTACACTGTGAGACATGACTGACAGGCTGAAGCATTTTGTCCTTTGCCTCATGGACTTTATTAAGTTTTTTTTGCCTTAAAAAGGTGTTTTCCTCATGAAGCATCATCTCCCATCCCTTCTGACCACAGACCCAACCTGTGCTGCCTGACAGCAAACACACAGCCTCATCAAATCCCTCATCTTCCCACGTTCCAGCAATAATTCCGAGGGAATCTGAATAAATCACCTGGCAAAGGGCACAGCTGCTCTCAAACAGCAGAACTAATGAATTGCCATGGCTGCAGAGAGGGAGAGGTGCAGCTGACAGGAGGGTGCCTGCCCCAGGGTGAGTCACCGCTGCTAATTACAGGCTGAGAAATGACAGCCCTGGGAGGCTGATGGCTGGTGAGCACCTCGGGACAGCTCTCAGCGGGAGCGGGCTTGCCCTGCAGCTCCAAGAGGGGAGAAGCACGGTTTGTGCTGCTGTGCCACCCCAGCCTTTCAACATCCGTGGCGTTCTAAACACAAGAACTGGGGACCTTTCCCCATTCGTTTTATTTTTTTTAAACAGATATATTTTTTTTAAACAGATATATATTTTTTAACACTTTAAAGGCAAGGGTACTCAGTCGGAAGAAAGAATCCAGCTGTTATTCTCCTCTGCCAATTCTTCTCCTCGGCTAAATCTGTAATGTTGTAATGAAAAATGTCAGTGGTGTGATGGTGATACCCACAATGAAACCATTTGCTCTCTGTTTTATCTGAGGATACTAAATCTGACATGCCAGTCATATCTCCAGAGTGGGTTTGAGTGAGTATGAATACCAGCTCAGTCAGCAGAGTTTTAAATCAATCCTAGTGCTTTGTAAAAGCAGCAGGACCTTGTCAGCTTAGAAAATGTTAATGGACTATCTGGCAAGCATGGCAGGAATTGCAATTTCAAACTTATATTTTACTGTACTCATCATTTTTGGTTTTTATCATTTCCTCTCAACAGTAACTCCCATAAATTCTCTGGTAAGCCAGACCAGGTGGCTCAGGCACAGGCAGAGGTGCTAAGGTGATCAGTGACAAAGGGAGGTAAAGGACACTAAAATACAGTGAATTCCAGTGGACCTTGATTTGTAACACTGTGCAAGACTTTCTGCTGCTTAATATTTATCAGCCTGGGAATTTTGCTTCCAGACCTGTTGCAGTATTCATCCTCTCTGCTTTCTAACAGGGATGGCAAAATCAAAAATCAGTGTGTGCCTTAATACTCTGCTACTGACATGCTCAGACTTGCTTTGATGTCCCCATTTCGGAAATAAAAAATCCAAGAGCAGGGAAAAAACCCACATGGACATTTTCAGAGCCACAGAAAGCTCTTTCCACCGATAAGCTGAAGTTAAGTCAAGCTGTTTAATTTATCAAGATGACAACTGAGAGGGGAGTTGGTTGCTGTAATGTGAATGGTTTCTTGTTGGCTAAAAGGAGGGATGCTGAAAGGGCCTCGGATTTTTCAGGGAAGAGCATGACACATTCTGATTTATGGGCAAATTCTAATGACATAGCATGCTGAAATCTGTAATCTTTCAAAAGTGATGAAATGAGCAGAGCAGTCCAAAGAGACAAAAGGCAAGTTTAATGTTCCTCTGTCTTATCATATCTAACTTCTGGAAACAATGCAGGAGGATATTGAAAGAGAAAACACGTGCAATAGAGAGTTAAATACTTTATTTAAATACTTTATTACGCTTTGATCTATTTACCTAGGGACTCTTTACCTTTTAAAAAGTGAAAATGAACACATAAGCTTGGGGTTCTGGGCTAGAAGTGGTTTTTTTATTATCTGAAATGTGTACTGAGCTGGGTATGATGTCTCAGTAAAAAAGAAATTAAAACCCCAAGTTATTGCACTTGAATTTCTTGTTTCTTCTTGCTCTGTTCCAGTCAGTTCTGGTGGCATTTGAATTGTCACACAATTCGTGTGTGAATGCAAAGAATCTCAGTACTGGAGAACTGTCTAAAACTCATCCCAGATCTCTCAAATTTGGCTTCTGTGCAGAGAGATCTTCTGTGCAGCCATCTTCGGGCACAGAGATGGTGTGAAAAACTACAGAATATCTTTTTATAGCTTCAGAATGAAAAATGGAAAGCGAAAGCTTGGTAATTCATTCAAACTTTAGAAAGTCATGAATACGCTTACATCGAGGTCACTATTTTTTATTTTTTACATAGATGGAAACCTCTTAGAGGGAAAGCTTTTTATACTTTCTGTTTGAGGCAAAAGTAAATTGCTGATAACTCTTCCCCAGGGAAGACCCTGCTCTGCCCTGTGATGGGGGCCAGGAGCCAGCATGGCCTGAGAGTGACCAGGGACAGTTTGTGTTTGTATTTTCCAGGTTCAGCGTGGATCCTGGCCCGGGGTCAGCACCTCCTGCCTTCCCAGTGGCTGCTCCCACCACCCTCACCTGCAGCCACACAGGCTGCAGAGGAATTTGGCATAAATAACCTCCTGCAGAGCACGGAACAAAGCTCTGCCTGGCTGGGGTAGAAGCATTTATAAGTGCATGTTCAGCAAAAGCATTTTAACACCTTTTTCTAAAAAAAAAAAAAGAGAAATAACTCAAGGACATGTTGCATGTTCAGATAATAATGATAAAAGGAAAGCTCGGATGAAACAAAATCTTGTAGTAATGCCTGTAAAACCCCCTGGCACTGGCAGCTTTTGAAGTGTTTCACTCCAGTTTGCATTCATGCTAATGAGCACTTGAGTATTTCAGGGTTTTGTGTGTTTGTTCAGCCTGACCCAGTGCTTTTCAGGTCTTGTGCTCTGGGGTAAAACCATGCCTTTTGCCCACCTGGAGCACATGCTCCTCCTTGCTCCCTTTGAGGAGTCCCTGGGACCAAGCCTGCTTGCAGCCTGGTGCATTTTGTCCTGCAGGTGCTGGGCTGCTGCTGCTCCAGGCCTCTCTCAGGTGGTCAGTGGGATGATGAGACAAACACCTGGTTATTTGGTGTAATCTGTGCCACGTTTGCAGATGGTGCCCTGCACAGTTCTGGGAGGTGTGTGCTAAACAGCCAAGAATTACTTGGAAGCAGTGCTGGAAAAAATATCGACATTAAAACTTTCAGCAGTTCCACTCCCATCAGATTTTTAGACCTGGCTGAGCACAGAAAGGGGAGGATCTCAAGATTGCAAATGTTCTGGGGCTGCTAACGTGCCATTTTTCAGGTTTGAAAGAAGCCTTGTGTAATACAGAAATGAAGAGGTTTACCCAGCAGAAAATAAGTGTTGCCACTTTATTGTTTTTGGCAGGAGGTGGTGGTTCATCATTTGGACACATCAGGTACTTTCCCTGTGACTGTCGTATAATTTAAAATGACAGTGCTTCAAATGGTGACAAAATGACAGAGCACTGATCTGTGGTGGAAGTCTGGCATGGAGAGAGAGCTGCAGCCAGGCAAAATTATTTTGAAAGGGAGTTGGAAGAGCACTTTGCTTTCAGTTTATTTATTTGCTGGGCTTTGCCTTTGCTGATTCACTAGCAGGGACCAGGAGCTGTGAGCCTTGGCATGAATGTCTGCAGTTTGTGGGGGTTGTGTCCATGGCCCTCTCTGCCCCAGCATTTCGAGGACTTGTTTGTACAGCATTGTTCATCCCTGTGAAACCCCTGAGCTCAAACCTGGTGCATTTGCTGTGGCTGGAATGCTTATGGCCATCCACTCAGTAAAGAAAGAAATTCATGGGTAAAACTCACTTGCTGGTTTGACTTGCCACAGTTGATTCTGAGATTCTCGTGTAGCAGAGAATTTGCATTTTGGAGATAAAAGTTTTGCTGAAGTTCCCCAGCCTCAGAAATTGCAGGGAGTGCACAGGAGTTGCCCTGTGCCAAACACTGTGAGCAGGTCAGGGTCAATAGCTGATGGCAGGAGGTGTCCATGTGCCTGGCAATTCACTGCTGCATTCAGAGACCCAGAATCCTGCACACTGTTGGTTTTTTTCCTGAGGGACTTGAGTGAATCTTAGAAGATAAAAGTGAACATAGACTTTGTGGTCACAAAAAAAATATTTTTTGTAGAAAAATAGTGTATGTTATAAATATGGTGATTGTATGAAGTCTAGTAAAATTCCATCTCACTGAAACACATTCCTTTCAGCAAGGACTGGAGTTAAATTGATGCCTTGTGCAGGCTGACCTAGAACAGAGACCAGATAGAGTTAGAGAATAAAGCAGGGATTTATTAAGAGGATTTCCTCAATGGATCCACCTTGGGCAGCACCAGAGCCCAGCCAGGGCTCACCCAAGATGAACCAAAATGGTCCCAAAATGGACAATGGTCACGGGGTCTGTCACTTTTATAAGTTCTGGTTCATTTCCACATTGGAGTAATTGTCCAATTATAGTTTTAGGTAATGAAGTCCCATCCTTATTTTCCTCTGTTCATTCTGCTGTTGTTTGTGCTCCTGGGCTGAGATTTGGATCAGTTGTCCTTGGTGCCCAGCTGGAGCAGGAATTGTTCTGTCTCCCTGCTCTGTGCAGAGCTCAGCATCCCCTGACATGCAGCTCAGAACTGCACACTAAAGCAGCACAGAATCTGAAAAATAGAAAAGCTCAAACCTGAGGTATCAAAATGAGATTCTTGAAGTGTACAAACACATACCAGAGGAGTGTTAATGAACACTATTACTATCTTAGAAACTGCAGCTATTGCTAAAATGGGACCCAGCTGTTTAAACTGAAATTAATAGACAGGCCTCATGTGCCACTTGATTTTTCTTAAGTCATTTTCACTGCTGTTCCCAGGAGAGGCTGTGAGAGTGGGATTGATTTACAGTGAGTAAATTACCCTGCTCCTCACCTTCCCAGTGGGTTTCCTCTGAAAGCATTCCTGCCCTCCTTCCCACCCCTGGCCCTGCTGGGCTGCAGGGGAAGCCCACTGGGGAGCTGGAGGGAGGTGTTCAAAACAGCCCAGCTTTAACCTCAGCCAAGGGAGCTTTCCTGTGCTGCCCGTTGCTCAGTGTAGCAATCACAATTACTCTTGTCCAGGAGGATGTTCCTTTTCTCTGGCCATTTAGGAGAGGGGAATTCTCTGACTGACTGGATGGTCTGTGCTTGTGCTGTTCAGGCTGGAACATTCCGTGCCTGTAACCAGCTGTAAAATGCCACGACTGGAACAAGTTCATGACTGGAGCTACCCAGTCCTTCAGATTAACAAGGGGCCCTGTGAGTGCTGTTGTCCTGATGGGAATTCTAGGGCAAAGCCAGCTCCTGGGCGTGCTGGGAGCTCGGTCAGCAAATTACAAGGGGGTAAGGAAAAAGCTTTTGTTCTATGGCTGTGCTCAGTTTGAACTTCTCTCATGTTTTTGTGATCTATTTCTAAACCAAGATAAGCTGTCAGCCCCCCCAAGGGCTCATCTGTGCCCCTCTGAAACAAAGCATTAAATCCCCAAACCCTCTGTGCTGCAGGAGACTCGGATTCCCCAGGGACCGCTTCAAAACTCGGGCTGCTGAGACTGGTCAGTGATGCACTTTTGAGACCTAAAATTTCTTGCTTCTACCTTGCAGCCTGTGGTTTTAATCTTCTGTGGGGCTGTGCTGAACACAACAGCTGGCCTGTAATTGGGGGAGATTGCTGCAGCCATTTATCTCGGTGGGTGTTACTCCTGTTTCAGCATTATTGCAGGTAAATGGTTATCATTTTCATCATAGTGTCTTCCTAAGGCAAAAATAACCATGTGCCACTTACCTTTTCAGTGTTATTGAACCACTTTTGAATCATTTCAGTATAGAATGATTTACTCTTTTTTTTGCCTTGTTTTTTTCTCCTGCTGATCCGTGACCACAGCCCAGGAGCAGCTGTGCATTGTTATCACTCTCATGCTATTTAGCAGAAGGGAGAAGGGCCTAAATAAGCTCAAAAGGTTCTGATGACCATGGCTGGAGTGTCAAAATCCTTTAACAATTTAAAAAAAAAAAAAAAAAATTTTATAACCGTGCATCCAGATTCTCCAGGTTATTCTGGTCTTGTTACACTGCCTGCTTTTCATGCCACGTCAGTGTTTTCTTCTAACTGTGAATGGCCCCGGGCAGGGGCCCCTTTTGTTGAGTCAGTCACTTCCTAACTCACAAAACTGGGAAGCCATAGTGGGTGCTCAGAGTTCAGGTGAGTTTTGGAAGATAAAATATCTTTATTTTCTAATATTCTATCCCCCTGCATTAGAATACCTCTTCCTGCCATTCCCTGTGGAGCTGCTCTCCTGGAAGCAGCTCAGGCACGGTGTGGGTGATGGGACTGCTGTTCTGGGAGGAGGCTTGTGTCTGAAAGGGACCCAGGACTGCAGGAATTACAGCAGAGCTTCCTAGGGAGGGACTGCAGCTACTCCTGGAGCTCAGGGGAAAGCTGGGCCCCTCTTCAGGAGTGCCCTTGTTAATGCCAGCACACAGAACTCATCCTGACACTTTCAATGCCAGTACTTTACATTGTAATATACAAAAAATAGCAGCTCCATGAAGACTTTAAAATAGGAAGAAAGAGGATGAGCAAGTCCTGAGGGTTGTTCCCATATTAGAGCCCCTTGTAGTGTAAACTCCATGCAGGTACAGAATGAGAACATTTGGCTGTTCCATCAAGCTGAGCATGTTTGATGGTGCCACAGGATAAACCCCCGTCCCTTGGGTGTGGGAGTTGTAGAAGTGCCTGATTTATGCTAGGAATTCTCTGTGTCCATAACTTGCAATTCCTTTTATTACTTGTAACTGAAGGCAGGTGTGCATAACAGCAATCAGCAATTTCTCCTCTAGCCACACGATTCCATGTGACCCAGCCGAGGTCCTCTGCAGTGCCAAGGTCCTTTGCTTTCTGTCCTTTGCTGGGGACAAGCAAAGCCCAGCATGAGAGCTCTGCCTGGGATTGCCTGGAGTTAGATGGTGAGCCCAGAAAGGGAATTAATAAGAAAAGAGCTGAGGGCTTGCACAGGGCTTCTCCCCTGAGTGGAGTCTAAGACACAGCCTTGCACCCTGGCGCCTGCTCTGTGCCTCTGTAGCCATTTCTGTTCAGTGGTTTGTGCTAATGTGGGCTGAAACAAAGCAATGGATGTAGGGGGTAGGAAAAAAACCCCCTTCGGCTCTAATGTGAATTTAAAGTGATTTTCAGACAAAGAAAAGGCTGACTATGTAGTGCACAGTGCAGCTCTAGCTAAGGGAAGGAGAAGGTGGCTGAGACTGAAAGCAAACACAAGACAAATGTGAAGTGCTGTGCTATAAACTCTCTATTTCTCCTCTCTCTCAGTTTATTCACAATACTCTGTCTTTAATGTAAATAAATATACAGCAGGGATATTTTTTTCCATTTTTCTTTTGCCATTTGTGTACTTTATTCCAACCATTTCTTTTCAACAGTGTTTTGTCTTTCTTTCCATGGCAACACAGA
>LTAT01000010.1:27559864-27651490 GCA_003286495.1 Chlorodrepanis virens
GATGCCTCAGGTTTTAGCTTTTATATTTTTCACACTCTGTGCTGCTTTAGTGTGTGAGTCTGAGCTTCATATGAGGGGATGGTGAGCTCTGCACAGAGCAGGGAGACAAAACAATTCCTTTCTCTAGCTGGGCACCAAGGACAACTGATCCAAATCTCAGTCCCAAGAGCACAAACAACAGCAGAATGACGACAGAAAAACAAGCAGGGTGGGACTGCCTGGGCTGGAGCTGGAATTGGACAATTAACTCCATTATGCAAATGGAGCAGAACTTCTAAAAGTGACAGACCCCCTGACCATTGTCCATTTTGGGACCATTTTGGTCCATCCTGGCTGCAGCCCTGGCTGGGCTCTGGTGCTGCCCAAGGTGGATCCATTGAGGAAATCCTTCTAATAAATCCCTGCTTTATTCTTTGGCTCAGTCTGGCCTCTGTCCTAGGCCAGCCTTCTCAAGGCATCAGTTCCCATCCTGGAGCTGCATGCACCCACGCACCTCTAAGAAAATGAGAACTATTATTTGCATTGTGCTTTTAACACGTATTTTGTGGTTTAGTAAGGTGTGTGCTTAACTAACACAAACCCCACAAACACCTCAGTAAAATGTTTGGAATGTCTCACAGAGTAAGGGAAATAATCCTTCTTTGCCCTTTCTAAAGCCAGCATGGTACATTATATAAAACTACCTGCCTACAGAATTATAGAGGTCTTCACCTCTGGAAAATGCGAAATATTTGCAGTGTTTCCATTGAGCAACAGTACCTTTGACAAAGGAAGAAAGACACACGATCCAGAGCCTTCCTTGACTAGAAAATTGACTGGAATACCCAGAAGGCAGCAGCCAAGGTTGCCCAAGCCTCTCTGCAACACTTTGTTTAGAAATTTAGATTGCATTGAGCTTTCTCACTGACACCTTTTGGGTTGTTTGAAAGGTGCAGCTGCTGTATTCTTCCAGGGAATCTTCTGAAGCACCTTTCATATTCCTACCATGGGTTTGCTCTGGTGACATTGTTAGGAAAACAACGGGTCTTTAAGCAAAGGGAGTTAAGAGACAGAAGTACTCAATGCTGTCTGAACCTGCAAGCCAAGGGAAGTGTGAATTTCTCTAAGTTGATTGTTTCATTTATTCTGTTTTCCTATTCCTACTTCCAAACATTACAAGGGTAAGGAATAGACTGCTCCATTTAGAAAGCGCCTTCTCTTAGAGTTAATGTTATCTCATTGTTAATGTTTATCAATAGATGCTTAAAAGAATCAGCTTTTTTTTTTGTTGTTTTTCAGTTATTGTTTCAAGTACCAGCAGACTGCTGGGAAGGGCAGTGAGGTGCAGGAGCCCTGCCTTGTGAGGGATGATAAAAGCACACTGAGCACTGAACAGCAATGGAGAGGAAATAAAACGGAGCACCACAACATACCAAGTGTCATCACCATCAAGTTAACATTAACCCAGTCTCTGTGAAGCCCCCGATTGTGGAACCACATTTTCTTCTAAATATTTAGAGGTATTTTCTGTCCACTCATGTACAAAATTCCACTTCAAGTTAAGCTCTTTAGCTAGAATGTAAAATAAAAATTCCCCTAGAAATGCTATGAATTTTTTATCTAATTTGAATGTTTTCCAGTTCTGGGAATGCATAGCAATCTTTTCTCCAAGCATTGTTTGTGACAGCCATCCTAGCAAGAACACATTTTTGATTCACATCAATTTTAGATAGATTACTGGGGTGATTTTCTTCCTCAGTTCATGAGTTCCAGCTGAAAAAGCATCACTTTGCTATGCATAAGCATCACTTGCTATCTCATTGAGACTGCTTAGAGGCAGGGGAGAAAATACCTGGGGTTTGTTTCTTGATTTTTTTTTTTTTTTTTTTTGAGGGAGGGGATATCTGCCTTTAAAAATAAAAAAAAAAAAAATTCTGCAGGATTCAGGAATTTGCATTTACAGTAGTAGGGATTTCATCACCAAAAAAAAACCCCAAAAAAACCAAACCAACAAAAACAAAACAAAGGCTCCAAAAGCCTTCCTGTCTGTAATCATTTGCTGCTCTATTTTCCTGTCCTTCTCATCATAGCTGCTTTTACTTTTGCATCTCTCAGTTCAGTTTTCTCACGCCAGGCACGTTCAGTCAGATGGAATCACACCCAGCAGCTTCTGATCACGATCAGAATTCACTGCTCAATCAGGATTTACCCTCAATTTACTGCTGCAATCATCCTTTGTGTCAGAGAGAGACACCCTGCCACTCCCCATCACCTGGGCTCCCTCCTCATGCCAAAATCTTCCTCTTTCCTGGGCGTTCCACCGTGGGAAGGAGCTGCAACACCTCTGCAATTTCTCAGCTTCTACAGCTCCTTCAGGGTATTGCTCCCTGAATTCTTGGGTCCTAAAAGATTGAATTTCTCCTACCCCATCACAAGATGCTCTGATATTCTCAAAAGAAAGGAAAGGGGCAGATAAAAATGATTCTCTAAGTAAATGTGTAAATATGTAAAAATAATTCCCTAAGTAAATATTCTCAAAGTAATATTTTTTTTACCAAGAAATGGTGAGAACAGATTTGAGTGGCCAAACTTTAGGAGCTGAACTGCACTTTATAACATGGCCAAACTTCTTGGGACTTGCCTTCAAAATGCAGATTTGTACTTCTGCAAAGTGGGTGCAAAAAGGGTTAACATGCAGGCCTATTTGCCACTTTTCTGCTTTTTTAAGAACCCTAGTTTGGGGTTCTTATGGAGCTTCTATCCATCTAAATAACTAGCCAAGCAGGGAGTAATTCAAGCACTGTCTAACTACTCGTGAAAGTTTGAACAAGTAATTTGCTGTAACCTTCCACTTGCCAGTTTTCCAAATCCATAAAGGACGGCCCAGAGCCGCTGCCCGGGGGTGGCACGAGGGAGCTGCACACACAGTGAGCTAGCCAAGGATTTGCTTTCCAGGAAGGCAAGGTATGAACTGAAAATAAGGAAAGAAATCAATTTCAGTCGGGAACTGCAGCTGCTAAAGGCTGCAGATGCTGGGCTACCCTACAGCTGCTCTTGCCTCGGGGCCTTGCAGACCTACCTGCGGGTCGGGGCCACCACATCAAGGTGACTTTGCGCACTCCGCGCAGCCCAGGGGAGCCCTGGCTCTGGAAATAGCACAGTCCCTTCTCCTCAGGGCAGGGGTCACCCCCTGGCTGCTCACATTCCAAGGATCGTGAACGCATGGCCAGCAAAGCAGGACTCGTCCTCTGGCGCTCACGCCAGTTCTTCACAGCTGAAACAGCTGAGGACGTGACACAGAAAGTCACTTTTCAAGGTCGGTCTCACATTCTGAGTGTCCTGCTGATGACGCTGAGCTCTGTGGCCAGGTCAGGAGACCCTGACAGCCAGGGCAATGAGTTGAAACATCAAGGAAACGAGCAACACAAATGCTTATAAAATCTTATTTCTGCCCTGCAACTAAACGGCTTTATGAACAGATCCTGTAAAGGTTAACAGATCGCAATCTTTTGAAAGAATCATAAAACAGCATCCAAAAAGATCTGCTGGTTAAATTCAGATTATTTATAGAGAGGCATGTATATTCTACACACATAACACTACGTTTATGTTGGATTTCATGTGTACATATTTATAAATTAAACCAACTACAGGAACATAAATTATCAAAGGCATCATTCTACAGTCCACAGAATCAGAACAATTTCCCACTTTAGACCCAGTTTTGAAACAAAAGGATGGCAAGTCTTTTTGCCCATTAATGCCTCCTTGGGAGATAAACCACCAATCAATGTTTTGTACAGCCTGCTCTGTGATTTCACCCCCAGTCACTGCTCTAATTGTGGGCAGGAACAAAGTACTGTGCTCTTGAGCTTAAACCTACTCGGAAATCCTATTTTTAAAAAGTCATACAGAAAATGTAATCTGTCCTTTGCCTCTTGGTTTTGTAAATCACTGTCATTACACTGAATAACAGAGTTAAGATCATGGAATGCTGTTCTTAGGAAATTTGAATATTTTGGTTGCATTGAACTTCCACTTCCATCCTGTCAGACTTTTACAGCTGACAGTCAAATGCCATCTTTCAAGCCTCCAAAGCATTTTCCTCCAGGAAAACAGTAAGTATAGGAACCAAAATTGTTTAGTAAGTGGAGAAGAACTTCTGTGCCCAATTTCTGGCGCTGTAACCATGGTGAGTACCAGTGTGCACCGAGAGAAGACAGACCTCATTCCCCCCAAAACCAGGGACAGCCAGACATTGAGACTGACAGTAGCATAAGATAATCTCTCAGGCACGTTGTGCTGTGACTAAGCTCTCGATAAATGGTTCTAGAAGCCCTGTAAGAATTGTGTTTTAAAGTCAAGTTGGTTACAGAACAGCTAGAAGCACCACTGAAAGCTTCCCTATTGTCTTCCTCTGCCTGTTTTGCAGCCAGACTTGGAGAGGTCAGTTTCTGATAAAATTGCAGAAGACAGGAGAGTTAATGACTCACATCTGTGATTTTAAATTATTCAGTTACCACTTGAGCACTAACCGGAGGCACAATAAACAGCAGCTAATGGGAGTCATGCATGTTTCATAAAGGGAAACTGTACACTCTGGAGTGTGTTACATCCAGCCCTGAAAACACTCACAGTGTTTTCAACATCATTTAAGGCCAGCTCTTCCTGCTATTGCTTTACCTTTCTGCAGTGGTACCTCTCATTGGTGTGAATCAGAGTTTTATTGAAGTACAGGAAACAGATTGCAATCTATTAAAAAAATATTTTCTTTTCAAGTCAGATAGATGGGGTAAATCTGTGGATGGGTTGGCTCAGTTTCCCCGTGGCCTGTGCAATCCTCCTTTGCAGGGGCTGCAGAGAGCAGCTGCAGCCACATGTGCTTCACATTCTGCTGAGACATCCAAAAGACTGAACCCTCTCCAAGAGCCAGACACACCCCCCAGGAACGGGAGGGTGTCAGCAGACTGCAGCAATCAAAGCCTTTCCTGGCTGGGCTCCTGGCAGCAGTCCTGCGCTCCCCCAGCACTTGCACCCTTCAGCAGGCAGCTTCTCATACTGCCAGCAGAGTCTGAACATGAGCTAAGCACCTTTTCCCACTGTTTGCAAAGGAGTCTGCTTTAGAAACACTGAACAGACACCCAGAAGAAGGAAGAAAGTAGGAAGTACTGGAAGGAACATGAGAAATACTTTTAGGCAGCTAATCTTAAGAGCCCGGGCCCCTCATAGCACCTTCTTTAATTCAGTTGTGACAGAAAACCTGAACAAAGCTCACGTCAGTTGCTCCTCAGTTATCCAGGAGAACTTTCTGCTGAGCTTACCTGCAGAGAAGTCTCTCCTGCTACTGTTGGCAGCATTATCAATAGCAAAGCTCGTGAGACAGAATAGCAAGGGATTAAATGATAAAGCCCAAACCCTCGCAGAAGTGTTTGGCATGAAGTAACAGTCTGCTAAATCATAACTGAAGATGAAAAGAAAACTTTCCTCTCAACAAGTGCATCATGAACACCTCTGAAAGATGGGGAGAGGCACTGCTAGGGTACAGCCTTAGGCTCTTAGCTCCCATTCCAATCTGGACCTGGCAAAGGCAATATTTGCATAACTCTGCCACGCTGAGGCTGCAGCTCACTGAGCTGTTTGCCACCTCCTTACACCTCTCATCTTTTTCTTCTGTAATTGGTTCCCTACCCTCGACCTGGGGAGACGGTGCCATGTAGCAACACTCTGCCAGCAGAATATTTGTACCTCTGAGGGATTAATGGCACTGTGCTCTCTATAAAAACGTCTCTGCTGAACCAACACGGCTGCTCTTATAGCTCAATTACAGAGCAGTCATCCAGGAATTGAAGATGACTTCTGAGGCAGGAGAACTCATGTCCCTCCAGAAATGATACTTTTTCTCCAGCTGTGAAGCCATGACCCCTCAGGATCCAAGTCATTAAAAGAGCCTGACTACCAGAGGATCTGCCATCTGATTACTGCAGTCTGTCTTCAAAAGAGCTCTTCATTCACAAAGGTATTAGCGGGGAGTTAAAGTGCCATCAATTTCTCTCTGCTATTTCTTGGATAGCTGTTTCCTCTCTTCCAGCTAATAAGGTTAAAGAAGGAGAGATTGTCAGCCAAGCCAGAGTAAATTAAAAGTGAAACTTCTCAGTCATTGTTATTCCTCAGTTTCTGAAAAAATTTGCCGTCTCCTTTTTGAGGTTTCACTTTAAATGAATGACACCGAAGTTTTAGAGAAATAAAACACTTGAAACCCTCACCCTAACCTTTCCCTCAAACAAATGTCTACAAATACCCACGAAAGAGGCCATTTTTGACATTCTCACTCTGAAAGCAGCACATTTTTAATCAAAGACTCCAGCAAGTGGCACTATTCTGGAAGCCCCCACAGTTTCCCTTTGTGTTAGTTCCTCATGGATTCCTCATTATCTTTCAACGCAGCCATTGCTAATTTTGGCAGGTTCACCAACGCCAAGCGAAAACAAAGTCCCTGTTTTTAGCCTATTTCCTTGATGCATCTGTCCAGAATTTAGGGACAAAATACTAATCTCAAACTTGATTCCTTCCAAGTAGGCACCACACACCACCAAGCCACGTCGCTCACTGTAGAAATCTGCTACAGCTGTTTTCTTAACTTCAACCCTTCTGTTAAAAAGTTAAACAAACCCCTGCCCTTTAGTCTCCAAGGGGCAGATTCTACCAAACCCTCCTTTATTCATGCCTACATCAAAAGCACATATGCTGCTAAGACTCCAATTAATCTTTAAGAGTTCCTACCATCTATTTTGAATGCACATACCTTAAAGAAAAAACTGCCATGAATCAAGTCTACTGCTAATTATGACCCATAGCAGAACGTTTTCCCCCTCTGTCCAACATAAACTTTACAATATCCATTATCATTGTAAATTATTTACTGCAGAGCTGCTGAACAAAAACCAGGCTTATTGGAAATTCTGTTGCTACACAAAATAGCTTTACAACACATTACACCTTCCTACTTCTATTAGACTTATTACTTCATATTTCAAGCAGAAGTAAATATTCCCCTTGTGGGAGACTACTGTCTATTTGTGTAAGACTTAATGACACAAGGTAAATGGTGCTGCTGGTTTGAGTTAGACATGCAATACACTTCAATAATGTGCCATTTCCCTCTGTATATGATGCCATCCTAAAGAAAACATGACTAGAAAACCCATTTGTGCTTGAAATTTCCTGTGATTGTTTTAAAGGCTATAGCTCAGATCAACACTGCAGTGTTCTTCCCTCATCAATTTCCATTATCAGTTTGGTTCAGAGAAATCCTGTCCCAGGAGGTTTCCTAAACAGATTTTAAGTGGATATAGTGCTCTGATTGCTAAAGAAAAGCGCACAAAACCTACTGATTCAATACATCCTGAAAGACACTTAACATGAGTAATAAGTATTTCATTCAAAGATCTTTTTTACATATTTTCATTACAATACATATTCTTTCTTCAAAGAACACAAGCAAAATATTACTGTGGGTAAAGACTTCTCAGATCTTTACAATAAATTAAACTTTCTCAAGAGCTCTCCTTTTTATTAGGAAGTCTAAAACCAGGAGGATGTATCCAATCTCATCTGGTCTTTCCCTGCCAACTGCTCATTCCCCAGCATTTATAGCAAAGAATGTTTGCTGGGCTTTCATATGCTGGGTGTTCTGTTAAAAAAAGGAAGCGCAATACTGGAGGAAACATACAAGTGAGAACCATGGTCATTTGCCAAGGAAACCCCTGGAAGAGCCCCAGAGTGACAATCCCTGTGTGCATCCCTCTTTGTTCTTGCAGAGGGTGGTGGGAGGAGACAGCAGGAGCTCCGGAAGGCCAACGAGCCCTGCCCTGACCCAAGGGCAGTCAAGGAGCTCCAGGAACGAGGGCTCTGGGCAAAGCAATCCTTTCCCTCCCAGCACCTCCAACAGATATTTAACCCTGAGAGGTGAACAGACTGCATGCTGCTTTAGAAAGTCCATTCAGAAAGAGCTCTTGGTTATTTCTACCCCCACCCCACAAGCACTAATTCCTATCCAAGACAAGATTTCATCTTAACCATAGGTGAACAAGAGATGTTTATTATTTTCCAGTCTCTCATTCTGGGGCTGAACTTCACCTAGCAGATTTGTCTTCACATTTATTCTGTCAATAATTAATTTATTTCTCTATTTACTGGTGCATTTTTCACTCCAGGACACAAAGCAGGAAGGAATAAGGAATTTAAGCACTTTAGAATGCTTTATTACATAGGCAAGCAAAATGTGTGTTGTTGGCATATCACTGCCTATGAGTCACTGCTTGAGGAAGTAACAGGATAAATCAAGAGCACAACACAGCTGCTCTGCCCAACCGTATCCTGGCAAAGTTCATCACCAAAGTCATAAGAAAAGAAACCATCTCTGACAAATAGTGGATAGAAATGCTGTTAAATGGGATTAATCTGTCCTGGGCCATGTTCACAGTCTCCTGACAAAATCAGGAGAAAACACCTGTCCTGGACCAGAGCAAGGGAACATCTAACCCTGTGCCCTGTTCCTATTGCCAGCAGGAAGAGGAAGCCTAGAAGAGTTATAAACGTGTGACAAGTACTTCTGGTACCTCCCCAAATCCAGCACCAGATACCAGCTATTTTCAGCTAAGCAAGCTGTACAAACCTATCATTCACTCAGCCACCAGGGGAACAAAAAATCAACCAAAAACCCACACATCAGAAGGAAACAAAATCCTTACAACTGAAACCACACGGCGTGCAAGTGTGTAAAGTCAGAATGAACTCTTAGTTTCTCCTAGAAACACTTAAAAAATACCAAGTGTACTTCTTTGGGGCAGAGGGAGCTTCCCAAGCCAGTTGGAGCTTCCCAAGAGCTGCAGCTCTTCAGGATCCAACTGTTCCCAGCTTCCCACAGCACAACACATGGAATCAACCTCACACTACTGCCTTTTGATGAATAGCAGAATAAATTCTTATGCACAGTCTCCCACTGCCTGCTCAGGGCTGCTTTCTACCTGTGTGAGAGTGGCAGAGAATCCATCCAACCTTGACAAAATACCACTTGTAGATGGCATTAATGTCACCCAAAAAAGGATAATTTGCTCTGAACCTTCTTCATACACTGCTTTTTGGGGACATGCAGCTCCCTTTTGCACCATCAGAATGCAGCAGCAGCCCTCTCATTAGAGGGTAGAAATGAACCAAGGCACAGACTCGTTCATCACAGTGTGAAAGGGCTCCTGGTTTATTCCTCTTTACAATTCAGTTATCCTGACTATTCAGCCTAGTCAGAATCATCCATCAGCTATGCACTGACTCTGCCTACAGCCAGCTCCTGCTCTTGGCTTCCCTGGCACACTGTGGCTGCAGGTATTTCCTGCCTCACTAGGACTGCAGGCTTTAGTGTGCAGCCACTGAATGCAGGCTGCTCCAGCTGCAGACCCAGAGTGACTGCTCAGCAGTTTGAAAGGTAACAATAAGGCTGTGTCATGTAATAGGACCTAATTTCCAGATTTCCTAGGACTTAAGGAGTCGTTTGCAGCAGAGCCAGCAGTGCAGCTCCTGTGTTCAAGGATGCTGGCAGCACAAGCAGGCCAGGGTGAGGAGCCAGGCAGGCACTTTGGTGTCACACAATCCAGGCTGTGCTCCTCCTGTTTCTGCCCAGTCCTTCTGCATCTCCTTCCTCAGGAGCTTTCCTCCAGCTTTCCTTCCTCCAGATCCTCCCTGACCGGCCAGCCCACCCCCTTATCACACTTCCCTTAATTAGCCACAGCTGCAACCCATTAAGGGCAAGGCTGTCCTTTGGTAATTGGTGCAGCTGTGACTTACAGGGGCAAGGTCATCTGGAGTCCCTTCTTCTGCCCCTGACATCGGGAGACTTCCAGGAGTTTCAGTTTTGGGAAGTCTTGCAGAGCTGCTGAATGCTGGGCTTGCCCTGGGCTGCTCTGAGTTTCCCTGCTCCCCGGGAGGGTTTGCAGTGCTCCCCTTCAGCCCGAGAGGCAGAAAATGAAGGCACATTCCCAGGTGCTGCCTCCTGGGGACACCTCACCTGGCAGGGGAGGAAACAAACTCTGTGCTGAAGTGTGAAAGTAAAATACTCAAAATTACACCTCCAAGAGGAATTCAGTCACTGCAGGTCAAAGCCAGGAGTTCTTTACCACGCTCAGGTCTGCTTCTGAGTTTCAGAATTGTTTCCTATTAGTAGTCAATTTAACTTAAATTCCTCTTTCCAACCTTATCCTTTGCTAACTGGAAACACACAAGAGTAAATACAGCCTCCCAGGCTAATGCAATATTCTGAAAGGATTAAATAAAACCTCTCTGAGCAACCCTAATATCGTTATACATTTCTCAAGAAGGCTGAAGGATTATTAAGTGCTCTATGATTTTCTGACTAGAGAACCAAGCTACTTTGGGACATGTCTCAGCCTACATTAGTGGGATTTTTATACATTTGCCTCATCAACTGGATTATCAGAAAGAGTAAATTCATTTAGAGAGACAGATTTTTTTTTTAAAGTACTGCAACAGTAAAGCCAACAAAATCTAAAGAAAATTAAATTTAAAGATTCTGAAAGGATTTTGTACATATGAACATTGGTAATGTGCAGTAATTCATAAAAAAACTCGAGGGATTCTAGACTCATCTGATTTTTTTTCTGAGATTAAGTTAAAAATACAATAAACTTTCATTTAGTTTTGTTATTTTAAACGGAAGATAACATTTCTGCCTTAGAAAAAATGATATCCCAATATATGCTCCTGAATGCAGAGCTTACTCATTGATTCGTAAGATTCTAATGGTAAAGATTAAAGATAATTAAAATTGCCTCTGCTTGAATTCTGTCCTCCATATTCAGATACCCTTATGCCTAATGCAATTTGAGGCAAAAGCCCAAACGTCAGCTTTAGGAACCAACAAGCAGACTATGTCCTGAGATGAGATAAGGAAGTATTCCTTAGGGACTGCTGAGCAGACAGCCACTGGAGAAAATCCATTAACCACTCTTCAGAACAACAATTCCCTCTAAGTATCACATGTAAATATGGCCTGCTAAATACTCACCAATCCATTCACAATGGATCCCTCTCTTACCTTACCTAGTTTTATTTCTTGTGTCTTTGTAGTTAGGAGGGGTTGAGCTGGGAGCAGGCAGGAATTGTGGGCACCTCTCGACGGGAGCAGCTGTGGGGCTCCAGGCCTGGCCCCTGATAGCACAGCTGCTGGTTTTTCATTGAGATGTAGGCAAAAGAACATCTTATATTAATAAAAACAAAGGATCCTTTTTCTTTCTCCCCCAAAAATTTTCATGCATCTTTAATTCCTATTCAAACCAACCAGCTACACCAAATTAAATGTAGTTCTGCTGTGGCAGAAATCTCTTCAGAGCAAGTGTTGGCACCAGAATGGTTTGTGAGGATCATTCCTAAGCTTGTATGAACACTTCAGGTGGCATCTGTGAAAAGGTAGATATTAAACACCACAATCATAATCAGAATTTTAAAAAATACTGGCATAAGGCCACACCAGTACCAGCTGTTCAGTAATAATTAAGTCTGTAGGCACACGAGAAGGGAATTACTGAAACAGCTTTTCAGGTTAAACTTAACATTGCAGAAAGTACTTCAGAATGTTTCTGAATTGCTACAAAGAAAAATAAACAGGGCAACCACCACCTTGCCAGTGACCTGTGGTCCTTCAGAGCCCTTGAGAAGAAGATGCTTTGCTTTATATTTGCAGTAGATGAGTTTAACTGAAATCACGAGGGACGCGTGCAGGATCCAGGCAGGATTGGATCTTCACCACCCAGAGCCACCAACGTCCATGACAGATCATCTGATCTGGGATTTTTCATCCTTGACAAAATCTGTTCTGATCACTGCCTTTCCACCAGGAATTTCAGTTTTTAGGAGCTGTAGAATATTCTCTGCGGGGAGGGTCCAGAACAGAGGAGTGGATATCTCTGGCCACCCTTCATTGCCCACAGTTTAACAGGACCAGAACTGATTTCTTCTACACAGAATTTATGCTTCATGCTTTTTCCTCCCCCAGTATTTGCTTATTGAGAAGTTCTTCATCTTTGTTTTCTGCAAGTTCTTTTAGGATTGTATTCTTTCACTTTTAATAGAAGTGCAAGAAAAAGAAAGCAACTGCTCTTTTTTGTATGTGTGTTTTGTTGTATGCTTATTCTCACCTCTTTTGAAAATGTCTAAAATTTATGACTGCTAGGTAACTTTTCCTGATGTGAAGGGAACTTTTAGTGACCCGTAAAATTTGGAATTTAAATTCATTTATTTTTGTTCCCATTAACTCCCGGTGTGACCATCACTGCTCACAGCAATTTGCCACAGGCTGCACACTCTAACACAGCTGAAGGAGCAGGCTCTGGGATCCCTCTGAGCAAATGGCCACCTTGCATGGTCTGTTCAGGTGCCCGGCTTTTCCTGTTTTTCCTTGGTCACACAGGGTCCCATGTGGGCAAAGCCTGGCTGAAGGCTGTCCTTGGGCTCCTGCAGCTTACAGCATGCAGCAGTAGAGGAGACAGCACTTAGAACATCCTGGTTTCTTTTCAAGCTGATGGCCAATCTATAAAAGCTAAAGGAGGAACATTTGTGTTAAGTAGTTTTTCACCTCTTTAAAACCAGAAACGTTATTATGTGCACATAAACTAACCTGAACAAAAAATTCCTCAGTGCCACAGGGGAAAGCTGCTCAGTTCTCAGGGCTGGAGCAGTCTACTGATTCACTGGTGGGCTGATGAGCTGGAATTGGTGAGCTGTTCTTCCAGTATCTGAAAGAGCCAAACCCCAGTTCCACAGAGCATTCCACATCATGAAATGTTAGAGCCTGTAATTTTATAGGCACTCATCTATAACTAACCCCAAGAAGTGCCCATCCACGGGCAGGGTTTGACCACTCTCAGCAGAGACTTTTATCCCCTTGGCTTTGTCAGGACTGGAGAGGAGAGGGAGAGGTGCCCTACTGGCACCCCTACATCTTGGAACCTCTTTCTTAAGGTTATAATGGAAAAAAAATCCTGTTGATTCAAGGTAGAGAGCATTTAATCCCTCATGCCCTCATATTCTTCATCTTTTTGAAAACAGAACAGTAAATAAGAACTGACATTGTTTTAATCCTTACTGTCCTTTTATTAATTTGCAATGGCTCCATGCAGTTGTTATCTTTGCAGCCTAAAATCATTTACCAAGATTTTAAGATCTGCATATCAACAGAAACTTCATTAATAAGTGCTGGTTATATTTCTAAAAGTAATTAGGCAAATTAATCTTCCAAATACATATACTAAAACAGTGTCTGTCAACCTCAGCCACCTTCCTCTCCTTTTAAAACTTTCCAGAGAGTCTGCATTAAGAAGGACTTCAATTTAAATGGCTTGCCAGAAAGATGAGCACCGTTTCCTATGAAAATACCTCCCTGCAGGGATCAAATGGAGAGATCCATGGATCTCTAGATGGAGATCCAGCACAGCCTGGATTGTGTGACACCAAAGTGCCTGCCTGGCTCCTCACCCTGGCCTGCTTGTGCTGCCAGCGTCCTTGAACACAGGAGCTGCACTGCTGGCTCTGCTGCAAACGACTCCTCAAGTCTTAGGAAATCTGGAAATCGGGTCCTATTACATCACACAGCCTTATTATCATCTTTCAAAACTTCTGACCTCCAAGAAAAATAGAAGCAAACACCAGAGGCGTTTGCCTGTACTAAAACATTCCAGGGCCAAACCCACAGGTATTCTTTAAAAAAAAATGAATTCTGTAAGGCACCAACAGGATGTTATTAAAGAACTGGCATAGCTCTATTGATCCTATCTCTTGGAAATCGATTGCCCTCGCAAGTGTCCCCTTTAAATCTCGTGGATAATGAGCCCTTCAGGAGCAGGCAGGAGGGCAGCGTGCCCAGCTGCCCGCAGCCACACCCTGCCCTGGGCGGCGGGGAGCTGTCCCTGCTGCTGTCCACTGCTCAGCACCACCCAGGGCAGAACCTCCCTGCGTGTCTGAATGCTCCAGCTGCCCTAAGGAACCTGACTCCCTCTTCAAAGCAGGCCCGTGACCTTGCTGGTGCACAGAGGAGCGCAGCAGTCAATGACCCGCAGCAGAAGGCTGCAGCCATCACTGAAAGCACCTCCCACACCTCCCGACAGCCTTCAGAGGGCAGCAGAATTACAGACTGTCTGCTAATTACAAGTGATCAACTCATAGTCTCAGGAAGGTTCCCTCCACAGAGACAGCTCCACTGGTGGAGGTCTGAGCCTGACTCAGCAGCTGGTGTGTGGCCTGGGAACATGATCTTCTTCACATTTCATTTAAAAAATTGAGAATTTCAGAATTAAAGCCTTTCAACAGGCTTTAATTAGAATGTTTGCAGCTGATGCACCTATTTTTCTTTTGAAAAGCCAGGTTTTAGGCATCTGGATTGATGGCATTTCTGGCAAGAAACTGGGAAGTCTGGGCACTTGTGGAATGCTCTTTCTTGGGGGGTTTGGGAGGAAGTGCTTTGGCTGGACCCGCCAGGACACTTAAAAGGCTTCACCTGGCTGGAAAGAACAAAGAATTTCAGCTGCACTTCTCAGCAATGTCCTGCTTCTTTTTCAAAAGGCAAGCTGAAAAGTGCCAGGAAGTACCTCTCCTGATCTGAATTTACAGAATTCTCCAAACTATTATTTGTGTGCCAACCACATATATAAACGAAACAGCAACCACATGAAAGTTAATTAGACTGAAGAGAGAGATCAGCTTTTTTTCTATGTGACTTTTAAAAGAAAATGCAACAGAAGATTGTGGTATATTGATGTAGATTGAAAATAGGAGCTACATCAAAGCACAAATAGTGTTACAGAAAATCAATTACTGGACAGGTTTTACTGATAAGTTCTTACCAAAAAAAAAAAAAAAAAAGCTAAAGTGAAATCTACTTAAAGGAGGGCCTCAAAACTGTTCTGCCTTACTCTACTAAATTGAAACATCTGTGGCCATGAGCCTGCAATTCCATACACTTGCACAGATTACTGTACTTGTGTGAAATGCAATCAAGTTACTTTTAAAGACTTCATGGTGGTTAGCAGATGCTAAAGCAATCATAATTAACATCTGAGTTGCCAGAACTTACACACCAAGTTTGTATCAAAATCAGTGAGTTTAGGAATTCAAGGTCAGGCCTTTAAACACTGAAATCTCTTGTCCCTGAATATCTAGCAATGATTAAACATCTGGTTAGACTAAAATACAGTTGTTCAAGGAGATTAAGAACTAGCAGCCTCTAAAGGGGTGGGAAAAAATAGAACTGATTGCAGGTTTGTCAACCTGAGGCAGTAATTTCACTGCTTATCACTGTTTCATCAGCACATCTTTATGTGTGGAATAAAGCAGTCACCAGATTACTGCTTCAATCAGCATCATAAAACATCATGTTTCTCCCTGCTTCCTAACAGCTGGTTTAAGAGGAATAAAAGGTTTATTTGATGGGCAAGCTGGAAGATCTCCAAAGGCCCTATGAGCTGATACATTTCTACAGCTGGACTTTCAAAGTAAGCCAAGTGTTCATAAATGCTGCCCAGCCAGTTTTTGTTGAGCATGAAGCTTTCTATTAAAAAAAAAAAAAAATCAAGATAATTTTGCTACCTCTAACACACAAATCTACTCACTCATCCCTTGCCATGATGTCAATTTGCCATCAGTAGGAAAGAAAAAATTACTTCCTTTAGATAGTAGCTTAAAATCTAATTCCATATGACAAAAGCGATATTTCACTATCTGCAAATTTTGCTCCTAAATTGTGAGGTTACTCAATTATACGTCTGTATTAAATGATTTTCACCAAAAAAAGGTTCTCCTTCCTCTCGTTTGCTTTCCCTGTGCTATGGAAGAGACCCACAAGAGCAGAGCCAAGTGAACAAGGCGGTGTGTGAAGGAATCTCTGCGGCGTGGCTGTGACAGAGCCTCTCTGAACAGCACTGATTGCAGCCCAGCACCCAGGCAACCTCGTGGCAAACAGAAAATGAGGCTTTTGGAGGTCTGTTAACAGCCTGTGCTGCTCATACTGGATGTGTTGGGCACCTGTAAGAATTCCAAAGGAGACAGCAAACACCAGCATCCACCCTCCTGGCCAAGTTAAAAAACAGCCAACCACCCCTGAAGGAGAGAAGAAGGGAGAAAGGCTACAAATAAAGTACCAAGGAAGTTCTCCCTGGTATTTTTAAAAATAGTACCTCTAGAATTACCTCAAAGTATTACAGTAGTAATAATAAAAATAAATAAAAAGTCCATGTCCTCACTTCCAATGTGTATAATTCAGTTTTTACTTCCAAAAAAATTTTCCAGACTAAGGTTCAAAGCGCCATCCAAAGCTAAGAAAATCCAGCTGCTGGAATATTGGGTTATTCCCCTACAGCCCCATAACCTTGGGTCTCAGCACCCACAAAAGATGACTTCCACACACTGAAAAGCCCCTGGGCAGCCCAGACCATAATCTGCCCTGGATCCATAAAACACAGTCTCTGATGTTCCCCCCATTAGTATTCCTGGCAGACAAGGAGCTGTCTCTGGTACATTAAGGTGCCACGAGCTGTGGCACCCTGAAGCAGAGTTTGCACTAAATGTGTGACAGCCAGGGGATGGCAGCCACAGCAGGGACAGAGCAAACCCAACAGATTCACAGCCCTGCCTCAAGAAAGACAAGTGCTTAAAATTCAATGTTCAATGCAATTAATTTTTTTTAAAGGGAAACTCTCTGCATACTTTCCAAGAAATGGACTGTGGCAGCCACCTAAATTGTTTTCCACTGGAAGGCAGGACTTGGAGCCTGTCACATTTACGACATTGTGACAACTGTTCATTTACCCCAAGTGATAAATCTCACAGTACCAACTCAGCCTTTTACACTTGTTTGATTTTTAATAACCCTGACGTGCCAACAGAGAGAGTCTGAAGCAGAGGAAGAGGCCTAATGCTCTGTGCAGCTCCTCATAACTAAATGTTCTGTGCAATACCTAAAGGAAATCCATCTTGGGAGAGGGAGAAGGGCTGGAATTGTGTTGGCAAATAAAGCTGAAATAAACCGACTCAAAAGCCCCCAAATAAAAAGCAGTGTGCTCCCTACATAAACACAGTAAATACACTCCCACACATATGGGGGAAATGAACATATGAACAAACTAATAGGATTATGCAAAAGAGGCTTCTAATAATAGGCCCATAATTAATCTTTTTCAGTCTTGGGGCTCGCCTGTAATCATTCTTCATGTGCATAATATAATTTGGGCAATTCTAATTCTATGCCAAGGACATGTCTTACAGCAGCCCTCCAGTTGTGAGGACTATTTTTTGCTAATCTAGTTATGGCTCAGCAGATGGTGCAGAGCCCACTCCTAAGCCAGGCTTAGCTTTGTGCCATGCTTTCTTCATTGACAAAAATGGGTAACTTTTGTTTGGACCACCCAAACACACTTCCCTTGGTGTGAACAGATGAACTGGAACTGAGGAGAGTTCTAAAGAAAACCTCATGGCATCTAAAGCCATCCTGAGAGTTACTTTACTGTACTCCTCACTACATTCTTTTCCAGTGGTTACAGTGTAATTTAAAAAAAAAGCTTTATAATTGAATCAAATAACTTCTGTAGGCTGAAACACATTATCTGACATTTTATGCAGCATTTCTGCATGCACATATGTGTGTGTCCATGTGAGGCAACATATTTTAAAATCAGTTTTCCTAGGTTTAATAAATAGATGATCCTTACAGAAAAAAAAAAAATACATCCTAGTTGCTTTACAAATTTCCTGGAAGAACAAATATTTGAAAATACAAAAAAACAGGGAAGTAAGAAAGGAAGCTCTACAGAAATTCTCCACACCACACTAATCGTTTTCTTTTAAAACATGATATTTAGTGAAAATATATTCCAGTTATGGAAAAAGCTATGTTTTTCAGCCCCTAAAACTAATTCAAACCTTCACACAGAACTGAGAAAACATGCAGGAAAGTGGTTCCCTCTCTCTTTCCCTAAGTTATTTACTCCAGGTATTCAATTAGGGAATGCCACTGCTGGAAGTTGAGACGTTCTCTGGCACATAGTCATTCTCCAGCTTCTAAAAATGCAAAATGCTACAGGTGAGAACTGAGGCCAATATTCCTTTCATGTTCTGATAGGAATAATTAAGGCCTTTTGCCACTCATGAAAAAGTCTCCACCAGCCCTATGAAAACACCTGGAGCACTGTCACACATCAACCCCTCAAATCACAGCCTGGCTCCTCATTTTCAAGCTCAGTACTTTCTGCTCTGTTTCAAGGAAGTTTTTTTTGAAGTGCATAGTGTTGGAGCAGCCCCCTGCAGATTCCAAATTCAGCTGTTATTAGGGTACAGAAAATGCAGAATGATATGGCATTGCAAAAACAGCCCAATACTGGCTAAGGTCTAGTACTAGAAATGGGAAAAAGAAACCCTTGAACTTTTAAATGAAGAGAACAAAACAAATGAAATCTCAGTGCATTCTGAGCAGAATCAGTGAAGATTTTCTCAGTGCAATTTAGATGTGAAGAGATGGGTTCCTTGGTATTGATTTCTTTATTTTAATCTATATTACTGCTACTACTACTGCAAGCTTCAGCTGTGGTGTTGGGAGACATCAGTTAACATTAAATTCATGCCCAGAGAGCTGCCTGGCTAACACAGGAAGGGTCCAGGGCTGCTGCAGAGCCCCTGCCCAAGCCCTGGGCAGGGGGAACTGGACTGGCTGCACAAGCTGACTGAAAGCTAACAGCTGCAGCAGAAAATGCATGTAGCCATTGATCAAAATTGTAAATGGAAACTGTCCCAAGTGACAGCAGCAAGGAGGAGTAATCACTGCCCAGACTGCAGGGGAGGTGGCAGAGATGGAAGATGCTTCTACAGAGTTTACAAAAAAACACCAGCTAGAAGAAACTGAATAATGCTTTGAAAAATGAAGTGGGGAAGTAGCATTCTTAAGGGCAGCAGGTAGATAAACAACTGCTTTTCATGTGGAAGAATGAAAGAAAGCATCCTTCCTATGGCACAGCACTCACAAATCCATGACAAAAGAGCAGCTACATTGCCAGTAAGGATGGTAATTCACAAGAAAATACTAATGCCATTACAAAAAAATGCAGCCGAGGGGAACCAGCATGGCAAACCCAAAGCCAGTGCACATGGAGCTCCCAAGCCATCCTTTAAAGGAGAATTGCTTGCTCCAGAGTCTGTGGAAATCCTCCTGAGGAGATGTGCTCTGTCAGGAGGCAGGACCCTGTGCCTGCAGCTGAATGGGTTTGTGTTCTCCCACCTTGGTCTGGCCCCAGACTGGCCTGGAGGCTGCTGAGCTCAGACCCTGTCCCTCTGCTGGCTCACCCCCCCAGGTGGCTGCAGAGACACAGTCCGGGCTTTTTGTACCGCCGGTGGGCACCGTGTGACCTCAGGACCACGGGCAGGAACAGCTCAGACACGCCTCAGGTGCATCCCGTCCTCCTTCGCTTCTCCATTATTCCGGGTGGTCTCTGCTGTAGGCACATCCCTGCCCGTCCAGGCTGCTGCCTGCTCGCCAGTGTGCCAAAGCACAGCCAGGCAGGAGTCCTGCAGCTTTAATAAGGCTGCTGATAAAGTGTCACCAGCTCCAGGGGCTCTGGGGATCAGGTGCATTAGAAATGCTATGTAATCGTCAACATTCTGCAAATAACCACGGCTTGGGATTAAAATACATAAAGCTTGTCAAGACTCTGATATACTTAATATCTGCTTAGTGGCATCTCATTTAAATTAAAGATTCATTACCCTCAAAATGCTATTGTTTTAGGAATTTTTTTCATGGCAGCAGTATGATATGCAAGGCTGAGCTGGTGCTGGCTTTATAAACAGATTTTCAGAGTCGCTGCCTGAATGGATTCAGATCTCAGCAGCCTGAAATTTAGTGTACACCCAAGCATCAGAAAAACACTGAAGTTCATTAAATGGCTTTGCATACTGGAACCTCACAAAATATGACTGTAGCCTAATTTGAGGTTGTGTCTGCTCCCTAAAATTAAAGAGAGACACTAAATTAAAATGGCTAGATTTTATTTTACCAAGCATCCTCAGGATAGGTCTTTGGGCATTGTGGGGAAAATATTTGAAATGAGCCAGGTATTTTTCTGCAAGAATGAATATTAAGTACCGAGCAGGTGCAGCAGTTAATTTTCATAATGTTCTCGGTTATGCAGCTAATATAGCATTGCAAGTTTCATTACAAGGCAGAATAGATTCTAACAAATTTTGTTTTGACACTAACTGCCATTCAAACGAGCAAAAGTACCCTCATTTATTTTAATGAGGGCTGACATAAAAAAACCACATGCAAATAAGACAATATTACATAAAGGCAAAAAAGTCAATCAAATCATGAAACATAAATAAAATGCTAAATATAGGGATTATATGGCCTTAGAGTCACAAAGTTATTTAGGTTGGAAGAGACCTGGACACCATCCACTAGGCCAGGTTGGTCCAGCCCTGTCCAGCCTGGCCTCCCAGGGATAGGAGCATTCACCAAAATTAAACATTGAAGAACTGACAGTGGATAAAGACACTCAGCAAAGAAGCAATGCACACACACCCCTGATTTTTTTTTCTTTTTTTTTTTTCCTGCAGTCCCAGCAAAAGAGCTGCTGAAGAAGAGAAAGTTACAAATGTCCAGGTAACCAAAGCAAGCCCTGCCTCTCTGCCACTTTTCCTCAAGCAGCTACCTCTAAAAATCTGGAGGTTCTGAAGCAATTTCTTCATTTTTCCCAATTCTTTTAGCAATGCCATTGTCAAAACCACTGCTCTGTACTTACAGCAGAGCTCAGTATGTCACTGCTCTGGTCAGTGAATCATATTTGCTGCTCCACACTCTTATTCTTCTTTTCTCAGTCATACTTCACCCTTCAAATGCTGACTGCATCCCAAGCAAAGGCTCCATGAGAAGTGAAATTTTCTGGGATTTTCTGCCAATCTATTTCCAAGCATTTGTGCAGTGTCATGTAAATAGCAGCATCATTGTATAAAACAGTGCAGCTGAAATGTTGTAATTAATTTTGATACCTGTAATCATAAACTGTAATTATCATGTAACTGGAGAACTATAATCAAGGAGCAAAGCCCAATTCCACATTTGATATATTTCACAGGAAGAGCTCTGTGGTTACTCATCTAACTAGGAGAAAAAGCTACAAGATTAGCTGTGCAAGTGCACTTTTAAAAGTCATTGTAATTAGAGATGCTCAACAAAACACAATTGAACAAAAACAGAAAGGGGAGGGACAAAAATTGTTTTGCTGGCCTTCAGAGAAATATCAAGCTTTTGACATTTCCACACCTTTTAACTGTAATTGTGATATAACTACATAAAATGCATTACAGACATTACAGAGCCATCATTTTTAACCCATATGCATTTGGCTGTCTGAACTGCACTGACTCCCAAGCAATAAAGTGGAATTTGTTATTATTTATAGATCAATCAGGCCAGCTGCTGAGGCTGTAGTCATATTTGCTTAGATTATCACAGCCATATTCTGACAACAAAGATGGATGGACAAAGGCCTCTGTAAGAGAGAAAAAACCAAAACACTTTATAATAAATTACATTAAAAGGGTGAATAAAATAATTTGCACTTATTTTCCACACCCACACATTTGCAAGCCCAGAAACACCTGCACTGGAGTGGTGTGCCCTGCAGCTACACCCATCCTGTCCCGGAGCAGAGGAGACACCAGCTCTCAGTGTTTGCTGTCCCCAGGGCTGTCCTTACAAGGAGAGGCTGGTTTTGCACATTTTCATGTATTTTCTGTCCTCTGCCCCTTTATTTGGATGTTCCAGGGTTGTAGTTGTGTTCTTCAGCTCCCCTTCACCAATTCCTAGCAGCTTCTGTGGGTTCATGATTTTGCTCTGTCCTCTGTTTCCCCATCTCAGTGCCTTTGTGTCACTGTGCTGCTCTGTGCTTTGAGCCTTGCCTCACCTACCATGTTTTCCTTCTGGTGCTTCCACAGCCTTTTGTTCCTCTCCACATTTTACTCATACAAATCTTACATCTGTATTACAGATTTCTGCTACAGTGGGTTCTCACAGGGGCCCAAAACCCAAACTCTGGAAAACACTGCTTCCCTGTGCATTAGGTGGTTCTTATCTCCAGAACTGCATCAAAGAAAGGCTAAGTATCCACCACAGGGCTCGAGTCTACAAAATCATCTGCATGCTTTAGTTACACAAGTTACAGAGTGATTTGTTGGGTTTTCTGTAAAAGCTCACAGAACAGAACAACAGTGAAAGAAAACCCACAGGTGTAACCAAGTTCACTCCTACACAAAAGAGAACTCCATTTTTTCCAGCATTTGGGTGATTTGTGCTACAATGAACTTTTCCACTATTGTTCTGTGATGGTGTAATTACCTTTAGGGTTATTCCTGTAAAACTGGCATTTCATCTGCTGCATAATTTACAGGCTGGCAAAGTTTAAACACATATAAATGACACCCTCACCATGAATGCCAGGCAGACAAAGGAGAAGAAGAAGGATCCTGAGGAGATGCCAGGCTGCTGTTTCACCACCTTGAGAAGGCAAGACCAGCAGGGCCTCTCAGTGCCCTCACCTGCATTTCCCAACCAGCCAATTTCACCCAGAGCAGGCAGATGGGCTTTGAAAACAGCAGCAGGGAAATTCCACGGATACCACACTGTGCCAGGGAGCGTGGAAGAAGCAGATCAAAGCTGACAGGATGATAGTGATCAAAATGGAAAAGATCAAGTGGGAGATGATCTTGTTCACAAAGATGAGTTGACCGAAAATAATTTATACAAGTTTCAGCTATCACAAACTGTCCTTAAAATAATAAAACTTACCAAAAATGTAAAAAATATGCTTCAATGGCAATAAATCCCAATAAAATACCGCTCAGTCTAAAATGTGTGAATGCCACAGATTTTATCTATGCTATACATCAGTCATGGAAAATCTAGTACTCCTACTTGCCTTAAAAACATGAAATCTCTAGTACACACTGTCACCCCCAAAATCATTAAACATGTTCTTAAATTGCAGGCAACTGAACCTAATAAAAACCAAACAAGAGGATTAAGGCCAAAGAATCTTTACATCAATCCCAGTTCATCCATGTCCTGGGAACCTGAGGGATTGGTACACGGAACATTTAATTATTGTGACAGCCACAGACTGCAGACAGATGTCTCTTTGGGAATTCCCACTTTGTACCCATTTCTTCCAGGGAATCCGGCCCAAATTACTGTGAAAAGATTGCCATTACCTCCAAAGGAGGGATTAAACTGTGGCAAATTTTCAATAACATACTGCCTGGAATGCTAATTATAGCACTCTTTTTATGAATGTTTAATTTTCTGTTGGGTCTTATGTCCTTGAGCTGAAGCCCATAACTTCTATCAATATTAATGCCAATTATGTGTTTGGATCCATAGAGATCAGAGAAGTTACCCAGAGATCTTAATATGCCCAGTCTTGTTTAACTATATTGATTTTCAGCTTCATCTCTACCTGGTGCTGTATGACAAGGATAGATTTCAGTCCTTATTAAAGAAGATTTCAGCCCTTATCAAAGGGCACAAATGATGATGATCACAGGAGGTCTCATCAGCACCTGATACCGGGTTAGTGAGTTTGAAAACATTGATTAACTACTAATTATTAAAAAAGGAGGAAAAGCTAGAGAATCTTCAATTTTAAAACCTAAACTCCACATCTGTAAGACTATCACAAGCATCCCACTTAAGTTAATCTCAAAGAGATGCTTTGGCTGAGAAATAGACTTGTGAGGATACAACCTTCCCCCTTATAAGTAACACAAACAATGTGCCTGCAAGCTTGAAAGAAGGAAAAAGGAAAAATAAAATCAGAGAGGAGCCATGGGAAATGAATAACTAGAAATGACGAGTTATATTTTAGTATCTGTCAAAGTCTGAGGAGAAAATTCTATGACTTGGGCCTACTACTTACTCCCACATTGGTACATGAAAACAAATACATCCGGGGAAAAACAGCTGCTCCACTGCAGTCAATGAGGAAAATATGCTGTCAGGCATTAGGACTTTATCCATTTGGTGTTTTTTCAGATCATAATGGGCTCTGCCTATTGGGTGTTTTCTCACTCTGTACAGAATCTGTGCAGAAGTTTCTCAGCCCAATGAAGTTTTGAACCTATGCTAAGCAGTTTTGAGGTACGTTGGCAAAGTGAGAAAATTTATTGCAAAGTTGTTTTAAAAAATGCTGTTGCATCAAACCTCTGCTTCACCTGTAGGTTCCTCCTCTTTCCCCATCTCAATTGGAATGAGTGTGGTTTTTATAGGTCCCATCATCCCCTCAAGTCTTTTTGCACGGACTCTCCAGGCTCTCTCAAAGCCTTCTGCAGGCTACAACAAGAGCACCTAATAATCACATCAGTTTGAAGAAGACTATTTTAGCCAAATTAATCCCAAAGACAGACACCCAGCTCTTTGTCCAGCAGCCCATTTACTCACTCCAGCACTCTAAGCCATGACTTTCAGAGCTCCTTTGCCACTTCTTCCTTCCCTGCCAGCTGCCAAGCTTTCCACAACTTGGAATTTTTAAGAATTGGAATTTGTATTCCAATTTGTAAGAAATGCCACCCTTGATGAAAGGTATGCACACACATTAAATGAAGCAATTTCTCTCTGATTATGTCAGTGTAAGATGCTTTTTTCCTGGGATGGGCCATGCCATTCTTCAGAGAGGTTGAAAACAGGATTTGGAATGGAAAATTTACCTCAGGTACCAAAGCCTGGAAAGCACATAATTGCAACAGCAGCATGAAATCCATCCTTTCCTCTGGCTTGAAGTGCTATTTGCCTGGCTGGTTTGGGGTGTTTGTGCTCAAAGCTGCTGCTTTGCACACACAAAGGCTTCAGTGTTTGCACTGCCAGCATCGCAGCAAGCAAATAAAGTCTCTGGTTAAGAGCAGGGAAGCTGAAAAGCCCACTTTTAATTGCTGAATTCTTAAGGATTTTCTAGAAATTATTCCAGACCTGATGGTATAAATGATAAGACTAGGAGGAGAGAGCATGAATTCAGGAAATTTCAGCTCTGGTGTGCGGAGCTGCTGAGGCTGCGCAGGCTGCCGGCTCACAAGGGTTCCTGGTGTTCTCAGCCCCAGAGAGGAAAGGAGATCAGCAGCTTTCAAGGTGGCCTCATTACCTGAACATCCAATTTAAAGCAACAAAAAACAGCCCTGGATTTGGAGTGGGGAGAGCTGGGCTGGAAATCAGAGTGGAACAGCACCTCCCCTGGCTCCTCGCTTTTCTCTCGGCCCAACACCCCAGCACACCAAAGACTGTAAAGGAGCCATTAAGTTTGCACCACAGCTCAGCTGATCTCCACTCCTGCTGCTGCCAGAAGGGTCCTCACACTCTGCAGAGAGGGGTTCTTTTTCTAATTAGCACTTCTCTGCCTTGTTAACACACAAAGAGCACCGTGGCATATGCTTGCCAGCCAAAACAAATGCAGCGCTAGAACTTGTAAGATCCTGACACCACAATGTCTCTTATTGCAATGCACAAATGGCTTTATGTGGGCACATTGTAAAAACCAGAGGAAGAGAGGGAACATGTATGCACACAATGAGAAAAGAAAGACAAGAAATGCCTTTAAACTGTATTATATCAAAAACATTTCTGCTAAAGCATCCGTTAAATTAGAAAGTGGACTGTTTGTCTGAACGCCAGAATGAAAATCACATCAAGCTTTTGTAGATGGAAGGGCAAGAACCACTCTTATTTATTTTTAGAGACAAATGCCACCTAGCAGTGACAGGAGCTTGGCCAGGAAGGTCGAAACCAAAATGAAGTAGGGCCTTTGTGAAAATGGATGAGTAAATTTCTATTGATTTCTTTCTACTTCTTAAGGAATCAAATTGCTGCTAGGCTCACTATGGAGCTCCCAGGTTCTTGCTCAGTCGGTTCAACCTCGACTCAGTAACCTCTGTGACACATCTGTTTCAATTTATTATACTCAAGCCCATGGAATTTGTGCTTCTTTGATGTCCTCAGAGTGATTTGATTTTCTCTGGCTACACAGAGGGTCATTAGGTTTTATGTGGGGCACCAGTACATGCACTGATTTGTAAGCAAATGTAATGCAAAGTGGGATTGGGTGTTAAAAAACCACAGCTGGAGCACAGGGGGCCAAAGTCAAAAATAGAACTGAATATTCTTCTAAAAGAGAAAATAACAGCAGGACTCGAAGAATGCAGCACTGGTTATGTTCTGTTTTCTAAAAATAAACCTAAATACTGCAATAAATAAATAAATTTGAGGCCAAAGTAGAAAACGTGGGTTGAATGCAGGGAAGTCTGTTAATCAGGCCTGAGAGGAAGAAGGCTTAGCCCAAAGGGGACACTGAAGACATTCATTCACCAGTGGGATCTCTGTTTATTCTAACAACTGACTCCTGCTTGCTCCAGAGTTAAACAGGTGTATTCACAGGCACCTGGAGCTCTGCAATCCTGCAGTTCCAGTCCAGTCTGCTACTGCCTTGAAGGGTTTGAGCACTGCCCAAATGCCAAAATCACATTTCTTTGGTTTTGTCACTCAGAGCTCATGGCCACACAAGAAGCAGCTGTGTGTCTCATGTTCTGCTCATCTTAACCAGTCTCATTTATAAAACTGAACTTGAAACATCAATTCAGAGGCTTTTCCAAATAATTTCAAGAATTAAATCTCTGCCATTTTCCTTCCATCCTTAACATATGTACCTTTTTAGAAACAACATCATCCTACATGCTATTAACAGGGAAAGGCAAATCTCGGGAGGATCATGAGTAGTCAGCACATCTTAATGCTGATTCCAAAATTAAAAGCCAGAGGGGCTTCTTTTCCCTCTCTGAGGTCTTCCAGCAAATTATTGATTGTTGCTGATCTTCTTCCATTAATATATTTCTTTCTTACAGCCTGAGTGATTGCGTTAAAGTGCTTAGTAACTCTCTAATCATGTACATCTCCTGGGGCTGAAAAGAGCTTTGGTTCTAAAAGTAATTTGTTTCAAATGAGGCCTCATTCATCCTAATGTGAGGGTCAGGGGCTCGGGGGGAAAAAAGGGAAAAAAAAGTTTTCCAGGTCCATACTTGTGGAAGATCCTAAATTCTAAGCCATTTGAGGCCTAACAGTTCCCTTAGCAGGAATCTTGAGTTTTTCCAGATAGACTTTGAATCCAAACCCTGAAACCACAGCTGAGGGCACTCAAGCTGTCCAAAATCCAGATTAAAAGCCAAGGTGGTAGTCACTGGCAATGAAAACAGCTCCTTTCAGAAGCTCTAAGTATCTCGAAGTTTAGATTTAGTTCTCTCCCCTGAGATACCTAGTATCTGAAAAGGACAAGAGTTTGTAACATCCACTGTGTTTTGCCAATAACTGTACATTTTGCTTTTGAGACCTGCTTGTCCTAAATAATACAATAAAGTGAAACACATGCCTGTCTTTTCCCTTTTTATATCACCAATCTATTCAGAGACCTTGCTGCTAAGTGAAACTAGTGGCAGTTTCTTTTCTTCTTACAGAAAGAGTAAAACCAAAGCTATTACATAAATATTTTTTAAAAATTAAATATGTTGCACAAGCTCCGTTCCTCTCTAAAACCTGTGTATGATAGTGCAGAGTAGCCTTTAGCTAGCTTCACTATTTTTACACTGCTGAAGTCAGTGAAATTCCACGCACAGTCTGTCTGTCAGGTGACTTGATCCGTTTTTGACCAAGTTGCATGAAGGAGCAGATGTTTTAGATGTTATTGCCATCCAGAGGAAGATGCCCTAAGAACACGCTGTGCGTGTAGGGACGACTTCCCACAAAGCAGGGCTGTGACACTTGGGCTGTTCAAACTAAAATTCTAATCCAACATAAAGTAATTAAGGGGATCATTTTGGCTCGACAAGCAGCAGGGGAGGTGCACAGGTTAATTTATTGTGTTATTTCCATGGCAGCTCTGTTCCACTGCCCTCACCCGCCACAAACTCCCAACCCACGGCCAGAGCATCTCAGCCCCGCAGCCTCACCTGATCCTCACAGCTCTCATCTGCCACCACAAACACCAGATCACCGACAAGGAAATGTTCCGCTTCATTTGACCTTCTCTTGTAGAAAGATATTAAACATGTATAAAAATTGTACATTTTCTTTCATTGATTTCAGAGCGTATTCGAGCGAAAGCAGCAGAACATGCATTTCAAGAGCTGTCAGACACTCAATTTACTGCTGTTCTGGGCACTAAAATGCACAGGGCTCTGAGAAAACAAAAAACAAAACATGCTCAGAATACAGAGGATCCCAAAGACAATTCAGCTACTTTGCCAGCAGGTTTCTCAAGCCTCAATTATTTCCACGTTTGCTATGCAGACTACTTAGAGGCAGTGTGTTCACTGGCATTTCTCTCTCCTTTTAGTATTAATTCACCGCAGTTAGATCTGCATATATGTGTATGTGCATTGCCATGAGTGTGAGAATATATATATATATATATATATTTATGAACTCCAATAATTAACCCATAATTAAGGCTTTTCTTCTACACATTTACAAACAGGCTTAAAGGCAGTCGTGATCCTCTGATCTGTCCACTGGACTACTCCCTCATTAAAAATTGCCTATTTTTGATTAAAATGTGACATGAACTTTACCCTGCACAAGCAGACGTGGGCTTTGCAGATCACCTTCCTAGAGAGAGGGGTATCAGTAGCAGGAGGCATGGAAATATTCCACCTGCACCTTGTGCTTATTAGCATAATAAATAGCAGTCTCAGCCTGGAACAGAGACAGTCAAGTGATGTCTTTCACCTCCCTGGGAGCCCAGCTCTGTGCTTAACTCTGCTGACTGAATTAACTCAGATCAGAGAATCAGGCAGATAACATGTTCCTCCCAGAAAAGAAAAGAAAAAAGGGTGAACATGGAATAAAAATAAAGACCTCGCATGAAACAGAAGCCTCCATGGCCTCACATGCTTCTGAAATGGTGCAAAGGGCTTTAGTGAGGTTATTTTAGTGCTCTGAAAAGAATTTTTCATGTCTTCCAGTAAGGTAGCAGCTATATTAGCAAGCATAAAACTTCAATTTCTCACATCTGAGACTCTGGGCTCGCTGCCTGTGGCCTTCCTTCTGCAAGACAAGCTTTTACTCAGCAGGCTCCTGGCTGCCAACAGGGGCATGTCCTGAAAAAGTTCCTAAAAGGTGCAAGAGAAGGCAGCCACTAGGAAAACTTTTCTCAGTAAAAGAGATATTTATGGACTTTTAGATTAGTTCTTTGTTTCTTCACATATGAAATAGTGGTATGTTATAAACTATAAAATGGCTATTAATTAAACAAAATAAGCACCCTCTGAGTGGTCCATGCTTATTCCCACCTGGATTTACTTTGTTCTGGAGCTAAAAGAAACTGGAGTTTCTTGGAGAGTTTAAAGGCCCTTATTTGTCCCTAGCAGGGGCCCAGAAACAGGCCTTTAGGGATTTTAAAGGAGTTGCTGGTCTGGTTTGGATGATGTCTCAGGTTTAACTTTTATATTTTTCAGATTCTGTGCTGAATCTGTGCTGCGTGTAGGTCTGAGCTGCATATGAGGGGATGGTGAGCTCTGCACAGAGCAGGGAGACAAAACAATTCCTGCTCCAGCTGGGCACCAAGGACAACTGATCCAAATCTCAGTCCCAGGAGCACAAACAATGTGGGCTGGAGAGAGAAAAACAAGCAGGGTGGGACTTCATAATTATAGCTGCAACTGGACAATTAACCCCAATATGCAAATGGAGCAGAACTTCTAAAAGTGAGAGACCCCTGACCATTGTCCATTTTGGGACCATTTTGGTCCATCCTGGCTGCAGCCCTGGCTGGGCTCTGGTGCTGCCCAAGGTGGATCCACTGGGGCCTTTGAAGAAATCCCTGCTTTATTCTTTATTCTTTATTCTCAGCCTAGTCCTGTCCTAGGTCAGCCTGCACACGGCATCAAGGAGAGCCCCCAGTTCTGCCTGTGTTCACTGTTCACTGGGTCTCCTCTGGCAGCACTACTTACAGAGCTCAGTCTCCTCTAAAACATCACTTGTGCTCGACTGCACAAAGCCCGGCTTTAGCCCAGGCCAGGCCCCTGAGGGGCTTCAGTAATCACATGGCCCAGGGACACCTCAATGCCACCAGATACTCTTCTCTGCTTTCAAACTACACTCTACTCTTTCTGTCAGCCATGTGGAGCAATTACAGAGTGCTTCGGCTAGAAGTATGAATAAAATTATTAGTTTAAGAACTTTAGTCCTCTCTCATCTAATTTCTCTAGTTGGTCTCAGTATTTAAATTTTTCATGAAGAAAAAAGTCTATTATTTCATTCAAATCAGTATTTACCATTAAGTTTACCATTAACTTAATTTGTAAAGACAAGCTTCAGATAAAATTAGGAATCTTGAATTATTCATGGTGAGGTCTACTAATTTTACACTATTATTTCTCATGTGAAACTTCAGTGTGTCACACCAAAAGGGTTGGTGGTTTGTTGTTTTGTTTGGTTTTTTTTTTCTGGCAGAGAATAAATACTTCAAAACACTCCCCAGAGAGCAAAATGTAGCTGTCACATTGAAGATAATGCATTTAATCTCTTTGTTCATTGCAGCAGTTTCAGCAAGCTTTATTGTACTGCGTTTCTTTATGGCAGCCCTGCAAAAAATTCATTTACTAAGTAAGCAGCCTGACGGTCTGTACATTTCTACCCACTTAACAATTAGATTAGTGCTTTCAAAATACTAAAAAGCAGCAGTAAATTCCTTTTATAAAAGCTGCTAAACAAAGGAAGCGTGTCAGTCATTCCTCAAAGCAGAGATGCCAGTCACTTTCTAGTCTCCACAGATTGAGTTGAATTTGGATTCAAATTACATATGATTTTTAACCTTCTACTGCAAATCTTGCTCAAGACCTATCATGCAGGTATTTCATTTTAATTCATTGTGATGCCTATGTGGAACATATCCTAGTACCAGCACCAAATCATTCAAAACAGTGACCAGGACTAAAATGTGTTCCAATTTTCAAAATATTCTTTAAAAACCACACCTGGAGCAAAGAAATTTATTACATGTATAAACCTGGCTGTAGCACAAGAAAAAGCAGCTCTGAAAATCGCTTTCTCATGCTGAAGAGTTCCTGCAAACTCTGTTTACTGCGTGCTCACAGAGGGGCAAAGCCTCCTCCCAGCACGCGCAGCTGCCCCAGGATCAAAGTGCCAATCCCACCTGGGAGGATTTGGCCTCTGCCTGGCTGGCTGGCAGACCCATTCAGATATGGATCATTAAAAGTTTCACTGCTGAAAGTGCAGAATGCTCTTTAAACAATCAAAAAAAGACCCCTCAATGTACATTAGAGCCTAGGCAGTATCAGTGCTCTGGCATTTTCCTTAAAATGACTTCCTTTGTCCTTTCCAAAAGGGCACAATTTTAACAGATATTTAATTCACAGACCACAACAGCCTGTGGAACACTGAGTCAGTGTTACAGAATGCTCTTTGTATCAGAAGCACAATGGCAGCTTCCATAAGAATAAAGGATATTTTCTCCTGCTTTGTGAAGAGTTACACTGATTTTCCTGCTCTCTCTGCTTTTTGGTCATGCCAGCTGCTAAAATTATCTCTTGCAAATTAAGCTAGGCAAAAGCAATCCCGTATGGGATCTGAGACTGCAGCAGTAATAAGCAGAGTAAGTTTATATTTGATGCTGGAGATGACTGTCTGATATGAAAGGTTACAGCACAAGAGGAGACTGACCAGAGCCAGTTGCTGTCACTGCCATGTATACGAGACCTCCATGCCAAACCAGTATCAACTCAACCAGCAGCTGAAAACCAACAAATAGTTAACAAATAGAATTACCGAGGGAAAAAATATGAATGCAATCTCAAAAAAAAACCCCAAAAAACCAAAGATATATTGAACAAACAGCCCAGGACTATCTTCCTATTTCAGAGTCTGGAAACTAGCAAGCTAACTGAATCTATTTAAATACATTCACAAACTGGTTTTGCTAATAAAGCTTTCAGACAGTGAACACAGCTCCTCTTGGAAAAGACTGCTTAGAAAGTTGGGCTTTGTAATATTCCCAGGAGGAAGGGCAGCCAGGAGTTTTGCTGTGCACTGGGAAGAAGCAAATTTAGAATCCAGAGACCTCGAAATGCTTTGTGGCCTCTTCTCCATCTATAGGACCCCAATTAAAGACAGATGTTAAACATGTGCTTCAGCCTATTTCAATTTGGGAAGTCAGTGGAGCATGAGCTCAAGGCTTAAATTCTGCACAGGAATCACTGTACAAGTGGGGAATTCAGTAATAAGTAACACTTAACTCTTAAGTGGCAGCTTGGATTAGGGGTATGAAAGTGTTTAATGTAGGAAATCACCACCATTAGCTTCATTTTAACAGATGAAAGAGCTGGGACACAGAAATGAGTGATTTGTCTCCAGACATACAAAAGGCCAGTAAAAAAAGAACCCAGGGAAAAATCCTGTATTACCTGATTCTCAGTTCACACTTACAGGCTCTCCAGCCATCTAATACACCTCCCCTAATTGCTGTATTCAACAGAAAAATAACAGCACTTTATCAACACAGACAGTGCAAGCCATCGGGGGAAATGGCTACCAGACCTCCTCATGTGCTGTGCACAAACCTGCAGGAAATTTACCCTAACACAGCAAACAGCTGCAATCATTGAGTACTTTTTCTAGAGGAATAGAACTGAACGTGTCCCAAAGCTGGTAGCCCACACTGACTGGAGGTGTCTTCCTTCATTACACTCAAGATTTTGGAGCAGTTTCTGAATAACACACATATCTGTTTTTCCAACCCGACACAGTTTCCACAGAGATGTTAAACCAGACACTTGCAAGACATTTTTGACAAAACACATTTCCAAGAGTTTCTTCCCTTTTTACTGAATTCTTGCCCAAATTGCAAAAATCCCATGCAGACTTATTTGGCTTATTATGGATGCATGAATGAAAGGCTGGAAGCAACTGCAGTGATGCCCAGCACTTGTCATGCAGCACAGAAGGATCATCAGCACCTTCTGAAAAAAGGCCAGGTCTGACAGCTCTAATTTCAGCCTTCCTCAAAGACTCACCCTCACAGGCCATCTCCACTGCCTCTGCCTTCAGGTTCAAATTAACTCCTGAACAAGATAAATGAAATTGTCTCCCATGTTGGCAGCACAATGTACACAAGACACACATCTGTTACCAAAACCGTGATATTTCCTTTTTTCTTGAGCAGTTGGCAAAACTTCTCACTGCCTCTGCTATTTCACTGGTGCAAGTTTTATTTTACATTCAGAGAGATGAGGCACAGGACTCTCAGTAACCAGTGAAACAGGTTTTAAAATACCAGCATTTGTTCACTACTCCCAAAATTTAAACTGCACAGAGAATTTCAGACATCAATAGAACGAAGCTGTTTTAACAGACGTAGCTGACCACTAGATAGAGCATTTATATTCTGTACCTGAGCATTTTCTAAGCCCAGGGACTGCATGTTCCCAACTGATATTTTACTATAAACCTGAAAACAGCATGTTAACAAGGCTATGCTAATGTTGGTGTTTGGAAAAAGCCAGATCCTCAGAGCTTCATTACTTATTTTGTAATTATTTTAACTATTCCCTCAACAAAGAGCATTTTTGCTTACTTCTTCAGATTTCACAGTTTATGTACAGAATTGCCTTTTAACAGCCTCTCTGTGGGCTCCCACAACCTTAATTCATTTGAAACCCATATAAACCTCTATGCCATCTGGTAACTTTTTGCAATCTAATTATCCTGATAAATGTATGCACCGTATTAGACATTTTCCATTACAGGGGTGACTAATGTTGCTTCTCTATTTACAAATCTGCCTGCAGATTTCTGTTACAGACCCATTTGAGGAGCCTAACAGACTTGTTCATTTAAATTTATATCTTACCCCATGCCAAGGTTTTCCACCAAGCATTCCTTGAATTACAAACTCCTGTTTATTCAAATCAGTTTCCTGTCGTGTAAATTAGCTATAGAAGGTAACAAAAAATGCCAGAGAATTTGTTCTGCGCATTTTTTTTGCATGTTGCCAAATGAAATTTTGAATAAAATCTTTGGTGCACCACGAAAGGAAAAATAATAATTATTTCATATAATTGAAAAATAATTGAAGCTGCAGATTTCCCCCTCATTTTGGAATTTCAGGCCAGCAGCTGCAGGTCTTGGTGAAGGTTCTGGAAAGACAGCTGACTTTGAAGTTTGCATTTTTTCCACCTGCAGTCCCCCAGTGCTTCACAAATGGGGCTGACGAGGGAAGTGCAGACTGAAACCAAGAGACCCAGGCCTTTAAAAGGCCCCTCAGGACACGGGGAGAGCCCTGCTGCTCCCCCCAGCTGGGCACTCCCTCAGCAAGTGCCGCTGCCTGCAGCCCAGCAGCTCCTGCACCATGGAAGCACCTGCTGGGCACAGACTGGCCAAATTCCACAGTGCCTGCAGAGAACCGCTTGGGAAATGGCACAAAAGCAATTCTGATAGAAGGAAGAGAGCTGCAGCTTGTCTCTGTCTAGAAAAGAACAGTATTTTGTGTAGTCAGCTTCCTTAACATCTGCAGAACCGAGCAAGAGGGAACTGGAGAAATGGTTTCTGCACATTTTGTAGCTATACAGCTACTCACAATATTAACTAAGATTAGGAAATTACCTTAGGATTTGTCCTTTTTCATTAGTTGATGATATCAGGCTCACAGAACAATATAGTTTGCTTTCAAAAGGGCCTTAAATCAGCCACTCAATGTGCTTATATCTAAACTCTTAAAGAAATCTAGGCTTTTTTAAACCTTTGAAATATAATCACTTATGCAAATGTGAGCCATCTCGTTATTTCCCAATATATGGCACTTTGCTGTGCCATAGATACCACTTTTTACAGAAATGTATCTAAAATGTGAATTTCTATATCTGCATTTCTCACTAGCAGCAAATAACAAAAGCAAGAGAAAAAGGGTTTTTCAGAAAGAGGAACAGACCCAGCAGTTGCACAGACTCCTGCCAACAATCCCCTCTTACTCAACCTTGGTTCTCTTGGTTTTAGCATTTTTGCAATACCATCCTTCAGTTTGGGTATCTGGGTTCCTGTTTCCCCAGGAAATCTGTCTACAAACATTTTTATTTTCAGATGCTGATGCAGGTTACTAAAATGCAGAGGATCATGTTGGCATATCCAACATCACCAAACTTTTAATTTTAAACTCACCAGCTCCATTTAAGGTGCTGGCTGATAACGTGGTATCAGTGGGCTGAGCCTGAGATTAGAGCTGCCAGGACAAAAGTACACTAATTACACAGTTAAAGATTTTTTTACTCTGAACTCTACTGAAAAGGGAGCAGTTGGCTAAATTAGACAAAATTAATGAAAAAAGAAGCACAGTATTAGGCACATTTATTCTCCTTCAATTCAGCCATTAGTAGTCTGTTTTGCTGCTAACACCAGGAAGGCTCAGCACTAATTAAGGCAGTCATTATCACAGCGAGGTGTTTACAGCCTTTAAACCTCTCACTCCTTTCTTCTCCCACTAGCTCCTAAGAAAAACATTTGCCCTTTTTAACTCAGAGAGCAAAGAGGTCAAAATAAAAAATGATCCTATTTAGGGCCGTTAGCCAGGAGATTAAAAGAGAAAAGCCGTGTACCTGGAGGCCCCCGAGGGCTCCAGAGCACCTGGGCCAGGGCGGCGCTGGGGCTCCAGCACCTGCTGACCCTGCCCAGCGCAGGCTCCTGCAGAGGAGTCCCGAGGGCTGCCGAGAGCTCCGCGGGGCTCGCCGCTCTCCAGCCGGCTCAGACAGCTGCTGAGGCAGGGCTGGGAAGGTTTCCCCTCGCTGCTGGGTGAGGATGAGCTTCGCCACGTTGCGGCCATGCGGCAGGACGGGGACGCCTGCATTTCATTAAATAGCGTGATTAACCGCGCTGCCTCGCAGCCCGGCTGCCAGCACAGGGCGGCAGAGCTTCGTGTCACCCCAGCACCGAGCTGAAAGCAAACTGGACCAATAAAACAGGGAAGGGGCTGTGACAGAGGAGAGCTGCACCATCCGTGTTTCTAATGAAGACCTGTTTGAAGACCTAATTAAGACCTGCGCCATGTTTCTAATGAAGACTAAGCTCCTCTCCGCTTACTGCGAGTTACGATTGCGCTTCCTAACACATCCCAGAGCCCTTCTTGAATCCCTCAGATGCAGGGAAGGCCCCAGAGTTTCCAAAGATTTGTGTGAAAGTCTGAGACAGTAATGGAAGGTGCCCAAAAGGGTTTGTAGGATCAGACCTTGCAACCAGCCTTTGTATTAAAAAATGAAGGGGAACAGAAAGCCTAATGATAATGCAGGAAAAAATGCAACTGTCAAAAAAGGCTCATCTTTCCTGAATGGTGCTTCAATAACATATCAGTCCCAGAGGCTTTTTAAAAGACTTCAGCAAACAACTCCACTGAGCTTTCTGATCAGAAGCAGCTACCTTAAACCATGCCTGTAGTATAGGGCTACCCTAATACAGGATATGGCAAGCTACAGAATGACAAAAAAGAAAAGAAATCAAGTAAATTGTTTTTTCATTGCAGGATACTTTTAGTCTTCTCTTTCAGCCACTAAACCTCCCTCCCCTCGTAGTATTTATTTCAGGGTTTTGTGAAGCTTTTAAAAAGAAGAATTATCCACAGAAGTGCCATTTAAAGCTAACTACTTTAAGTAGTAGAACCATGAAAGCAATTTATTAAGTCAGATGAAATTATTTTTTCTCATTCCATTAAGTTCTACTAAGATTTTAAAATAAATGCTCTAAAGAAAGAGACATTATTAACAAGACAGAAATGCTTTTTAAAAGAAATAAAACAGCTTGATTGGTTTTCTTCACTCTCCAAAAACAAAAAAAAAAGGACAAATTTTTGAATATCTCCCCCAAAAAAAAATTACTGATTTTTTTTTAAACCTTGGTACTTAATATCATTTTCTGAAAGTCTCTTTTGGTTTTGAAACAGGCTTGCAGAATTTTGAAACAAAGAACTGCTAAAGAAAATCCATCAATAATTATTAAAAATCTATTGATAGTTATCAAAAAATTTGGAGAAAATTTTTGGAATGTCTTGGCCACAGCCCTTCATTGAACTACTTGGGCTGAGCTTAATTTGTGGCTTTTTATTGCTTTTGAGCTGTTAGCTCTTTCTACTCTTCTTATTTTATTTAATTTTTATTTTTTCCAGAAAATCTGTCAGTGACATGCACGCTGCTAATGAAAGGCTGGTGGGGAGCAGAGCAGAGGTACAGCTGCTCCCTCCAGAGACATGAGGTGGCTCCAAACCATGCAGACACAGCTGCCAGGAGATGGTTTCTGTTACAGAGCTCGGGATGTTCAGAGCAGCAGGAGCAGACAATTTGCCGCAGTTCAGCCAAAACAGCAAAACCAGCCAGAGGGGCCCGAGCTGGGCTTGCCCCCTGCTCCCGGGGGAGGCAAACTGCGATGCTCATGTGCAGCTCCGAGGAAATATGGACAGCTCTGGGAAACCGAGGCTGATTGATGAAAAAGGACAAGTTTTTGGAAACATAATGAAAAACCTCGCAGCCGCTCTTCTTGCAAAAGAAGAACAACATGGCAAGTCTGATTTCTGATTCGATTTTTCAGTAACGAGTCAGGTGGAAGTCTACCAGAAATGAGGCAAATTGCAGATTGAAAATCATTCAGCTTCCTTAGCAGGCTGTTATGGGCTGTGTGAGCAGTATCAGATGAGCTTATGCCTCACTGATTTATGACAGAAGCCACAATCATGACTTAGCGTAAGAAAAATTTGTATAACCTATTTTCCTGCAAGAGCCAACTGTGTGTAACCATTTTTTTCACCTGCTGTGCAAGTGTCTTGACATCTAAACTGCACCCTGTGTGCAGAGCCACGTAGCACTGAGTAAGGAATTATGATCAGCATTTGAAGTCCACCAAGCTCATGCCACAGTGAGAAAGCCACAAATTGACTATGACACTCAATAGCATAAAAATAAATCTATTAAAATATAGGTTAGGCCAATAGTGAGAGATGAATAAAAGTAGGAGTCTAGCCCTAAAATCCTCTTTGAACCCATACAGCAACACTCCTATTTTACACTGTCCATGCCCCTCAATACTTGCCATTCAATAAGATCAAAAAATATGTAAGTCCCTTTACCCCCAAACTCTGAGTCCTGCTAGAATATTCTTTAACCTCACATACACCTAGAGTTCACTGGGCACAGGAAGAAGTCCTTTATTATGGAAAATTTGGGAGCTGAAAAGCAAAGAAGGGGATATTTTTGTACTAATTCAGTTGTATTCAGCCACCAAGATGCTGCCACAATATTTCCAGATTCCTCCTAAATTTAACCCTGTCAGAAGTTCCAGGCTAACGGGGAAGATGCTCCTATAAGTCCTCGTGGCAATGTTGCCCTTTTTTGTTTACAAAGCTTCAAATGTTTCTCCAAACATTAAGGGTGGATCCAACTTTATCAGTTTTTCACCAGTGACCAGTTTTCCTTTATCAAGTCACAAATCATTCTCCTCATTTTGAGAACTCCTGAATTAAAAGCACACACGTTCAGCACTGATCCCAGGCACTCATTTACTGATTATTTCATTATCAGCCAAAGAGCAAATATGGAGAGGAGTTAGCTTGGTTTATTGTCAAGCTAATTACTTTTCCTATGCCATTGTTTAAATTATGTAGGAATGTGTTGACAACAGTGTTCATCCTCTGCGATTTGTCATTTGATGTTGCTTCAAGTATTAATTACACATTATTAAAAATTATAATAAAATGGTGACACTTGAGTGCATACACCCATATAGACCTGCTTTACTTGGGGGGGGGTGTAAAGTAACCATAGGCAATAAATACAATTCCTTCAATCAAATTGGTTAGAATACTTAGTTTGCTGCCTTGGTGAATTTCCTTAAATGCTTCCCTAAATTTTATTGACAGTATAAAGCTCGTTCTAACAGGCAGCTCTTCAGTATATTAAAAGAGCTCATAAATGAATATAAAATATTAAAGAAGGTTGTCGTTTATTTCAGCTAAAACCAACTGCGTGTGATGAATTCTAATGCAATGGTTATCAACCCTTCCACAGCCAGCACTGCAGAGCTCCACAAGAAAAGTGTCTCAAGGCCTGTGCTTGCATAAACACTTTCAGATCTTTTTCAGAATTGCAGGCAGAACATGATATTTAAACCTCTTATCTAGCTATACAAGAATTATTATTTTTCAAGTAGTGTTTTCTATGAGCTCACTATTCCTCAGACTAACAGAGTTCCACACCATTAATTCCATAATCAGGGCTGAGAATTTGGTTCTCACATCTTCATTCTAAAAGGACGTTCATATGCAAACACACATATCCCATCAATTACTGCAAAATTTAAAAAAAGAACCCGAGACAGTCATTGAAAAGACTCTATCAGCCACACTGATGGTTTCAGCTGCTGTGATACACAAAAGCACATGTTTTTACAGTTTCAAAGGAAAGTGGAGTTTTGATTGTTTATTGTTGGAGAAAGGGAGCATTAGGGTTAACGAGTCTAAGGGGACGTGTCTTTAAATATTTCATAATGCCATTTTAGGCACTTAATTTCAAAAAAATTAACTTTACTCTCACTTTTTAAAAAAATCTCCAGATTTAAAACAGAGACTGTGCTATAAGAGCACCATACAAGACAAACCCCAAAGTATTCTTAAATTCAGGCAGTTAATTCACACATTAAAGTTAGATCTTCTCTCTGCTGTATCTGAGTATTTGTGCATGTGGTTCTCCACAGCCTAATGCTACTCAGTTTTCCTGACAGCTCCTGGCTGCAGATTTCCTAATTGTTATGCACCAATTAAGAGCTGGAGAAAAAAAAATTACTTATAAAACTTTTGCCAAACAGCAGCATTCCCCCCCTCCACTTTTGTACAATCATTACATGTGCAGAAACCTTCTGTTGTGAGTTACCAAGAACCAAGGTTTTGCACCCAAGTTACACAAATCACAAGAAAGCTAAGTAAAAACCAAAAAGCTAATAAATCTTCAGCTATGGTGATGTGAAAGTGAGTCAGTAATCCCTTCTGCCACTCACAATACATTTTTAACACACCTATTTAGTAAGGTACAACGATTATTATTTAGAATCCTTCCAGCTGTCACAAGGGGTGCTGGATATTTGACGTGGGCCTCTTATGTCTGACAAGTATCACGACAGAATTTTCTAACTGAGAAGTTCTAGAGTCATTAAAATTGCTCTTGAATTGCTTTGCTGGTCAGAAAAACAGCAAGAGGGTGAAGAGGCAGGATGCCTGTACAAAACTCCCCAGACAGGGTTTGGTGGGGAGAGTCAGAGTCATCATGGCCAAAATGTCCAAGGGGGAAAAATGAGAAGATATTTTGCAGACTTGGGGCAGAAGGGACATACACCTTCGTGTGCCCCAGACGGAGAAAAGTCCTATGAGCTTGGATCCTTCTGCACATTTTCCCTTTGGTTCCTGATTCAGAGCAGGTTGGAATGACCTGCAGGCCCAGCTTTATTAACCTTTGGCACTTTGGGAGTGCACACCTCACACAGGTCTGGTGGCACAGCTTTAGCATCCCCAGCTGACTTGGGAGCTGGTTCTGGTTTTCTGATGCAAAAATTCCTTAGCTGGAAAAGAAATGAACTGGTCTATTTCTGCTGATTTCAATTCATTTTCCATCCAAACAAGAGTTACTGAAGCTGGATACTACAACTGATCATATGCCAGTTAAAAGCAATCAAACCAAGCACTGTACATTCCTTCCTCCTTCTGCTGCACTGAAGCACAAGCCACCAAAACAACCAAACCCCCACGTGGCCCATGCTAAGCACTGATCTCTGTATCTCTTTCTTTCCTGACATATTTCTCATCTGCAATTGAGCAAAACAGTCAAATACCCAGTGGTCTCACTCTGAACTGGGTCAGGCTCTTGCCTCAGTTTGCATTCTGACCTGCTCTTTTCTTGAGAGCAAAGTGACTTCAGTATTGATTTCTCCAAAGGATACAGAGTGAAAAACATGAAGCAGTTCCATTCTTATCGTCAGCATTGACAATCAAGTGCCTGGTGCTGTAAAAACCACTTTGAAATCCTTACTTAAATTTGGAAATATTTGACCTGTGACTTCAATGACTGCTTGGCTATTTGCAAGTGCATGAATAACCTCCACAAAACCAGAGCAGAGAGGAGAAACCCTTGGACTGAAGGGGTTTTTTTCTACAAAGCATAAGCATAAATTTAAACTGTCCTGGTTAGTGTCACAAAGGTGGCACCAAAACTAGAAGCCAGCTGGGTTGGACACAGCTGTGAAGACTTGATGAGAAAGCAATAAATGTGCTGTGAAATAGAAAATTTCACCAAGAAAAATTACCTACAAATCAGAGGTACTGCCAGCGATGCCTCTATTAACCTGTTAGCTTGCACAGTGGGGGAAAAAATAAAGGGTAAATTCCCTGTATTAAAAAACTCCAAAACCCTTGGGCAATTCCATCAGCAAGGCTAAAGCTGCTCAAAGTTAAGCCTGGTATTTTCAGAAATTGTTCTGAATGGCACTGGCATGACAAAGATCAAGAGACGGCGACTAATTTTTTAAGTGTTGTTTCAATTAAGTGCCTAACATTTGCAATTATGGAGTTTTGAGAAGCTGAGGCAACAACGTGTTCTCATTAATTTATCCAGCAATAACAGTTTTGGCAAGAGGCTGGATTCACAGGCCAATAAAGCAGATGAGCAGGCAGGGCTGTCTCTCACTGAAAAGACAATTGGCCTCTGTAGGCTTTCCTGCAAAGTCCATAACTAATTAAAGTATTTGCGCAGACCGAGAGATTGGAGCCCTCTGCCAACCTTTCGGGATGTGCCCATGGGAGGGAGGCAAGTGTCCAGGAAGAGCACAAGGGAAGAATTCCATGTGGTCACACACACACTTGTTTTACTGCAGCTACTGAGATACGGGCAAAGTGATGAAAAATTGACCCCAGTGTGCAAGAAAATGCTAAATCTATATTTGTCTTGTGTTGGATTTTTACCACGGTCAGTATGTGCCTTCCAAACTTCACAGTCAGTATTCTGTATTTCTGTGGATTTTTTTTAACACCTGAAGTCTCTCCTGGGCTGGGTGGCATAATGCTGGTCTTGCCAGTTTTCCCTTACCAGACTGGGGTCTGGCAGAGCTGCGGTGACAGGCAGGAAAGGCTCCCTCTTTTCATTGCAGAAGCACTCTAGCAGCACACATTAGCTACTGCACATCAAGCTGCAAAATTATTCTGAGATCCAAGAGCCCCTGGCTGATGGCCCAGGACGTACAGATTTTTCAAACTAGAAGGAAAAGACAGTCTCATTTACTATCAATTTTTATGCTAATAAAGACACACAAGACCTGTCTTCACCAGGCTCTTCTGAGTTTTTAATCAGTTTTTGGCCATCCCTGTGCATAACCTAGAGGAACCATTTCACACAACAGTGACCTCTGGCACCAGCAGTCACTGGCAAAGGCTGCTCAGGTGATGCCTCAGGTTTTAGCTTTTTTTATTTTTCAGATTCTGCGCTGCTTTAGTGTGTGGAGCTGAGGTCCATATTAGGGGATGGTGAGCTCTCTGCACAGAGTAGGGGGACAAAAGGTCCCAGAGCACAAGCAGATGCTGACTTTTACCACGATCGTGCCACTCCTGAGGATACACACCACAAACTGCTCAGCTCCTGACATGAGCAGCACCTGGCTGCAGGGCAGGGTGCTGCAAATGCACCTCAGGCTGGGCAGCAACGGAGCTGTTCTCTCAGTGTACGCACACACACTGAGCAAAACAGTTGCAGAGCAACTGCAACTAGCAGGGGTTTTCCAAATTAAAAAAAAAGAAAATAGTTGGACTTCTTGGTACCTTTCATGATGAACGGTACATGTGGGTTTATTTTTCAGCTCTGCTAAACAAATGGGAGAAATTTGTTTTAAATTCCCACTTGTAAGTGAAAAATACAGCGCCAGTTTGGACTTCTTCATAGGAAAGAAGCATGGCAAGATTTCCTTGAAGTCCAAGACACTCTTCTGTTTGTTTTCGGAAGAGAATTTCCAGCCAGGTGGATGAGCTAGAGATCCACAAAAGAAATCACATCATCTAATTAAGTGCCCTGCTGGCAGAGGCTCCAACATCTCCATGCCTCAAGCCACTTACCCAGGGAAACCACAGCACTGACAGAGTCACTGAGCTGGGAAAAGAACTCCAAGAGCATCAAGTCCAGCCAGTCCCCCAGCACTGCCACGTTCACTGCCAAAAAATATCCCCACAGCCACATCCACATGGTTTTGAACACTTCCAGGGATGGTGGGTGCCTTATTCCAAACTCTGCTGTGCCCAGCTTCACACCAGCACTTTGCTAAGTGCCACCAGCACACAGTGGGGGTGAATTCCAGCAGCTGATTACTGCTCAAATGAACTCCATCACACCCAACCACTTGTGCCAGACCAAACTTCCTCACTTGTTTGACACTGCCACCTGATGCAGCACGAAGCTCTCAGATCTGCTGCCACTCCCTCTGATTCCTTCCAAAGACAAACAGGACTTGCATATCCTGAAGCTTGAGAATGCATAAGGCACAGGCATTTAATGCAGTCAGAAAGAAAGAGAGGAAGAGAAGATAGGAGAGGAAAAGAGAAGAAAAAAGAGAAAGAGAAGGAAAAAAAAAAAGGAGAGGAAAGGAGGGAAGAGGAGAGAAAGAGAATAATTTCTATCAAAGACACATTTCTAAAACATTTCCACATAGGAAACATGCTTAGAAACGTGGCAGACTAAGATGGAAAGCCCCACTTTAACAGACCTGAGTCAATCTAGGCAGCTGCAGAAATAGGGAACAAACAATAGGGAAGTGCTTTTTTCTTTTTTTACACCAGGACACACAAAGTTGAAGCCTGGAAGTTTTCTGTCTTCTGCTGGTAGGACAAAAGTTGAGCTCAGGATTTGAATAGCAGCGATGGCTGTACCATTCCAACAAGGAGATAAAAAGTGCCATGTTGCTTTATAAAAGGCCAGTGCTACAGGACCACAGAGTGCCCCGAGAGTAGGAGTGGGTTTATACAGACATTGTTCTTTTGGTGAACACCTTTCATCTCCTCTCAGAGAGATGAAAAGATTTTTCATCTGGCAGGAGCTGCTTTTGAACAAAAAGGGCTTTCCTATACACTGAAACACAGGAAAAAATAGGCAACATTTTAAATCTGGAACTGCTGGGCAAGACAAAGAAATAAGAAACAATGATCCATAAACAACTTTGCCTGTCTGGTATTCTCATTTCCACTGAATTAAACCAAATTCTGCCTATCCTTTCCCACCCCTGGGAGACTCATTCCATCATTTCCTTGCAGAGTCATAATTTGCTCTTGCAAAGCATCCAAATCCCTAATGGACCCCAGAATGGTTTTACCCTGACAGTGCTCAGTGGATCCCCAAGGAAAGAACAAACACCCTCCACTGCTCCTCCCCGTGAGTTTTCTCTGCTCCAGCCACCTCCTAGCAGAACTCAGGGTACAACAAGAGCATGTGAGTAAAATCATCCTTCAGAGTTGGCATTAGCTGAAACTTAAATAAAAAACCTGACGCAGAAACTCAGTGGGGGCTGATGGTAATAGAGACACAGACCTCAAAAAGGCATCATTCTAGTTTTCTGGAGGAAAACAACTGAAATAAACTGAATATATACCTGGGAGAGATTTGGAGCTGGCAGGCACACCCTCTAGACCATTACATTAAAATAGAGGAAATTAGGCCCAGAGCTGATTTAAAGACAACATAACTGCCCAGTCTCACATGAAATATAGATGTATAGATTATGATTTCCAGGAATACTTCCAAGGAAATTAATTTCAGCTCTTAAAACAGAGCACCCAGGACAGCACATTTCCAGCCTGTTTAAACAATTTGAAGTGATTCAGGAAAGGAGAGGCTCATTGCATAAATAGAAAAATATACAAGTTAAATGGAAGTGCTGCTGCTGGCACAAGAAAAATTAACCCCCCTGAGCAGGGGAAGTAGAGATTTCTGTATGTTTGGAACAAACAAAGACAGTTCTGCACATCTTAATTCTCCATCTCACTTTCCTGAGATTCTTTTCTTTTCTAGGGGATACTTGGCCAAGCATACAATTGTGCAGATTTGTTTTCACTTGGCATTCTGTGTCTGGAATGAACATCTCTGGCAATAGACTAGAACTTATGGAAATGGATTTAAGGAGTGTTTCATTGCATATGAGTAACATCACTGCAAGCCCTCATTGATGTACGTTCCCAGGTGACAGCCATATAGAAATTAATATGGAACTTAAACTGCAGAATTAATTCAGGACAAGCTCACACTTCTTTTCACCAGGAAACATGAAATAAGAATACTTGGATGAATAAGAATACCTTAATGAACTGATGTCAGAGTTGTTGCTTCCTTACAGACAAAGCCAAACAAACATAACCTTGCTTCTGAAAGTGCTGCTGAGCACATCACAGAAGGAAATGCACAGCTCCCCGGGTTTTGTGCCAGCTTCAGCCTGTGGGGTCTGAAACCAGGACAAAGGCCAGGTTTCACAGAAACACTTCGTTTTATCTCCTGGCCACTTGCAAAGTTGAATTCAGGGGACACAGAGGCATGTCCATCTGAGAAGGCAGAGCCTTCTGTGCTAGCCAGGGAGGAGCAGGGAGCACAGCACCAGCCAGCTCCATGCACCCTTGTCCACTGATGGGGCTGAAGGTGTTTATTTACTCTGCACACACTCAAAATAACTTTGCTGAAAGTAACTCAAAATCAGGTTTTAAATAAATAAATGAGCAAGTCACTTATAGCCAAAGGTGACTTTCTGTGGGTGGAAAGGGAATAATTGTTGGCATTTTATGTCAAAAACTTTACAAAGACTCATCAAAGAGATCCCTTTGTTCCAGCACAGAAGGATGAGAGAAGCAAGACTGGATTTCAGGATATTGTGACAAAACTCAGCAGGAAACTCTACAGGAAGAACTACAAAGCATATATTATTTGAAGCAGTGAACTTTAATAGGAATTTCATTTTACACATGGATGTACCCTGTGTGATAATCTCCAGTCTGTTTATTCCTCAGCTGGAACTCCAGATGTGAATGTGAAGGTGACAGGAGCAGTGAGTTTTGTGTTCCCAATTTTTAGGAAAGGTATCACCCTTTGAATGGTTCTTCATCCAAACCCAACTTTCCCAGTGAAAAGTAAACCAATCTATTTTATTTTCTCTGTGATATTAAGCATGAAAGGAACTCCTAGTTCATAGCTGGAGAAATAGTGAGCAGGAAAGATTTTATGCTGCTTACATCAGTTCAGGAGTTGTCTAAGTGACACACAAACAGCAGGATCATCAATGTAGCAAAACAAGCCCAGACACAAGGATTGAACATTTAGCCCAAAGGCCTCTTTATTGGTCTTGATCCAGACAAACATCTTACAGAAGCATCTTTTTTCAAACTATCTGGGATAGCCTAATTCCAGTTGTAAGTAAATGTACTGTGAATTGTTCTAATGTGATTTACTGGGGGGTTGGACAGGCTCAGAGAACTGATAATGGATATTATGGAGAAAAACTGTGTGAATTTCTTTTAAATGAAGGGCAAACCAAGGATTTGTCATTCCTCCTAATTTCAGCTTCCTGGGACGTGAACCACAGGTAGCTTAAAAACAGGAAAACATTGTGCATAATCTACATCAGATACATTTTTTTCAGTACTTAATTTTTAAACCAAAACTCTAAATAGAAAACAGGTAAATAGTCCTTGAAAATTATTTCTAAGGGCTACATAACATCCAAATACCAGTTTTCTACTACCCAGAGAAATATCCTTGAAGGCGTAGCAAGATATGTTCTCCTGTGTTCCACAAGCATTTAACAGGAATAATAAACTTCTTTCTGTGTGTTATTTACCCAGAAAAAGAATTAAATAGATTTTGCACCCAGGGCTTTCCCTGCAGCTTGTATTTTCACTGGGCTAGTAACACAAAAATTGAGCCTCATATCCTTGTGCTGCTTGGACTCAATGATCTTTAGGATCTTTTCCAAACCATGTGATTCTGTAATTCTAGCTCCTCGGTGGCTAGGTCGCAGCATTTTCTTCCAGACTGTGGATGTTTATTCCATTCTTCCCTGTGGGATTAATGGAAGCACAGGCCCCTCACCCAGCCCTTGCACAGCGCCTGTAAAGGGAAATCAAATAACAACATGATTTCCCTATCGTGCACAAAGACCTTGTCTCCTTTACTCTTTTAGATATTAATTGACATTTCTTCTCTTAAAAACTGCTCTGTAGATCTTGGGAGTACAAAGGATGCCACGTTATGTATCAGTTGCTATGGTAACTAATCCTTTCTAAAGGGAAGAAACAGAACAAATTTGTAGGACTCCGTATTTACTATGAACAAGGGTTGTCACTAAATAGTCTTTATTTTGCAACCCTTTGCTTTCTTTTGTTTTACTCCTGTTTATTAATTATCACAACTGACTTAGTCAGATTTAGACTCTGCATTCTATTTTTTTTTTCAGTCTGAATATTCTGAGCTTCCTCTTCTCATGAAGTGGCAGAAAAAGAAGTTAATTCCAGATCTTGGATTGATTTTTTTAAAAATTTATCTGTGTGAAGGTATAATATTGAGCAGTCTTTAGGAGACATATTTTAGGTTGGAAATGGTTACATTTCCCAGAAAAATTACATGTAGTGAAGAACTTTGGGCAAATTTTAACATATTTCTCCATTTCTGTTTCTTTGTCCTGAACCAGAGAGGTTCATCAAGACTGGAAGGTTCCTTCATGTGTCAGTCCCTCTGATCCCACTGGGAGCCTCCATCTTGCAGTGGGATATCAATCTACTCCTTTCACAATTCGTTTCTGAGGTATCTTTTACTGGGGTCCCAGGATTTATGGAATTCTTTCTTCAAAGAAAAGTGTAAGCATCAATTTCCTGAAAGAGACATTTCCTTCTACCTGACTTTGATCAGTCAGAAGCCTCCAGGACTTCTGCTCAGAGAGGTGGTAGTAACAGTCTTCATAAAAATACAAAAATTGTTAAAAGTCTCTACTTTGTGGGTGTATCTTTACCCCAGGGTAAGACAAAGAGAGCAGTTTGGGATGCTGATCTCAAGACCCTCTGATAGCAGAGCTACTGCAAGGGGCACCCCCTGAGCCCAAAGTTAATACAAATATTCTCACGGAGACAGGGCCGTTCCCAAGGTTGAGATATAAGAAAATGTGGTGGTGGTGGGGAGGAATGAAGAGAAAACCTTGCTAAAACATCTCCCTAAATAATCTCAAAAATTTCTTATTTGCTTTTCTCCGCCCTTTTTCTCTCCTCATCACTGCTGGACTCCACAGTAGGACAAGAATCATGAAGAACACAACCTGATTCAAGAGCTGTGTAACAAAAATATGCTTCCTGTTGTTCAGACATACAGGAGAAAGAGCAAACAATTTAGTAATTTCATTAATAGGCTTTCCTATCAATGTCCTGGCAAAGAAAGCTTGTGCACTGCCAGGCTTAAAAACACAGAATAAAGCAGTTTCTTCACCCTGCAGCCATTTGAAAAGTGGCTCCACTTGGCATAGCTTTGAGCAATGGATTTACTTTATCAGATTTACCAAACTGCTCATCTGCTTCCAGCAGTCACAGAGAGAGGGAAATGTGGCTCAGCTGTAGCGATAGCTCCTTTCAAAGGGTAGCAAGTCAGAATTAATTCATTGCAGGGGACAGGAGATTCCTTAACCCTTCTGGCTGCTGACCCTGAGAACTGGAAACAAGCACAGAAAAATGAGGGCCTAAAGTATTCTATGGACTGCATCATTAAACTTCTAGATTTAGAACAAATTATAGAACAAATGTGTTTATTTCAGAAAACATTTCTATGATCGTGACTTCTTTCCAATACCTATAGCAAGAACTGGATAAAATAATTTATTCCCTAAGCTAAAATTCCCCATATCCCATAAGACACTGCAATGGAGACCAGATTTCTCTAGAGAAGCTCCAAATTTTCCTTATGGAAGAGAAAAAATATCATAAGAGGTATTTTTTTTTTTAATGTTTGAAAGCTGCAGTGTCAGCAGAGCAGCTGCAAGGGGAAAAGAAAACCAGGTAGAAACGAGCCTTGAAGTGTGTTTGACAGGAAATCACCTAAAAGCTGTAGATCACTGAAAAAGTGGCACAGACAGACCTTAAGGGAAAGGGGAGAGCTGCAAAAAACTTGTAGAAGTTTTGAGGGTTATTTGAGCCCAGCTAATTACACAGCTGAGGGAGCTGAGCTCAGGCAAGGCAGGGGACAGGAGCAGAGCAGCCTGATCTAGGTCACAGAGCTGCCACAGCTCAGGTTTTTCTGTCTGAGGAGCTTTTATAGCTCCCATCTGCATAGTTTCTAAGAGCCTTACACTGCTTTAATGTGTTTATCCTCAGAAGGAACCTGTGAGGCAGCACAGCACTCATTTTGTCATTTTACTGATAGTGTGCTAAAACTGGAGGCTGTAGGGAAGATCCGTGCTTGGAATAAATTTTCAAGGCTCTGTAAACACCACTGCCCAGTAAGGGGAGTGGAACTTGGAGTATTTAAAGCACCTGAGGTTTTTCCCCCATATGATTTGTTCGAGATCACACAGGCTCAAAGCAGCAGGAGAAAATGAAACCACTGTTCTGAGGAACACCAACAACTGGCCCATCATTTTGTTTTTCATGCCTGATACAGGCACATGTGACTGAAGGGAAACCTGAGCCTCAGGACTGTAAAATGGATGAGGGAACAGGTGCACAGATTTCATTTACTTGGGCCATGGCACTTTTTCCTGGTCCTTTGTAATTGTTTAACAAGTGTTGGTTCTGTTGGTTTCTTTGGGCGTTTATTTGGTGTGGGTTTTGGGGGGCTGACAGACTGCTATTCTACCAGCAGCAGAACTCAATGAAAGATGCTTCTTTCTCATAGAAATGATGGTGGGAGACAAGTATACAGAACTGAGGGTTTTTTCCAAAATTAATAGTTCTTTTAAAAGTGCTTTCACTGGCTTTATAGCAGTTTGAACTTCACAGCTGTTAAACATACAAAATATTTTGTGTGGTTTTTATACTTTAGCAGCAGGAGGGTAAAACTAAAAAATCCCCTTCCTGTGAGTTGCTGTGCATAGCAACTGCTATTCCATGACCCATCCTATCTGTTGATGGTAGCATCAACATCTGGCAGCCTTGAACAACATCCATTACTTTTGAATTTTTCAGATAGAGAACTTGAAACCATGAGCAGGGATGACAGATATCAGTCACTGCCTCTGACAGGTCAAGTGCAAATTTCTGCTTGAATGGTTCAGCTTTTGCAGGATTTAAAGCAAAACAAGAATTATTACTACAGTATAAAATGACTTAAGCTGCACACACTAAATGCCAAAGACAGATATATATCCCAATAATATGAAATTACTGCCAGTCAAACAAAGCACCAACCAGGGGCAGCACAGGGAGTGAACAACTGTCTGTCAGGGCGGGAGAAGATTTGTGATCTTCATTGGAAATACTTTTACAGCAGTCAAAAGAGAAATCTTGATCTTGACGAAGAAGGTCTTCTCTGACTTTGATCCTATCAATCAAGGGTCCAGTAGGTCCTAACTCAAATAAGCTATATCTTAGTTTCACCTTTGGACAAATGTCAATTCTTTTTCCTTCTACCATTCTGAAGAATGATTGATTGATGCCTTTTTTTTAGGGCTATAAGAAATGATCTTTGGAAAGTACCTGATAGTTTCAGGGTTATTGACAATTGCCTCCCCAGAAAAATACCAGGGTGACAAATGCATTTGAAAATTTCTATTTCTAACGTTGCATGGAGTGGCAGAAAACTAATTAAAGATGTCATTTCAGTTTTATTTGTGCTAGGAAGACACTGCCAGCACCTCAGTAATATAACAGCACAGGCCAGATAAATTCTGCTCTCACTCTGCACAGAACCCACAGCGCGCTCACCTGAAATGAAAGCTACAGCAGGAGAAAGGCAAAGTTCTGCAATGCACTGGTAAGCTCACTGCCCACAGGGACTGTCCTCTGTGCCAAACAGGTTGGAGTCTGAATCTCCATCTCCTCTTCTTTCCTACTGAAGCCAGGATTTAGAAAGCAGGAAATACAGGATAAAGCAGGATAAAAATACATCAGAAATACACAAGGCCAGCTGGGAGGAATGAAAGGTGGGGAAAATGTATGAAATTTTTCTCCAACTTCTCTGTCATCAACTTCATTTCAGTCAATCTTTAATCTTGTATCATACCTTAATTCTGTTGGTTATCACATTTGTCTGAATAGAAACATTTATAACGTGTCAGACTCTACCTCAGTTGTAAATCCCAGGAGTAGAAATCTTAGACAGGTTTGGAGTGTATAACACATCTATATATAAAGTATACATGACATACCTCCTGCTTCTTGATAAATAAACCCCAGAAAATTACTGCTTTGGAGTTCTCTTGGTTAAGCAATATGAAAGTCAGCATTATTTTCACAAGAGAGAATAAAGAGAATGCACAAATCAATTTCTTAGGATTGAGGTCAAAGAAAGTAGGAATCCTAAGGCCAGTTCAGAAGCCTCCTCCAGAACTTAGAAAAACAATCACATGGATTACTGGCAGTTTAAGGCTTTTTTCCCCTTTAATTTCTTGCAGAGTTTAATAACAAGGAAATTCCTTGCAACAGGAGCAACCAATGGACTTGGAGACACAGATAAGCTTCCTGTCACAAACCTTTCTTGTGTCTCTTCTGCTTCTTAAACCCACAATTCTCTTGTTTACACCTATCAGGCACCTTTATTGCAGCCACATTAGTGCCACTTTTCCTTCCCTTACCTCACAATCTCTGTTCCACACCAGTGTGAATCCTGAATCCTGCAAACAGCACGAGTCCTCTGAATGCTGATTGTTGCTCCCAGGTGTGAAGAATCTCCTCATCACCATCAGATAGATTTTTGCCCACTATTTACCAGCAGCAGAAGAGGAGATGCTAGTAAGTTAGATGGTACCCTGGAACTGAAACAAAACCCACCTGGTTTTGCTACCCCAGCCAGTTTCCAGGATTATTTTGATACGGATGCTCTGGTCCTTGAGGCTGGACAAGCTGGGATTTCACTTTTGGGCTTTTTTTTCTTTTTTTTTTTTATATCTCCACCATCTGTTTTAGGAGTCCTTGAATTGATAATATAAATGTCATTGTTTCAGCATACAGGGAATGGGATTTTGTTAATAAGGCAGAAGTTGGCAAGCACTAAATAATATACACATTTTAATAAATGGATACGTGCATGCACTGCCATAAGTGCTTTGGACCACATAGCTTCAAAGTATTTGACAAATGGCTGGAAGGGTTCTCAGAGGAAAGTTTTAAATGACTTGCCCCAAAGAAGAGCTTCTCCTCAGATCTTGAGGTCCTGGTATGGATTATTCCCATTTGAAACAGACACATTCAGGATATTTGTGTGTGTGTGTGTTCGTACTTCTCCTCTGGAACCCCAGGAAGAAGCTCACAACACATTACTTCTGGCAGTACTAAACAGAGACTACTAACAGCCCGTTTCCTTTGGGGTCATTCAGTTTGCATTCCAGCAGCATCACTGTCCTTCCTGGGGGAGAGACAAGGGAATCGAGGCACTGACACTCTCCGGTGCGCGGAGCAGAGTGAGGCCTCTGCCTGGGTGTCAGGACAGAAGACTCTGAGCTGCTGGTGTTACTTAAACAACCATAAGATCAGGCAAGAGGAATGTGGGCATTTATCACTGTGAACCATAAGTATGTGTGTAAAATATTCTTTACAAGGCTGTGGGTTCCCTGCTTGATGAGTCCCTTGGGTTTAGAATGGCAAGGGGGGCACAGACTTTCTTGATAATTCCCTTCAGTTCCTTGTGCTAGGACAATGCCTTCCTTCCTCCACTCAAAAAATAGTCTGAGAGCAAGTCAAACAAAAGGAAAGGAAACATTTACGTGGCAAATGGCATTCTGTAATTGATTTTAACAACTGGTTTTGAAATGGGATTATTTTAGAACTGGAAAAACAACCTTTTTCATATTGTATTGTGGTCACTACTTCTGGGCGCAATTTATCATTGCTTTAACTAGATAATTGAAAAGTTAACTTTTAAGCAGCACTTGTGATGTGAAGGTCAAAGCTCTAGACAGATATTTCAATAAGGATTGATGGTTTTGGTTTTTTTACCAGTTTTACAGAGTGCATACATTGTGCTACGTGAAAATAAGGTCACATTTTATGATTCCCTACTCTGACACCTGAAAACAGCTTAAAATCAGTCAGAAGCTCAAGTGTTTCCAGTCACTGACTTTCCAACCCCTGATAAAAGGACAGGTTGGGTTTTAGAAAGACTTTCTTTCCATAATATATGGCCTTTTCCATCTACATTAAGCACTGGACTTACAGGAGAAACATAAGTCAAAAAATCCCAAAGATCTCCACTAATAACATAAAATCCTAGCCGTGCTTAATGAATATTCAACCATTTTCAGCGCAGCGCAGCAGCCATTTCTGAGCAGCGATTTCCCTGCTCAGCCTCATCCTCTGTTTGCGGGTCAGACAAGTTAATGCATCCCCACATTAGCTCAGTGCAGCTCCCACCGAGGGAAGGGCCCCCTGGCACCACGGCTGTCTGTCACACTGAAGTGATTAGACAAAATCTTGCTTCCCCTGGCAGGGATGAGGCTCTGCCAGCCCGGTGCAGCTCCCCACTGAGTGCTCCAGCTGAAACTGGGAATCCAGGGAGCTCTGTCATCCCTGACAGCATCCATCAGGCGCTGCCTGCCAGCTCAGAGCAGCTCTGACCCCAGCTCTGAGCCAGCTTCCCCTGCCTCGGCTGGCTGCAGATCAGGATTGCAGGAGGATCAAAGGATTGCCCTCTAAAAACTGATTTTTTTTCCTCTCTGCCTTTGCTATTCAGTATTCCTGAAATAATTTTCAGAAGCGCTAACGTCAATCTGTTCCAACACAATAAAGTGCCCAAATTCAGTGCTGAAGACATGAAGGCATTAAAATAAAGTGCTCCACACAGTAACCCCAGTTCCAGCTGGGCAGCTCTGAGGGGATGAATTCTGATCTGCCAGCAATAAACAGGCAGCCAGATATTCACACCCAGGAACAGCTCCCACTGCTATCAGTGTGAAGCATATTGTGGGCAAAGGGCAACACTTCCCTTTCTTTTGGTCACTTTTCAGAGTCAGTATCATGCCTCTGAACTCTTGGACACTTCATCAAACAGAAACTTCAGCTTAAGCAGAGTCCTGAGGAGGCACTGAAGTTTTAGAATGGGAAAGAGAAATGCAATCTGACGTAATCTTTGAGAAACTTTGAAACTATAAGTACCAAAAGAGTATTTTTTTTTCCTTTTATCATTCCCCATCACAACTACTGCAGCTGCCACGAAAAAGCCTTTTAACTTTTTTTTTTTTCCTTTTTCTTTGGTAGCAGAACACTCTTTATGAATCAGCAGTGGTTTATTGCTTTTATGACTCAAGAATTTTTCGGACAGGCCCTCAAATTAGGATGGGTCTTCACTCATATCATTCAGGGACAATTCATTAATTTCACTGTCTGCAGACTGATGAAGAACAAGTCTTCCTTCCTCACTATTTTTTCCTCATTAACATTTTGGTAAAGCACATTTGAAAAGTTTCACTAAACTTCCAAAAATGTGGCAGGAAGTCCCATTAAAATCACTGATTTTATTTGCCCTTCTGCATCTTTATCCATGTCTTTGAGAGCTGACAGAGAACTTAATGCTGTAAAAAAGTGTTTGCTCTCTAATCATAAATGTGATAATCTCTCCTACCCAACAGGTAGAATTTTAAAGCTGAGATAAACAGATCTACCACCCCACAGCAGTCATGATCCTGAAGTATGTAACAGTAACAAATATTAATCTGAGTAGAGGAGGAACCAAAAAGCTTCAGTAGAGACAGGTCCTGCTGCTGTCCACGGCACCTGAAAGGTGTGAGTTACAAAAACTCACAAAACAGTTTTCCCTCCACGAAGCTCAGTGTACAAGTGAGGGAACACAAGTGGGACTTCCAGAAACACATACAATTTAAATGTACCAAAAACCAACACAAACCAACACAAGATCTTTCCCATTCACAGTCCAATGGAACCATCCAGAACAGTCAGTAGTATGAAGGCAGAGCAGAGACAAGAGGCAGCTGTACACAAGATACTCTTTGCTTTCCTAACATAACTTAATACAAAAATAATGCTGAAATAGGTATTTAAAAAATAAAACCCCCAAGCCACAGTGTGGGCTTTCTGTATTCCTTCTAGTTAATTTGAAATTTAAAACAAACCCCACAATAAACTGTAAACAAGCAGCATGGTTTGGGTTTGAGCAGAGCAAAGGGGAAGAGTGGGTGATACGAGCACTTACTGGAGAAGGCTACGGAATGATTAATGATTAAACTTCAAACAGCAAACAGATGAGGGACTTGCCCTGTGTCACTCAGGATGGTGTAAACCTCTGTAATAACCATGTGCACTCATTTAATGTCGAAGTCTTTGTTATTTCACTTCCTCTGCATACAGAAGGCATTCTGTACTGATTATTATTCTCTGTGTTCTTCTAGGTCATTATATCCTTTTCTAGAGTGAGGTGAGCAGACTTGGAGAATATATTGAAATGTCAGATCCCCAAAACCATATGGAGATGCATGCTGATGCTTCATCTCTTTTTCAGTATTTCTAACACCTTCACTTTCCTGCCCACCAACTAAGACCAAGCTAACATTTACAGCAAACTACAATCAAGCTTATAATTCTCTTTCAGTTATGGCATTTTTAGAACTACCATGATATATATGAAGGTGTTTTGCTTTTATGGTTGCTTTCCCCTGTGTGCATGGCTTCTTAATGATCAATATTGAATTTCAGCTGCTCCTTGCTGGCCACTGTGGGATGGTAGAACAATGGCCCATGCCATCCTCACTTTTGATACTCTCCATCAGCAGGAAGCTTCCATTCATCTCTTTTCCATCACACAGAAATACGTTAAAGAGCAATCATTCCAGACTCTAATTGCATTGCAAGAAATAGATAATTTCTTCTGACTGTTTTCTAACTTTAAATTAGCTCTCAGTTTTGGAGAATGCAGCTTCTTTTGTCCTGTGACAGGTTAGTTTCTTTTACAACCATTGGCAAGATCTTTGTCACACCCTTTAGTGTGTTTCATGGGTAGAAAATGCAGCTGGTGCAGAGCAAAGCTCTGGAACTAATGAAGAGATACAAATGTTTGTAACACCATAGTGGGGGCCAAAATACCCTGGGATCATGTTAAAAGATGAGATTATTAAAATTAAGTATACCTTCTTATTGAAAAAAATCTTGTAAAAGCGAGTACTTAATCTGAAAGAAGCTGTGCTGAAAATTGAAACATGATTTAGACTAGAAATAGAGTGCAATATTTTTAAATGTCTAAAGAAATCAATCATTCAGACAAATAACCAGCAGCAGTGGATTCTATAAAAGTATCTTTCCATTAAAATTATTTCTTGCAAGTTCTATGTTTTCTATTATGAAGAAAATTAGATTAGTCTGTTCTAATGGTCTTTTATGAGTTGAAGCTAGAGTCTACTTAATGATGTGCTGCTTTATTAATTCTTCTTTTGGTCCACTTGGAAAATGTACTGGAAAATGTACTAACAATCCACTGTTGTACCAGTGCAGGCTGGAAATCTTACACAGATACTAGTTAATTAAAAATAGCAGGTAATAGTTTCTCTGTCTAATTTCACTGAACAAATGTGCTCTGTTAATAAGCATTCCCACTGTGGCATTTACAAACACTGTGCCACTCTATTACAGGCTGTTCTTATATGAAGACTTGGGCCTAAAATATTTACCTGTTCCCAAACCTCCTCCTGCACTCTTTGCCCAGATAACCTGTGCAGCTGACATCCAGAGGCAGAGCTAGCAGCTGGCCACTTCCTGATGGAAATATCCATATCCATTCCACATCCATCCAGAGATCCTCTGATGGATATGGGATGCAGCAGCTGCTTAAAGGAGCCATAGATGTCTGCTCTCATCTCCCTGAGTGATGCTGATAGAACGCCTTTCTTCTCAAATTGCCAGGGGGCCTCCCAAGTGGCCAAGGCAGCCAGCAGAGGCAATGAGAGGGTTTACTGCTTTCAGCCTGACCATTATACAATTATCTCTGTCTGATATACTGTTCCACAATCTTCTCAGCTGACAGACATAAGTCTGTTCGATGCTCTATCAATTGGTGGAGTATTTCCTCCTGTAATCAAATGTCATATTTCTGATCTAGCCAACTTGGGCTTCTACTGAGACCGCTGGCTCCAGCTTTTCCATGAGCCCTGTGATCTCAGTGCATACAGAGATTGTCTCTGCTCTGAGCTCCACAAAAAAGACCAAACGTATTTATTTGGAAGGCATTGGCTACATTTTTTTCCTTAAATATGTGGCCTAGCACATGTCAAGCGATGCCTGTAATGTGTAGTTTGCTGCCTACAGTTGACAGTTTGGAGATCAAATAACGACGTTGAGAGGAGTGCTGATCGCTGCAGACCTGCTTATCTCACATTGCCAGGGACGTGCAGCAGACTCCCAGGCATCCAGCACCACTCCACAGCTCATTAATCAGCAGCCTGCTGCTCTGTGTCTCTGCTACTCCACACCGTCGGGAGCTGTGTTTCCATGAGAGCTCTCAGTGAAGCTGTTCCTAGGAAGGATACAAATTCCCGATTGCAGAATGTGCTCATTGACAAGAGCCCACACAGAGCTCTCTGGATAAATGGATGTCATTTCCCTCAGAGCAACAACAACAAAAAAGTTGTACATGGAAAAGAACATAAACAGATCCCTCTCACCAGCAGCATGATCACTCCAAAAGAAGGCAACAAAACACAGAGGGGCATTTCCAATGTTTCCTAAGATAGATGCTTTTTTTTCCCTCTTTTTGCCAAACAAGAAGAAAAAGAATTAATACTTATAGTTAGAAAAATAATGTAAGCAGTCCAAGACCTAGTTAAACAGAAAGAACAGAAAGTTTTCTTCTAAATTGGGCAATAATGAAAGTGTACCTCTCATACCTTGCTTTGAAAAATAGGTGAGTTACCTGCTTTGGGGAGCACTGTCTGGGACTTTCTTCTGCAGGCTGCAGCTTGGGAAGAAGAAAATGAGGAGTGGGAGGCTTTGCCAGGAATGCATGGGGGCAATAAATATGGGACTACAGAGCAAACACTCATGCAAAAAGAGGGGAGGCTGGGTAAGTGTGATTTGCTTGGCAAAGACTTAGTTATGATCCAAGGATTGAACCTGTTGTGTTCATGGAAAACATTGGAGGACTTTTTGTTAGTGAAGTACAGACACAATGCTGAACTGAATGATGAACCAGGAATTAGCTCCAACTGAATGCAAGGAACAAGGTCAGACAGACCATCCACGAGCACAGAATGGGGGTCTCTTATTAAAATTCCTCTGCTAAATTTCCTTTGGACATCTCACATTTTGGTGTTTCCTGCCGTGATTTGCCACTCTGCAAATAGTTATTTAACAAAAACACAAACCACGTATTTCCATAGAAAGCACCCAGAACAGTCCTTGTCCATACCTGTAAGAATGCTCATAGGTGGGGTTAGATATCAGGGTACTGCTCACCCAAGAACTCTGGGAAAACCCAGTTATGGTGAGGATGAGAAATCAGAGAATTAAGGGATTGTCAGCCGCAATGCAGGACCTTCCTGAGAATGCAAGTCTGCTCCCAACAGCAGCACAGGGGCCAGCTACATGACTGTCAGGGAAACAGCCATCCCACATGGAACACCTGAGCTGCTGTTAGCTCTCCATTCTGACAAAGGCTCAAGGAAAGGCTTTCCATGGTACCCAGTTCATTTGTGAGCGTTAGACACGGTGCCCTTGTCTGATTTGCAGACATTATTCTCCCTGTGGAAAGCCTCTAGTGCATCATCTCCTTCAAGAGAGAAAAGACGTAGGATGTGGTGGGATGATGGAACAGTTGAGAAGATGTAGGAATTTCACTGTGAAAACTATTATTGACCAAGCAATGTGACAGGCAGCCATACCCAACCTCTTGGGGTTTTATTCAAACAGCACCCATCCATTTTGCACACTTGATTACATATTTCAGTTAGGAAAAAAAGGTATCTTCTATTTTAGAGTTGGAAGAAAAGCCATTATTATCTTGCCTTGCAAAATCTACCAGTGGATATATGAAAATATTTCAGCAAGTGACAGTTCATTTGTTAAACGTGGCACAGACAGGATGGGATCCAAAGGAAATCAATTATTCACTCTGATAATTTTCTTATGTATTATTTTTAGGACATCTGTGCTCAGAAATCAATTTAAGTCAAAAGTTTGCCATTTCAGATACTGCAAAGTAGTACAAATAACAACCAAAAAAAAAAGAAAATAAAAGGCAGACAAACTTTTAGGATTTTTGTGTGTTATGTAAGCTTTAGGACTGGTGATGGAAAACACTGGATTAAATCTCAGAGTAAATGGACAGACCTGTTAGCTCTTATTTGAATTTGGCTAATGTTTTTTCTTTCACAATTACTATCTGATTGTTTTTCTAAGACATTTTAATCTTTTTCTTTCAGTTAGTTTAGGTCATTGGCAGCTTTACCATTCTGTGCCTGCTGATGTAATAAGAATTAACACTATCTTTGAATGCTCAATGTTATATTAACATTTCCAATGTACTACTGCAGGAAACACCAGCAAAGTATCACAATCACATTAACCAAATAATTGTTTCCTTCTCATTTGTCCTTTTGACTAGTGACCAAAGCACTTTTTGGACTGTTTATCTTGTATTTCCTATAAATGAATGAGTAGCCTCAGTATTTTCTTTCCTTTTTGGTCAATAGCAAGACACACAAAGCCCACCAGACAATCCTGTGCATTTGCCTACATCCACAAAGTCTGCTCCAAAAAATCCCGGGAGCTATTTCCAAGCTTGTTCCTTGCAACTCTGTCCTCCTGGCAGGAAAACCACTCCTCAATCCTAAATTCTCACAATCTTTCCCCAGTTATGTATGGACATGCAGAACACACCAAAAAGAGCATGTGCTTTTTCTAAAATTGCATCTTGTGCACCTCTGGGATTTTCAGTGATAACTAGATGCTCTTTGCAGTCTGAAGTCCAGCCACCACAAATCTCAGTTGTGGGGGAAATGAGGGAAGGAGTTTAAGCAGCTCCTCACACTGGTTATTATTATCTGGAGAGTGCAAATTCCACGTTAGGAAAAGGAGCCATAAGGAAGGGACAAGCGGGATGGAGCTGAGGGCAGGAGAAATTCACCTCCTTCCCAGCTCTGGGGGGAATGTCACCTTCATCCTGTCTCATCTGCTGAGCCAGATTGGCCAATTTGGTTTTCCTGCTTTTGGGAAATGGAAGAGGCCACTCAAATTCATTATGGTTTGCTGAAACGGAACATTTATTTTTTGACAAGTTGCTCAAAGGCTTGTAATTCCAAGAGGAAATTTTAAACTAAGAGTTTAGTCTGTTCTGAGTGTTATTGTCCAAAATGTGAGCTAATGGCTACATTTGGAACACACCTCCACAAAGGACAGTTTGTCTGATGAGAGGGAAACAAGAGCCTTGATTTCCCCTGGTAGCAACCCAAAGTGTGAATGTGCTGCCAGTGAACGTCCTGAGAGGTCCCTGGCTCTGGGATCGAGCTCTGCTACACCTCTGAGGTGATGATCATTGGTCAGGTAACATCTGCCAAGGCAGCTGCCTGATTTTAACATGGTACACAAAACTCAGCAAAGACATGTGCCACATATTTTCTGGAGACAGAGTTAAGCAAACAAAAGAATACTGAATAGAAATATTTTTGTTTTGAAGAGTTTGAACTCATTGTTGAGTAATGTGATGCAGCCATGTCGTGGCACATATGCTTCCAACAAAAAACCTCAAATCCCTCAAAAAGGCAGAGGAATGCAGAGCATCCCAAATTATCATCCCATGACTCTTAGTGCAGCGTGTTAGAACAGAATATGAAGTTTAGGCAGCAGAATGCTATTTTCAGCAGGCTTGATCAAAAGTCATGAAGCTTCATTTCAACACAAAACATCATCTGTCAGTTCAAAAAAGAGAATGAATGATAATCTTTGTTTAAAAACTGCCAAGGAATGATTCAACACTCATCAACTCCTTCCATTCTCATTAGCAAAAATCTAAACATCCAATTTAGCAACCTTTCTCTTTAGATGATGGTGTGTTACCAAATTCATTTCACAGAGAATAATTGGTAATAATACTCCCCTTCTTTCTGTGAAATCCTGAGGTGCTTCATAAAATAATTTCCATTTCATCTGGAGCATTTTCCCTTCTGCAGTACCTGTGAATCAGCCCAATTGTCTGCCCTTTTGAGAAATCATTACTCTCTAGTGCAAACCATCTCTTAGATGCTTTCATTACTTCTGAAAGCCTTCCCTCCTGATGGATGGAGTGCAATTGAGCACAGATGCTATTTGCCACGAATAGGCAATCCAAACTTCCAAACAATTGCGCAGCACTGAGCTCCTCCAAGTGCACAAATAAGCCTCTCATTGGTTTTAATTTTTATCCACTGGACTTGAAAATCGTTGCCACATGAAAAAATCACCTGAATTAGAAAAGCAGAGAAAGCACTGAATGTCCTGAAACTGCTAAGATGTGTTGATCTTAGCTGCTTTGGAAGGCCTCCTGCAGAATTCCTTGGGGTCTGGAATTTTTCTGCAAGGTACAGAAACAAGATCCACTTTGTGTACACTTGGCGTGAGTTGTCCAAACAGAAACTAATTAAAATTTTGACATTTCAGAGTAGAAGTTGGTATTTAAACAGAAATATTTCCAGAGATCATTGCACTTGATATTGAACAGTGCAATTACTGACATCAGAAATATGTCATTTCCATTGTGTGGATTAGTGTGCTCAGAGCGATGCACGAGGCGTATCAGCAGCACCAAAGAGCAAAGGAAAAACCAAACCACGTGCAAAAATTCTGTAAATATCAAATGCATTCAAAAGCATGACCTTTTATGGACATCCAATAACTTGCATACTTATTCTAAGTTTATGTGAAACAACAAGAAATCAAATTTGGGAGGAAGAAACCCTGAGGGCAGGATTCTTCTTGGCATTTCAGAATTCAGTTTTTTCTTCTCCTAGATAACAGAGAGTGCTCTCTGATTAATTTGCATCCCACCAGAAATTTCCTGCATTTTTCAGTTGAGGAAGGAGCCTCAAAGAACTTATTGTTTAGGTTTCCAGCTCTGCTGTTTTGAGCATTCTGGTAAGGAATTCCTTGTGGTAAATAAATCTTTTGTTGAAATCAATGGATTTGTGTAGATATTGTACAAAGTCTCACAGGTGAAGCATGCCTTGCGTGTTCCTCCTCTAGGAAAAAAATCACACAGGGAAAAAAAAGAGGAAATTACCTAGCACGAGTAAACGATGCCTGTCTATTCAGAATAAGATTTTTTAGATTTTTTTTTGCCTTTGCTATTTCTCTTTTGGAAAGGGAAAGAAGAAAAATGTAACTGGCAAGGCTGTCTATAAATCACTTTAAAGAAGTATGGCAACATTTGGAATACATATGCTTTGCAGTTTTAATGTATTCTGCATATTTTACATACAGGCAAATAACTTTTTTAAATATAATATTGGATGCAAAACTAGACTTCTGTAGACTTCTGAAACTATCATTTTTTATCACATTCTTTGTCCTTTTTAAAGAAGCCACGTGATGAGTGAAGGAAAATACACGATGAAACAACAGTACTTCATCAGGTAAGAAATGTAACTGTGTTAATAACTCTGCTCCTGTCTCTCCACAAACTCAACACCTGCTCTTGGATTCTACTTCAGATAATTTCTGCAACCCTTCCCCTTATCCATTTTCATGTGACAAGCATTTGACAGTGTGTGACTGTCCTCTAGCTATCAGTCAAAAATCTCCTTCCTTCGGAGAGTGACAGCACATCAACCACTGCAAAGCAATCTGTCTGGTCAGTCAAGTATTTTCTCGGGGATTTTTTCAGGAAATCCTATCAGAACCATGCATGCACAACTGTCTGTTAATGCAGGCAGTTATTCATGTTTGGGGGAAAAAAAAGACAAAACCTCAATTACTGAATGCTGCAGTGTAGTGCAATAACCTTCTAACAAGGCACATTTATCATGCAACAGTTTAATATTTAGATATGGTGGTGAGCACATTTCTGAATGGAGATTTATTTCATTCCAAGTTCATCTCCAAACACCATACTTGGATTTTCACACTTTGATAAATCTGTTTGGTCTGACTTTATCCCACTTGTGTCTTGGATTTCCATACTTTGATAAATCTGTTAAGCCTGACTTTATTCCAGAGTGATATGTCACAATTCAGGAGCACTGGTCCCTCCCTAATCAGAGTAGCAAAGGCAGCAGAGATGCTGAGAGGGTTCAGTCATCTCTGGAAGTACCTGCTCTTTAGACAGGTGCTTCTTTAAATTGTTCTTTAAAACACCTTGGAGTTAACCAGAGTGATTGTGGCCTCTTGGCAATCATCTATCTCAGCACCAGCATTAAAAGTCATTTCTAAATTTTCCTATGTGAAGTGACAATCTTTTATTGCCACAAAACTTACATCCTGTCACATTTTTTGGAAGTGTAGGGATGCTGTTTTGTGGGTGACAAGCTCCTGGGGTCAGATTTTTAAAGGCAGAGATACATGTTTGAGTTTTAAGACTCCCTTATCCTCCTGTAACACTTCCTTTAGCAACAGAAGGTAAGAGCTCAGGCACCTCTTTGCATCTGTAAACAGAATTAGAAGTGCTGCTGAGGCCTTAAAGCAGAATGATTAACAGCAGCCCTGTGAGCACTGCATGACTTAAGATTTGCACCCCCATAGTAAGAACAGCTCAAAGGAATGAAAATGCAGAAGCATAATGGAGCAGGCCCTGGTTCCTAATGTGTGCTTCTGTCACAGGAGAGTTAACATCTAATCAGTTATTTAAATTAAAATGTCTCAGCATCAAATATAACTAAATGCCTCAAGCAAGGGTATTTAGCCAGAAAATGCTAAAACACGCATCAAAGAATATTTCAAGCTAAAGGGTATGAACTCAAGGCCCTAAAGGTGAAAAAAAGCTCTGAGTATTGTATGTTTCAAAGCTGAAACCCACAGAGGAGTTGATACATGCCAGATGCTAAAGGGGTGTAAGGTTGGCTCTTGCCTGTAGCAGAGGCATGATGGATACAGGTACAGAAATTTCAGCTGCTGTGTGATTAGGCTACATGTGGAAAGCAATAGGGGGATAAGTTGAGAAGAATTTGTAAATTCAGGATTGACTCAATGATTAAGGCATCTCATCCCTCTCACAAACACCCCAAAAGCAAGAGGAAAAAAAAGTCTTTAGCACAAATACAAACCCACTAGGAATCTTTGATCTCAGCTCCTTCCAAAGCACACATTCAGGAACTCCTCTGTGTGTAGTCAGCTCTTCTAAAGGAGGGCTGAGGCATAACGTGAATAGCAGGGGTCAAGTGGAAAATGAGCTCTGATTAAAACACCTGAAATCAGAATTGTTTATTACCTCAGAGGAAACTGACTGAGATAAGCAGTCCAGAAAAAGACAACTCTGTTTTTACCTGTGCAAATTTACTGTGTAGCAGCAAGTTAGGTTGGAGCAAAAGTGAAGGAAATGGAGTTCTGTAAGGAAAGGGCTGTGCTATCACTGGGCTGTCACTGACCTCCGGGGTGTTTTTACACAGCCGTGGAAATCATCCCTCTCCAGGCTGCTGCAGGGAGGACTGACAATGGTCTCAATGGACTGACAATTGTCTCGTCTCAGGAGTGATGCTGAATATCTGCCATCAGAAGGGGTGGGACTGGGAAAAAAGGAGGCAGGAAGGACTCATGTCAGAAAACAGTGGGTGCTCCTGCAGGACTAAAGCACAGAGTCAGGCTGCAGGACCAAGGGAAAGAGGAAAGTTGTTTCCATAAAAGACGAGCTCATGGCATCTGAATGAATCTCAATCACGTGGAACACAGTTTGGCATATATGAATCTGGGAAAAGCATGAATCTTGTCTTGTCATCCTGTGTAGCTGGGAGAGATTTGTAGTATAACATGAAAAATAGCAAAAAAGGGGAATGTTTTCAGCTCTCTATCTTCTTCTCTGTCTCAAAGGCAGCAGCATGTGCTATGAGCTCCTGGGGCGAGGGCAGGAGCACCAGAGCAGAGCTGTGACACCAACAGGGGCTGTGGGGCAGCGCAGTCATCTTTAACTCTCCAGACAAGATGAGTCATCTGCACCTCAGGCACCTGGCTTTGTGTGTGTGAGAGCCACGGCTGATAAGTACCCAGAGCTGGAGAAGGCAGCGTTTGCAGTGTTAGATATGGCAGCTTTCAATCCTGGTCACCCTTTGTTCTCATGGATGCCTGAATTTTGCCACGAGATAGACTCTGCATGTCTCTATTAGTGGCAGCAGAATGTTCCAGGGGCTTAGGAGGACACAGAAAGGACTTGACAGCCCACAGAGATTGGAGTTTGGTTTGGAATCTCTGACAAACAGAGATCTCAGACAAATCTTTCTTAAATATGCTCTTCTGGAGGGTCAGTCACAGGCAGTATCCAGACTCTAAAGCTCCTCTGAAACAAGAATTGAACAATCCCTGTTCCATCCAGATTCTACATTTTTTAAGAGTGAGGTGAATAAATAGTTAAAAACAGTCTGGACAGGTCAATTCCTTCTTTAGGTGACATCTAACTCCATGAGCTCTGACAAGAGCAGACCTTCACCAATTTTGAGTGGAAAGGATGGCAAGAACTCATTCGATTTAATCTTAAACCAAGATGGTGAGAGAACTGCAAAATAAGTTTTTCACAACCAGTCTGTGTATGTCACTTCAAAGCAAAAGCTGAGCCAAAAGAACCTGACCTGCCTCAGTTGTTTCATGAGCTATCTGCTCTCTCCAGCAGACCATGCCTCATTCTGGGGGAAACTGGATCCCTGTTATTCAAAGAGCATTTCGCTAATGTTTGAACTATAAGGAAACATCGGGACAGGGTTTGCTTGTGAAGTGACAGGCAGTTCAAGAGTCCCTTACTTTCACTAATGATGTTCTGAAGGAAGTCAGGAGGATTTCAGCCTCCTTGCAGCACCAGGCACCAGGAGAAGCTACAGAACCAAGAGACCTGAGAGAGTAAAAGGTAATAGAAAAGAAAGCAACTCTTGCCATCTGAAATTAAAAAAAACCTTCATAAATATGTTTTTCTTCACAAACCAGGAATAAGACAGGGGTCAACAGGGAGTCAGCCAGTTGCCCAAAGAGATAAGGGATAGAGCTGCTTTCTTCCCTGACTCTTGTTTCCTGTCTGTTCTGTGGAACTTTCCCTTCATCCTCTTTGTTGTATGATTAATATAAAGCTGCATGTTTCTTGCAGTAACTAAGTAGATTAGTTTCTTGTGAACAGAACAGCTGCTTTAAAAAGGCCCTGTATCACTCCTGAAAACAGGAGTTAGGCACCTAAGTAACTTCCTAATCTCTGTTGAAAATTTCACCCTTAGCATGCCACACGCTTCTCTTCCCCATCTGCAGACTGGAGATAAGAGCTTCTGAATGTGGCTGCTGCTGACATCTCGGGAATAAGAGAGGTAAAGGGAAAAAACACCCTCAGTAGCAGTGAGCACTCAAGCTGCTACAATGGCAGGGCTGCACTGATAGCATCCTCCTTCGTACACTGCAGAGAAATGTTACTGCTCATCTTATCAGCTCAAGTACACTGATTCTCAGCAGGGCACAGTTTGACCTCCCGTGGCTTGTCTGAACCCTGTGAAAACCTATATATCAAATCACACAAATGAACTGGAGCACATTCCTGCTCCTACCAGGTTCCTATACGCCAAAGAAAATGAGAATTTACTTAAACGGAAAAGCAGGCAACCCTGTATTCTGCAGGACCCGTTATAGGACAGTCTAGGAAAGAGCTGAGCTCCAAGTTCAGTTCCCTGATAAGCAGAGCTGATGTTGAGTGCTGTGTTTACCTTTCAACCTGCCTCTCTCTGTGCAAAGGAACTCAAAAGCACTAGGCTAAATTGTTATGCTGAACCTGAAAGCAAGAGTTTCTTTATGTGCTGAATGAAACCCTGAGCCCACTCGAATTTGGACTTTAAACTACTGTAAAGGTCTAATAGCACTTAGAGCTTATGAACATTTTCTAATCAGTTGTGGATATGTTTTTGCATTGTAGGCATTGATTAGTCACTTGAAGTGTTGGGAGTTTTTTCAGTGTTCATCTCTTAGGAAAAAAACAAGTACTCCATTTGCAATTTTCCAATTTTCCATAAAGAGTCTTGCTGTTTGCACAAAGCAGTTTCCAGCAATTGTCATGTCTGGAGCAGCAGCTTTCCATTTTTACCTTTCATTAACTGAAGCTTTAGAGAAAGTAAAACTTTTTTTTTTTTTTTTCAGTTTAAAATTCATGGATATGAAATTCTGGGTTTACTGCTCAGAAAATGAACACATTAAAATACAGATAGTGGCATGTGCAAAAAACCACATAATTCTGCACAGGCCCTGATATTCTTTTGTCAAATGAGCTTCAGAACCTACCTGGAAGCAAAAAGACTAAATGAAATATGACCAAAAGATTAAACTGTGAAAAATGATATGTATTCTACTATAAATACAATTACAAATGCAACTTAAAGTTATTTGAGCATCCAAACCAGAAAAAACTCCTGAATATGTTTTCTAGTGGCAGAACATCTGTACTGACACGCAGAACTCAAGCCTTGGGTTGATTTCCTTTGTTCCCACTGGCTGTAACAGCAGGCAAATTTTCTTGTAGCCCAAAATGGAATGTCACCTCATATATAAAATCAGATACTACTCAAAACAAAGTTTGCAGTGGAAAGACTTAATAGTAAAGCATTAATGATAACTGTAACCATGCAAATACCAAAAGATCAGGAGCAGTTTTTTATTACTGATTTTCTCCTGTACTTATAAAATATATTTAAACAAGTGTTAGGCCATGTCAGAAGATAGCCTGTGCATCAGAAGGCTCCCCCAGCTGCTGCTGCTGCCAGTGCCCCGTGGAGCAGCCAGGCACAGCAGCCCTTTCCCTGGAGGAGAGGGAGGAGGTGTGGGAAGCACGGCCAAACCTGCCATGTTCGGAGCTGGAATGCATCGAGGTGTGCTTGCAGCTAATTCTTCCATAGCTCGGGGTCCTTTCCTCCTCATTTCCACCTCCCTGAAAGTGCAGTTCAGCAGCTCTGCTGCACACCATGACCATATGGAGGCATTACTCTACCCCCCACTTTTCCCAGCCTTCCTGATAGAGTGAGGAAATTGCTTGACATTTGTATTTCAGCTCAGATTCATTAAAACTGAGAGGGTGATTGTGGACAGCTGCTGGAAACAAAGGTTGATCCTTCCTCACTGTCATTTGTCCTGGCAAACTCTGCACCAAAGATAAACCACACATCAGTAGACTTCAATTCCCTTCCCCTTGCTGAGGAGGAGTCACCCAGCACTCACAAACTTCCCAAGGTGGATTCTTTATCTTGGAAGTCTATTAGGAGCATTTTTTTTTTTGCACTTACAAAGCATTTTACAAGGTGAAAAACAATCACCTATAAAGGAGGTGAAGCCTCAGGAAAACCAGCCTCCATAACTTCTCCAATATACCCCTCCAAATGAACTTTGGACTTTTCCAAGCATCCCTTCACAGAACCTGCCCTGGCAATGCAATGGCAAGAGGAAATTTACCTAAAACATTCTCCTAAGGAGCAGAGAAAAAAAAATGGGTTTTGAGTGACAATCAACTGAGCTGCAGAGCTCCCTGTTCTTTGTCATTTCTACAGCCAGATCCTTGAGGGTTTTTCTTTTTTTTTCTTGTACAATTTGATTTATTCATTCTATTTCTGTGTGACATGTTTCTACAAGCCTCATTACACGGCTATGGAGAAAATACTGCAGATGAATTTTTGTTATCTGAAAAATGAGAATGCTTCCCATGCTAAATGGTTCAAGGTTTGTTAGGTAGGGAAGTCATTATGTAAAAAGAACTCTCTTGCAAGAAACTCCAGCTTTCTGACACCAGGCTCTTGAAGTTCTACAGCTAATGAAGGATTCTACATAACGATACTGGACCTGCACATCCTTTTGGTGAAATATAAATAAGCAAGAAAAAGACCCATAAGGAAATTTTCCTTGAAACAGAAATGCATAAAAGTAATTGATTTATTTGACCTTTGAGTTTCTTAAATTTTTTTCTTCCTCAAAGGATTTCCTTAAAATTAAACCTATAATGCTGACTGAAGTAAGGATGATTACAGTTTATAATCCAGAGTGCTCCTGTACATCTGTTTTGAAGTGCTTCAGAAGGCCAGACCCCAGGTGAAGCTCACACTGTAGGACTCAGATGTCCACATGTTGTTTCAGAGGTACCTTCTCAGATCCTTGCTTAGCAAGCCGAGCATAGAAAGCACCACACATATCTATTGAAATACAAATATATATATTATACTATACCCATAGCATACATATGTTATATATATATAACGTTCTATATGTAATATATAATCTATTTTTTACATATATATAACATATATATTTGAATATTCTCAGCATCCAGGACTCCAGCACACTCACACAGCACAGAGATCTGCTTCTACCCCTGCCATGCCAGTGCATGTGCACACACACATGAATACCTGCCTCAAGCCTGTTAACTATTGGCCATTTTCAGCCAGTTCCCACTTAGGCTCTATATGTAGCAGAAACAGATTAAAATTTTGTTTCCAGGAGCAAAGCTAGAAAAACCTCTCAAAATTACAAATGTGCCTCACTGCCAACCCTTGAGCTGGAGCCTTCAGTACTGAGGGAGAAGGAAGACTGAGTCCTGCTCTTTTATTTTCCATGTTACACCTGCTAATTTGGAGAAGTCCTGGATATTTTGGGGTCTACTTAGCTTCATTGTTTTGCTTCCTATATTAACAGAGCCAAGTGTTTTTGTGAAATAAATGTGCACGTGGAAGAAGTTTATCTGAGGACTGCATGCATTATTTGTTACATATGCACACACCAGTTTCATTAGAACTTACATTCATACTGCAACAAGCTATTGCTGGTTTTATTCTGCCTTTGCCTAGTGAGTAGATGTTCTATTAAAATGTTCTTTTTTGCCCATTCTGCAGATGTGACCTTGGTTGTGTTTAATGACAGATCTTGCAGGTTAAGTAAAGCCTTTCATTTCAAAGCACCATGTGAAATCTCCTCACCTACAAGGAGAAAATGTCCTGTATTCCTGTATGATATAAATAACTTCACATCCATGCTTTGTGAAGCATTAGCAGAGCTGAGGTTAGTCAAAATCCTGTATTCAGTGCTCCCCTCAGCCTTTCTGAGTCAGAGAGAACGAAAGAGAGATATACCCAGAGAGCCAAACCAGCAGATCAGAAATTTGTGCTAGAAATCTGTCACCAGGACTGCAGGCTTTGCGCAAACAGCACAGCAGTCAGCAGCCTGGGCAGCCCAAAGAGCAAGCAAGGTCACTCAAGGAGCTAACACCACAGACCAAAAAACTGCTAGAAGAAGATAGCAATTGCAGAAAGCAGATTTAAATAACACAGAGGTCACAGGGTACACTGCTGCAAAGCCCCAGGACTGCCACCAGCAGGGCTCCGTTTAGTCACTAGCCAAGGAGTTCAGGAGATTGGAGGGCTTGTGTCTTTGCAGATGGAACAGAAGCTGCCCGTTCATCTGAATGTTAAAAAGTTGAGGTTTTTTTTAAATTGCTACATGGTGGCCAGCAGGCCATGATCTTAGCCACCATAGTAAAAAAAATAAATTAAAAAACCTAACATTTTTTTCTCACGTCATCTTTATCTTGTTCATAAAAGCAGTGCCTCTTTGAGAGTGACTTGTATTTGGCCTTGGGAGAAAATGAACAAATGGGTCCCCCACTGAGAAGCAGCAGAATGTGAGATGCAGTGACAAAGTTGTTTTCAGAGGCTTCACGAGGTGTCTTTCTTCCTTTTCTTCTCTTGGCAGTACCAAGAGAACTGGGAGCTCTCCCAGTCACAAGAGATGAATGTAGGCAATGCAGCAGATGTGCTTCCTGAAGAACTGTGTGTTTCCTCGTGTTGCTTATGGAATTTATCTCCAAAATCACATGGAACTCCATCAGCAAGGCCCTGCTCCTCACCGATGCTGTACAGAGAACAACAGCTCATCAGTGGCTCATCCATCCTAGCTGCCTCATGAGATGTTTGAGACTGGAGCTGGAATTAACTTGTTACAAATGTGGGTTTATTGGATAAAAGAGCTGATTTGAAAGCTCTGTATGATTGATTCTACTGAGGCAGTAATTGTGTTCATTACTCCCTTTTGATGTAGGAACATAAATTCTCTTTCTTACTTGGAAATTACTTTTCATTCAGATACCAGGCCCTCACCTTCCTATGAGGACAGAGTAACTGAACAGAGCAGTGGTCGTGAGACCACATCAAATAAAGAAGAAGATACTTCTAAGCTCTCAGTTGGTAAATGAGAGATGTCTGGTTTGAGATGAACACTATTCTTTTTTCCTTAACAGGTGGTAATGCCAAAAAATCTTGATAATTTTTTTCTCTACTGTTCAAATAACTCCAGAGTCATTATTGAAGAGAGAAGATCAGAAAAATTGACAAAAGCTGCAAGAAAAACTAATTTTAATACTGAGGCTTATGACCATCACACTTTCAATCAGTCTTTCCATGACCACTAATAATCAAGTAGTAATTGTCTAGATTTTTGTAAATGAAACAGGTGTGCAATGGTATAATCATATATTATCTGATACATTTGCTTGCTTTTCTTTCTCAATCACTGACAGACACACTGAGCTGACAGCTGCTGATAAACCTGTCTGTCAATTTGAATTAATCAAATTTTCACACAGATAACTGAAGACTTCCACACACTATAAGAAAGGGCAAAGATATAGGTAATTTCCTTGATTCAGCACAACTTGCCCCTTTCCTCATTTCATTTTAGCATTTCTGCAGAATTATCATAGAATCTGTGCCAACCAAAGGCTACTCCTCTTGCTTGCACCCAGTTGTACTGGCAGCACAGCTGCAGGCAGATGCAGAAACCAAACTCTGCCCCTGGGTTTTAGGACAAGATCACTACGTAATTTCCATTGCACCAACACTTTGTCCATTCTGTTTGGAAAATATGTCAAACTGGGCCCTGAGGGGTCAAAAAGTTTAGCCCCAGTTCTCAAAGGAGTCTGAATATGCCAATGACTTCTCACAGTTCTGTCTTTGCCTTTAGGGGATGCTTCACCACACACGTGTTTATAGTTGCCTAGTTTTACCAACTTGCTTATTCTAGTGGAACATCAGGGAAAACAGCAGTTTAATTTAACATCTCTGTTTATCACAGGCTTAGCTGTGTTACAAGACCTTTCCAATTTCAAACTGAGTGAAACAAATAAAACATAGGTGCCAGGTTCATTAGCATTTAATGAATAACAAATTAACTTGCCTCTGCTAGTAATCTGAACTTGTCTTACTCCTGAGTTTTTCAATTATGTTATCTTCTTTCATGCAAATTAAAGGACTACACAAGCACAATTAGATGTGGCAGCTACAAACAACTGGAAAAGAGCTCAACAAAATAAATTACAAAACTCTTCTTTATTCCAGCCGAGCGTGTATCAATTCAGATAACTGGCAGCTCTCCTCAGCTTTTATCTATTGCAACCCAGACAGGAAATAGGCATTAGGTTTGTCTTTCTGTGGGAAAATAAGCTAGCACTTGTTCCTCCCCTCTTGCATTCCCTCTCCTTCCCCACTGCTCATGAATTCAGCTCCTAGCTATTGAACTGATGCACAGCCTTGTTCCCTGTTTGACCCAGATCTGCTCACTAGCATCCATAAATATACATCATTTTGCTGATCTTAATGAATTCTCCTTTTATGACATTATTTGTCTAAGATACTCAACATTTTTCTTGAATTTCAGTTATGTTTGCCTTTAGCATCTCAAGCTCCTGCTATCTTCCTTCAGAAGCCAGCTGCAGGGCAGCAGAAAGCTACACCACAGGGAAGCTTTAAACTTAGATATTTTTCCATCCCCAAAAAATTTTAACTGCATTTTTCCCTGAAACCTTGTCCTATCTGTTCAGAGGCAAGCTGTTCCATAATTTTGGCTGTCATTTTTGAATGATGCTTTAATTATGAATGTCATGTTCAAAAATGTTTCCCTGATCTTAAGAAGCCAGTGGGTACTTTTTACATTTAACTCCCTCTGATGCAAGGAGAAAACAAAATGTCTACAATTAACAATAAGCATTGCTTCAAAATGACAGGTTTTAAACATTTTAATAATAAAATGCTCATTTATATTTAATAGCAAATTCTTCAAAAGAATCTAAATAATTTAGTCAAAATCCACTGCTGATTTCCCTTTGCAGGTGAGGCAAAGCACTTGAGCCTCTTTTGTTAAATTGTGCTGCTCACAGATGCTGTTTGGCACCTCTGAAAAGTAGAGTGTCCAATAAGCTGAACCATTAATCCCACTAAGGAACTCAACTGACGCTCATTTTGGTCTTTCTATTTCTTTCTTAGGCAATTCTGCCTACAGAGCTCATGAAAATTTCGTGGGGCAGGGTTTACCTGACAATATTTAACAGCTGGCACCTACAAAGGTTATATACAGCCAGAGGAGAACACTGCAAAGAGGATGCTCTGAAAAATACACCGTGGTCTTGCTCCCCACCCAGAGTTTTCCTCCCCAAAGCTCAGCTCTTGCACCCCATGACTAATGAAGGCACAGCTGATAAAACACGCCCCTGAGCAGAAAATGGGAGATCCTAAAATATGTCAATAAGAACTAGGTAGAATAATTCACAGATTACAGTTGTGGGTGAAACAATTAGACAACAAAACAATGGCTGAAGTTTCTGGCATTAAAGGATCAAAAAGTTGTGCTTTGGCAGTTCCTTGTTGGGGTAACACAATGCACCTCTACTTTGGGGTTAAAAAGTAGAATAATCTATCCAACAGGTGCAGACCCAAGAAACTGCCCTCCATGTGCCACCCATTTCAGTCTACAGAAAACTTTGTCCTTAAAAGCTTGCAAAAATACTTCTGACAGTGCAAAATTCACCCCTAAAAATCAGTTGGGTTCTTACTGTATTCTTTCAAGGGGACTGGAGATTCTGTCGGTGCTCTTGTGATAGTGAGATCTGCAGAGAAGCTGACCATGTGTCCAGCAGGTCTTGGTAATTTTAGGGGTTAATTAGACTTCCACAGCCAAGTAACTTGAGAAGCAAAAGTCAAGATCCTTGGTGTCTGGAGTTTAACTGTTTGATATTGAGGCAGTGCTGACCCTCTCCCCAGGCCTTAAAACAGGCCACTGATGAAATTAATGCCTCAGAGAACACTGCTGGCCCCTTCTGCACCCTAGAAATCAAGCAAAATTAATACTTTTCTTTTTTTTCCTAAATTCCTGCAGTATGTTCTAGGTAGGCCAGTGAGAGACACTGATAGAACAAGGAAAGCAGGCTGATTCAACATGGAATTAATCTTTGAAAGAAGGGGATCTGGAAGCCTTTTCCTTTCCCTGTCAGCAGTAGTCACTGGTATAACCAGGGGTAAGCGGGCCATAAAGAAGCTGTGACTTCTTTGGGGAAGCATTTTTTCAGACAATCTTCTCAGCAGTTTATGTCTGCCTCGTACTTAAATACACATTTAGGGCACTGCTACATCCGTTATAATTTCCAAACCAGTATGGAAAGTGATTTCACAGCAGGAAGAAAACTGTGGAATCTGCAACCCAGTGCAGAAGCACACTGAGCTGTTGGTTTGTTTTTTGGTTGGTTTTTTTTTTCCCTCCTGTAATATCTCATTTCCTTTCATGCTGTAAGGTTCAGCAAGAACAGATGTGAGATGTTGTGATCGCTGCTTTTTCTGCAAGGAGAATAGTTTAATGGTTCTGTATCGCAGGCAACAGCTTCCCACGCTTCTTTCTCTGATCTTAGCAAGGTTGCAAAATATCTAAGCATAAAAAAAAAAAAGTATTTTGATGTTTGCAGCCTTCTTCACAGTTTTTTGTTTTGTACTGATTAGCAAAAGCAGCAAGTTTTTATCTTGATTTTTAAGTGTAAATTGGAGCATTGGTAGCATAGGAAACCATGAGCAGAGAAGTAAGCTCTGGGAATTTTTAATATTATTAAAGATTGCAAAAAGTAGGAGACACCACACAGGATGTAAAAGATTGAAAGTACTTTTCAAATGAGGACAATAACAAAACCCCTTCAAAATGAAGAGAAGAAATTAAAACAAAGCCTGGAGAGGGGGGGAGGAGGAAGGAGGGGTCTTTTAACCTGTGAGTGTAAGGAATCTCTGAAAGGGGAACCCAGAGGCATGACACAGGACCAACCAGCACTTTCCTGGCATTATTCACATCAGTTGTGCTGCTTGTTGGCTTTCAGAGAGTGGGAACCTGCTCTAAGGACATCCCAAGTGTTTGTTAGGAGTCACAGGTGTCCCAGCCCACCTTCAGAGACTGGATGACACTTGTGGTTCAGAGTATGAACACCTATGGTCCTGCCAGCTTCTACAGACAGAACCCACCACCTCAAAAGTGCTCATAACAACATCAGCTTGAATGTGGAGCCCTTCTATTGTGTCTTGTTTCATCTGGAAAAGCACAAAATCTTAAATCTAGACTTGCATGCCAACTTAAAAATTGGTTTAAATGAACTTTGGGTACATGCATGCACACAGGAGCTGTACACCCACTGCAGGTAAATTTCAGTGTCCACCAAGGGCAGAAACCAAGATTTCATTTATAGTAATTCCCTGCAGAAAACATCAGACCTGGGAGTGCAGTGCTACTGCTCAGTGCCTCATGTCAGAGCTGAATTGGGTCTGTGACCATCTGTCAGATACAAAGCACAGGAGCAGAATACCCCTGATTTTTTGCCCTTTCCTAGTGATGGTATCACATGTACCTGATAATGGCTCTGCTCAATCCAGAGCTGTTATCCTGTTAGCTGCATACAGGAATAATCACATCTATGTGACTGTCTGCTTTATTTTTAAATGCATTTGTCATTCTCAATAATCAGAACAGAATTATAAATTATGAAATGTTTCTAGCAGCATATTTTAGTTTCAATTTAGTTGATCATGCTGATTTAGTTTTAATTCAGTGCAATTGAAGTTACATTTCAGATTTTCCATCAGTGACTGAAGTCACACTATTTTTGCTGATTTCCCATCCCCATTCTCCATCACAGCCCTATGCTTTCAGTACATTCTTTTTCTTGTATCACATTGATTTACAGCTTACTTTGGGGAATGCTCAGTCTTCAACATTGTGTTTAAATTATGAGGTCGATTCAGATATATTCCTCACCTAGAAATTCTCTTGGCTTCAGCAGGAATTTGCATGTGCAAGGAATGCAAAAGTACACCATGTTCATAACCAACACAAAGAAAAAAATTACAGCTCTCTTACAGGGCATTTCCCTGACTTTCATCCCATTCCAATAGAATAAATTGATGGAAATTATTTTTTACCATTTCATTTAAATTCTATTAAGTGCAATCTTGCATATTTGAATAGTTTCATTAACTATTTTGAGAAACATCACACAAATATATTTGTTTCTTGGGAAGTGTAATCTTGGAATGATATTTCCTGTTTTACACAACTCTTTAGAATTTTGATGCATTTCAATTGACTTTTCAATTCGTATCATCTTTTGCTTCTTTCTGTGTTCTTTTGAGAAATGTTTCTTCGCTTCTGCACTTTTGACTTTTGTACCTATTGAATTTGGTTTATGAGTACATTCCTGGTAGATCTTTGGCCTTCATCAGAGCCTTGAATTTGATGGAATTTCCTCAAAGCCAGCTAACACACAGTTAATCATCCCACAATCAGTAAGAGAATTCAAGGCAAGAATAACTCGAGATTTGTATGAAAATCAATGGAATAATGGAGCTCTCACTGGTAACTTTAGTTTTGCTTTCTCTAACATTTTTCTCATTAGAAATCTCTCCTTGCCACCTGCAGTCTAGAGGCTTTAGACTTCTGTGAGCAGACATGGATATTTGTGCATGCAGGGAGGAGAAGTGGGAGCAGAGTGGTCTCTGCCCCCCCATCATCCAGCCAGCATGGGCTACAGCTACAGTACCACACTTCACAGAGCTTTGGCTGTTTCTGTGAAGTTTGTAGGCAAATGGCAATGGAGAGGGAATGATGAGCGCCAAGCTCCATAAAATTCTTCTCAAATACAACTCAATTTCCTTCAGTGATGTAAATTCCTCTGCAGGGGCAGGCTTGCCAAATCATTTCCTCCATCAAGGCATTGCTTCAGTCTGTGGGGTAACAGCACATACAGAAGAACTCTTTCACTTATTCTTCTAAAGGTAGTTGAACAGGAAAGGACCTAAAATAGGCTGGCTTAAGAGCTCATTTCAAAAAATAATTTTAGTGCAACATAAACTACCAAATACAAATAAAGTACTACTCTTAAAAGTCACGTGTTTTTTGGATTTTCTGCATACCAAAAGCACTTTTGTGCCCACTGAAAGCACTTTATCCAAAGAGACACTGGCAATTTGTCTCCATTCCTTATACTAAGAAAGATTTAAAAATTCAGTTGGCTATGAGCAACATAATTTTGAGGAGCAGAATTCAGCTTTGAGGTAGAAATTCCACAAATATTTATGCAACTTCTTTGTTTTCTTCTTTTATTCTTCTATGAAGAATTTAATTCTATTTTCTATTTTTCTACACAATTCCACTGACAATACTCTGTAATATATCAGCAAAAGCCTCGGAAACAGACACAGAGATTTTAATCACAAAGCCTTAAGAATTTTTCCTAAAAAAACACCACCATTTTAAAACAGAGTGGTATTTTTTTATGTAAAATAATGCAAAACTGTAAAGCCTATTACATTCCTCTCCTTTCGTTCATCCATTGTACTAGCTGGAGTAATTTACTCAGGGAATTAAGTGTAAAGTTCAGGTGGGGAAAGACCAGATTCAAGTTCTTAGTATGACTTACAAGTTTGTGTTTGGTGAGCAAAGCGGCACCACGTGCCACAGTCCACCCCTCCGAGCTGCTCAGTGCTCATTTTGAAAATGTTTTTTCTTTCAATTGTCTCAAAATTTATTTCCTTATTCGTTCCATGCTGATGAAAGGCTCTGCAAAGCAGCAGCAGTAAAATGAAGCACTCACAGGGTTTTATATATAAACAGCTGGAAAATGAGCTAAATGGAGAATTGCATATGCACTCTGCAGAGACTGAAATTTTAAAGTGAAAATGATGCAGTTCAGGGAAAACAGGAAAGTAGCCATGAATAATGGAATTAGGTGAGATACAGTCAAACCTCTCATTCAATTTTTATCTTTAAATCACTAAAATTATTTCTAGCAGTAATAGTGTAGGAAATCATATGCTGTTTCAGCAATCCATTCGTATTTAATTAAACTTATAAAGTATAAGTCCCAAGTTATCATTTTTGCCTTTTTGATTCATGCTATGGTTCATTTATTTTAATGCCTTTGGGAGTTTTGCCAGTTAATAATGGAAGAGGCCATTTTATTATGAATTGCTTCTTGCTTTTCCCTCCTATGTATGTATTTATTTAGTTCACAGTGAAGGGAATTTTCACATTTCAGAGGGGCTCCAGCAGGCAGGGCCCCTGCCAGCTCTGGGTTGCAGCAGACAGTGGGGCTCAGAACTGATAATGTCAAACACAGGGAGACAGTTCTCAGATGGGTGGATCTGGGTGTCCGTGTGCTGATCTTTGATTTGTTTGCTAAAATGTGCTTCTGCCACTGATGTGCCACGACCTATCAACATCTGCAGGGAAGTTCTCGCTGGCGAGGCACCATCCCTGCAGGATCTGCAGTCAGCCAGTGAAGCTCACTCGTGCTCTCTGCTCATAAAGTATTCTTCCCCCTTGGGGGTTTCTAAAACAATGCATTTCTAAACCAATACTCTTAACGGCAAGATGCACCAAAAGCAATGTTTTCCTTGTTTGGTTTTTTTCCCAGAAAAACTAAATCAATGTTCATCAGAACAAATACAGTGCTACCAAAAAAAACCCCTCACAGACATTGTTCCAAGGACAGGACAGGGGAGGGAGAGGAGGAAACAAACAGCCTCTATCTTAATTGACTGTATAATGACTCTGATAGTAGGAGATACGGTGGGAGAAATCCTATAAATATATTTAACACCTAGAAGACAATATAGGCCACCTGGTGTCCCACACAGAAGGAGGAGGGACCACAGTGATAACTTCAGCAGCCAAATCAGAGCTTCCTGCTGTGCTTCCTGTTACTATAAAATAGAATTTACATGGCCTAGTAATCTGTCTGGTAGATACATTTTCTCAGCAATATCAATAAAACCACAACTTTAGTTGTGTTCCAGAGAGGCCTCTGATTGTGCTTTGTGGCCATTTCTTATTTCCATCTTTGTACATCCATGCTTCAGCATCTGATTTTAACATACCAGTAAAGAATATTGAAAAATTCATCGTAACATATTTCACTTGGCAATAAATGTGATTAAATTGATACAATGTAGAAACCCTTATATTCAGAAGATCTGAGGATAAATTGTCCTTCCCTGGATTCTACTCTGTGTTATTCAGGAGTTCTGATACCTGATGATTGTTTTCCTAAGGCTTACAGTTAAAACTGATCTTTTGTCTTATTGGCCTTTAAATAATGATAATTTTAAAAAATGTTTAGACCAATCAAACCTATGCTTTCATTTCACCAAACATTCATGAACACTAAATATTAGAAAATAATCCAGCAGAAAAGTTCACATATGAAATGATCACTGGTGCCTACCTATATTTCACTTTCCTTTAATGACATCCATAAAACTATTCATTAATTTTTCTTTTATTTTCCTGCTTTCCATCAAGCACAATGGCTTTGGGCTCTTTCCATCTCCAGCAGATACACTGAGATCTGCCAGACCTGAACCTTTGATTTGGTGAAGCATTTATACCTCCACCAGTGGCACCTGAACCACGGCCACCATCAGTCACGGCCTATGCAGCAACACGAGGAACACAAAAGGCTTGGGGAAGCTGGCAGGAGAGAATTGCCTCTAGAAAATAATCATCCAGACTGCGGTGTAGGGATTTCTGACAGGAAGAGCTCAGCTATTCTCCATGCCCTGTAATGGGCTTGCACACAATTACCTGCGCATTCACTGGCAGCCTCTGGAGCCTGGAATAGGAATGGCACCACCAGAGAGCTCTGACGGCTGAGGAGATCCAGGAGATCCTAAAGCTTTGGATTTGCAAACAAATCCCACGTGTTGCTTTGATTTGTTAAGATTTTCTAAGCTTTTTGATGTTTACATTCTTGTAACAAACTTTCTTACACACTTTCTGTAAATAACTTATTGTTTTACATTTTTTTAGAGAAGAAATTTGATGCTGTTAGTTTGTCCAGTGTCATTGGAGAGGTGGCACTTTCACCCTCCAACCCACTGTCACTTTTAAAAATCTATAAATGTAGGATCAGAAAATAAACTTCCCTTTTTTCACCTTGAAAACAACAACGCCTGCGCATCGTGCTGTTTCGTGTCCTGCAGCCAATGCAAAGACTTGAAGCACCTTTCATCCCTCTAAGGCAGCAGGCTCCTGTCTGTGCAATCCAGCCCCCACGGAAACAATCGCCTTGTGCGCCGTCCGTGGGCACACACAAACACCCAGGGATGGGAGGGTTACAGCCCCGCGGAGACGCAGCTCTCACTGCACCTCTGCCACCCACGGCCTCTGACTCTTCTCAGGTGAACTTTGGGATTTATCCAACGTACTTTTGGAGCAGACACAGACAACCTAACTGCCTTGGAATATATTTGTCTATGCTGCTGCTATAAAGGCTCCAAATTCAACTCCCTACAGGGATTTTTAACTGCACCACTAAAATGTAAAAGGGTTTTTTTCCCCTAGTAACAGCGACTACAATAATGACTGTTGAATTTGGTTTTGATAATGACAGATGTTTCAAAGAAACTAGGAATGCTTAATGCTATTTTGGTGCCATATCCCAGTTTCATATATGTAACCTATTTTGAAATTTGTTAGCAATAAGACTGGTTCCTGCAACATAAGATACAGCTTTTCTTATTACAATAAATAGATTTTCTGTATGGCATCAGATTCTGTCTATAAGTTGCTCCAATTCAGTATCTTTATTTGAAGCATTCAAAAAAAATATTTAAATTTTTGTGGTGATACATAATCCTAATACATGGAGAGACAGATGAACATAAGATCAGAAGAAGGGAATTTATTCAAATCCCTGGCTAGGTACAATTTGTTCGCTCCCTGATGCTATTTTATGTGTGGTTATAGAGATGTGGTTGAATAAAGTGACAAAGCATTCTATTTTGATACAATGATGGATAAAAACACTACTCTTTTTTTTACTTAAAAGTGCAATTTCCTTTTTTGAAAAAGCACAACACCTACATGGTGTAGGAAGAGAGATTACAAAGTTCCAAAGAGAAGAATACTGAACAGACTGAATAAAATAATCAAATAAATAATTAAGTAATACTGGATTCTGATTATATTTAGAAATACAACAATGGAGATATGGGTACCAAGGCTACTTATTTTTTTAATAGTTGAATTCTTTTAAAAACCTGTTCCTTACCTTCTACCCCTCCTTGCTTATTTCCATCTTTTTTACTGGAATTAAAATACTCTGACTTATAAGGAGTTCAAGAACCCCTGTTCATGTAATAGATTTTGGAAGTTACAGAAATAGGCAGCATATCTGAATGCTCCCAAAAGTGTTCAGATTCGTAAAGCAAATGCTGAAGGTTCCACGTGGGTTTTAATTACAATATATTATTGGATTTCCACATAACTCAATTTGCCACTTCCAACCCGAATTGTGCTCTCTATGTCTTTAGAGCACACAGCCCACTTCCAACTCCTGCTTGCCAAGGAGGGGCACCGGAGTCACCTCGGGGGCACAGATGTCAGCCCTCAAATGTTCTGAGCTGCACCCAAAAATAGAAAACCGCACTTACATGCACGGAGCTGAGACACAGCAATGAGCAGTGGGCAGCTCTCCAGAGCCTCGTGTTTCTTTAGAAGCCTGGGTTCACTCCACTCTTTTTGGGTCTCTAAGTTTCTGGCTGGAGCAAACTATCTGTTGTGTTTCCCTCCTGAACCAGCAGCAGTGAAATATTTTCAAAGAGAGTCTTTTTAAAGAACAATTGTGGAGTTCTATCCATGCCCTCCAGTGATATTTCCACCGCCCAGCAGCTACAGCATAGAACACAGAGAGCAGGATGAGATGGCAAACTAATGGCAGCCATTTGAGTAGCCTCTGAATAATTAATAAATTAGATCTATGGAAACCATTTAGAATGTCTCATTAAGCCGATTAACTCCCCTTTCCATGAGCAAACACTGGGTGTTCTAACAGAATGGAAGGTAGGAACTAGTAGATAAATAACCAGTAGTAGAAGAGCTGAGATTTTTTTTTTTTTTGCACAATTGCCAATCTAGAGAAAAAGTGTTACTTGAAAGTCTCAGGGAGGACTTTCAAAAATTGATGTGACAGAAAATTAGCATGAACTATTCGGGAAAAAAGATAATCTGATTATATTAAAGTGTTTGTGACAATGGAGCTAATAAGAACACTATCTAATTTGTACAGGCTATAAAACACAGCAGCTGTAAATTAAAGCTACAAGTATATCTCCAGCTCTGCTGAGGATTTAGTAGCTGGGCACAGGCACAGCGGATTAAAGCAGGGCCCCTCAGGAATAAACCTGGCACTTCCAGACTGGGAAGAGCACTGACAAGAGAGGATGCTTCAGGTGGCATTTTATCATCTGTCTGCCTGTGTAATTTCAGCATTCTTACCATAGTGTTTATTGCATTTTAAGTGATTAAAGAAATAAACTTCACACACAAAATAAACTGTATCTCTGAGTACTTAATGAGACTTTCTAAACTACTGTCATCTCCTTTGTCAATTTAAATGTGGACTGGCTGCAGAGGAATTAGACATTTTATGGTGTACTAGAATTAAATTAATGATGATTATTTGGTGATGTAAAATTAATGCATTTTAATCAGCTATTATTAGTGAATCCATTTGCGTGCTATTCTTTTCCTCAAGTACTAAACGCAGAATAAGGATGCAGCAGATTAAAATTTTGCAAATAATTGAGTCTATTACATAATATGTTTTCATCTACACCTGGAAAATTTCAAGGGTAGAGCAGTTTATTTTCTCGGTGCACAGAAGATGATTACAGAAGAACCTAGAAAGAGCACTGGTGTCTGAATGCAGCCATGTTCTGTGGCCCTATTCACTTAGCAGCTTTTCCCAGGATAACTGAAATTCACATTGCATGTTCTTGACATGGTCCACATGTCGAGAAAAAAAAAAAAGCCCCTTAAAATCCTTCCAAAACCTGCATCATCATGCTGGGGATGTTCTAAAATGGCTTGCAGACACCAAAACCTTGGAAACAACACCAAACCAGTCTCATAACAAGGATGCGGATATGTAGATTATAAATCATGCTCTTTCCTAGCAGTAAGAACTATTCCTAAGAATTTAGAAGCCCTAGCAACATTTTCAATAATTAGATATTCAATTATTTTAAAATTAGCCAATGATCTTAGCTCAGCTCTCTTAGCTGCTCAGTGGTAAAACAGATTTTCAAATACAGGGTTGGGTTTTTTGCTCCTTTAAATAAGTCTCCAAATTTATGCTATTTGGATAAATAAAAAGATGTACCTATTTTCAGCAGGCATTAGCACAAGAAAGTTTGTGTCTTGCAGAAGACCAAACTCCGCAGTCGTAACGGGTCCCCTCCAGTCATATTTATAAATGAATCTCCAAATTATTACTTTTATTGTCCCTGATGAGTGCTACTTTGCATTCCAGTTTCTGTTATTTATAGCCCAAAGCCTCAGGGAGTGAGTACAAACAACATATGGAAGATCTACCAACTCATGCATAATCCTTCAGCTTGACTTGTGCTTCCACAGGGATTTGGGTACTAATACTGAATTACTTCCTTATTGGTCTGGAACCCTCTGAAGGCAATCCCCATTTTTCAAACCATGTGATCTTTACTCAATGAAGGGGGAAGAAAAGGTATGGAGCACAAGCTCAAGTCATCTTGTTTAGCTGGTTAAGAAGCTACACAGCACTAATGTTTTCCTGATATAACTAGGAAGGTTCTCATGTCACCTCAACCAGCACACACAGGGTGAATTTGATGTAGTTTTGGGACCAGGCTGCAGTCCCTGTTCAGATGATTTGCACTGGTCTGATAAAGCATAAAGCATACAAAAAGCCATTTTTTCAGGGCTAGAGAAACACTCAGAACAACAAAAGCGGGTATTTTTTCTCCTTTAGAAAAAAACACCTGGAGTAAAGATCATGGTGAGACTGTCCCTGCCCTTTTGTAATTTCTCCCAAGTCACTCGACCCACAGAGTTACACACAACACCGGTGTCCCAGAGGCATGGGGAACATTTTGCACCTGCTCATTGCACCTGGGGCTGCCTCGTTCAGGACGGAAAGAGAAGGGGCGTGCAGGAAAGCAGGAAGAGGCACCTGGATGAGGAGGCCAGCTGAACTCAGGGAGATTGACCCTGCACCCTCCAGGGGCTCAACACCAAGGGCTTGTCCTGGCTGGGAATGCTGAGGAGGAGGATGCTCAGGCAGGAGGATGCTCAGGCAGGACATCAAGATGGATTATCGCTGGTGGCTCTTGAGAAGAAACACTGGCAAGACTATGAGCTATAAGCCAAAAATCTCTTTTCTCATTCTCAGTAAAAGAGAATTAATACTCTCAGTGGAAGATATAAAATATTCCTGTCAAAGAGAATATGATTTATTGTACATTCCTTCAACAGGTAACAGTGTTCGCCAAGATACTTCAAACATCAAATCTGTCTGAATTAAAATGCGTTTTTTCTGAAATGACATTTCAGAAATGGAATAATCTCTTGCTACAGTTGTAACTTAAATGTCTATGACTATTCTGCATTTGTAAATAAGCCTCAAATCCCACCTCTGATTAGTATTATTTTCCAAAGAGAAAATGGAAGCAACTTTGTAAACTTCCCCCCCAGCCCCTTTTGAAAGAGATTAACAACCATATTCTGTAAATCTGTGATATTTTCCTCCTTCTGTCTTCCCATAAGTATTACATGACCAGTACCTGATGCTACCTCACAGCTGAAGGCTAATCTTTCCTCTAGGGTACCATAACACTGCTGGGCCTTATTTATAAAAAGGAAGCTGCACTCAGAAATTGTACAAATGCAATGTACTTAACCTCCTTCCCTCTCTGCCTCACCTCAAAACCTGAACATGGGCAACAGTTCAATGTATTTTTGAGCTACCACCGTTTTCACCGAGGTCACTGGAGCCTTTTTTCCTTCTTAGCAATCAGATTTCACAATCTGTCAACCATTTTACTCACTTCAAGATGGGAACTTTTATTTGTTCACTTAAGAACAACCCTGGCAGATAAATACAGAGGTTAATGTTTTGCTCTTGAGTACAGCTTTGCCACCAAAGGGTTCTTTCAAGCTTAGACAATGCCCTGGTCCTGATGAAATGAATATTTGCATGTTTGTCCTTATGCTTCACCATATGTCATTGCCTGCAATGATGTTGAGTAATGCAGCTGTCAGATGAGCTGATATGGCAGCTACTTTAATAGATTGAACAAATAGAACCTGATCACTTTAAATTAAATATGGGCATTTCTGCCATATGGTATTTTTCAGGGCTATAACACTGATTGCAAATATAGCCACTGTCATAAAATAAACTAAAAATCCTAGAGAGACTATTTACATCGGCATCACAATATTGTCTCTGACAAATGAAGTGGAATTTCAGGTAAGGCAACTTTGCAATCAGATTTCGGTGTCTGGGGAGAACTCATTTTGCAATTTGTTGTATGGCTGTAAAAACAACAAATAGTGCATTTTATTACTTGAAAACTACATTTCTTGAAATTACAGCTTCATTTTTATGATGACTATATCTGAGAATGAAATGTATATCAAAATATATGAAGTATGAAAATACAAGCATTGTTTCTGAAATACAAAAGTCCTCCTCTCATTATATAAACAACTGAGTAGTTACATTGCAATTATTGTTTTTATTTTGTTTATTAATTTGTGGAAGTCATTGGCCCAAGTTGCTTTGGATGCCAGGAGTGTAAATGAAGGAAAGTCCCTCAGGGCTAGGCTGTTCGTATACAGAGACTGGTGCAAGGAGCCCCAGATGAGAGGATATGTCAGCTAAATTATCACTCCCATCCTTGCTCCAATGATATTTTCCTTCCCCAAGTATCAGCTATGGCCAAAGGCGTAACTTACGACTGTCTCATCTTCTTCAGGACCTCTTTTTTCTGTTCCTCACATTAATTGGCTGAAAACTGGAGATGGGAGCTAAAGGAGACAGTTCTGCCTCTCCAACAAAAGGCAGCAAAAGGAAAGTGTCCACAACATTTCCACTTTGTGACAGAGCCATCACTCAGGTGATGACTTGAGCCATCACTCAGGTATACTTTTAAGTATAAAAATCACCCCATACTTCAGGTTAGAGATTAATCTTCCATGAAGATTATTTAAATGAAGAGGGGCTGTATGTCAATGTTAACAGTTGATCTAATATTACCAAATTTTTCTTTACACGCAGTACCTGAATTTGTTGCTATGAAACATAAAACTCAGTAACAATACAGCATGCTTTGACATGAGCAGTTATATACACCTCTTCGATATCTACATTTCTTTGCAAATTTCTTTTTCTACAATGCTGCTCAGATTTAAATCTCTATAATGTCTTCTATTATTTGAAGTTTCCAAAAATATTTGCTAAAAATCCTATTGATTTGTTACTACATAAAGTTTTCTGTTATATAAACACAATGCAAACAAGAATGCAATTTTTAAAATCAAAACTATAAGGGAAGAGCATTGGGAATAGTGAATTTTAAGCACAGTTTTCAAATCGGATAAATTATCTAAATTATGATGATGGCTAATTGTGTTCTCCCCTTTACAGACAAGACTGAGTTGCAAAGGGGAACTGCATCTTGGTCTTAGTACACAGCCCTTAGCCCAGTCTTTGAAATGCAGTGAGCAGTAAAAAATTTGGTGTAGTCCTACCCTGAGCCAGCGATTCAATTTTCCAAAGAGGAGAAATTGCTCTTCTGTGAAACCCTTATGGCAAAATTCCCAAGTGGAAAAGGGTTTCAAGGCCAGAAGGAATGCAGTGCATCATCCAGGCCATTAATAACACTTCAGCATAGAGAACTGTTCTGTCTAACAGTAAGGAAAGTTTTTTGCTGGTATTGATCCCAACATTGGCTCTCTATCATCAGTCAAGACCCATCAAAATCACAATCCATTTGAGGGGAAAGTAAAGTCAAAAAGGAGGAAAGAGAAAAAGGCTGTGGCACTTGATTGCAATGTAAGTGTGCTGCCTCTTAATTAAAGATTAATTGATTCAGAAAGCTGTCCTGATCAGGATAGGAAACTGGCAATCATACCTTTAAGCAACTCTTTTCTAGAAAATTATTTCAAATAATAGTATTAATTATCAGTTCAGGAATTGGCAGGAAATTTGTCAGATGGCAAGACTTCATTGATGACATTTTCTGTAGAGGTTTTAGTTAGCACTCAATCCAGACAAATACAGGAGGTTATTGATTTAAGGTGTGGAGGAAGATTCCTTTTTACAGCACTGTCATCCTCTCTCTAACCCTTCCCACTCTCAAAGAAAAGACAAAAGGCAACATTTGGCTCCTATTTCCAAAAGCTGTCTTAGAGATAAATTAATATTATCTCTGCAGCTGCAATTAATTAATACATTGCTTAGCCATTTACAGTGCTTAGATTTCTAAAAATTATTTTACTTTTTGTTTTATCAAAACAAAAATGCAAAAAACTTCTCTCTTTCTGCCAGAAATATTTTGCTTTTTTGTCCACCCACTTTGCAACAATGCTCCCCGTCAGCTCATGGGCACACTGCTCAAAGTGCAAAGCTTTATTGACATTTTTAGAGCTATAAAATCTTCTAACTACAAATCTGATCACAGTTCATAGGAAATCAGAGAAGAACTGGACAGAGACTCAAGATAGGGGAGTGGGACTATGAAAGAAGGAGCTTGAAGAACTGTATCTTGTTTTTTTCCTGGCATTCTCAAGGCTGAGATCAATCACAGCCTCATAGGTCCTTATGGTGCTGTTTGATTCTGGGGAGGTGAAAACTGTGTCCTCTTCACTGCATAATATCAGTAATAATGTCAGAGTATACTAAATCCCCCCCTTTTTTTTTAGTATATATGAGAACTTGATTTGGAAAATCAACCAGGCTTTGAAATGTTTTCAGCTCACTGTACTGAACCCACCACCCTTCAGTCCAAATAACAATCAAGTTCTGTTCACAGCTTCTCCCCATAACTCTGTGACAAAGTGGAAGGATTTGGGTTTTTCATAGCTCAGCCTGCTAATGTCAGGCAGTTGCTCTGGTTTCAAAAGGGAGATGGGCCTATGAGAGACATAAATGAAGTAACATGAGCTGGATGAAAGAAAAAATGTAAATGCAGGTACTTCTTGAAAGCTGCACCATGAAACAGTTGTTTAACTAGAGGAGTTATTTCACCTTTTTCCAATTAAACAGAGGAACAACACAGAACTGAGGTCTAAATTTCAGATTTTCAGGATGTTGTAAGACGCTGGTTTTGAAGAACAAATGCTCAAGACGCCCTTATCGGGTCCCTTCCAGCCCTCCATATGTGATACCCTAAATTTTGAGTCAATAATCCCTCTGGAGCGTGCGAGGACTAAAGGAAGGCCAGGACTCTCCATTATTAAGGGGTGTCCAGGTTTGGAGGTGCCAGAAAGGCAAAGCAATTAGCTTACAGAGCTCAGTGTCCAAGAAACGTGCCAGATGAAAGGAGCTCTCAGAGCTCTCCCTCCTCATCGACTTTGATTCCTTTGCACTGCAGCAGTTCACAGAGAGACTCACAGGGAGAACTGGATACCTATTGACAGCTGAGAGGAATTATTAAGGTGAACTGAAATGAAATGCCCTTGTTTCCTGCACCAGTGAACATCCCAAATGTGGCATCTCTTTTATTAGAGATGAAACTACTCTGTTATTCTCTCCATTCCACTGTTCTCTGAACATTCGAGATAGCAATTTCAATGGCAGCCAAGGACACTGAATACATTGTATTTCAGAGACAAAGGGCCCATTGTGATTGCTCACTGGTATTTCTACCCCGGAAAATTAAAATGACACAACTCATACTAAAATTAATAAATATGTAGAAGTATATATCAGTATTAGAATCATCATTTTGAAATCTTGTCTACAGCAGTGAAATATAAGACATAGGATAAAATAAAAAAAGTCTCAGGACACACACTAATCAAACCACTATAATTAATTAAAAAATCAGTAAAGTAGCAGTGAAGGGAACATGATTCTAATCTATCGTCCCCCTTGGAAAAAAAAAATTAAAATCAGTCATAAGATTTTTTTTTCCCCCCCAGACATTTCCTTTGCTAAGAAACCTCCACAAAATTTGCCATTATGTCAGTACCTCGAATATATTACAAGTGTCGTGGTTTGAATCTCTTCTGTTGCATAAGCAGAACTTTCAATTGTTTTTGTCCCTAATAAGAGGGTGTGGGAATGTGGGTGTGTGTATTTCAATGCAAAAAAACCCCACACCAACCCAAAACCTTTATGTATTCACTTTATGTATGACACCAAAGTCAGAGGTGTTAGAACAGATCAACCACCCAATTTTCTAGGGATTAACTAACACAGGAAAAAAAGCCATGAAGATAATGCAATTGGAAAAAAAAATGCCTATTTGGAAACTGTAAAAGGCAATGATGGACAGCAAACTTTACATTCTACTGTAGAGCTCAGCACTGGACTACAGCAATTCTAAGGGCATTACCAGTCTGTTTAGTAAATTTTTCTACTGCATTCTAGTCTGTAAAAATGACTGATTTTTACAGTTCCAGCTGACTGAAACTATTTTCTGACCTCTTGAAAGTGCCTCTTCTATATTCTGATAACATTTGTGGAACACTTATCATCAACAATTAGTGATTGTAGGGGAGAAAAGGAGCAAGAAGCCAGCCAAGAATTCCAAATGCACTGCTTTGATGCTTCACAGCATCCGAATGTTTTTTAAATTATAATTCCAAATACAGCACTCTCTATGCTCAATATTAATGCAATTAGTACTGGTGGCCAGTTTATGCTCTGTCATGCAGAAATGTGCTTCTTTTAAAGCCCATGGCCAAGCAATAAATTGCACAGTGCTCTCTAAAACAAACTCATAATTCACGTTTTATCTATCGCCTGATAACACAGGGGCCCCTGAAGTCATTGTAACATGCCAGATGCACCTTCAAACAGTGCCCATTTTCTGAAATCAGCAACCCAGAGATAAATTTAACATTTTCCTCTTACAGTAGTTGAACATTTGTTGCTCTCTTCCAAAATAGAAAAAAAAAAAAAGGAATTAAAGAAATTGAAGAAAACCTAAAGCTGCTGAGTTAGGAGAAAGGATTCCATATTCCATCTTGTATCATTAACAGATATGCCATAAATAAACAATTCATTAATTTAAAATGCCTTTGCTTGGGAACACAGAGAACTTGACAGCATCTGAAAAAGATGCTGGATTCCCTAGATGTCTGGAACTCACTTAAGGCTTTTAAATTTTCTTCTCTAAGGACTTGTAAAACCTTACACTTATGAAACTAAAACTGCATATAAAACATTCATAAAAGTATTATATACTTACAGTTTAAAAAATTAATTGCTCTTTTTTAACTTAGCATCTCTTAGCAAGAAGCAGATATATATCAAACATGGTCAAGGGCAGAAAACAATAACTAGAATTAATTTTCAACAAGTGAGCAATTTCATTCTTCATATTCCAGCTCACCATCAGTTAGGTGAAACACTACAACAAGCCAAATCCTGTAATGGAAGAAAACAGCTTTTTACGTTTTTGTCATTTCTGCCTTTCAGGAAAAGCACCAGAGATCCTCCCAGAGCCCCAGAGGGGCTCCTGCTGACACTCAGGGAAGAGCAACCAGGCACTGGCTGCTCCTCACAAGGAGGCTTTGGCCTGATCCAAAGCAGGGCAGGCTGCCAGTTTTCCTGGCACTCCCGAAGCACAACGCTGCATTGCTCACCCCTCTGCATCCTGACACACTGCATTGCTCACCCCTCTGCATCCTGACACACTGCATTGCTCACCCCTCTGCATCCTGCATCCTCACACACTGCATTGCTCACACCTCTGCAGCCTCACACACTGCATTGCTCACCCCTCTGCATCCTCACACACTGCATTGCTCACACCTCTGCAGCCTCACACACTGCATTGCTCACCCCTCTGCATCCTGACACACTGCATTGCTCACACCTCTG
>LTAT01000010.1:27651500-27671761 GCA_003286495.1 Chlorodrepanis virens
CTGCATTGCTCACACCTCTGCATCCTGAAACACTGCATTGCTCACACCTCTGCATCCTGACACACTGCATTGCTCACACCTCTGCATTGCTCACACCTCTGCATCCTGACACACTGCATTGCTCACCCCTCCTGCAGCCCAATTCACACTGAACTCAAACACCAGCCTTGGCTGTGCAGCCTGGGTGAAAATGGCAAGCAGCTGCTGACTCCAGTGAGACTGGATCAAAGAGAGAGGCAAGAGACAGAACTGATTACACCACTGCTCTTTCTGAGCTGCTTGATACATCAGCAGCTCCGTGGGAGCGATACCTCCAAAACCTACTCCAAACTATTGCTAAGAGTTCATCCCCATTTAGGCTCCATCTTGCAAGCCACTGATGCATTTGCTGCAGGAAGCATGACCCACCACAGCAGGAAAATCCCAGTTGTATTCCACATCAGGGACTTACCCAAAATGTGTTTTTTTCTAGAAATTAATATATGCACAATGACTCGATAGTGTAATTATTCTGTAAGCATACCTGCTTATTGGAATTTTTTTGTTATAAGTAAATTGGTCCAAGCAGAAATGAAGACAAACTATTTGTTAGTCCTTACAGATTTGAAGTACCCCAGGTTTTGCCTGCAATTACTCAGATATAAAGAGGTTATGCTTTCCAGCAGCTCCAATGTCACACAAACAGCCACTTTTTCCCAAGAGTTCAGCTTCCCTAACACTCTTTGAAAAATGTAGCCTGCATGCTTCTCTCTGAGTGCTATTTTACACATTTTATTTAACATGCAGAATTTTTTTTTCTTGGGACTCTTGGGCTTTGTTGTCAGAGGTGGCCTTGACTGACTGTTAATTGGAGATTCCACCAGAGCCACCACAAGAAGCAAGAAAAGGATGAATTTAGGCACTTCTCTGTAAGAAAGAAAAGACCCAAGAAAACAGTCCAAATATAATTACAAAGAAAGAAAGGGGATTGTTAAGAAGAAGGCCTTTGAAAGCCTCAGACTCCGTTTGTATTTTCTAGGTCCTTGACATCACCCTCCTGTTTTGACACCCACTCAACACGCTGGTTTCCCAGCCTTCCTTAACTGATTATTCTATTTAGCACAGCAGCACATAAGGCCAAGCTCTGAGCAGGCAGTTAACTTTTCAAAATTCTTGTTTTGCACCTACCTCTCAGAAACTATTCTTAAAACTCCCTCTTTTTTTGTTTGTTTGTTTTTAAAAAAGTGTTTGACTTAAAGCATTTCTTCCCTCCAAATTCTTGCAAGAATATCGGGTGCAAACAGAACTGTTACCTTTCATCATTACATTCAATGAGAATTCTAGTTGCAATAGAAACATTTTATGTCTTCTGACTTTCTCATAAAACAGTATTTATAGAGCTTATTCACATAGTACCATTGCTTTTTCCATTCACATTCCTGTATTATCTACATTATTGTAGTTTCTAAATCCTTAACATGCTAACATACAAAAAAAAACAATTTGCTGCACCTAGAAAAGAGAAAGGGATCATTTATTCACCACAAAATTCAATACATGCCTGTCTTTTTTATCTGCTTCTAGAAATTTCTTATTCCAGCAGAGCCATCACGCAAGAAGTTCTATTTCAACAGACAAAAAATAGTATTTTTTATATTTAAAAATTGTTTTACTGTACCTTTTTGGAGAGTGCCATGCAGGACTAACAAAGCTCTTCTCCTTATAACACAATATAGCAATTTAAGGAAAACCGACTGGAAAGACAAGATTCACCAGAGCCTGAGGAAATTTTCTGTTCCATTTTGACTGCTCCTCTCTTCAAGATTAATTACTGGTGCCTGTTTCCAGACCCTCCCTGGGTAGTGAACCCCAAAGCAGTCTGAAGAGGGGGCAATCAGAAGTATTTGTGAACACCACCAAGCAGTACCAATCCCTCTGCCAGACTTAGTGGGCAGTAATTGTTTCCATGTTTCATCCCCTGGTGTGTGGACAGAGACTTTGTTTGGAGCCCTGAGAACCAAGAGCTCTGTAATTGTTCTGGTGGATGCCAGCTCTCACCCAGCTGGGGTGTGAGCTGACTGGGGAACCCACAGCCTGCAGAGTCCTCACCCCCAGAGTACTGAGAACTCTGGGCCACACTGGGCATTTCAGCATTTACTCATTGCTGCCATTCTGAATATTTTGAAAGCCACAACTTTTCAAACTACGCTGGCCAGCTTATTGTCCTCAAAACACCACAGCTCCAACAACATCACTACATAAAATATATGTGACATTTGGCTTTGTTCTCAGCTGGATGAATGCTGGTAGATAGATGCATTCAAATAAATTTGTTTTAATGGAGATACCTTTTTAGCATTTGAGCTCTGAAGAGAAAATGAATGCAGTATTATCTTTCCTGTAGAAAGAAAATTCATTGGCAAATACAGAGCTCCATAAAATGAGAAGAAAATGTAAGACCAATTTGACTTTCTTCTTCACCTAAAGCTCATAATAGCACAGAAAGCATTCTGTTCTGTCTCCCCTCATCGAAACATTACTGAGACAAGCCCATTTAATTGGAGCAGAAAAAGTTTTTTCCTCCTGAAAAACCTTCAGCCTCGGTGCACATGTTAATCTGCCTTCATTCCAATTTTCTGACAGCAAGAGTCATTGGATTTATTTCACTGAATTGCAGTAGTTCACTGGTGAATTATACTATCATTTTAAACTGATTGCATTTTCTAGGCAGATAATAGCACAATCATTAGATAAGTCCAACTCCTCATTTATCAACATCTTATTCAGGTAACTCTGAAAAGAAGAAGGTATCTTAAGACACGAGGAAAAATTAAAATACTTACAATTTACTGAGAAAATAAATTCCTGTCACATCCTTGACATGAATATCATAATACTTTCGTTTCAGACATCTGTCTAAGAAAACTTACAAAGCACTGGCAAATTCTGAAACCTTCAAAGCTCAGCTGGCTTTAGGTTCTTAGGACAGGAGGGGAATACTGAAATTTAAATTCCTCTGCTCCACTTTTTAGCAGAGGAAACAACGAGGAGAACGGAGGGGAGGATGTCTCAACACCTGCACAGACCATCCCTTGGCTCCAGGGGCTGCTGCTCCCCGCCACCAGGCAATAGAAATCTCACAAATTCCCACAGAATTCCTGGTGGCCTGGGGAACAGGAAGAAGGAGAGAACACTTAATTACTCCCCACATAACAAAATAGCAAAGCAATCAAATAGTTCTTGTAATTTTTCACTCTGCCTTTTCCATCATTTCTGCCACAATTGCTATCATATTTTTTACTGCTGCTTCAAACAAATGTAGAGCTGCACTTCAGTTCACACCACCTTCTCTCCCTGCCACAGGAAGATGTATTTTTTCAAGCATCATCTTAAGTTTCTGCACCCTGATGATAAAAGAGCACATGAGGCAAACTGCACACATTGGAAATACACCAAACACCAACTGAACCTACAGGAAATATTTACAATGCCCTCAGAAGAGCCAGGCTGAGGCTGGGTCACATTCTTTTTACTCAACTTCTCCAGGGTCAGGTTGCCACTGCTGTCACTAAGATCTCTCCTCCTTTATTCCTTCTCCAGCAAAAGCTGCAGTGACAGTGGACATTGTGGTACACAGGAGGAGGCTCTGATTATTGTCTAAATGGTGTGGGCTAAGCAGCAGGCAAATCAAATGCACCAAGTACTCCAGGTAGATTTTGAGTTTAGGGAAAGTTTGTCTCAGAATCAGGAGTTCCTAGAAAACCTTGCATTCACAGTAATACAGTCAAGGGTTTCACTCCCACACGGTAAAACTCAGGAATGAAATGTTCTGCTGATGAAATAGCAGAGTCCAGAACTCCCACTTAGACATTTTCTGCTCTCCTGAGCTCTTGGCAAGACTGCTTGTTTCCCTGAGTCAAGAAAGGCAGATGTAACAATCTATAAATGCCATGTTAAGCCAGCTGCTTTACCTGGCTCTTAGACTTCTGCAGGAGCAATCCTGACAAGGACACCAAGGAATAACTGGTTCAAAATATCTTTTATAAATCTTTTATAAAACAACAATGAGAATGTGTGATGGGCAGCAAGAGAATGCAGGAAGAAGCACAAAGTAGAAATAACAGTATTCTTACTTTAAACAGAGAACTTCATAGGTTTGCATACTAACTACTTATAAGTATTAATTCATAAAACTAATTTAATCACATATAACTCTACACCAGCTGCAAATATTTCAAGTTAGCAACAACAAAATCACTTTTTAAAGAAATTCCCATTTTTTAGTGGTCTAGAAATGTACCTATATAAACAGAACATTTCAATATTCCAGTGGAAAATGGCCATTCACACTTTTCTAGCCCTGCAGCCACATCTATCAGAAATGTACCTTTCCTCCCAATTAATCAGAGAGCAGATACTCCACTGGAGCATTTCCCAGTTTGGATGCAGTCAGAACGTTAACCTAAAGCAAAGGTGTGATTCCAGAGCAGGGAGGTGCAGGCAGATGGGCCCAGAAAGGCAGAACTGGAACAAGTTCACATGAGAAATCACGGAATGGGTAAACCTCTGCCAGAAATACTGGTTCAGGTTTTTTCCCCCACAGAAAAGGAACTTGGGGCTCCCTGGATAGGCTTTATTTTTCTATTGCATGGAGATCAGCTAATTGTATGGGAGCAGTTTATAGTTGGTGGAGAGAAGTGGGAGTCAGCACAGCTGACTAAAGGTAAAAGCAAGAAAATGTGTTTGTTTCTGTGTGTCATCCTACACAGAGGAGGACCAAACACATTTCAAACTAAGCATCCTTTTTATCCTTACTGCTGCTGGGTTTGAAAAAGTCTGTAATAGGAGTAGGGGGTAGCTTTCACCACAGCAAGCTGTAAAATCTTGTATCCTAAGTCCTTCTCCCTGAAAGCATTCTGAAAAGATGCATCAAAATATGGATTTTGGATTTAGTTCTACATCATGGAGGAAAGAGTCCATACTCATCTCTTTCAAGTTAAATCTCAAATTGTTCTTGGGTTAAATGAACTCAGAAATAAGTTTCAGTCACTAGAGAAAGAGTAATCAATTATTTACCTGCTCTTAAGAAAATGGTGAAGTTTCTGGTATTAAAAAAGATTGCTTTTTAATACCAGTTAGTGCTTGTTTTGCTCACTAGATGCTAAAGGTTAAAAAAATCCAATGGGTTTTTTTTTAAACAGCAATTCAAACTGATGGCAGTTCCTCAGTGGGACATGTTCCCACAGACATTAGGAATTAGGAATTTGATTTTGTTACATTTACTCTTCTAATGTTGTACAAAAGTAAAAGATGAAAAGGTAAAGGCAAATTCATCACATGCTTACAAATCCATCTGAAAAAAGCAATTTTCTTTGCTACTTACTATCTATCAATCAATCTGAGCATCTTTTTTTCATTTTTAAGCTGTCAAATCAAACTCCATTTGACTAAAATGAACCTTTGGAGTCAAATGTTGATATACAGTATGATGTTTCCTGGTACCATACATCATTTGGCTATTTGACTACAGCTCCCTTCTCATTGGGGTGAGCTCTCACGCCTCTGTGACATGTGCCTCCCAGCCATCCTTCCTGACTAGTGATATTAATGCAGCAGAATGCTAATAACCATGATTCAGAGCACAAGAGAAGAGAGGCTCACAAGGCTGTACAAGGCTACCATCTGTTTGTTTTTTACTTCCCTGGATCATCTCCCCTGTGCCACAGTTATCCAGTGACAAGAAGCTCAGAACAAGAGCTCCAGACACCAGACGTTTGTTGTCCTCTGTCCTCATCTCAGGCACAGCCCAGCACTCAGCGGGCATGTGGCACAAACACAGAGTGCACCCACAAAACCAGCAAGAGTAAAACAAAACAAGGTGGCAAAGCTGCTTGGGCCACTAAGTATAGCAAGGGGCTGTGCTCAGTTCTCTCCTTTCCAAAGCACAATGTACATTCACTTACCTGCACCTCAGTTCTGAACTTGTAAGAGCTGAAAACGAAGGGAGAGAAAGGAGGCAATGCAGGTACACAGGTGGCATGAGCAGTGCCGAGCAGCAGCCCCTGCCGGCGTCTAAAGCCACACAGTCACCGCTCACCAGCCACCTTGCTGACTCACAGACCTCGAGGGAGAGCAGGAAATCCCGTTCCACAGGACGGCTGCTCCTACAGGATCAGCAGACGCTGTTTGGTTTGCCAAAAGAGACTTCAGAAAAGCCTGGAATGCTAATTTCAATTGATTTTCTTTCTATATGCTTCCCACCTCTAAAATCCCAGCACATCAAAAGGCTTATTACTGAAGAAGAGTGAAATCCATTCATGGAAATGGCTGAGTACAGGAACACCAGCTGTGTTTGAATACTACAGCATTAAAATTAACTTTACAACTGATTTTGAATCTGCTTGTTATAATGGCATAAAAGTACACAGTGTAGCCTATTTTAGTCCTAATCTTAAAAGTAAGCAGTGCCTCTGTGATTTGACACTTAGTCATGGAAGATATAGAGATAAAAAAATAAAAGCATGTGCTTTGTGCATATGCTTGAGTTCCCTACTGAGAGGAGAGCTCTATCCACATCTTCAGGAGATATTTCCTCCCATAAACTTGAAGCCATTTACTTATTGAGTGCACAGTCTTTAATAGTGATTACACAATTTAGTATCCTTGCTGAAAGCTGAATTACCACGCTGTTTACGATGTATGCTTAGACTCCCTGGTGAAAGGTTTATGGGTTGTTATTTATAACTCTTCTCCATCTCTCAGAAATGCTTAGAGCAGCATTATGAAGGATGAAGTGCCACTCTGAAGAGGACAAAACTGAGCACACGAAAATAGCAAAATTAATTAGATGGCAGTGCTTAATCAAAGGAATTGCTGGTTTTCCTTGGGAGATGTCTATAGCAGAAGTTATGGGGGAGAAGTAAGTTTCATTTAGGAAACATTTTACTACCACAAATACTCTTCTTTAAAAAATATTTTTTGAAAATTTAGACTCAAATAAACTAAGACATCTTATTTATCTTGCAGATAATTGCAAGAGGCTTTGCTTAATAGTCTGCTCATGCTTTTGTTCTTTGAATTGCCAGGCTCTTTGCCATCTTGCTAATTACTCTCTGATGATCTAGCAGATAAAATGGAATAAACAACAAGAGCACATGCATGTGTGTCTATCTGATACATTGCACAAAGAGCAACAGAAGAAGGAACACAGAAATCAATGTGGGGGAAAGGAGGAGAAGAGGGCAGGATAAAAAGGACAGTGTCAAAGAACAAGAAAAAAGTCAGAGGAAAAAATACCAGTCAAGAAAAAAGAATGAACGAATAAATGTAATAATAATTTGGTCAAAAATTACATGGGAAGTTGTGCAGTATGAATATTCCAGCTTAAATGTAATGGAAACAAAACACAATAAACCAAAGCAGCTAAAACACAAAACAAGGAACAACATAAAAACAGTCCAAAATAAAACACCAGCATTTCAAAAGGTGTGCTTTTGACACAGATGTGTCAAAAAATGACATAATGTAAAAATGTATCTCATGAGGAATCAAGTTTCTTTTTTGTGTTTTAAAAGCATCTAGACCAGGGCAGGCTTCTGAACTGGATACTTGAACTTCCACCAGAAATTAATCTGAGGGTAGGCCCAAGTCTACACTTTCATTACATGTCACACATTTAATCATCTTACAGGCTTCTGAGCACTGGAAAAGAATTCACCCTCACTCAATAATCAGCGGCCCCCAGCTTCAGTGGAGCAGTTGCAGACAGGCATTTTCAGGATGCCTTTGAACAATCTGGGGTCTGTAGGGCCAAGATCATACAAAGGGCTGAGAAAATAAGAAAGCATTACAGACTTAACAGCTGATGGCCTTCAAGATCCCATTTAGATATAATACAGGCTGATTACTGACCACGTGGCTTCTGAAATGCCAGGAGCACTGGGAAATAACAAGGAAGCCAAGAAGAAAAAGATTTCACTTCTCTGGGAATCCACACCTCCACGTGAGTGCTTTGTTAATTACATAAGGATGTTTCTGGGTTGGTAAGAAAAGAGACCTCAACATCTGATGGGTATGCTGGGGGATGTGCTGCTCCATCCCCACCTTCTGTGGAGTGCAGCCTTCAGCAGAGATTCCTAAGTGCTGCCTTATGCCTTTTGGTGCATTTCTGGATCAAACCCAGGCTCTCTAATTTACCTTGCATTAGCTTGCTACTTCAGGCAGAGCTAATGGCATCGGAGGTGATCCATCATTCCCACTGTGCTCTCCGAGTGGGAGGCAACATCTCCACTACTAAAGGCTTGTCTCCTGCTCCTCTTCATCACAGCACACACCAAATGGGAGCAATTCTGCTTATAGCTGGAAAACTACAGGCTCTGATATTGTTAGGAGATTATTTATGGCAGATTTCCTTCCACCTGTGATGCTAATTGTGAACATTTAGAGCCATCATTCAGTGCAGCTACACGGGATCACCAGGTAGGGAGGTAAAACGCAGACAGACACTTGGGCACCCACACTGATACCTTTGTGTTTCTCATCCACATATTCTTTGTTTACAAGGACAGAACAAAAAAATAAACATTTTAGAATCAGTCTACTGATGTGAATATGGTTTTGATCCAAAAGTACGTGATACCTTTATGCTGAGAATCCAAATAGAAAGATGATCTAAGTATTGCTAAGTGTCACATCTTCCTTAACTCATTAACTGATTATCATTTGTGCCCTAATCTCAAGTCATCTGCTTTTATAAAATCTAACAGCTTTATTTTATCTTTTCTAATAATTTACTTTTAGACACAGGCAGGTAGTTACATGCTTTATATTTATTCTGTTTTCATCTTTACTTTCAAATTTCACTGAAAAGTCTTAAATGTGAGCTTTTTTTAGAGCCATCGCATTCCCTAGACCACAGAAGACAGCTGGGAAATTATCCTTGCAGCTTCTGAAATGGTTTACCTGTGGTTCTACCTATGACAGTGCCCAAACTACCTATGAAGTGTCTCAAATACACTGAATCTTACAGATACAGGTAGACAGAACACTGATTAGGCTTTTAGTTCTTTCCTTGTTAATACTATTATTTTACTTATTATTATAATAAATTATTATTTTTTGAAGCTAAGAAAGTTGATTGCAGAATTAAGGGGGAAAAAAATTCCTAAATGACACAGTGCACCAGCATTTCCCAGGCTCCCTACAGAAGAGAATGCAGAATTTTGGAATTACAAAGCTCAGTCCTGAAAACAGGTCTAAAAAAGCATCAGAAAAATAAAGCAAGTAGAGATACAACACAACAAAAAGATTTTTAAAAGAAACCTTTCTGCCTGTCTCTTTAGACATACATGGGGTCTCACGGGGAATTAGTGAAGGATTTGGTGAGAAAGCCCAGCCACAGGCTGGCTCCAACAGCACATGTGACACAGGTCACCTCTGCCACCTGAAAAGAGCCCTTTAAGATGAAATAAAAGCAACTCCCCTCATGCAAGTGCTCTCATCCTCTCAGGATTTTTTGGTCACAGTGGCTCCCTCCATCAAGTCTTAATTTCTGTGCACACATTTACACATATGGGCATTAGTTGTGCCACAGAGAGAAAAGCTGTGCCTCTGCAGTTCCTCAGATAATTAAGTCCTTGTGCCTTACAAAAAATGGGGCAGAAATCCACCTGAAGATTTCCAGTACGTGCAACAGGCAGCTGAGGGCAATCCAGGGGGCACCACTTAATCTACTGTGCACTGCATCCTGGTGCAAGCAGCACACGCCATATCAAGTGAAATACTGACTATCAATTCAGAACAGCAGAAAAAAGGGTTATTTCCATTTATTAGTCTAGAAGACTATACCTTTAATACCTCTGGATCACAAGAGAGGAGGACAGTTTTCCCATCAAAGAATAAACAGCTTCATTTGTCTTGAACTGTAGATGTAAGGCAAAGTGTAACACCATTGTATACCAGTGAAAATACACATAGAAGCCCTGAGAATCAGCATGACTAATATAATATGGTGCAGCACTGAGGGCACAGTTGTATTATAAATATTCATTCAAATGGTAATTTATTATAGCAACATTGCACCTGCAGGAAAAACATTCAGAAAACCTAAAATCTTTTCATGAATAATGAAGACAAACAACTTAGGCACTATATAAATGTACTGGATACATTAACTTTGTTACTTACTGATAAACAGAGTTCAACAGAATATTCCTGCGTTTTAAAAAATTAATTCTTAATGACCAGTGTAGTCACAGGGCAATGATCTGGACCTTTCTTCACGTGACCAAATCAAATAAGTTGCACTAACATGTAAAAAAGCAGCAGTAGTAGCCTCTCTAATAAAGATATCTCAAGGCTTAAAACATGCAGCAGCTGCGGAGCTGCTCTAGCATTGGCTGCTGCCATGTCTAACCTTGACAGAGACTAAAGATTGTAAAAGAAGTAAAGTAGATGGTAAAACAGGTTTAGCAATATGAAGAGGTTCTATTACATTTTCTGCTCGTGAATTTATTCCAGTATTTGAATAGATTAGCATAGACCACCAGCTATTGTGTTGGCCCATAAGCAGGCAGAAGATGAGGAAGTCATGTAAATTACCTGCCACTGAAAGTGAAAATTATTTCTGCCTTAAAAACATTTTACATGATTTCAACGCCACTGTCTCTGCTGGATGATAATGAGTGCTCAGCTCCAAGGAGTGGCAGTTTTCTCACAGAAGGTGCTTTAGTAAGCAATTACATCCCTTCACCTGGCCTTCCTTTATTCTTAAGAATAAAGATTTTATTTGGGGCAAGAATGGCAGTAATGTTTTATTTGATGCTATGTAAAATGCATTTTCCATTATGTTTTAAATAGGTGAATTCAAAAGGCCAACAGAAGCAAGAGAAGTGTTTTCAGCCCGTTGATCATTTTGAGACAAACTGGAAAACTGCCTGGATTCAACCTGATAGCAGATGTATTTATTCTCTATTTGCTTGTTCCAACACAGCAAAACAGGAGTTGATGTGCTGCTTGCATTTCTGCCTGGGGGACTGAGGCTTTCTATTGTAGTTAATGGACCATCTACAAACAGAAAATTAATTTGGCAAGAACTCACTGATGTTGTGGCAATCAGAGGAGCATAGCCCATTCTGAAAGTAATTAATCCAGCCAACAGAGAAATAAAATATCGGTTGTTTGGAGCACAAGAACTTCGACACATGGACAGCAAGAGAAACAAAGCCTTTTGAAAAAGAGTTTAGCTGCAGAGGGACACGTAACAGTTTGGAAATGGTGCACACAAGAAGGGTAGTTAACATTTTCAGTTATGGAGCAAGGCTGAAATGTCAGTGAATGACACACACCTTACTTTGTTTAAAGCTGTGCTGCCTAGAAAAGTGCCATTTCTGTAGCTCATGGTTTCCTGACAACAGAAGCATGCTGCTTTGAAAAACCCAACTGAAAAACTACTGAAACCATTTGCTTCCTCAGGTTGATACTTGGGCGTTTCCTCACAGTTAGCTGGTGGTCACCAAGAGGACGGGGAAGCTTCTGCTCAGAGCAGCAGCACGTTCTGCCTCTGTGCGTATCCATGACTTCTTGGAACCCAGGGCCCTGGATGCCAAGATTTATGCACATTTCAAACCCCAGGTACACACATTTGCAGAGAATTTCACTGGCAGGTTCATACAGAAAGGGTGCACATGCTTCCAGCAAAAATGGGTTCCAAAATCAGGCACCAGTCATGCTGATAAAACATCCACATCCAGAAGCTGGATTTGTTAAAGCAGTAATGGGTCACTAGTGGATAATGAGGTGAGCAGCAGCAATATTGATGGCTTTCTAGTCCCACAGTGGCACAGTAGAACCTCAGTCCACATTCTATTGTATAAGACTTAGCTCTGTTTTTAAAAATACACTTTGAACATAGCTATAAAATAATGTCATCAAAAGGCTTGAAATCAGCATACACAAAACAACAGAAAACTGAATTGTCAGAGAGAGGACGGACATTCATGGACAGCCTCCACCTGAGGGCAAGAAAAAAATAAGAGTGAAGCTGTTGGTATGTTTTGGCCTGTTACACCCTCATTACTGGGGATGATACATCAGCAAATAAGGTTAAAACTTCATCTTACAGTGTTAAGCTTTGCTAGAAAGACTGACTAAAATAACCTGTTGATCAAGCATGGATTTGCAGTTCAGCTTTTCATTCCTAGACTATGAAATATACTTTGATGAAACTAGCAAATTAGAAGTTTTAAAATTAATTTATATATAAAGGCAAGAACATCTTCCCTCAAGGTAGATGCAGTGAGACACCATGAATTCATCAAGGGGCACGCACTCTGTGCTCCTTACTCTGTCCACTCCAGCTTTCTCATTACCCTCTGAAGACAGGCATATCTTCTCTCATTAAAAAGTGGCAGAAAATTACATGTAACAGCCTAACTTCTAATGAAGAACTCGCATCCAGCCAGACAAAGGGGAGAGATTACAAAGCAACTTTGGGAATAACAACCATTAAATCAACCCAACATTGACTCACCTTTTTGCAATGGAATTCATCACAACTGGATTTATGGCCACAGAAGACTGAGTCAATCACTTAACAGGAGGCCACAATCCACTAAAAGATTAGTATCCAGAGGTCAGGGAAAGACAAACCTCAGCTTCTGTCTCATGGGCTGGTTAAGGAGTTTAGACTGTCTGTGGGGGTGTGAATCAGCACAGGCACAGATGCCCAGATTTGGCTCCTACTCAAGGAGAGGAAAATGCATTTGTAAAGTACACAGTATGTATCCTGACTGCATAAACCTAAAATAATAGCACAGGGAACCTGAGACAATAGTGCACCGTTTACAGGACAGGTTTCTTCATCCCCTAAGTGCCAGGGTGCCTGAAGAAAACAGTGCTGGCATTAAATAAGGATATATTGCTCTTACTGAGCTGCTAATAGATGTGATAAAGTGGCTGTGTGTCCAGTTATGAAACTCAAACTTTTAAGGCAGAATGCTTATAAAAAAAAGAACATCTAAAATTTCATATATTCTGTAGTCACAGAAATAAATCAACATAGGCATTCTGCCTGTAGATGCTCAGATACAGTTAGCTCTAGACTGAAGGGAAAAGCTTGAGCAGGCACAGCAGATATATACATAAATGTATTATTGAGAAATAGTTTGGTATGCAGACCCTAAAACACTAAGGTTCTGGTCCTGATAAGTATTTCAGCAGTGGCTCACAGGTTTGTCTCAGAGCAGAATCAAGTTTTGGCAGTTAAGCAGCTCTCCAATGTGTTGAACAAAAGCTGTGTGATTAAAAGAGGACTATGAAGACTCGAATGAGGAAGAGAAAGGGAAATCCAAATTTTCATATTTTGTTCAAGAAGAGTCATGCACCTTATTTGCTTTTCTCCTTGCTGCAGAGAATTGCTGTTCTTTCCAGGATTATTTTTTTGTATTCTACTCTCTAATAGACTGTCAAAAAGTAAAGACAACAAAAAGCACAAACAACCACAACCAGGAAAAAACCCCAAACAAAAAACTAAACCAAAAATCAGACCTAAACAGAACACCCACGCATCACCACCCCAAACTAACCAACATTCAGGCATTCCAGGACAATCCATGTGTCATGGAAGTGGGAAAGGATACAGCTGGGAGCTTGTCAAACTAAACGCTCATCACAAAAAGAGAACCTTGGAGTTATGTAAGCAAATTACCACATTTGGTGATAAGTGTTCTGCTTAATGGAAGTAACAACAAAGACAGGTACAGGCTGATGCCTTCAGCCACCCCAGAAATATCCAGAAATAGCAGCAACAAATCCCAGGCAAAACCAAAATGTCAGAAATTTACCCCACTTCCGTTGGGACTATTCCCTATGGAGACAATTTGGAATTTGAAAATTATCTAGACTGAATACAGAGAATAAACAATACAGCAGAGAACAGAGCTTGCAAACATCTGGGGTTTGTTATTTAATTTTTGCCTAGCTTTAAATATTAAACTTCTTGGCAAACAAATATTCCAATAAAAACAGACTCCTCATTAAATCCTCCCCATCCATATTTTATTTGAAAACCACTCCTCTTTCTGCTCAATTTTACAATAATTTATTCATAAAAATTCTACCCTAAAACATCCTAGCCTAGAATAAGGATATTTTTTATTAGAAAAATTGGAATTTATATTTTTAAAACTAACAACAGTTTCATTGTGAAAACCTTAAGCTTAGCCTTCTCTCTGCAACCATTTTATCAGGCAAGGAGAGAAGAAATCACCCAACCATGCTGCCAAGCAAATTAATATTTTTAATTAAAATTTTATCTTCTAAAAAATTGAGTGCTTATTAATGAATTCAAACATGTTTATAGGAGGGATTTTGATTGTGCGTGTTTGCTCTTTCTTGGCTGATGAGCAAATGAATCTAATATAAAATTAAAGTCTTCATTACTGCTGTGCCTCTTTCCCTGCTCAGCACTGCTGTGCCACAGCTCCCTGCTGCACAGGAACACTTCTGGGGAAACCTCATCTCAAGAGGGAAAATTTGTGTCCCATGTTGAAGCCAAGCAAGCTGAGTCACAGAGCAGCCAGAGTCTGCTCTGCTGGTCCCCACAGCATGCTGCTAACGGACACCAAAGCTCAAGGGTCCCTGTCCCAGCCAGGCAGGAAAAGAAAAGAGCTCCTCCCTTTCCCCTTCACATTGCCTCCTGCAGTAGAGTTTAAAACATTACTCCAACTTTTAATATATATTTCTTTTAGTCAAATTTAACTTTTTTAAAAAACATGCTTCTGCTTCACTTGTCATTTACTCGTGTGTGGTGGTGTTCGCGGGGTCCCAGGACGAGGAAGAGATGAGAATCTTGACTTCATGTTTCAGAAGTCATTTTTTCATGTTGACTTCATGTTTTCAGAAGTTATTTTATGATATATATTACATTAAAAGAAAATTATACATTAAAGCTATACTAAAGAAAGAGACCGAGGATTTCATCAGAAGGCTAGCAAGGAAAGGAATGGAATGATAAAATCTTGTGACACAGCTGGACCTGTGATGGGTCATCAAGTAGAAACAACTAACATGGACCTGGTCGTGCCATTCCAGGTACCAACTTCTCACCTCAGAACAAAGACAGAGAATGCAGTGGGTGCAGAAGGAGTTTTCAGGCAGAACTTGCTGAACCACAGCAGCCATGAAGGTCTGGTGAAATCTGCTGTAGCCATGAGACAAATTCCAGTTTCCCAAGACTGGAACATGTAACTTCAGAGTTCTAGATCTGGCAAGAGATTTTGCTTCTCCCTCCTCCTTGGAAGCCTTGGCCACTGGATGAGGTGGGTACAGCCCCTGTCCCAAGAGTAATCTGGGATCTGACACAGAAAAGAATCACCTTTCCATGTCAACAACACACATTGTATAATAAAAACTAATAAATTCAAAACTTTGTCCTGTTTTCCAGCCAAGAAGCTCAATAACTGAAATGTAGAAGTTATTTCTTCAATCATACCCAAAGGAGCCATAACAATGTATCAAAAGAAAAATCCCTATCCATAAAGCTCTTGAATATAAATAGGAAGCATTTCAGAAAAATTATAGGTAGTATATAATAAAACTGTTTCTCTTAGTCTCTCTATTTTGGACTTTGCTTTTTTGGGTTTTTTTCATTTTTTTTTTTCAACTCACCTCCTAATGTTTTGTTAGAGTTTAAGGAACTTGCTCCTTTCACAAAGATGCAAACTCTTTGTATTTAATCATGCGGTAGGGACCTACAGAGTATTCACTTTTTATCACTTTCAAAGAAACAGTGCTAAACTAAAAGTTTAAAGATAACAAAGAAACAGTGATAAACTAAAGATATCTAGGTTTTAAAAAAAAAATCATGAAGTAATGAACACCTCAAAATTTTAATTTAATTGGCAAGTGCAGCCACCATGAGGGATGTATTTTCAGTTTCCATCTCTTACAGCTTAGAAGCATCCCCAAGAGCAAGCAGAGGCTGTTTGGTATTCCAGGTACTTACCCAGATCATTAATAGTATTGTGAAGATCAATACTTGAGAAATCATATAAGGTTTGCTTCCCTACCCAACTCCTCTGAAGCAGAGTCATAGCAATAATTCAGATGCACAACAAAGAAGAGAAAACAATCTTAAATCTGGCTCCACAGCTCCAGGTAACTAAATTCTGTGTAAAATAAATTCACTACAGCCTTTTCTACAAGCTCACAAAATGTCTGGCGATTGTCTTTTTTCTCATAACGCCAGTTTTAAGCACCTGCTCCAAATCCCACAAGTCAATGGAGTTCTTTCTGTTTACATCAACAGACTTGGAGAGAAAGTCCAAGTCAGATTCTCAGTTATCTCTGCAGACAAGTACAGAGCTTAGCCAGGGAAAAATAATTTCTTTCCTCATGAATTCAGGTCAATGGGAAAACTGTAAGACTGCTGGCAGATTATTTTTCTTCTTCTAATTCACTCCAGCTTTCTGCAGCCCAGCGAGGCCCCTTGACACAGGCAATAGATGTGCTCACTGAAACCCCAGAAGAAATCAAAACAGGGCAGTGAGCCGTCTCTGAACTCAGCTCTGCTACACTGTGCTGAGCAAGGCAAAGCCTCTCAGAACCACAGAAACAAGGGAACTTCAGAGAAAAACAGAGGCAAAAAAAAATTACAAAGAAGAACAAAAACCCTCCTATGTTTCTGGAGAGCACCCCACCAAGTAAATGAGAAGTGTCTGGTGGAAGCTCTCTCTGCCAATGTGATGCAGATTGACAGAACCTCCAGATGGTTTTTTAGAAATCATACTTTACTAATAGTTTCCTACTTACTTCAGACAAACAAAATCCAAGACAATTGTAATAAAACACATAGATATGTAAATGGGCTTAGTAGCTGGTCTGCAAGCTCAACAACTGAGTTAGCAGAAGAAGAAATTGATAAATACCAGTTTATCCATAGCAAGGAAGAGCACTTAAGAGATCCAAATCATAACAGTAGAGATGACACATGATGCATTTGTCTTGCATCTTAATTTTCTACAATTAACACAGTGATGTGTTACCACTACTGACTGACCCTCCAAGGAGGGAAAAGCCACAGACACAGCCAATTGTTTGGCCCACGTATCTAAGGAACATCACTGTAATTTGTACGTTTCCTTTTATTGGGAAAGCACCTGCTGAATACACACTACAAAGACGTAATACACATCTACTTACTCCTCAAACAAATTAACAGTAAGCACTTTACCAGGCCTTTTAGGTCTTGGCTGGCTCTCCTTCAAGATAAATTGCTGAATATGAGCACAGGCTTGCTGAGTTTTCTAAACAAGAGGGAAAATTTCTCATCTGTCAACAAAGCTCCCTCTTAAGTACTCACACCAGCTCCTGACTCAAATGGCAAGTGCAGGTAATTTCTCACAGATCTTCACTTGAACTCTGTGCTTGTCACTCCCCAGGTTTTTTTAGGAACTCAAAGCAAAGATGCCTCAAGCAGAGAGAATTAAAGGAGTCACGTGGGAGCATGTGCTGAACACCAGGAATCAGTCTGAAGGAAAAGCATCAGCAGTCAGAGGAAATACTGACTGCTAAGAGACCTGTGGCAAGTGAAACAAGCAAAAGAAAATTTGACCAAGCATAACAAATCATGCAAGGCAGAGAAAAAAAAGTGCAGAGAAAAGTGGTATTTCAGAGGATTTGACTTGGAGAGATATAGAAGCATTGGTTAGCAATGGAAGGTATAGGTTTGCATATTCTTGTTGTGTTTAATGTGTAACACTTGATTACTTCTAAAAATCATATTGAATATTTGACTCAATTAAAAACTTTAATCCCTAACCTCTTCCAAGATGTGGCTTAGGATATGGTTGATGGGAGTTGCCAGCAAGCTAAGTGGCTACATAACCTGACTATTTCCCTTGAGTTCAGCAAGCATCAGCATTTAAAAATGCCCAACATTTGCCATGTGACAATATAAAAAAGATGGCTCTACTACAATTGTTTGATGTAAACCTTTTATGCTGATGGATGCTCTCCAAGTTTCCATAAAATGCTATGCACACAAGAACTATTGAAAACACAAATGTGGTAGGAACATGTCTCTCCTGACAGAGGAAATCTCTGTAGTTGAATGATTTTAATTGTATGTCTAATTAATTACGTGTATTAGTACATAATAATACAGACAATAGGAATGAAAAGGAGCCACACCCCATCTATTTACATTTCATGATACAACTCTAATCTATTACTATTGCATTCCTCAAATTCCACCCATTTTTCACACTTCAACAGTGATTCTTAGGAAATGTTTTAAAAATAAGCTTGAGCAGTGCAGATTTACCACATGTGATATTTTCCTATGACAAATTCGAGTTCCTTTTCTACATGCTACCAATAGGAAGCAAATCTAAACCTAGAAATTTCATGATAGATCTCACTGCAAGGGTCTATAGTTTTGCTAAGGAAGCTTTGCTAGAATTACACCATTCAATTAACCCAGATTGATGGAAAAAGGAAGGGGAGCAGAGCAGGAGAAGCAGCGGAGCAATAGTGACAGAGAAGCAACCATGCAGACATACTGCTCTCTCCCACTAGCCACCCTGAGGTCAATCTTGCCTTCGCTGGGGCTGCTCAGAACACGACCACAGATGTTGGGAGGCCTCTGGGTCCCTTTTGCTGCTGTTCTGGGTCCGCTAAAGGCAAAGGTCTCTGTGAGGGCCATAAACACCGGCAGGGAAATGGAGTGAGGGTGTCCACAGCAGTAATGCCACCATCCTCCTTCCCCAGCAAACTGGGATCTGCTGTACTCCATATACAAAACAGATTTCTAATCATTTAGAAATCCACAAAAGTTTGGTTTCAACAAGCAGAACTTTGATACTTCATCCTACATTTTCTACTCTGTTCTCTTATGCAATATCAAGAAAATCATTACATTAGGAAATACATGCTCACATTCTTTGCTCTGAATTGATTCCCTTCAGTAATTTCTAATATGATGCTCCAAGGATGAAATGAGCCATATTAAACATCTATACAAGGCTAGGATAGACAAGATGTTTCCAGATGCTCAGATAAACAAACTTAACTCCATGCACTCACAACTGGCACAAGTGCTGGATCTTCCTCTGAAGCTCAGAAATTTTTGTCTGAGGGGAAAATGAAACAAGAACTTTTCCAAGAACTAAAACTTGCTAACAGAAGTCAGACTTCTTTTTGCTGATGAAGGCTGGGGTGTTACTTTGCTGTAGTGCACCGTGACCCCACATTTCCTTCTGTTCTCAACCATATCAATGCCCAAGCATGATATCTACAAAAAACAACTGCAAATATTAATTCCCTACAATAATTATACAGAACAGCAGAAAAAATTAATCATCTGAAAATCCATCAATTATGTTATTTTATATACCTATTTATTTGGAAAATGGATGATCAAAGTGTCCACACATTCCATTTGCTTCTTGGGCTAATTTTGAAGGTGTTTTCCCAGCAGGATCAGAAAGTACCCAGTGCAGAAGAATCATTCTGGACTTGGCACTGAAAATCCATTAGTAACAACACATTAGTTAAGTCAAAGAGCTTTAAAAAGGTTTCCAAAATACTATAATGCCTCACAAACTCTCACTTTCCTTAATTCACATACAGTCCTAAGACTAAAAACACCTTTATGGAAATCCCTAAAATAAATGCACCACATTGCAAAAAAAAAAAAGAAAAAAAGAAAAAAACAAACGAAAAAAACCACCAGGCACAAAGCCAGAAGATATTGGTTGCATGTGTGAGACAGCTCACATTTTATTTGCTTTTATACTTGGTCTGATCGTGAAGCTCAGTGTCCTCAGGGTGAGATCTGGGGCTTCTGTTAAAGCACAAGTTCCGACCTTTATCTGCATCCCCACACATCACTAAAGTTCCACATTATCCATCCTGCTGTAAACATACAAGAAGATCTAGCCTGAAAAAAGTGCCATGATGTAAGTATAAGCTCCTTTTTGAAATCACATATTAAACAGCTTTAAAGGGAGGGCAGCACAAACAGCTCACATTGTTTTCCATTGGCAAACAGAGGAAAATTCCAGGCAACCTGCCACCCTCAGTGACAGCCAGAGAATACATGACAGCACTTAGACACAGACCTGGCAATGTCTGCTCCCCTGGCGTTCATTAACAGAGGGATTTCTCTGTTCTCCCAATTTTTTTTTTTCATTTTGCAAAAGCTGGTGTTGTGGGGTTTTTTTGGTTTGTTTTTTATTGGGGTTTTTTTGTTGGTTTTTGGGGGGGGTGGTTTTGGTTTTTGT
>LTAT01000010.1:27671771-27684839 GCA_003286495.1 Chlorodrepanis virens
GATTTTTGGGGTTTTATTTTGCTTTTGTTTGGTTTCTTGCTTGTTTTTGTTGTTGTTGTGGTTTTGGTTAGGTTGGTTTTTATTTTTGTTTTGTTGGGTTTTTTTTGGGGGGGGGTTGCTTGCTGTTTTAGTGGTTTTTGGGGGTTGTTTGTTTTAGCTCTCAACTTTTTCAAACTTTTAAATTATTTCTTTCCATACAACAGTGTTTGTGAGCACCTGTTTCAAACACTGTTTTTGAAACTTTTGCACTTTAACCAACCAACAGTGAGCGGCAGCTTGGATGCAATCTGTTTCCAAGCTGGGTGTAATAGTTGACTCCTCAAATTGAAATCAGCAAACACAGCTAAAATATACAAGCCAATTACTTTTAGACAAGTTATCAAGTAAATGCAGAAATAAAATCAAATGAGATAACCTACTGCATCTTAATTACCAGCAATATTCTCTCTTGCTTACAAGAATCTAAATATTCATTAATTCTGAGCAATTAACAATAATGAAATGAAAGCCTGTGATGCTGAAGTTTGGAATTAGGTATGCCAGAACTCAGTAAAAGATACATGAATTAACTTCTTCACATTTTCTATCAAGAGCCCTTCAGGAGCACCGTGGTGACAAAATTATTTACTGTAGATGCACACGGATGAGGGTGGGGAAGTCTGAAGAAGCTGCTAAAGCAAACGTTTATTGTAGACACAGGGGGGACAGCACCTTTTACATCTCAGCGCTCCATGAAGCTGTGTGTTCAATCCAAAGCACAAATACCCAACTCTCCATCCCCAGAGCGCTCAGGTTTGCTAAAATAGTACCATGACACAACAGCTGTGTACATCTATCCCAAAACACCAACGGGAAAAAAGAAAATTACCAAGGAATCATTTGCTTATATACTCTATTTAAGCCAAACAAGCCTCTGGATCTTACTTGCATAAATTCCTCATTACTTATCTGCTTGAACTGCACAGTATTAGCACTCATTCAAAATGATCACTAAATGCAAATACAGCCTAGAAGGAAGCTTCTGCAGTTTCTAAAGGAGGTGTAACCCAATCTTTCATAAACATAAGCTATTCAGTCACGAGTAACAGATTCTGATACACCAGGATCACGGATTTCCACATCTTGCATAAAGCCACAAAATAAGAAAACCAGAACCAAAACATGATGCACAGCCTAGTCTTTCCTCAACATTTGAGCAGCTTTCTTTCCTAATAAATTAATGCAACTTCATAAAAGATCTTCAATTAGTTATGTTATACAACCTAAATTAATGCAACTTAGGTATGCAATTATCCAATTCACCCCTAGAACCATCTCACCTGCAAGAGAGCTGTTTTTTCTGATGCTGATATTAAGCATACAACAATGTTAAAAATGTAAGCTTCTAAATTTCTGCTGAAAATATATTGGAACTACTTATGTAACTTAGGGCTACTAATAAGAGAACAAATGAGAAATCCCCAAGGAGACGTCAGGGAATAATTTCAAACATTGAGCACAGAGAATAACCAATTTCATTTCCTAATCATCAGAGGTACCTCCATGTCTACACAAAGACTTATTATGTTATATTCAACTTGAAGGTTAATTAGAAAGTAGGTTACCAAGGGCAAAAGGTTCTGGAGGTATAATTTCTCTCTCTGCTTGCAGTGATTTGATATGATCTATGGTAGAGCTTAATCAAGAAACCCTGCAAATGGGGAAAAGCATTCTTTACAAGTCCTGTGGACAGGCCACCCCTCTGATTCTGGCCATTCTTACAAGATGTCACATTTATCAAGCTTATCCCTTAGTGTTATAAATCATTGAATCAGATGCCCCTTTGTGATCTTCATTTTCTAAAAGTCCTAATGAAGATTTAGGTAATACCCTTCTGGTTCCATTTGACTGCAGTTCCTCCACAACCAGGGCTTTTGCTTACTGAGCCTGACACTTGGGAGCTTCTTCCAGGCAACACACAACAGCTGGAGTAGCCAGAGTTTGATTTCTCTCTTCTACTTCCACATTCCCAATAGAAAGTACCCAAGTTTGACACTTTGCTTCTCTGGACATTTTACTGCCTTTGTGCCTAATCATTTTCTGGGTCAGGTTCTTTTATAATTTGAGAGTATAAAACATGTGCATGTCTGAGCTGACTCTTTGCCACCCTGTATAAATATCACACAGGGAAGTACAACCCTGCATTTTCCTTTCAAATTAGACTTCTGCAATCAGTTTAAAGTTAAAAAATACACAACAGCTACTCCAGGACAGACAGTTGAAATATTACAATTTATGCTATATCAAGGTACTTTAGAAATTAATTTGTTTAATTAATTATTGATTACTTTGAAGCATAAAAACTAAGTTAGTCCTTAAATTATTTACTACATATTCTTCTGTAATTTTGCTTCATACTTCTAGCCAAGATACGTTAGAAAATTTAGGTTATTTCAATTATGGAAATTGGAATTAATTACTAGCTAAAATGCCAATAACACAATGAGCCAAGCTCATGCTTCAGTGCAAGTTAAAATTCACCAATAAAAGCAGGGCACAAAAAGAAAGTATGCCTAATCAGTAATTTAAAATCCATCATATACCAAAAGAGCCTGTATTTAGATAGTCACCACATCTTTCTCATCTTCATCCTTTCTTCTCCAAAAGCCTTGGGATAAGAGCTGATAAGGAGGAATGTCCACAAGGTTTCCTTTTAAATGCATTTTTTGTGCATTTTTTTCTCATGTATTGTAGATATTGCTTCTGTACATATACAAAAGCTTCCAGCTCATTTCCACGATCATTGTAAAATCCAGTCCATACACTACACTCCAATGAAGTATCAAGTTCACAAAAAAGCAAATAAAAATATAAATTGAAGTGTGAGATGGATGTATCTGTACCTATCTGAATGCCACTGATCCTTCCTACTGATCTGCAAACACACAGTAAAGGAGCAGTTTTTCTTCCTTATTCATGGCTGGATGTCTAAAAATTGCCATGCCAATCCTTAAACCTACAAAAACATCAGCCTGGATATTTATGTTGCAGAAAGCTTTCCATTATGTGCAATGTGCATTACTTAAAATCTCTGCATACCTAATACCTGTCCCAAAATCAGACTTGCTAAAGTAATTGGAAGATATGCTGCAGCCAAACAATGTATTTCAGAGCTACAGTGTATACATTGTCTTATTTTCCTCACATGCAAAAAATAGATGAGAAGTAACAATCTAATCCTGAGGATGAGAGTGATTGGTTCAAAAATATTAGCAATAAAAAACCAGCATTAACAGCAGCAGCCTGCCACGGGTGAATTCTTTCTCTAGTGACAAGAGCACCACCTATAGACCTACAAAGTCGTCCCTTCATCATGTTTGATCTTAAAACACACTTTAGCTTCTGATCTCGAATAAGTGCAAGAAGCTTCAGCTGTCACCAGGTATTTCTTAAGAGCAGGGTAGCAATTTTAAAGAATTTATCAGTTAAAAGCATGGTCCTATTTCCTTAAAAACAGTCCCACTTTCAGAGTATGAGCTCTAGCAAAAAACTGTGTTGATAAAGATGAGGACATCTGGCTTGAAAGGGACTTCCCACATCACTGCCTTTTAGTGGCAATCCTTAAAAGTTTAGGATGGTCCTTAAAAGCCAAACACACAGAGAGAGGTTAATGCACAGTGAGCCAAAGTTACCTGGATGAGTGGGTGGGGAAGCAGTAAAAAGGCTGGCTGCTGCTCAGTGGGCTGTTACACCCCTGCACTCTGATTTGGCAGCTTCAGGCACCCTCAAGATGCAGAGTAAAATAAATAATAATAAATAAATCCTTTACTGCCAAGGCCTCTCATCCTTTTCAGTCACTGAGGCTGCACTGCTCACAGAAAAGGCTCAGTCCTGAGGGACTTGTCAGGATCCACGCCAGCCTTGGCCTGATTATAAATACCCTGGTAGCTGATAACACTTTAACTTGACAGGATGTTAAAAATGTTCTGCTAATATGAGAGAATCAAACCACTACAGTCCTTTCACTTTATAAAAGCAAGAACAGACTTTTCTATTTCTACAATATATATAAAGATACCATGTGGCCTTAAAAGGTAATTTAGATTAAAGAATGGGGGGGAAAAAAAAACAAGCTGTTTTTCCAATTATCTAAAGAGTGGGCACACATGAATAATATTGAATAATTATTGGATAATAATATATGAATAATAATTATATGAATAATTCTTCCTAATCACTGCAGCAACTTCCCACTTTGGAAAGAGCTAAAACTAAACCAGAACAGAACACTCTTCAGAAAAATAATTCTGTGTTTTTCTCTAAAAAAACGTATTTTGAAAGAGTTAAATCACAAGTAGCATTATGCCTAGACAAGCTACAATTTCATTTAGTGTCTGCTTGCAGGAGTGTGTAACATAATACACTCCACATCTGCATTCAAGCCATCTAACATAGCATGAAGTTCGCCCATCTCAGGTGCATGTTATGATAGGATATAAGAGGAAAAGCTCTTGGACCATCTTTTTCCTGTCAAAAGAGTGTGATATTAACATAAGAAAAAGCCTGTTTCTTTGCTTAGCTAGTAAAAAACACACATAAAATTCTCTAGTGTTTTTCTTGATTTGAAAGCACAAATTTAAATTAAAAAAACACTGAATTTGCTTAATTTTTTCTCATCAGTCATATAAGTCACTTCATTAAGAACAATCAGACTCCTTATGTGCAAATTTTAGGCAAAGAGATTTGGAAAGCTACAGCTATTAGTGCTACAATTACTTGGTTCTTACCTGAAGTGATGAAAAAAATGTAAGGGGTTTAGCAGTCAAAGTCAGAGTTACAGCAATGTAAACCAGCTTCCCTGGTTTATTTCTCTAGGATTAACAGGTTCTGTTTTGTGTACTCCAAATAAAGTCCTTTAAACCATCAGTGCTCATTCAGTGCTGTTCAAGACTGCACATGACCAAAACAAGGACTTATCCTTTGCTCCAAAGCCCTCCTTAGAAGCCTGAGCTCAAGAATCAATGAGAAAATAAGGCCAAGGAAACCTAGAGAAACTGGCTGGATCCTAAATGGCATTACAGTAATATTTAATAGGATAGAGAGTTCAGCCTGCTACTGGGAAATCATAAGGAACACTTAGAAAATAATAAAAATAATTCTCATTTTCACACAACCCTTTGGACAGTACTCAGTGCTTCAGCCAGAAATCAATCAAGATCAGGACGGTCTTTCAGCCATAATCACCTCAAGATGCTTTAGCAAATGCACAGGTATTTGGTCACTGCTGAAGAGCTCCAAGACAATGAGCCCAGTAAGTGGAAACTGCAGAAAAGCAGACTAAACAGAGAATTGTCATATAAGCAAGTGCCTATACCACATGACTTTGACCTTATATATGAGCATATAACTCTGTTGTAGAAGACAGAAGGCTTCAGACATCATTAGCAGAACAGAGGAATACCAAACAAAGATCTCGTGGCCTAGATGACAGTATCAACACACCAGGAAGATGTCCAGATGCCCAAGCTAAAAGCAATTCTTAAAAGAAATGAAAGAGCAGCTCTTCAGATACTTCGCAAAGCTCTTCCACCTTCTGTGAAAGGGAGTTACCACTGGCACATTTCAATGGAGCAGTGACCTCTCAGGTGTGCAGAGATTCTTCACCGCATAGCAACTACTGCCTTACACAACAGAAACCTGCAAAGTTTGAAAGCTGAAAAACGGGAAGCTGAATTGCAGCTGATGTAGATAAAATGACTGGTTTGAAAGTCACCCTTGCAGCAGCAATCCCTCCAGGGATGAGCAGGAAAGCGGGAATTTGCCAAAGGAAGAGCTCTGGAGTTATGAAATGATGGGATTCTTGCTGGGAGTATCAATCACATGAATCGGGGTAAAGGGATGTCGTAGGGATGGCTTTACAGAAAGAATCTCAAAGATGTACAGACGGCCTGAGGCTGAAATGCCAGACAAGGTCCTGTCAAGGAGCCATAACTCCTACATGGAATAGTTGTAGGATTCTTCACCGCTTGAATCAAGCTGCGCTCTTGTTCCCTGTGAAAATTCAGGCAATTCAAGCCATTCCCTTATACTACTGTATTATACTTTCTACTGATGCAATATAATTTATTATTTAACAGCAATTTAACTTTGCAGTCTCTTTTATTAACTTAAGGACATAACGATGCTACTAAATTTAACTACTGAGGAATTCACAACGAGAGGCCACAGGAGAATGCATTGAGATAGCAGTTGTAAGAAAACACCAATCTTCTGATTTGTTTGCATTAATTAGCAATAAACTTATAATAAATCTATACAATCAACACTAAATTTGTGAAAATAACTGGCAGAGAGAAAGACTCCCTAATGAGAGCTCAATAGAGAAGACTAGAAACAAATGTCTAATAGGTCTGGAGCCTCCTACAGCCAGAAAGATTAGGGTGGAACAAAAGATTTCAGTTACATTCTCTTTTACAAGGGAGACATTTCTGACCGCTGGTTAACATGAGAGGCAAACCCTCACACACTCATATTTAATTCCACCCCATCCCATTTATACTGAGAATTGTTTCCAGAGCTCTTAGAAGTAAATACCATTTTTCTAGCCCAAGCAGGAGAAACACTTTGGAGTTGTTTTTAAAAGAAAAAAAGTCCACTACATAAAACATGGCCCAAAAAAACCTTTGCAAGGTAGTTTTAATGAATCTTTCATGGTTCAATAAGCTATTGCATTAGGTCATTCTCCTGATGAAGCAATGCTCCAAATCTCATTATATTTAGTCAGAAAGAAACAAGCTGCTAGTGTTATTGAATTTCTTATAATTAGTTAAAAAGCAATTTTTTGAAATTTCCTTTGCTTATAGGGTTTGGAAAAAACCCAAAAGTTGAGGCAAGTAATATTGTTCTGTATTTAAGTAAAATATAGTGCTCCACACACAATAACCATTTCCTGCCATCCTACAGCTGGGATGTGCTTTTAGCCTCTTTCTACTACATCCTTCCTTCATCTCTACTTTCCCAAACAGCACACCTGAGACTGAGCTCAAATGGCTGAAAAGCTCCAAAAGGAAAAGCAGCAGGCAGTCCCCATAGCTGGTGGTAATTAATAGAAAGTGAATCAGTTGCTTTGTACAGCAGATAAAGAAAAAGCCCAGTCAGAATAACCTGCCTCATCATGACATTGTGTTCCCAACAGAAATTAATTTTGTGAGCTGTGGGAGTCTGAAACAAACATGTGAGGGCTAAAAAGACCTAATGCCATCATCTCAGCATGGAGAGGAAGATTGAAAGGTACTTGCAGAATAACGGTTACAGTCTCTGGGTAGGGACAATGTTTTCCCCCTGTAGTCTTTATGAAAAAAAGAGCAGAATAAATAGTGCCACATGTCCTCACAGCTGGAACATCTGTGACTGAGAGGTTGGCACAAATTCATTATCTTACATGACCACATGAATCTAGCTATAATTGACAGGCACGACTGTAATGACAAAATCCTATCGATTTTCCCTGGGCCCAGAGCTTCTCAGGCTTGAAGCACTAAACTGTGCTAAAAGAGCATGAGATTTCTCAAGCATTCACAGAGAAAAATATTCTCACATTTTATAACCTACCTCTGATTTTTCACATGAGCCCAAAGGCAGCCTGCAGAAGTTGATATAAAGGCATCGGATGAAGGTTGCTAAATACACAGAAACTCATTAAGTGCCTGCTTCAGAAGAGCTGAAGTCTGGAAAAGCCTTTAAAAAATACCAAATATGCTTATCCTGCTTCTGGGTAGAAGTCTGCTGTGAAAACAGCTAGAAATGGGCTCATTGAACTCCATGGAGCTCCCTAAAGCTCTGGTTTCACATGAGATACAAAACATGAAATTGCAAGTCCTTGTATGCAGGTGATAAAGCAGCACATCCACAACAAAATAAATGCTGCTTTATAAAACTACATTTATTCAACATGATGAAGGCTCTTAAAAGTTTTTAAGTGAAGAATGAACTATATCACCCCAAGTAAACAGCATGAAAACACAACTGATGGGAGAAAAAGCTCTCTCACATTTTCAAAATCTCCGCTCTTCTCCCCACATTTAAGTTTCTTCTAGATTCATGATTATTCTAGTAAAAATTTCTTCACAGGGAATTCCCTTGTTCCCAAAGCCAAGCCCAGCACTATACCTCTGCAGAATGCCTGGCACAGGAATTGCTGGATTAACAGGATTTTTTTTGACCTTGTTGCATTTATCCATCATATTTCCAGACTGATACAATTAAATTGGGCTATTTTAGAAATTTTCTCCATATTCAAAGTTTGTTCTGTGATTCACATGCATTAGCAAAAGCAGTACCAACTGTTCCCTGCCACCATAGTTGAGCATATTCCTGCTACTAATTCAGCACACACATCCCAGCCATTACCCAGGGAATGCAGTGATTAGGCAGCTTTCCAGTAAACAGTCCTTAAAGCAGTTCATAAAAATTCCATTTAGAAAAAGCTTTGTTTCTTGCTCAAGAATTTGACAAGATATTGCAATAACTTCAAGTCCACCAAGTGAGTTAAATCCCATTTCCACACACACTAATCATTGCTTTTACAGTTTAAAATACTATAAAGTAGTTCTTGTGTACATATAAAATGCAATTAATTTGGGTGCTGCTTTTTTGGAAGCACACACTTAGAAAATCCTAAAAACTTGCAGTGAAAAAGGTGAAAATACCCATAAAACAGTCCACAAAAGGCAGAATCTCAAGTAGAAATCTAGAGGCAGCATCCGAATTAGAACGTGCCCAGTCCAAAATCTGTTCTTGCTGATGGCAACAGCACAGCACCAGAGTCTATATATTATTGCACATGAGGTAATGCCCTTAATTCACAGGTCCCAGAAATTACCAGAAACAGTCCATTTTATAGAAGAAAAGTCCACTTTATACAAGGAAATCAAAAGAAATACTACATTTTGGGACAGTAATTCTTAAACTTAGAGCATCAGTTTGTTATCCACAAATGGAAAACATTTAGCTTGTTTTAACAGCTTTCTATAAAAGACAAGATTCAATTGCCACACTTATTACCTAAAAGTGTTTCGGCCAAAATAAAAATGAAACTCAAAATTATGATCCTTTTTTATGATAATAGCTGATACTTATTAAGCAATAAACTCTTGCTCCCTCCTATTTCTATTTCCTCAAAAAAGTAACACACTAAAACTCAATGTAATCTCATGTGTTCAGGCTCCATTTTTTATTGTTTTGAGAAAAGGGCTTATAAAACTTCCTTGAAGGCTCTTTAAGAAATGAAATCTTTCTTGTTTAATAGAGTAATAAGGCATATATGAGGGCATCAAATGAAAAGGAAAATGAGCTGTCCTGATAAAGTACTACTGAAAGCCTTAGTACAAACTGCATGACAAGCTAAAATAAAAATAATTATTTGTTCCTTTTGTTTTGACCAAAGTCTTAACATTTAGGACATATAAACCACTGCCATTTTAGAGTAAATCTCTTTTATAACTGGATGCAACCAGCCCTAGCAAACATGGCAAAAATTGAAATGCTCTCAAATGGTCTTGGCTCATGCACTAATCCATCCTCACCACATCAGATTAATCTTGGCACGAAAATTATGGACATTAAATGTGAATGCTCTTGTAAATTAGGTGACACAGCAAACAAATCAAAATGAAATACAGCAAGAAAAAGAATAATTGGAAATATTAATGTAAAGCAGACTTCAAAAATGTATTTGGGGAATTGTAACAGTTGCTAAGGGGAAATGGGAAATTAAAAGCTGCATTTTTAAGGAACTGTGTAATGTTTTAAAAATATATGTGTGTGTGTGTATGTATGAAAGAAACAAGAATGGGGGAGATTAATTTTGAAAATACCTTGATCTTGATAATGTTGAAAGACAGAAGTCACTTAAACAACAGAAAGCCCACAAAACCAATAGCCAATAGGCAAGAAACAAGACTACTATTTAATATATTGATAACAGGTATTAGTTTCCATTAGGAATGTAAGTGTACCATCAGGCTCTCTGAGCAGAGGGAAGCAGGGCACAAGCAGTACAGCATTACTCATCTCATGAAGGCCTTCATGACCATGAGGGGCTGTGACAAACCTGCAGCAAGCAGAGATTATGGCTCTAAGACATGGACAGCAGAAGAATTAATGGCCAACTAAGTCTAATCCACAAGGTTCAGAGAGCTTTGCTCCCCAGGCTGTCATTTAAGCCCTCAGAATCTCCGAATTTATGACTTTATGCTCAGAGTCACAGAAAATGCAACTCCCTTCTTTAAAAAGGTATATGTAAATATGTGGAAAACCTATACACAGACCCACCAACACGCTCCAATCACAGCAATGCTGGCCTGAATATACCATCAACATGTAATCTTAGAATACATTCAAGTTACACTAGAAATGAGCATGAAAAGCACAGAAAATCCTGCCAAATTTCTGGCATTCCTTGAACGTTGGGAAACTAAATTATTTTCCAACCTATTATCAACTATATGAAAATAGAGAGTGACATTCCTTCTAGCTAGAAGAAAACATGTTTATATTTAGTTTCCTCAAAACTGCAACATTGAAAGCACATTTATTCCCCCGAACGTGAAACAGCCTCATACCTTGAACGATCTGCTCAGCGTGCCGCTTTTCAAATCAGACTGTGATAATTTCTTTTGACAGATCACTAAATAACCTGGAGAAGCCAGTGCATCAGCAGTACAGGACAGTTATTGCCTCTGACACCTGACTGCAGCAGAGGAATTCCTTGCAATTGAATCAAGAGTAACTAAGCCATGCTTCTACTGAGTCCAGCTGACAGTCAGCGCTGCCAGCTGGGTGCAGCACACAGTTCAGAGCTGGAGCACCACACTGCAGGCATGGCAGCTGTGTTATGGCACTGGGCTTGTCGTCTAGAGCAACATGAGTGGCAAGACACAAACCACAGCAATCAGGGAACTTCAACTGCTGTTGAAAATGTACTAACTGAGGCTAAAAAATCCAGGATTTTTGCAGGGCAAGACTGGTTTCACGCAGCTAAGTTGAAAAGCCATCCTAACTGCCTTGATTGCAAGACCAGCTTCACTTGTGCTCTGTCACATGGTTTTATCACTGAGGGCCTTTTTCAGCCTTCTGTTCGCAAGGGCCTTCAGCACTGAATTCATTTGATCTGTTCAAACAGGTCAATGCTTTTTTAGTTCCAACACTTCACTACGAAAATAGTTTTCCATCATTTCAGTAACTAAAACAAAGAACTAAACGTATTCTGAAAGTATTTACAAAGTATTTCAAAAATGGATTTAAGTCTAAATGACACAGAAAGCAAGCATTCCCCGACATCTAACATGTTCATCTAACTGCGACACTTTGGTCATTATATCAGTTGGTTCTTCCCCAGAACAGAACAAACCCTTCCAAATTAGGCCAGCAGACCCCTGGGCTAACATGCACAGCAAGGGGGCTCTGCAAGAGGGACAAATGCAGCATCACACCAGCACTACTGCTCTTTGGAATGCTTGATCCCTGTCAGGACAGGGGTCACAAGTCATTCCTAAATCTCCACCCCCGTTCTCCCAGCACCTTGTTTGCCCATGCTTTTCCTCTGTTCCATGGGGTGTCCTCCAGTCCATCCTCCCAGACAGCTGAGAGCCAACTCATTTGACACAAACAGGGTAAGCTGCTGCCATGTTTTTAATGGACTTTACGAAAAAAATGATTGGCAACTTTAGTAGCACGTTCCATTGCACTGCCCCCAGGCAGGGTTGTTAATTTAGGCACCATTCAGCCTGGGTAAAATTGAGAGCCAATGTAATTTATAATACAGTTAAAGACAGAAGTAGACATCCACATCAGATAATTCCAACACTCCAGTTGGCTACCAAAAATCAGACTCTTACAAATACTTGCCAGAGATTTCCCCTGTTACAGAGGGGAAAAACGCTCCTCAGAGCAGCTAATGGAATTGCAATTGGCATCCCCAAGGGACACGGCTGCTTTCAGAACAGCTCCTCACAGGCGCTTTGCTCAATGTCAGAGCTGGATTCAGAGCCCAGGTGCCACTACTGCAATTTTCCATATTTGGCCTGAGTTAAATTACGCAGATGCATTTCTGGCAGATTCTAGACAAAGACATGGATTAACCAAACTGGAGCAAAGGTATCCTACTGCTGTATTTGCATTAATGCCTGACGGACACGGCTTGTGGCATGACGGTTATCAAGAACAGGACCTTGATTTCTTTTTTCAATGCAGAAAATGGATTAACAGGTCATTACAAACTAGAAATGTCTCAGTTACCCCAACATATGCAGAATGCTGTCTTTTCTCTACAGAAGCATCTGGCTGTCCTCCCATGGAAAGCCACCTTTGTACACCCATCACAAGCCACATCACAGGCTCCAAGCAACAGCCACTGTAGAGCTGAAGCAAAATGCTTCAACAGTAAAACCATCAAAGTCAGAGCAAGTTAAAAGGGTGCCAGTTGCAGGATGATAGCCACCATTAAATAAGAAATTGTTTCATAGGCATTAAGAGCCCTGTAATGGCTCACAGGGGGAATTAATAGAACAAGAGAAAAAAGATACCAAGTTACAGGTCTGATTGACTGGACTTTTCAGTAAGGTTCATAAGAAAATTGTTTTGTGCAGAAGATCACTGAGTAGCTTAACTCAATATAAAGGGAAAACCTGACAGAACATTTCCCTTTCAAAGGCAGACAGCTGTATGTGGCAAGCAGAGCACAAGTCTGGGTATAACACTATAATCACATTGACTGTTGCATGCACAAATCCTTTTGTAGCTGCAGCTTTCATATTTTCCCCTCTATATTTGAATCCTAACTGGTTTTCACCACCACTAGCATGTAATTAATGATATTGCAAGAGGAATAAAGTTTTGAAAAGTCATTGCAAAACCTAAACATTTAGAAAAGGCCCATGGGAAAGCCCACACATATCCATATCCAGCCCTATCTTTTACACAATACATGTAAATACAATAGTTACTAACATATTATAAGATAAGACTCCAACAAACTTTTGAATTTAACATTAACATGCTCAATTTTTTTTTTTTTTTTTTTTTTTTTTT
>LTAT01000010.1:27684849-27708498 GCA_003286495.1 Chlorodrepanis virens
TTTTTTTTTTTTTTTTTTGCATAGGAAGGGATGCATTAATTGTGTTTTGGTATTTTCACATCAGTATTTTATGTCAAACAGCATTTCACATCTTATAAGCTCTAAACAAAATATGGAATTAGAAGGAAGATAGGTTCTATATAGACAGTGTATGAAAGTGTAATTAAAGTAAAATTTATGCAGACAGGAAACAGCACTTGGTTCCAGTAGCTACAAGTCAACTGTATTTAAATCTAAAATCACTGATACAATTCAAGTCCAGGTGATTTCCCTCAATTTCCAAAAACCTTGTTATCAGAAATGCAAAATAAACTTCTGGCACTCAATGATGTCACCCTCAGTCTAATACATCAAAGCAGAGATGGTCACAGCAGCAAAGAGCACCTGTCCAACTGGCCACCACATCCAAGTGACTCAAAGTTGCACTGAGCAGGACCAACAGAGATCCTGAATATCCTTATGCACTGCTTCTGTGTGGAAAAGGAAAAAAAAACCAAATTCTGTTGAATCTTGTCCTGCTTTATATGCTGGAAATGTTATTGTACTCTAAAAAGTAAAATTCTATCCCATGGAAGTAATTTCACATACTTTAAGTATGTGATTACAAAATACAATAAAAAATAAACTGATAAAAAAACTGAATGAAAATTACATGTATTAAGTATATAATTACCCACATTACCATTAATTCCATGACCACACACTCCCAGCACTCAAGTAAACACAGAACCAGACTATTGCAGAATATTGCTTAGCATGCTGAAATCACAGGTTTTTAAACTGCTTCCAGTTTAAAACTCTAAAAGCTACAAAAATCTACTTTTTTGATTCAATAAAAGAAGTTATTTCATCTTAATTTGGCCCTTTTACACTCTTTAGTTTTTATCTCAACCACTCCTATTTTATTTTTAAACTCCATAATTGTGAATATAAACAGCTTTAATCTATTTAATGAGTCATCATGTTATTTTTAAGTTAATTCTGTGTGTTCCCAGTTCTCTATGACATTTTACTGTAGGCTACAGAATACTGAATATTCTAGCACCAGATAAGTACAGCAGTAATTGAATATTAGTCTAGATGCTTGTGGGCAGGGTACTTAGGGACACGACAAAATATCTATGAGCATAAAAATGAAAATGTTTTATCACTGTGCAAAGCCAGTCAAACACACTGGTTACTCCAAGAAAAGGATTTTTAGTGCAGTTATTAAAATTTTGTTTCATTCACCTTTAATACCACACTACTGCACGTTTTCCAGTTTTCCAAAGCAGCAAGAGAATGGTTCTCAGACACATCAGGATGAACATGGAAAAACTGATAAGAGCTCTAAATCCCAGAGTTAGTCCTTGCGTCTGTAGTCAGGTACAGTCAGGAAAACCTGGTGCTCAGGTGAGGCCTGTGACAGTGTAAAAAGCTCCTCAAGCTTAGTCCAAAGTAAGATTTTACAAGCACTAACTTCACATTAGATTGAAAATTTGGCACTCTGCTTGAAGATCTAATTCTATATTCAAAAGCATTTAGTAATAAACTAAGTATTACTCTTCCCTTTCAAAACATTGATGACTAATTAATGCTCACAGTTTGGATTCAGCCAGCAGGGAAATGAACACAGCTAAATGCAATCTTTCAAATTAACAGGCTATCTCTATAAACTATAAAATTATTCTTTAAACAGAACTACTGTTTTATTACTACTGGGATCCTAGGTTCATTATGTTCTCATAATACTCTCAAACATATCTATTAATCTGCATAATTACAACAGGCAAGAATTAATTCCAGACAGATGCAATAAGTTGCTTATTCATTCTTGATTTCAGCAACAATTTTCACTACAGATACTTATATTTCAAAGAAAATTTCCAGTGCATAATAAAAATTATGTCTTATTCCTAACATCACAAGTGTAGCTGCTGACATGAATACCAAATGTAACAAAAATTAAGTGAACCAAGAACTTCTGAGTCCCAAACTGCACAAAACTCAATGTTTCTACTGAACTGCAAAGGATCAAGCAAGGATTATTTTTCTTCTCCTCCGTCCCTTTGTATTTTGTTTCACAATTTAAGAAAAAAAAATGAAGTAAATATTAGGTGCTGTATCTGTGAAACAAGGATAAGTTAATCATTCAGTTAATCCTCAGCATCACCTGCAAATAGTTTAATTATTTGATAAAACAAAAATAGAGTTTGTAGAGCATCTTCCATAACACCAACTTCATAATTAGCTGATAAATATTGAAATCCTTACATTTACATTTTTAGCTAGGAAAATTAAATCAAAAATTCATTTCGTGTCAGTCCAGAGGACCAGAATCAGATCCTTCACCTCCTCCATCAACATTGGCATGAAACAGACTTGTTTGTAACTGATCTAAGCAGAAAATCCAGGTGTTCCATTCCACACAATATCAGTATGGGATGGTTGTCCATCCTGATCCCTCAGGCTATTGCTGCAGCCATGGCTATACATGTCCTTTTAATTTCCCTCTTACTGTTCAGTGTACATAACTTGCGCTATTTACCAAATTCTGCTCCGGATTTTGAAGGATCTTTGTGTCTTAGATGCTGCCTCTACCTCAGTTTTAAAGTTCCTCCCATTTGGTTTTCCTCCCTCTAAGTAAAAAAGCTATGTATTTATTTAAATACCTGTATGTTTAATACTTAACTTCTTAATTATTCTCATCTCTCTATTTAGCAGCCTTTTTGAATAGCACCCTTGTTCATGCCTGGTTTTTTATACTCTAGGGCCTCAGAATATAATTTACAGTGTCTTCTTGATAATAAATTTAATTTTGTCATTGACTATATTTAGGACTATTGTTATTCTGCTACAGACAACATGGTGTGTCAGAGAAACCACACTGTGCAAGTGTTTTAACAATGATTCACTAACGAGTTCATGGCTCTTTCTTAACAAACAATAAAATATGCATTTTATATACTCAAAAACACTTCTCTCCCTTTCCCTTCTTCCCCAGCTTTTCCAAGGTCACAGATACAGCTGTAACAACTCACGCAGTGCTGGCAAAGCTTTATTCCAAACCTCATATAAAGCAATCAGCTCCAGATCCCCCAGAAAAATCTTTCTGTTCAATGCAAAATGCACTGAGGTCAGAGGGAAGATGATACTGCCACTGGAATAAATAAATAATTTCTCTTACTGGGTTTCTCTTCACTGCAGACAAAAGTCCTACGCTATCCAGCCCATTCTTTGAAAGCTTTACCAAGAGGGCTTTCCAGCTGTCAGTCACAGTACAACACGGCCCTCCAGAGACATTACAGAAGGTAAATTGTTTAATAATTTATCGGCTGCTGTTGATACGAGGCACTGCAGCATATTGAGCCTTGTTATTACTCCTCATTGTTGAGAAGCTTTTTCCTGTTCTCAACCTGAGACAGCTGTGTTGCAAAGTCTTCATCCACAATATGAAGAAGTTAACTAAACATGATCACCTCGCTCTTGAAGATCATCTTAAATGAGACCTGAGCAAATCCTTGCATTTTGAAAACTGAACTGCCAAAGGTACAAACAGACCAACAGGCAGATGACTACTTGGTTCGTTTCGGAAGGAATAAGACAACTCCTCTCCCACAACAAGCTCAGGAAGCTCACTCCTAAAATTAATAAGCTGGCAGGGGACCACAAAATTGCTGGAATATTCTCTTTGAACCTTAATCTCAGCAGAGGAACCCACTAGGGAATAACCACAGGGCACCGTGCACCAGCATTAAGTAAAAAGTGACTTAAACAAAAAAATAAAAGACTTGAAAAGTTGTTCCTCCATTTCCCAGCCTCCTAATTTCCCACTACAAGCCTTTTGCTCTTCAGTTGCAGTTTCATTTAAGCCTGAGGCACATATTAAGATATTTGTTGAAAAGTATGAGGAAAAATACTTTAACCCATCATTTGTGACTAAAACTTTAAAGACTGTATCTTCTAAAAGAGCAAGAGAGTATTCAGCAGCACTGTGCTTCTGCACTCAAGAAAGTATTTTGGGACAGTCAACTTCTGAACATCATCTGATATTTTAAGAAGGGAGGTTTTTCACTACACATTAGTGTAACTGCTAAGCCCCTAGGTTTGCTGCTAAATAAATACTCCTGCCTATTAAAATTATTTCATCACTATTGATCCTCAACTTGTGCTTCTCAGATTGTTATATTTTAGTACATCTCAAGTGTGAGTTTTGAAAACAAGTCAGTACGGATGTGTTTAAACCACTTGAAAATGTTCAAGAAGTTGCCAGAGTTCACACTCCTTAAATATCACCTAAAGCATTAATTAAAATTCCTTTCCAGAGGGGTGGAAGAAATCCTGTTATACAATGGCACCTACCCCTAACTTGCTAAAAGTAGAGGATGCATTTCAACCTCTATAATTTGACGCTGACAGTGAAGTTACACAACAAAAAATCTCCACTGCCAAGGTAAAATGTGCAAAGATGACAAACAAATTGCTGAAGTTCAAGCTGGATAAATTGGATTAAAACTGGCTGAACTGCTGGAGTCAAAGGGTTGCTGTCAGCACCACAGACCGTCAGTGGCACAGCCAAGGGGCCAACACCAGGGTAAATATTGCTGCCATGCACTAAGGACCTTGAGGATGGGATCACCTAGGCCTTCACCACTTTGGAGACACCAAACTAGGAAGAACAGATGGCAGTGCTGCCTTTCAAAGCCACCTTTCCAGGCTGGAGAAGTGGTCAGACAGATAGTGCCAGAGAAAGAACTTCCTTCAGCATCAGAACAATTATCAAGCCCAAAAACTTGGATATATTCAAAACCCAACTGGACACAGCACTGAGCAACCTCTCCAGTTAGCTTGCTCCAAGAACAGCTGGACCCAACCACCTCCAGAAGTGTCTTCCAACCACAAACATCCCAATGAAGCAGCTGCCTTTAGCTTTTGGACAGACACTGTGGACAACTGTACACTTTTTCATTACATGCCACGAAAAAACTCTATGGATTTTCTGTTTTTCACAGAAGTCTGACAAAACCCAGGCTGTCACATCTTGTCTCACACAGCAGATCTTCAAATTGAACATGATCAAATACTTCTTAAGGAAGTATATTAAGGGCCAGTAAGGCTTTTTCTCTTCTGCATGCAATTTAGCAAACATAAGACAGCATTCCACTGTCTAACCACTTTTCAAAGCTAAACACTTTGTAAATGTTTGCTGTGAGAATGAATTACACCTGGGTTGTTTTTTTTATAATGTTGGGTTTGGGTTTTTCCCCGGTTACTTTCCTCTAGGGCCCCCTCAGGGAATTTTTCTTTGCTAAGAAAGCCTGAGGCACATAACTTTGTCAAACTCTTTTTGCATCTCTACCTCCTGAAAGAGTTACTCAGCCTGTTCCTATTGCTTTGGTAAGCCACCTGCACACAAGATCCTACCTGCAAAAAGGTGGAGCAACCTTCTTCTTCAAGCACAGAAAAGTTTAAATATCAGAGAAAGATACTTTTCTTGATGGAATACCCATTGACTGGCAACTGCACGAGGTACAGACATGAATCTGCTCTCCTTCAAGACCTACAATTTTGCTCATTCTGGATCATCCATTTGGCAGTCTGTTCTCAGCTCAAACTCCACCTGAGCCACAAGTTCAAGTTGTTTTCCCTTCCCTCTGCATTTTCTGCTCACAGCCCTAATCACAGATGACCTGCTGTACATTGACTACCTACCAACACCCAGGAAATTCCCGCTCGATCATTCCGCAAAGCTGCGATGGCCTGGCCAGTGTCCCTGTCCAAGCATAAACTGTAGGAAGAACAGGAGCTGAACTGGTATCGCTTCTCTTAAAAGCATATTTAGGGAAAACACAGATTTCTGATCCATTAAAGGAGCATATAAATGAGACAAAACAGACTAATGAGATCAGGCAATGAAATTTTCATAAGAATAGAACATTATGACTAAATTTCCTGTGCTAATTAAGGTTACATTCTGAGCTTATTAGATATATTCCTTTGATAGTAAATTAATTGCTTGAACAATGTGTCCAAAATGCAGACTTTAAAGTCAGCAGTGACTTTTGATAACTGAGTTTAAAGAACTGACTGCCTCTGTTTTACCCCTAAATTTCTCAGCCATCTCATCTCAACTTCCCTCCCAGTGCTGCACCTTTTTGAGCTCCTCATTAAGGGGGACTATCCCAGGGGTGAGACACACAAGCACAGGATTGATACTCATCCAAGAATATTTCCATAGTTCTAACAGTTATTCAAATTATTACAAATTGAAAGGTGTTTGATACAAATGGGAGTTAAAATGCAATTCTGTGCCATCAAACAAAAGGAAGACAATATTTTTATGTCTCCAGTTGTACTTGACCAGAAATACAGCTTCCTTTTGCTTATTTCTGCTGCCCTCTGTGCATGCAAGTTCTGAAATTCAGGCAATTTATGTCTCTGACAGGAAGAATAAACTTGCACAACTACTCAGGGCTGTGTTTCCCTGAAGGAGGCAGTTTGATACAATTTGTCAAAAGCCAAAAGAGTGCTTTAATGGACGATTTACTTCAAATGACTGCAGCTGTTGCCAAATAAAGGAACAGAGACAAAAGATTAAAAATGGTTCTACCCATGCCAATATAATTCTCAATGATTAATGAATAAAATATAACCTTTGCTCTCTCCCCTTTTTAGTCAAAAAGCAATAAAAGTAATTAATCAATCATTCTCTTTCTGTGGTTTGCTACATCTGATGTTCAATCAAAGCACGTGGGGAAATTTCAGTAGGTATTGTTCACAAAGTACACACACCCTTTTTGCGCTTATTGCTTGTCCTGGAAGTAAAGCCAGATATTCCCTCTTCAGTCAGAGCTCAAAAAAAGTCACCAAAAACTTCTCTGAAATTCTACATACCAAAGAACTCCCAAAAACCACCCCAGAAACACCACACCCTGCCTTGGTCCCAGGAGGTTGCAATGCCCTCCCCATGGCAATAGTCTCATGTATCATACTTCACTATCATACTGGATTACAAGCAGAGCTGGAGCATACAGAATGAGCAATATCAGCTGCACAAAATGAGCTTCATACAAAGAAAGCTCATACTGTTCATTTTGAAGGCCTTTCTTTGCCTCCACATCTTTCTTTGTCGAAACGATGAGAATGAAAACATTACCCAATAGGAAACACAGGGAAGTTAGGACAGAAGCACCTCATTGGACCACAGGGAATATTTGGTAGTTCAAGGTAGTGAAGGAAGCAAATGCAGCTTAACCCAAGACACAGCTAACCACAGCATGTGAACATTATTCCAACTGCCCCTCCATGCAACCCCGTCCTTCAATCATCCAATTTTAATCACCCCTTGGGCTACTCTGGCATACTTATCTACAAACAAAGAAGAGAATTCCCATCAGCTTGATATTCCCTTTCAAGGATCCAAGTACAGTTTCCAGTATTTCTACTCCTGCTAAGAATTTAGGTACCCGAGCAGCCTCATTGCTGATGTTTACACTTCCCCAGGACTGGCAAGTCTTTGAGTTCAAACGCCTTGGTGGTACCTAAGCATTTCATTGCCTTGAATTTTGCCTTCACTTAGTCCAATACCTGCCTAGCATTTAACAGAGTGAATACTTCCATATCATCATTTACTGCACGCGGAGATGAGTTAGGCACATCATTAATTCTCACTTTTACCCGCAAATTGATTTCCAGATGTTCCCAATATTGCTGTGCAGCAGGCAGGATGCCATGGCAGTGTGCCAAAAAATACATGAGCTGTGAGACTGGAATGTCATTTTTGTTGACTAATGCCACTTTTCCATCAAACTCAAGGAGTTCCAGTGGGCTTGTGAATTAATTTGAAGAACAGGGTTTGGTTTTTTTCTTATTATGCTCATAACTGACTTCCCACCTAGACAGGCGTCTTAAAATTCCAAAAATAACAAACCTGGATATACCCAGAAGAAAAGCTGCCTTCCAAATGCATCAAATCCAGCAAAACACTGCTCAATCACATTTTATAAATCCTAATACAATGTATAAAGATAAAATTTGGCTTCACACATACAGGAAGTCATTGCCCACATTAGCACCTCCAGTGCTCTGGCTTTCTGGATTCAACTCTTCACATTTGTCATGTTCATACAGTTACAGGGGGCCAGTTAACACTGTTGTTTTAAGTGAAAAATGCCAGTTAATATGTAATTAAATGCTAAAGAAGAAGCCATGGTGAATAAATCCTGTCTTGTCAGTTAGGAAAACACTAAAATAAGTATAATCTAACCAGCATCTGTGAAAGCATGTTTGTCCTGTATTGCACTGCAGCTAGCTTTGTTACCTAACAGAGCCACTAACAAACATCACATTCACACATTCACACCAGATAAGGACTTGACTTTTAGGCTCAAATAAACACAAACTTCTAAAAGCATTTCTGTAAACACCCACACATAGCATAAAATACCCCAAATGCACAATACTTAAAGCAACAAAGCATCAGGTGACAAGCACTCCTTCACTATCACTCAGTTACAGGAGAAGCTATTTCCTGCCTATTCCACATGCAAAGCATTTGCTCCAAATTACTAAGTCACAAGCTGTCCCCCAAGGAAAATCCAGTGTACCAGGATATCTTCCACTTTAATCTTCCATTAAAGAAGACCAAATTAATTTGTCAGAAAGCAGAGCAGTCAGGACTGCATGCACTCTCCTAAAGATCCATGAAGGAATCACTAACAGAACCTCTTGCCAACAGGAGAAAAATAAAACATATTTCCTATATTTTATAAGCATAAAAATTTTGCTAGACCAATGGACTCCCATATTTCAACCTACATGATAAAGCAACTCTTACTTCTTCAATATTGTATTTTCATGTATGATAGTTAAGAAAAATACTCAAATGTCACTGTTTACATTACAGAACTGAAATATTCACTTTGACCTATGCATTCAAATTAAGATGGGGTAAAACATGGCACTATTAGCTGAAATATGTTCAAAGCCCTGGAGAGATTGGTCTGACCCTTCATTTCTTAGAGTAGACATGTATTAGTATTTACACACACACTCTATGCCCATACAATTATTCTAAAAAATATTAAGTACTTTTACTACCAAACAAACTCTAAGTTACCCTTTCATCCTGTCACAACAAGAATCACGTACAAAGTTTTCTATATCAGATTCTCTCTTACCAGCTAAACTATATCCTTATTTGCTCTATTATCACCTTTAACAGAACTGTTTAATAGCTACCAGGAAAACCCAAACAACTTTGTTCTGTAGACTGAATCGGAAAGAATTGATCAAAGTTCATCAATGACAGTGTAGGAAATGGAGCTTTTCTTGCACTTCAAATAATAAATCACTGAATAACGTTTTCTGAAACTTATCTGGCATAACAAATGGCTACAAATTAAGTCAAAACCATATGGCAGAGGCTAAAGGGTAGAGCACAAGATAAATTTTATTATACAGAACCATATGCTGCACTTAACGTCCGTGATGACCTTGCCTTTCACCACGGATGATGTCAATAAATCAGCACTGCAGATGTGAGAACTCTACTAAATTCTACAATCAAATGATCTTGAGCACATGAATTCAGTATTTTCCTTTATCACTCTGTCTCAAAGGGTTACTCATGTTATGGATCACTTTTGTACTTTTGCAGCGTGTCATTTTTAACACTGCCAGTTCCTCACGCACCACTCTGGCAATACCTAAAGGAAAAGAGAATTACCCATTCCAAAACCAGGACTCTGGAGTTCTCCACATAGATACTCTAAGCATCAGAATACTGGGCAGAACTTCCCACAGAATCACTGTTTCTGAACCAAAGGAGCTGAAATTGTGAGAGCACTTGAATGTCTGCATGATGGGGATTCAACACTGCTGCAAAGCAGCTCACTTCTGCAGCTCATGCAGAGCTTGGTGTTCCATACACCTAAAAAAAACCACAGCCAACATCCCAGAATAAAATTGCTTCAATGACAGGTAACCAGGTGAGCCCTAAACCAAAAAAAGAGCTTGGCCACAGCAGCCTGACAACTTAAAGCAGTGGCTGCACAATAGGAACAAAAATAAGCCAAAAATGTGAAAGGCACTGAGCTGGGGAGGTCGATCTTCTGCCGTGTATCAGACAAGTTATCTACAGATTGGACATTTCTTGCTTTCTACACAGAGATTACAATGTTTGAACAACACTAACATTGCTAAGCACACACAATCCCTTCAAATGGAGTTTCAGTTTTGAGAAATAAAAATACTAAGCAGAAACAGAAATACAGTACAACTGACTGTTCAAATTGGTAATTTATGGTGAGCTGAAGGTAAGATGCTTTCAAATAAGAAATTTAGCAATTTCTAGTTTAAGAGTACTTAAAAATACACTGTGTTTTCATTGCCAGTGCCACTGGGCACATCACATGAAAGATGTTTCAGAAAACTGCTCACCGCAAAGGTCACATCCCAAGGTACAGCTCTTGCACTAGTTATGAAAAAGGCACTTTTCAAAAGGAAAAAGTGAAGGTTATTTCCCTACTCTCTGACCACAAGCCCTCTTTAAAGCCAGGATAACTTACACTTTTTTCTTCATTTTACCAGCTTTCCTTAAGTGTAGATTTTTTCAAGAGTTTGAGACACTGCTACAGACAGTGCCACACTTCTTCCTCAGCACCACATTTATCCAAGCTATAATCTCTACTAAGCTCATTTGGTACCATTTAATACATATTTATGTACACACACACACACAAAATGGCAAGTGTGGTTGCATGACAACCACAAAATGCTCTTGGGGATTTATTGCAATTTCCTCAATATTGATGATTACAGAATCAGTAAGAAGAGAAGCCAACCAATAGGGTGAAAAGGTGGATTTACCCTGCACAGCATCCCAATTTCTAAGAACAGTATGGACTTTGCCACTTATTCCTAATGCTAATCCACTCTCATATAAGGATTTAGAAGCTTGATCTGCAAGACAGTTCATAAAAGGCCACAAAAGAAAACATAACAAGTACTTTACAAATTTAATTTCATCTCTGTTCATGAGGTTCGCTCATGATTCCTAACTTCAGCTATCAAACACAAATTTTCAAATATATTAGTGCAACATCCCTGAGTCCAGAGTCTGTGCCTCCTCCTTGCTGTGAGTTACAGCTAAGAAAACAAATAAACTTGTATTAGTTCCTTTGAACTAACCCACTTCAATTCAATTTGAAATTGAATACTGTGGCTATAGAATTTCAACAGCAAACAAAAAGCATGCACAGCTGAGTTTCAGAATCTATAAATACTCACATGAAGAACATTTTCAGCTCCAAGAGTGTTGAGTATGACACAGTTAACTACCTCCAGTACCCAAGAGATGTGTACTGAAATATCTGAGCCATGTCACTAATTTTAAGTGGACATTCAAAAACCAAACCCAAACATTAACATCCCACATGTCCTGGCTCTGTTAGCATGACATTGGCTGCAAACACACAATTTTCATTCCAAATATTTATCAAAGTTTGCTTGATTTTTGTTGTTCCTACAAGTATTTCAGCTTGTTTTTACTCACTGTACCAGTCTCAGGTTGTAACCACAAGTGGGGTGTGACACTCCCATAAACAAGTTTATCCATGCATCTGCAAAACTGACCGCATGAACATGGTTAAAGCTGCTCACATACTCTACTGCCTACACACTGAAATGCCAAATAATTAAGGCAGGCTCCAATGAATTAGCAAGACTTGGGATGATTTTTAACAGCTATTTAAAAAAATAACCAATGCCAGTATTTGTTGATGCATTTACTACCATGTACTAAAGATCTTTGAAGAGACAAGTTTAAGCTTTTCGGGTTTTTTATGCCTTAAGAAAATATCTTCACCAAACATAGGAATTGATTTACACTAGCAAAGTATCTACTGGGGTCCTGCTTTTCATCAGTGCTTGGACAGTTCAAACATGTGCTGTATATCTACCAAAGCATTGACAGAGTTTGCAGTTTATTATCCTGACTAGTTATCAATTAATTCTTTGCATTGTGGTAACAGGACAAAGCACAGATAGCAACAGGGGCTCAGAAAGCCCTTAGAAATCAGCTAATGCCTGACCACGAGACCCTGGCCAGCCTCAGCCCAAGCATTTTCTCAGTATCCTCAGTACACTAATCTAGGAGAATTATTAGACACAAGAAATTTCCTCTAACACCAATTACACTCACCAGTGCCCAATTTTACAGCCTTGACCTAAAAAATACCCAGGAATCATCTGAATCAGATTTGATTCCCTATCCCATCTGCTGACACAATTATACAAAGAAAAGTGTTTAAACTGCCATTATGTACCAAAACATAAGAAAATACAGGATCTTGTACATTTTGTTACTGCAGTTTCCTCTAGCAGCGAGGGGAGGACAAACTGGGGGAAGCAATCTCCTTGTCCTACAATGGACACAGAAGAAAATCATTTAGTCTGAGATTAAATTCATGCGATAATGAACTTGTACCTTAGTTTGTTCCCACCACTTGCAAAATATTCCCCCCCCCTTAAAATAACAATCCTGTTCTTCAGGCTGATTTCCACTTTTTCTATGTTAAACACTTCCAAAATAACCTTGAATGTCTGAGGAATTCAAGTTGTTGAAAACAGGGGCTGGGAGGAAAACAAATTAAACAGATTTGTTTAAGCCCAGTGTGCGCATGAAAATCTTTCCTTTGGCTTTCCGCAGCTCCATCTGCATGGTGATCTCTGTAGACTCACACACAGATTTAAACTTGACATTATCTAATGTGTCTTGGGAAAAATCCTGCACAGCAAATTGAATTTTTAAAAGTGGTACCACATTCAATGAGCAGCTAATACATTATATTTACTTGAACTGCAGCTGAATAACATTAAGGATAATAAAGTTATTTGGAATTTATATTTTTTACCTTACATTTGAATATACATTTTAGGTGTACATGTTACAATATTACAGGTCTTTCTCAGTCTAGGTTTTGTGCAGAAATTAGCTCCAGTATATTTAGTGAGTGAGGGGAAAAAAAGCAAAAACCCCATAAATTCACTGTACACAACCTGTGTCTTGTTCAAGTCTAGCAGAGGTCATTGCTTTCATTAAAAATAACAAACCTTTGTTAAAAATGAGCACATACAACTTCCACTTAGAATTTAGTTTCAATCCAGTTGCTTGCCACTTTAATTCAGCCCTAGCTCCCACTTTGTGATATGCAAATATTTCTCATCTGAGCCCCTATGGCCAATGCAGGGTTTGAAAATAATCAAAGAGAACAGTGTGCAATTTAAGGTCCTGACAACAGGCAGAGAAATGTTGTTTTATGCTTGAGGGAGCTGCACACAGACCATCTGCTGCCTCTGTGATTCCCCTGATGCCTGTCAGAGCGAGGATGCAGGAGAAGGCACGGGATGCAAACAGAGCCATCACCATGGAGCTCGGAGTTTGGGAGGAGACCCTGAGACAGCCCAGCACCTCAGTGAGGCAGCACCTGGATCATCAGACCCCTGCCAGGTGCTGGCAGCTCACCTCCAGGACAAGGTCCCCAAGGGAACAACCCCTCCGGGCACTGTTTTGTCATTAGGGCAGCATTGCACACTTCATGCAGAGGGACTTGGGCTGATAAGAGCAGCTAGCACTGAATCACACAAAGTGATAGAAATCAGAGGAAAATACAACAACTGTGTTACTGTATAGAAGATTTGGTTTTGATTCTTTTAGTATTTTAAGGCCTATGTAAGGATGAGCTTATACTGCTTTACAGCCTTATGCCTCGTCCCTTTCCCTTCTCTCCCTCAAGGAATGAAAATGACACTGCCTGCAGAATCCAAGAACTGATATCCAGTTGCCTCAGTTACATCTGGTAGCTAAGTCTCCACAGGCCTGGAAAATAGGTTTTTAAAGATACTCCTTCAAAGAATTCATCCATAGTTTGGACTTTTGAAGTACCAGGTAAGCACAATGATTTGAAGACCATTAGAGCAACCCTGAAAAAATAAGAGCAGTCCATACAACCTCAAATTGTTCTCTTTAATGAAAACACTGGAACCGCAAATTGTCACAAGACAAACTCACAAAACTTCAAAATGATCACAAGTTTTCTCAGCTGCTCTGCAGTATAGCTGCAGTGTCCTCTGCTCCCAAATAAACAGGCCTTCAACCATTTTTAGCTGCAGCTTAGCAGAGGTGAGAAAAATAGTGCTTCTGCAGACACAGCCTACAGTTGGAAGATGCGAAATACTTTGAGACGTACAAATACAGCACCTCCTCTCTCACCCCCCAAAAGCAGTGCTATAGAGACCCTAATGATGAAAAACTCTTTATATACAAACCTCTGCACACTAACAGGGAAAGTTAACAAGAGAACACTGCAAGGACTGTAAGAAGAGTTCCCGTGTAAATTGGTTTAGTTCTAAAACTACTTCTAGTATGAAAAGTTTATCACTTCTGTGATATATCTTGCTTCATCCAAGTTCCCAAAAGCATAAAAACAACCTAAGAAAGATAAAAAAAAAAATCAATACTTGTTTTAACACAACAGAACACAGCAATATATTCCCCAACTAAGTAAAACAAGTCACATTATTCATTGCCACTCTGCCTTTTCTAATTCCCTGGTGTAACCAAAGGCCATTGGTCTAGCCTGAAAGCAGGGGTTATCATCCAGCATCAAACTTAGCTTCATGTATTAGGTCACACCTGTAATGATTATTCAAAACTGCAGTGATCAATGTCACATCACAAGTGTCCAATCCAGAGGGCATTAAAGTATCCTGTTACAGCCTCTGAAGGATCAGATCTGAGCTTCAGAGAGTATCAGAGGCAGAGAAAAGAAAATCCTCACCCCATAGAAGCAGCAAATAAAGCTCTCTCTAGGTAGCTTCACACAAAGAAGAAATTATTTTACTTAAATTTGACATTTCCATGTTAAGACACAAGGTTGTCATAGACCCCCTTCATAACCATCCACCACTACATGAGGGGTTTTTTGTTTTTTAAGATGAGTGCCTAAACATCACTCAGAAACAACTGCAGGTAAACACAGAACTGCGTCAATCCAAGTCAGCACGGAACGGAAAAGGAAAAGCAGACATAAGGAAGCCAAAAAGCCAACTAACAAAACCCAAAGCACAACTTTAAAGACAGCTCTATTTAGGCCAACCCAGTGAAGAACTGCCACCTGCATAAGATACAGGATTTTGTTCAGTGTTACAGAATACCAGGTTTTTTATCCTCATCTACCAGATGTGCAATTCTCTATTTTTAATATAAAGCTTATGAGTGACCCTGAAATCTGCAGCCATTTTTCCTTCACTTTATCCTTTCCAAAGTGACAAACACTTCAAATTAATCTCTAATACAAAGAATACTATATGCACTAACACCTGTCTGTTCTCATTTAGTGTATCAAGGTATGAAAATAGCACAAAAGTGTTTTCAAAAAAAAGTGTTCTCTGGGACACAAAAACTGAGAATAGGCTAACTTTTAGTACATTGACTTTGCCACAAATCACTTTTTGCCCAAGGAAAAATTAAAATGCAAAGGGCAAAAAACCAGTTCCCTCAAACTGGAGGAAGATCTACTTGACAAGTCAGTCACATTAGCGATCTTTAAATCAAAAAAGGAACTTTTACCTAAACACAATGTTCACACCCTCCTACATACAGAGACTATTTGTAGATCTTCCACTGTACTGATGTCTGAAAACTTTTAATTTCCATTTCTGGCTAAAATTTTTTTTATCTTGACGTATGTTTGATGTCAGAGAAATATTGGATTAGTTTAAAGTACAAGTAGGACTTGTCTGCCCTCCTTTTCCTAAACTTATTCAGCCTTTTCCTTTGAAAGCAAACACCATCCTACAAAATCCTTCATCATTAGTCCCACACCTACAACTTCCCCACAAGTCTCATGCAGCTCCGTCCTCTAATGCCACAAGTGCCTTGCATCTCACTGTAGGAAACATCACTATTCTGGTCCCCCAATTACTGTCCATCTTTCCTTCTCTGCTCCTATTCACTGGTACTACACTGCTAAACTCTTCTTTTAGTTTGTGTCAATTCTGCCCACTGCTTTTCCTACCACATCATCAGGCTCTTGCTGCAACAACCCCTGCAACCCATACATATGTTGCCTTTTTTTAGCAGAGCAACAGCCACTATTCCAGCCTTGCAGACATCACAAGCTTTGGGCCAAAAACCCCAGGACTACATTAGTGTAACAGGTAAAACATGAGCACTGTCCAGACATAAAGGCAGCCAGGAGCCACAGGAACATGGAAAGCACAGTCCTGATCCTGAGCTGGAAAGCACTGCTGAAATGCCACTTGCAGCTTGAGATTGCACTAATCAACTGCATATAAATGACATCTGCTTGGCTTGAAGCACATGCAGAAGACAATTTCTTGTCAGGCTTCAAACACCAGGAAGACACAGTAGTTCTACTACTCCCTATGTCCAACTACTGAAGAAAATTGCATATTCATGGAACCTTTGGCACAAGTGTATCAAGTTTTTTCCACATGCCCCACTCAGATAAACAAAAGGCCATCTCCCTCAAGATGGAGCAGAAAAAAAAGGAGAATTTTAGAGGGGGAATTGTGCAAAAGAAATTTGCAAAAATTAAGAACATGCTAAGTTTTATTCAGAACATATTTCCTTTAAAGCCACTATAAATTAAAATGTAACAGTGTTAAGCAACTTTTGAAACCTGTAAACAAACCTCTCAAGTATTACTGAGCTTTTGACAGAGCTGTTCTAACATTCCATAAGTTTTTGCCTAAGATTATAACTTGTCCTCATTCAGATGGGAAGAAATCCACGAAGATCAGAAGCTGCTACAAGAGTCACAGAGAGGCCACTATTCCCAAAATAATAGTGAGGAGTTTTTAGGCTGCTTCTCATGTATACCCAGGCGATATGCAAGAGTCTGGTTTAATCAGCCGGAGCATTAACTAGAAGTAGGACATGCAAGATTTGATCTCTTCCCCCTTTCACTCCTACATTTGACAGTCTGGAATTGGGAGAGTGGCAGGGTTGCCCTCTTTGAAGTTTCACTGAAATAGACTACATAAAACAAGCTCCCATTTTGATGAAAGCACATTTCCACACCCCAGATAAATCCTGTTTAATCAGAAAACCCTTGGTCAGCTCCTTTAGAGCATCCATTCTATGGGATATCTGCTCTCTGGTGCAGAAGCACTCTGGATTGATGAGGTAAAACAGCTAAGAGAGCAGATCACAAAGACTTGGTTAAGCACGACCCTTCCTCCCAACCAATTTGAAGAGTTAGACATAACTAACAGCATCTTCCACATGAGCACCAAGTAAGAAGTGACCAAGGGACAATACCTGAGAAACAGCCTTCAGCAGCCTTTGCCTCTCAGTCCCATAACCTCACTAACATTTTCATGAAGAAGACAAATTGTATTCAAGGTTGCTTCCTGAACTCAGTCCTGACTGTATGACCTGCAAATGTGCTGGCTTTGGTGTCACTGACTGCCATCAACTGTGCTGATGGACCACTAAGCTCCCCAGGAGCTTCTGAGTGTTTTTAGTAGGCACACAAATAGGAAAGCAAATAAGCTACAATTTAAAAATAATTAAAAATTTTAAAAAGCAACCAATGGAGAGTCTTTAAGCTTCCAAAAAAGATAGCAAATTGTTGTAAAAAACATAGCAAGCATGCAGTGCCAAACAAAATAATGCTTAGGAAAGCTTACAAAGTCTTTCATACAGTATTGTTCTGGCTTCCTGAGTTAGAGACAGAGTCAAAGAGTCTATTTGACATATCCAGCTTAATTGCACTCAGTTATAGCACTGCCATTTTAAAGAAGCCAAGGATCCAGAAATGGAAAGAGTGGTCCAATGTGGGATATTCAAGAATCTCTCCTTAATATTTAACAAGCTCCACAGCCTATGTTCTCATCACTTATGCCAGGTGTTATATAATGCACTTTTGCTTAAAAAGTATTACCAAGATAGCTCTAAAAGCAGTATTTCTGAATAGAGAGGGGAAAAGATGAAGACAAAAAGAATGTCTCTTCCATTTGTTCACAAACAGGACCAACTTCTGTGACAGACACTTCAGCAGGCTGCCTTCAGCACGAAAACAAGGAAAGATCCTCAAGCTCTCAGGAAGAATGCAGCGAATGCAATAGAGTGAAAATGTAACAATGAAACCTGAGGGTGAGGTATTCTACAGCTTGCATAACACAAAAAGAGAAATCCCTCAAGCCATCCTAACTGGTTGGAATAGGGTAAAAAAGAAACACCACGCCCAGAAAAGACAACAGTTACTCCAGCCTTTCCATCACTAACAGGTATGTTTAAGTACCTCACAACACATAAGTCTGGCTCTCCAAATTCACTTAGTAGTACAACTTGGATTGCCGTAAGGTAATACTTCATATTTCTGAATATATACTGATGTCTCATATTCATATTTTCCTTATGTCTAAATGAGCCACATCTTCCTCACTTAAAATTACTTGCCCTACCAAAAGGAATAGAATTATAGACTCAGAAATTCAAGTAAGATTCATTAGATTTGGCTGCATGCAAGAGCCCAACAGTTTTGTTGTTTCTACTTATTAGAAACTTACTTAGCTTACTAGTCTGTTAAAAATACATTATAGTGTTGGTTAAACACTTTTACAGAGCAGCTCAACTCAAAATAATTTGTTTTTTTTTTTTAATTACATTACATGATTAAAGTTTTCAAACCACAACTTCCATCTGTACAACAGGTATAAAGAGAGCAATACATCTCTTTAAACGTCTCATTGAGGTATCCCGCCGTGCTGATCTATGATACTCCCTCCCGTTTTGCCCCTCGGATAACACAGGGAAGAGCATTCCCAACAAGTTTAACTTTATCACAAGTTGTCCTGTTCCTTCCAATAATGAACTTTGGATCCCTGGTGAGTAACTTACATTTAACTGGCAACATTCAGGCCTGCTTATATTAACTGCAACAGTCTGAACAGCTTGAACTTCAATAAAATGTGCACTAAATGACTGAGCTAATTTAACCTCATTAATCCTCAAACCAATAGAATAATTTGATGCCCACACAGCAGCTTGTGCACCGCTTCCAACATAAACATGGCCCTGCAGGAAATCAACACCAAAGATGTGCTGCAGCCCTGCTGCCAGGGCTGTCACGGCTGGGAGAGTCACTGCCTAATTTCTGAGCCCCACCAACAGCTGCAGTGCATGAGTCACACACTTTGCTTGGTCTTGTTAACAGCCAAATGGCTGTTTCCAAACTGGAAGGATCCTGACAGCTCCCCAGTGCTGTTTCCTTCAATTTCCATTGAAGGAAAAGTTACTAGCAAAGAGGATAGGAATCAGGAGTGATCATTCCCCACCTCTCCAAAGCTCCTCCACTCCTGGATGAAAGTTTGTGTCAAAAATAAGATTCTTAAACTGTAGTTGAAGTCCCCATCCTCAAGTGACATGCCTTGAATGACAATGTTAGAATTACACAGAGACAATGCCTGCAGAGTGCCTGAGAGCCACATCCACTTTGTTAGTGTTTCATTTTCCCCTCAGTAACTTGGCCATGAGGGTGCCCAGCACAAATGTTGTTTTCCAGTAACATAGCAGAGATGCTCTAAGAAGGTTCTGAGAGTACAAGCACAACACTTTGATAATTCAAGCTCAGCCTGGATTTCACAGCTGGCAATTTTGGGCTGCTGCCTTGTATTCAACAGAGAATGAGAGAAGTGAGACAAAAAGGAAACAGAATCATTTATGTCTTGTCCTCTTCTACTTAGCCCTTGTTACTCCTAAATCTTAATTCTGGAGCACTTAAAATGAACTGCAAGAGCATTTAATTGGAACTGCATTGCAGAGAAGCCATGGAATCCACCTTCTCTCTCTCCTTATTGCAGTTCCCTGCTTTAAAATGAATATATTAACAAATCCCAAGTGAGGGTCTCCCAGTTTCCTATAGGGAGGTTAGCATGTGTTTTACTTCATTTTTCATTAGTGCACAGACTATTTTGTGCTCCCTGAGAGATTTTTACTCTCTTCGCCCTCTCTCTCTCTCCCTTTCTCCCTCAAAGTCATTGAAACATCAGTCAGTCTAGAGCTTGTTACATATGCAACTAAAGAAAATAAACCTGAATTCTCTGTGATTTTGACAAGAGAGCTTTTTTTTTTTTAAGGCACCCAACAGCCCATGAGTTGTTAAGATGCTCCATTTTCCTCAACATGCAATTTTCTCCTTCTCCAAAATGCTCACCACAGTCACTCATGTACATCAAGACAGCAATAGAGAGCATAGGATATCCTCAGTCCTAGTGGTTAATATTCTGAAGTGCCTCTTCATACCATAATGCATTTTTGAAGCTAATTATTGCATAGGTCATAAAATACAGAACCTACTCAACTTGGAGGTCAATAGATGCTTTTGTGGCCACATTTTTGCCACATCACACGGTACACATCCATTTTGTTCATCCTGCTATGCAGTGACAGCCACCCCTCTGAGTCTGCCATTACCAGAAAATGTGAAGATCAAAGAGATGAACCACACTGCTGTAAAATGACCTTCAATTTACTATTACATGCATAAAGAGCAGGGTGCATAGGCAGGCATATTTTTCAGGAGGAAGAAAGGTTGCTTTATCCCCCAGATGAAGGTTATATTAAGAAATCCTATATTCACTGGATTACCAAAAATTAACATTTTCAGACAGAGTATCATAAAATAATGCTGAGTGATCAAACTCCACTACGTTCAACATCTGTATCTTTTTAGAGATCCCCCTCCTCACACAAATGCCAGCTGCTTTCTCACCCAATCTGACAGGGACCCCAAACAAAATCTTACCCTCCCCTCCAAGAATTTTATTGGAAGCAACAAATTCAATACTGAAAAATTAAGTTGTTTGCATGTCTCTGGCTTAGCTTTATAAGAAATTATTAACCAGCTGGAAGAGCTGAGGAAGAATAATTTGCTTTCCCTTAAATTACCACTATTAAAAGGTCATCAGTGGCACACGGCAGATCAGGACACACCAAAGAGATTTTGTATCAGATTATGAGCGCACTACTAGGACCACACAAGGCTGTTTACCTAGGCACCACGCCATGGAGTTTGCATTTTCAGTTTCAAGCAGCACAAATTGGCAGCACTGGGTGCAACATCGAGGCCAATGCCTGAAGTCATTTCCCAGTGCCTCCAGACAAAGCTTCATCCAAGTGCTGCCATTCCCAGAGCACCAGAAGGGGCTCAGTGGGGTTAGCAGAGACACAGCAAAGCTGTGGGAGGGCTACTGCCAGACTATTGCATACATTCCATTACACACACAAGGCTGACACCTTCTGGCAAGATGCAGTTTGACTTCTTTCAAACATGTGTCCTAGAGAAAGATATCATTAAGCAGAACTAGGGACTAGCTTACTGGCACAAACCCCAGCTTTATACCCAAACAAAGGCCTACCAGATATTGGAAGTTTTGCCTGACATGCATACTGCACGTTTGGGATCTCTGAGAAATGCATTCATTTTTTTGATAAACTATGAACAAGAAATCCATATAAAAATATAAGCAGAAAGTCTCTGTACTTGGCAGCCACAGAATCACAGAGGTTCTGTAGATTACCCAGCGCAGGTAACTGCTCAGACTTGAGCACTTAAAGCAGACAATAGTTACACACTTAAGAGCAGACCATTTCCCCAAAAATCAGTGCAATATCCTAATCCCTCCAAGTCTAGGGAATATTTCCTAGCTGGTATGTGCAAGTTTCTTCTCTCCAAGTAAATATTTTGTGTTTCAAGTTTAGACCTTAAAAGTTTCAATTGATACATTTTCTGCTTCAAGTTACACACTGCCAGCAGCATCAACGCAAAAGATGACAATGGCTTCACTCCGGTGCTGACACTCACAGGGCAATGAAATTATTTGGCTAATAGAGTTCACAGGGAAAAAAAGATCTCAGAATAAAATGTGACAGAACTCTTAGCCAAAAGGCTGCTCACCTTAAACAGCCATGTCCAAAAAGCTAATCAAAATCAAAACCTCTATGGTCCTCTACAGAGGCACGTACATAGAATGAGCGCTGCCACTAGGATTCAAAGCATGCTGGAACAGGGGAATTACAGCCTTTCCACCGTAATTTATGAGTCCTACTCAATAACCAGCTGGTCTAGAGACCAGAAAAAGACCAGAAGAAAGCTTCCCACTGTCATCACTTGCCTATGCCAAGTCAGGATAAAAATAAATATTGAGGGAGTGCTGATGCATAAGTATCCCATCCTCCTTTTTTACCATGCTATCAAGATAGACAATAAATTATCCCAGAAAGCTGAGAAGGTAAAAGCTTTTCCTTTCTGTGCTCGGAAATCCTACCTCTCACAGAGGCATCAGCACAATTTTTTTTTTTATGATAGTCAAGTAGTATAAAAAGCTGTCCCAAAGTCTTCTGTTATTGTCTAATTGAGTACAGCAGCATAATCTCACAAGAACTATAGTCTTAATGAAGGATAGTTGTCTATCCACTGGCTTTTTCCATGGTAAAATTCAATTTATATTCAAAATACCACTGTAACCTTTCAGATCGAGAAATGCAGCAGAACAGACATTTTTCATCAGCTCATGGCTTATTTTTTAATAAAAAAAGGAACATATTTCTATCAACACTTATAACTAAGGTGAAATTCTGAAACAGTAACAGTAGTGCAAGTATGCAAAGCATCCCAAAGAAACAGAAATCTGCAAAAACTAATAGTTTTTAAAAATACACCCTTAACTTCTCCACATACCAAATTCAAACAGCAAACCAAATCCAGTTATAGCAACAGACACATAAGACCCAGAGAAATAAGAATATAAAACAGTTCGTAAAAGCAAAATCATGTCTTCCAAGAACACAAGCAGTATGATAAGCTACAAGGTAAAAGCATTTATAAAATCACTGAATTTGAATCCTGCAGTGGTCTTGCCAGGAGCATATTTAAAGCAGCTTCATTAAAGACTGGAACAGAGGCAGCACATCAGGCACAAGATAAACAGAATTAAAGTCTCAACAAGCCAAAAAGCAACTTGCTACACCCTCTAATTCAATTCCTGCTAGTGGCAACTGATCCAGTCTTCCAATTTACCATCACTTGGAAACGAATACTAAAATACCTTCTAGTATTCCCCATCTCCATCACTGTTTATTTGAGTTGCCATTATGCTGAAGAGATTACATTACATTTTAATGTCCTCTAGAAAATCTCCTGTAATCAGGAGCACGAGAGAGCAGTTCTTGTCAGTTTAAACCATTCCTTTCCTTAATTTCTGAATTTTACTTTGATTTAATTACTCTCGGTGTTCTGTTGTCTTATATAACATGAGTTCTAACATCATTATAATGCAAGGATTCCATACCACCAGAGCTGCATACCTCCTTGATATTTCTTGTGAGGAGCTCCTCTAAGCACTGACTGTTCCTGGTCCTTGCAGCAGTCATCAGACTCCTCTCTCCAGCTCCCACCAATCCACTCTTTTATACCACTTGTTCTTACTGGCTACAGGCCTGTTAAGATCAGGCCTGCTTCTAATCTTTAGTAGTTGGTCCAGCTGCAACTCATTGGGGGATAAGACTACCTTCTATACCACCCTGATTTACCCATACTGTATCCCCCTACAGTCTTCTACATCATCACTGCCCAATTC
>LTAT01000010.1:27708508-27721367 GCA_003286495.1 Chlorodrepanis virens
GGCCGCAGGCCGCCATTGCACCGCGCAGCACCGCCGAGTGCGGCCGACAATACCCGAGTGTGGCCGACAATACCCGAGTGTGGCCGACAACAGCCGAGTGAGGCCGAAAACGGCCGAGTCAACACGAAGGGCCGAATCTGGCCGAGGATAGCCGACAATAGCCGAGTGCGGCCGACAAGTGTGGCCGACAACGGCCGAGTGTGGCCGACAACAGCCGAGTGCACACGAAGGGCCGAATGTGGCCGAGGAAAGCCGACAATAGCCGATAATGGCCGACAGTAGCCGAGTGTGGCCGATAACGGCCGAGCGCACACGAAGGGCCGAATCTGGCCGAGGATAGCCGACAATTGCCGAGTGCGGCCGATAACGGCCGAGCGCACACGAAGGGCCGAATCTGGCCGGGATTGGCCGAATCGATCCGGGTTTACCTGCGGTTAAGTGAACGAGACGGAACGGAACGGAACCGCCTTCAGCCGAACCGAACTAGACGAGCCGAACCGACAGGAGATCAGCCGAACCGAGGTGAACATGACCAGGTTCGTCGAACCGAACCGAGCTGAGCTCCGAATGCAGCGAGCGGCTCCGAGCCCGGCCGAGCCCGTCCTGCTGCTCTCGTGCCCATTAATTAGTGCGAGTGCAGTCACTGCCTAATGAGCGCTGAACATGTCACAGACACATCAGGCACCCTCCTGACACTGTTGTTCCCAGGGATTTTCCTTTTTCCAGGGTCCAGAACTCATCCAAAGGAGTGAGAAAATGCTGTCGGCACAAGGAGCTGCACAGTTCATGGGAAGGCCCTCACTGGACAAGTGACGCAAACAGCACAGGGAGCATTTGAAGCAAACCAAGTGACAAAAAGCCACGTTTAGGTCAGAGGAAGGCTGAATCCCTGTAAGGAAATCCACTGAAACAATAAGTTAAATGATGGGAATTCAGGGTTTGGCTGTGTGTGAAAAATGTGTATTTTATGATTGGCTTCTCGCAAATATTAAAATTAATATGATATGTGTTGTGTTAGAAAGTAACGCTGTATTAATTCTCTTCAGTAGTGTGTTAAATATAGTTTTAGGTTATAAAAATTGTTAAAATAGAAACTATGCTATGTAGGATACTTTTTTAAAAGAAAGGACTCGCAGCGAGATAGCAGCCACAGGACACCTAAATCTTTCAGAGAAAAAGAATTTATTGCTCCCTTATCAGAAGAAACGAACTTCTTCCCGCCTCGAAGGCGCTGTTAGCATTAGGAGGAAGAAGTTGACGATGACCAGGCCGAATCCTTTGTTTGAATGGAATTTATGCATCATGTATGAAGTGTATGAATATGCAACAGGCTGTTGTTTTTAAGGGTTAATCCTTTGTTAACGGGTGTCCTTTTTCGGGCTTGTGCTGCCCAGAAAAAGGTACCCGGACGTCCGTAACTCTTTGTTTTTATTGTCTCATATTGTCTTAATTCAAATTGTCCAAATTACTATTACTCTAATTGTATTATTATTTTTATAACTATTTTATTACTATTAAATCTTTAAATTTTTTTTTAAAAGCAAGTGATTGGCATTTTTCACACTGTGGCCACCACCTTCTGGTAGGAAATATGATATCATCCCAAATAGCCACAGAACAAAACAAAGAGAGGCATTTTAAATCATGAAGTGTAAGTGCAAATGAGATCCAATGCACAAATTCAGGTAAGATACAGACTGCAATCACCGTTTCTGTGGTTAATGGCTTCGTGTCCAAACCCGAGTGACCCCATTTCCTCTGTCACCTGTGTGTCCTTGCTGTGGTTCCTTGAGTGTCCCAGAACACCCTGGCAGAAATTCTTCCCCTGCTCTTGCCTGTATTTGTCAGAAATGGTTCATTTGGACAGCACAGCACTCAGAAAGAACCAGCCCCCCAGGAGTCACAGCATAATTGCACTCATCCCAAAATCCTGGCCAACGGCATCAGCTCTGTGTCTGCCAGAAGTTTTCAGTCCCAATTCAGCAAGACAAGAGAATTGAAAAGGATTCAAGTCTTGAACATCAGATGGTGACCAAAATGGCCTATTTAATTCCTACCTCTTAACCCTGAATTATTTTTATTTCTGCCTTCTGTGCTCCCTTGTCCCTACCCATTCTCCCGGGCAGGATTATAAACTGTACTTGGAAAGACCACGCTTGCTGCAACCCGAGGAGCCTCAATGTCAGCACCTTGGCCTTTACTTTCTGAATTCCCATCCCACTAACAGGATTTCGGGCAGTGTAAAGTTTTTCAGTTTGATTTACTCCATACAATTTCTAGACCAGGTGTTCTGCACATGCCTGTCCTCCCTCACAAGCATTTGTTACCTGCATGAGACAAAGGCAGCTGAGGTAAGGCACAGGCACCAGGTAAAGACAACCAGCTATGCAGGAGGACAAGGAGCCGGGCAGAGATTTAGTTTATTTCCATCTCTGTAACTGGAGCTCAAACGTGGCACACAGCTCAGCCAGGAAGGACCTGACACCTGTGTCAGGACCCGGCTGCTGTGCCCTGCGTGGGGCTGGGCTGAGCCAGGCTGCATCCCTGGGGAGGCCGTGGGGCCAGCCCTCCGTGGCTGTGACACGCAGCCTCTGGCTGAGCACTCTTCATTCCCTGTCAGACAGAACACTCAGGAAGGAACACGATCAGCAACTCCAACTACAGAAACCACTGAGATGCCTTTCAGGAGCCAGCAGTGTTCAGTCAGCTCTTACTTGGCAGTGCACGAGGTATTTCAGCAACAAATTCCCTGTCATTGCTAAGAGCTGAGCAGCTCCGGAGTGGGAGGGTTTCCAGTTATGTTTTTCTAACAGCAGCTCGAAGCTGAAGCAATTTCAGCATCCACCAGCCTAGAGCCAGTGGATTTCAGGCATCTTGCACGGGCGTTTTATAACTTAAATGGACATTCTACCTGCAATCTTAAATACATAAATATCTTCTGCCACTTGGCTCTGCTGAAAAGCTTTCTGCTAATATAATAGAACATTTCTTTAACAGAGGGATAACCACATTCCTGGTTTGCGTATTTTCTATCAGCACATTGGCTATTGCAGTATTTTTCTATGCCAGCCTCCTGGTGCCAGGTCACACATCAGCAGGAGTTAAAGCCTTGGGCTTTTCAGGGGAGCTTTTGCCCAAGTTCCAAGTCAGCTGCAGCATCTGCAGTTCGGGTGATGCAGCGCATCTCTGTGGGTGCTTGCAGCCTGCACCCCGGCGCTGCAGGGGTTAATGGTGAGGAGGGACTTCTCCCACTCTCACTGCTCAGTCCCAGCCCCAGAAGGCAGCAGCAGGACTGCCCTTCAGCAGCCCAGGCACTGCCAGGGGCGCTCCCAGTGTTCCCAGGGCTGTCCCATCACACCGTGGTCTCTGTTTTCTTGGCGCTCCGACTGCGCAGGTGCTGCTGGATCAGCCTCTTCTCTCGTACGTACCTGAGAGGGAGAAGGCATTGAAATAACCTCTGCAAACTTTCAGCACAAATTCCAGCCAGCTGCTAGCATGTGGGTCCATTCCCAACTTTTGTGGCCGTGTCCAACCTTCCCAATGCAGGCAAGGTTAATATTTTCTAAACGTTTCCTGACACCTTGATTCAACATGATTATCAGCCCATCATGCAGTGACAGATCTGTGGCTGCTGTAGCCTCTTAGTGCTCCTGGACTCAGGAGGGGCTCACAAATATGGGAGCTCCTCTGGCTTGTACCTGTGGGGCATTCTGAGCTACTGCCAGGGGGATTCCTGTCACTCACCCCAAGTTTTAAGGGGACATCTGGCACTGATGTGGCCTAAATGCTACAGAACCAAAATGGTACCATGTGTGATACTGCATTTTCCCTTTCCAAGGGACCAGCAGCAAGTACAGACTGAGCCAGTCAAAGGCTCAGAAAGCAGACAGCAAACAAGATAAAGAGAAGTTACCCTGAGGGTCCAAATTTTCTGAAGACCCCACTCCGTGTGTAGTCAGTGTTAATTATGCAATCTTTTAGAGCAGCAGGATAGGGAAAGGATTACAAACCCTCCCAATCCCTCCAACCTTCCCATCACAGTGTTCTACCTGCACTCTGCTACATCCATACGTTCTTCTCATGAACCAATTGTACAGATTGCCCCGGACTCTGTGACGCCTCATTTTGTGTCTGTTTACCTTGCAGCTGTCTGTCGAATCTCCTGCTCCTCCTCTTCATTTATTCTGTGCAGAATGGATTCCAAAAAGGGAAGATGAAATGAAATGTACTGAGCCACCTAACAAGGAGAAGACAAGAAAGGCACTGGTAACTGTGGTCACTGAGGAGAACTCCAAGAGCTGTGAGAAGTGAGGATATACATACATCACTGCTGATCTCTTCCACGTCCCCATCCATGAGAAAGAACTTGGCAACCTTCTCTGAGGGCCCCTGCAGCAGCCTGTGCAGCAAGGGAACATCTCTACTCCTCAGCTGCTTCTTTTCTGGAATGTATAAGCAGTGCCATAAAACATGGACCATCCCACAGGGGCTCCATCTACCACCTGCAGTGATGAGCCTTTTTTCCTGACTTGAGTGCAATTACCTGATACCTAACAGGTCCCTAATATTGTGCCATTTAAAATACCTTCTCCCCCAGTTCCCTCCTCTTCTCTCCGGTGTTCCCATGAATAAAGATCAAATCCCCCTTTTCCTGGAAAAGTGAGAGTAAGCTGCTGTGGAAGTAACCTGTTTCCACTGAACAGCGAGTACTTTGAACTCAGCATAGGCAGTGCAAAGCTGTCAGCTGAAATACACACAATTATTCAGCTTTTCCTCTCCAGAGGAGATGAATCAGAAGGGTCCCTGAGAAGGCAAAATGCCCCAGCAGACACACAGTGCGCAAAAAAGGACAGAGGCCTGGGACAAGTCCTGTTACTCCAAGGGACACATTCCCCACACACACACACACACAGAATGAGCAGAGCTGACGTGATCGGGCACCAGGGGCTGCCTTACCTCCAGAGGCATGGATAACGTAAAGTGCAAATTCATGGGGGCTGTTTTCTATCTGTGAAAAAAAAAAAGAAATTCCATTCAGACTCACAGACCTTCCCAGCACTTCCCTCTCAGCACATTGTCCCTGTGTGTCTCAGCTCAGAGATTTAGATCAAAGTCTGAGACAGGGATCCTGTCTGTACAAGAGTTAAAGGTACTGGAGGTGGATAAGACAGAAAGCTGTGCTGCCATGCTCACTGTCCCTGTGCCAGCCCTAACCCTTGTGTTCCCATGTGCCCAAATCAGGGACACGCTGGAAACCCAGCTCTTTCCTGCCTGCTTTCCTTGCAGCATCCTTAACTGCTTCCTATAGCTTATTCTCCCCTCAAGTGTACATCTGCTATTTGTGCTGCCATCAAGGTAAACCTCTGTGACCTACCCTCGTGCCTGACAGCCACATTCAGAAAACAGCAGAGCTTTTGAACACTTTGCAATTTATTCCCTACAACTCTACTCCCTGCTCTGTAATTCCCTTCCTTATTACTCCGAGAAGTTAAGTTTTCCAAGACACTCATAAGTCTTACTAGCCACACAAAGTAATTCTGCAATAGTGAAGTCTCTAGTCAAGTTAACTGGGAAGTTTAAGATCATTAAAGTATAAATTAAACACGAAGCAGCCGTGCAAAAACAAGATATTTGAGAAATTTGCAGCAGTAAGGGCAAAGCTTCTTTTGGCCACACATGACGTTGTTGGTGGGAGATGGTTCCAAGGAAATTAAGAAAAAAAAGTAGTTTCAGACAGCACGGCACTGACCTCGAGCAGTACTTTCAGCTGGAACCTTCCCATCTTTCCACACGCCTGGCTCTCAGAGAAAGAATTATCCCGAAGCTGGGATCGTTGCTGCTGTTTCACGCGGGCCGCAGCTCCCGGGGCTGTCCGCGGGAGGGCAGCACCGCCGGGGTTAAAATTGCCCACCTGGGTTTTTCACACTCTGCTCCACGCACTAGCCTCACCCAGCTCTGCCCCATCCCTCCGCAGTGCTGGAGCGCACATCCCAGTGAATGCTTCCAGAACACGGCCACGCTTCCTCCTGCCAGCAGACTTACCTTAAACTTCCGGAGCAACTGTTCTATCACTTGTCTGGTCCTCATCTGGCTGTTGATTCTTATTTTGGTTTCTGAGCCAAAAGCCGGAGTGAAAACTGATGTCTGGGAACGAGAAGAGCCACAGCACAGTGTGAGCGTGAGGCACACCTCACTGGGCAGGGCTCCCTGTCCCTCAGGTGACAAAGCCAAGCCTAAAATTTCCTACCTCGTGGTTGTAGAAGTGGCCATTGATAGAGAACCTGTGAGTTTCTACTTCTGTCCTGGTGATGGTGGGCAGCTTGTTCCTCCTGCGCACGGCCGCGGCGTCGCTGCTGGTCCGGAGCAGGGTGGCACAGTCGAGCTCCTGCTCCCTCCTGGTCCTGAGTGTGTGACTTTCATAGCACGGATAACCTGGACAGAATGGAACCACACACCCTGTGCAGCTGCCAGCACCCCCAGAGGAAGGAGGCTCTCGGTGAAGGGCTTTATCTATTGTTTACTATTTGTTATTTTCCGGGGGGTGGAGCAGGAAAGGAACAAGGCATAGGCATACGATGAAGAACAGGCTGCTTGCAGGGCTTGCACTTTGCTGTTTTGCTCCCTTGGGAATGATTTCTTGGATGGAAGCACAGCTCATTGCCACTGGCTGCTCACCAAGTCACCTGCACAGCCCTAAGCAGCCCTAGGTGGGTGTTTCCCCAGCTTACAGCACATGAGACACAGAGCAGAGATTTCCCTTTGCTGGCAGGGAAGGGCTGACGTGTGAGGGGCCTTTTGCACTGTCACAGAGCACAGAATTTTTGGTTAACCTGAGAGCACTGGCACTAACTTGGCTGGAGGTCTGGCTGCTCCTCAGTAGATTTCAGTGTATCCCCGCTGATGTGATGGAGGTCATCAAACTCTCCCCAGCGAGTCATTCCCCTGAAAGACCAAACACAAAGTTATCATTGCCTGCTCCTCATTAACTCAGAGATTGCAGTTTATCCTGTGGCCAGGGGTCACGTCATACATTCCGATCCCTGCTCAACTTACCGACTTCAGCATGGCAATTTTAGTTTAAGTCATAACAAAATCATATTAAAATACGGTATGACCAGGGATCCCAAATGTAACACATCCAATTTTAAAGCCTGTTGAACATCAGCCAGGACACAACCTAAACAACTTGCAGTAATTCAGATCTGTTTTACAGCAACATCCTGGATTGATCACACTCAGACTACCAGGCAGGCACACAAAACACACATATTGATGTTTAATAGTTACAGAACACAGGTCTGTTACACAGGTTAAATTACACACAGCCCCTTGTGCTGTCCAAACCAGCTGCGTATGAGAGCAGGAAGTTCCATCCAGCCTTTCAGATGTCAATATTTCCATAAATCATTGCCTGAACTCTTCAGCACAAGGTCTTCATCCAGTTACTGCTCTGACTGAGAATAAACCAATTTGTAGTGCAACATTAAAAATGAATTTCACACGTGTATGTACATATATATTCCCAACAATATTCAGCTACCCCCAATTTACATGCCAACCAAGATCCTGGTTGTATTCCACACATTTACCAAGTTCCTTTAAGATCAGACAGCCAAGCTGCTCTGCATACCTTAAAGCATGTCAGGGCAGCCCCACGTTTCTGGGATCCTGAGTGAATGTTTACTTCAGCATACAGATTTCCACCAGCCAGAAGTTTTTAAAGAACTGCCCTGCAGGCCAGGTGCACCCCACACCAGCAGACCTGGTCAAGGTAAACTGAGAGCCAGATTTGCCTAAAACTCAGCTTCTTTCCTAGTTACTCCTGTCAAAATTCATCCCTGAATTTCAGCAGCCAGAGATGGGGAAGAAGGCTTTACTGGAACTCCACAGCTGCAAAGGTGGCAGAATTAAATCCCCAGTTCAGTTCCAACATGCCCCACATGCAACCGTAAGACAGTAAGTCATAAGAAAAATAAACTCTGCAATACTCAATTTATCAGGGAGTCATTCAGGGTGAACATTGGCTCTGCCTCTGCATTACAAGATTCAGACTCAGCTCATCAAACTAACCAACCAAGGCTGGGGAAACAGTGTTCCAAATAAAGGAAAAGTACACTGAGTACCTGTATCAGCTGAGCACAACACACTGGGATAGAAAATGCCATTGGCAGCAGCTGGAACAGCTGGTCTGTGGGCATTTTAAGGGCTTTTTACACCAAATTTGCACAGACAGAGCCAGTATCCATTGCCTGACTTGAACTTCACCCGAGCAGCAATGGTTCCAGACCTCAATACCTGGGAATGGAAGCTGGGACAGACAATCCCTCAGCATTTACCCACCAGATTCTGGCTTCATGCTCCAGTGTGTGCACCAACACGAGGCCTCTCAGGGGCTACCAGTATCAGGTGTACATGGAAACACGGGGGGTTGTTTGGCTCTTCTCCTCTATTTTTGTATACATCAATTTCCCAGTCCTTGCATAGGAACTGTCAGTTCCCATGAAAAAGAGCAGCCTCCTCCAGCTCCTCAGGCTGAGGGCCAAAGCAGATGCTACAAACACACACCTTCCTGCCCAGCAGAGGCTGTTCAAAGGCTCAGCTGTCCAGGGACCACCACGGCCCCTGGGAATCTGGGATATCCAGAGCAGCCAGCCATGGCCTCTGAAGGCACAACACAGGCTACCTTGCAATGCTAGCCTCCCTAGGGAAGTCCATGCATTACCTTTTACTAGGGAAGAAGCCCACATTCTCTGTTGACTTCAGGGTTACAAAAGAGGGTATCTGCTTCTCATCCTGAATCTTTAAGCGGATAGGATGCCGCACGCCCCAGAATATCGAGAGGATCCCTTCAATGAAGGGGGTGCTTCCTTCTTGCTGGAGAAAAACAGGGAAATAGTCAGTGCTGCACAATAATGGAGTAAAAATAATCAACTAATAATAATCTGTCTCCCCTCAAAGTAACAGGAATACAATGAAATCACTGAGGCTGACACAGCCCTGGCACAGATTACTTGGAAGAACACGTAACCTCAGTTTTGAGCAATTTCCAAAACAGCCAAAGCTGCAGGCTGAGCTGATCAGTTCAGGAGACAGTTCTGGTTTATGATATTAGATGGAACATGTCGTGCAATAACAACACCACAGCAAGTGGATCTGGAGTCCAGTGCTGTGAGGAGAAGAGAGCACTAATTTGTGATGTCCAGATCAGTGGAGTTTCTCACCCCTAAATCCTTACCTGATTATATGTCAGTTGCAGATTCTCTTGATCTGAATAGTAAGAGTTATAATTCTTCAGAAGAGAACTGAGCTGCTCTCTAGAATAAAGATTACAATGAAAAAAAATTGTTTAACATCACTGTAAAATGCAGGAGGTATGTGGCAGGGTAACACCCCATAACTGTGCTACCCACTGCATCCTTGTATGGGTTATTAATGATCCATACATCATTTTCTGAGAGAAAAGTTTTGCCAAGTTACTGGGTTGCTCATAGGTTGCTCTTTAAAGACCCCGAGGAAATTAATTAGGCAGTCTCACATGACCTTAATAACGCTGCCCCAGCATAGCTTGTACTTTGCACCTCTGTAGCAGGCATGAGGAGGAAGCAAACAGAACAACATCCCCATGCACCAATGCTGCAGGTTGCTTTAACCAGGCTACACTTGGTTTTCGCTGCATGATGGCTTCCATTCAGTTCTCATACTGCTTCAGATTCTTTTCCTACCTCCAAACACCTACAGCATGTCTACCATTTCTCATTCCCTCTGCCTGAAACAAAAGAGCTTTGCACCACGTCTTTGCTGAGAGGAGAAAGGAAGGAGATGAAGAGAACCTCTGCCAAGAAGCAAGGAGCCATGGAGACAAAGCCAGCTGCAGCTCAGGCTATGGAGGGCTGAGCAATGACAGAATTCATTGAAATGCATTTCAAGGCCATGAAGAATGAAACACTCTTCCCCACACCACTTAAAGATGGCTCAGACTGTAATTCAAGCAAGCAATTCCCACCAAGAGAGGTGGCTAACCATGGGGAACAACTGCATGGAAGTGTACAAATCCTTCCGTGTGGACTAACCATTACAATGGTTTCATGTCCTGCCTCACAGTGATGTGTGAGGACACTGAGTTTGTTTCCAAACAGTGCCTGTTATTCCCATGTTTGTGGGATGGAACACACAGCACCGGCAAACTCTGCAGCACACCTTCCTCAGAGAGCTGCTGGAGCTGTTCAGAACTCATGTACCATCACAAACACTGTAACAACTCCTCCACCAGTTGTAAATAAAGAAGTGTCCCAGAGAACTGACAGCCCCGCATGGGACAGGCCCCAGGAACGTGGCCTTCCCCTGGGCCCAGGTGCCCACACCCCAGAGAGGAGCCAGGGACAGCCAGGAGGGCAGGTAACATGCCCAGGCTGTGCTTGGGCAGAGGGCTGTGCAGAGATGAACATGGAAAGCTTTCCCTGGCATACCTATCCCCTCCTCTCCACTTAATAAACAGCAGAGTGTCCTGTTGCTTCAGAGAGCCTTTTCCCACGGTGGGAAGGGAAAAGATCAACTGGGCTTTTACCTAGCAGGTAACACGAGGACAGGGGCTGCAGCACTGAATTCAAGGTTCATTGCATTCCCTGCTAATTCTGTGGATGTAAATTATTTACTTTACATTACTGCAATCCCACACACCAAAAATGTTTTCAACTAGCTTTATCAACTGGATTCTAAACAAGGACTTTCAACATTGACTTTAACTTACTTTGTTCTTAAATCCTCAGAATACTGGTGGCCAAAGCCCTTCTTCGCACTGGGTTGAAACAGCTCAATCCAGGTTCTTTGTGTCTCTGGGAGGGACTGCATTCAGGCCATCCCACCAAAGGGAATGCAAGGAGGTTTGGATTTGAGTCAGATGCAAGCCCAGCTCTGATCACAGAAGTGGCTACAGACAAGCAAGATGAAGCACGCCTTGGCCTCGTACACGGGCAAGCTCCAGGTGCAACTCGGGATTACCAGGCAAGTAGGAGATAGATATGCAGTTCTGTCTGACAGAGGTTGTGACAGACCTGCTGATCCTGCTCCAGAGGCACTTCAAACTCAACTCTCTGTCCTTCAGAGCATTTGGCAATCATTTTATTGACAGCTTTATCTCACAGGTTTTTTCCAAGTAGGAAGTTGGGAAGGTGAGCTCCCAGAAGATGGATTAGAAACACACAAGGGTTTGGGGCACACTCTTAGTCCATGTTGACTGCAAAGGCAAATAAAATCATAGACTGACAGCAGTAAGTGGTCTGGTAAGGGTAATCTCTGAAGCAGATTCTGTTTCTCAGAGCAAGCTCTCAAGATTTCCACACAGTTTCTTGCCTTGTCTAGAAAAACTTGCCATTACCTTCCTCAGAAGTTTGCATAAGTAAATCTTTCAGGTTTCAGCCTTGCATTAGTGCAACCAACAGTGACAAACCACACAAGCAATTAGAAAAGCCCTGAGGGAGAGATTAACAGCAGCTCACTCTGACTTGTTTGTCCTTGTGTAGTAGAAACATAAGAGAAAAAAAAACCATTTTCCTTCTTTTTGCCCCAGAAGGGAATATGTGCACCAGCCTAGTTCCAGGAGTAGTCTTACTGTAACACATCTTCCTGCTGCCCTAACCTAGAGACAGGTGCCATCTCTGCTGAGTTTGGCATCTGGAATATCAGCAGCTGTTGTGATGAGAGCCAAACACAGCCATTAACAGAAACCAAAGCCAAGTAACTGGCAGAACAGCTCAGCCCAAGAACCTACCATGCACTGCAGATTCAGCGCTCTCTTCAGTAGCAAAAGTGGGATGCAAAGGAGCTGCAAGGTCAGGTGCCCCAGTGGTGCACCACAAGAGAGCCCAGGCTGCTCTCTGGAAACACTAAGCCGGGACAGCTCACCTGTGCTCTCTCCTGCCCAAGCCCTACACACAATCCCTGAATATTTATGGCAGTTTTGCTGGAGACGCGGCAGTTCAGCCAGCCAAATCATCCCACAACCTTTGGTCAGCCTTTTGATCCAGCCATTGTGCAATTCCCAAACAGCAAGCTTGCCCCATCAGCAAGATTGCAGGATAGAACTGGGAGAGAAGCAGTGTAACAGCAGATTCAAGGCAGAGATGAGGGATGACAGTCTGGAAATTGCATTGGAAGCAAGCCTGAGTGCATATGGAATGTCAGTGGTTCTTGAAACCCTTATTTCCCTTGATGCAAGGTGAAGAAAGTTTAAACCATGGCTGTCATGCAGAAAGGTCTCAACTGGGACGCACATTTCACCACATGAACAGGCAAGCACATAGGGGAATAAAGCCCCGGAGACTCTGGTTCACCTGGTACATTTCCAAAGGCTTTTGCATGCCAAGTTCACACACGAGTCACCTCTGACACAAAAGCACCGTATCCCAAATTAGCAGCAGTACAAAAGGAACTCTTGAAGAGAAAGGGAGTGATGCATCTGCCGCCTGTGCGCTCTGGACAAAGCCCTGACACCCTTCCTTGGAAAGGGAGAAAACAGCATTGCCCAGGCCACACGGGAAAGTATCAGGAGTCAGGAACAAATCTCTCCTGCAGCACAATAAACTCCATTGCAGACCCATCCCTGGCTGAGTCCACAGGTAGTTTCTTTCCCATGGGGAGACTAAGAACGATGGAAAGAGAAGAGAGAGAAGGAGAGGGAGGAGAAGGAGAGAGAAGGAGAGAAGAAGAGAGAAGGAGAAGGAGAGAGAAGGAGAGAAGAAGAGAGAGGAGAGAAGGAGAGAGGAGAGAGAGAGAGAGAGAGAGAGAGGAGAGAGAGAGAGAGAGAGAGAGAGAGAGAGAGAGAGAGAGAGAGAGAGAGGAGAGAGAGAGAGAGAGAGAGAGA
>LTAT01000010.1:27795140-27808884 GCA_003286495.1 Chlorodrepanis virens
TGAAAGGAGAGGGGGAACTGCTGCTGTCTCACCCTTTATTTTAATTCTTCCTCCTTAAAAACAAAAACTAAATACAGCTGAAAGGAGAGGGGGAACTGCTGCTGTCTCACCCTTTATTTTAATTCTTCCTCCTTAAAAACAAAAACTAAATACAGAAACCCCATCATCTTTGATGATTTCCTTGTTATTACAGGGCAAGATGTGAAAGTGCTCCCTCAAACACCAAAATGGGCACAATTCTTACTAAACTGTTTCGGAGGAGACCAGAACAGCCTTTGAAAAGAGTAGCTGTGCACACAATCATCTGCAACACGCAGAGCATTAGGATGTAATTTATGTTTATTAGTCTTTGTGGGGTGCAATAAATCATTGTTTTCATTTGTAGTGCATTATTACAGGAGTGATTTAACTGAGGAGATTCTTGCTCGTGGCCTGCAGGAGTGAAAGGTTAATGGCATAATGAATTCCTATAAAACAAATAGTAGACTTTGGCCATCCTTCAGCCAGCAGGAGGTAAATTAGCAGGTAATAAAGTGTGTTTGCAATCTGCATTCACAGGCCAATAAATAATGTGCGGGGGCTGGTTCTACCTGCTTTGGTTGGCAGTGCATCATTGGGACTGTAGCTTCAGAGCATCTGAGAGGGAGCTGCAGAGAGCAGGAGGGAGCTGATTTTGCAGTATCCTGACTTTCACCACTGATATATATCAGATATTACCAGAGAGGCATATCTAGAATATTACAGCAATGCTCATCAATTCCACGTTGGGCTGTAATAAAGCACGGCTCCTACATGTGGCAAATACACATTCCTGTGGTCCCTTCAGCTTGTGACATTTACTCTGCCATCCTATTAACTGGTGGCATTTCATTCTGGTAATGGAATAGCTGAGGGAAATAAAACCTCAATATGCAGCACCACTCTGAAGGCCAAAAACACCCCCCATGCTAAAATAACATGCTGGCTCTCCCTGTGCAAGCTAAACACATTATCAATCTATTTCTGTGAATGGGCATTAATTACCATTCAGCCAGCAAGGCTGAGGCAGCGCCTTGGTGCTCTCCTGCTACAATAAACACTGATACATTGCAATGCTTTTAAATCAAAGTGTTATTAAAACAGGAGAGGGTGTTTTTTTTTAGCTGGGATTGTGTTCCTTGCCCTAACTGGTCTCAGCTTTCCCTTTTCTTGCCAGCATTAGAGGAAAACAGATCCCCAGCTGATTCCTGGCTCTGGTTATTGATGGTTCTGCACTGCACAAGATGCAGGACCTGTGTAAGGGGCATTGCTGTGAATCCCAAAGCTGAAAGTAAATTCAGCAGCTTTGTTGAAGTTTGGTTTTGTTCTGTATTTCCCGAGGAAGGTGTTCTCTGACGGGTAACCAGAGGTTTGGGATAATATTTTAAATCCTTTTGCCCTGAAGAGAAAATATGAGCCAAGTGTCTGAGGGGGGGAGGACGTGATCTCTGCTGCCTGAAGAGATGATCTGGGGATTTCTGAAAACCTCATTCCGAGCCCTGTGCCCCTGCAGTGCCCTGCCCCAGAGACTCGCCCACCCTGCAAAGTGGAACTGCTGAGTTAAGCCCAGTGACACCAACCAAACAAGGCCCAAGGTCTCCTCAGGGCCCCACTGCTCCCAAAATACAATTGCTGTTTGCATTTGATGGCTTTTCCCTGAAAACTACCCACAGGGACATGCTCATCCATGCTTTTCTAGCACATGGAAGTGGCAGAGGCTGCAGGGACAGTGCTGGGGACACAGGAGGAGCCCGTGCCACTGCCAGCAGCAGGACACCCCAAACTGCCCCCAGAGCTCTCAGCAGAGACTGACCCAGGCACAGGTCAACAGAATGTATAGAAATTGCAAAGCCTCCTCTTAAGCCTATATATTGATGCTTAATTTCACTAATTTTAGTAACTATATTACTGCCAGAGCAGTTCCTTCTGTGTTATATAACTTCATGGGTGTAAAGTCTCCCCTCTCCTGCTGAGAGAGGAAAAATTCATAATTAATCTCTTTACATCATCCCAAATGACATTCTCATCTGGGAGGTGATTAAAAGAAACAAAATACCAAACAAAACAGATCAAAAAACTGTGCCAGTCAGGCCCCAAGCATTTCTATCCTCCAAGAAAACTTTGTAGAGTAAAACTTGAGGAAAAAAATTATGGTTATCCTGCTTACTTTGGTACTTGAGTGAGGGTATGAAAAGTGACCTCTCGTGAAGGGACAAAGCATCACGGAAACAAATGATGCCACCACAGTGATATTAATGCCATTAAATCCTTTTGATGAGCATAACAACTGCCCCGTGTGACAACTACAGGCAGACCAAGGAATGTCATGAGTCAGCCCACACCTTGTTTGCTCTCTTCTGATTTTAATTTGCTGTTCCTGTCACTCCAGCCTCAGCGTTAACGTTAAGCTTATTCTTACAGCAGTCCAAGAAGATAAAATGGCTTTATCCAGAACATGCAGTACCTCTGGGGTGATTGTGCTTTTTGTAAAGCAGCGCCTACCCAGTGAAGTTTGGGAGAATTCCTGTCTTGCACTCGCTGGTCTCATTGCTGAAGGGGTGCCTCCTTGCTTACATACCCACATCAGAGCAATCAACAGTGGCTTTTCACCCCTCCAGCGTTTGCCACTTTCCAACAGACAACCTGTGGCTCAGATGGGGGCTCAGGGCCTCTATCAGGTGATAAAAGGGGGCACTCAGGAGCCCTGCTGGGTCACAGGTGCAGTAACCAGCTCCACTTCTGTTCTGCCTCAAAAGCATAGTGCAGTTGTGGCTGGTGAAATAACAAACAGTGATTCTAGATTGTGATATTGTTCTAATTCTGAACAGTAAAAATTTGCTGCTTTTCCACCAGCACCACAGACAAACTCAGGTGCATGTATTTGCTTCTGTTTTGAAATGGTTGTAACTACCCTTGCATTCAGCTTGTGATTTTTTACCACCTGTGTGAGCAGGTCTAACTTTCTTTAGGGAACCTACTGAGGAGAATGTGCTACAGAATATTAAACAGAGCACGCTGGTTATGGCATCACACAAACATCAGGATCATCATCCTGAGTCTGTTGGTTACAATTCCCAGGCTGTGCTGCCCAAGTGCACCATTCAGGCTGGAATCATTTTGTCAAGAGCAACAGAAGTACAGCACATTCTGAAACTGGGACTGACATCCTAAAATCTGTCACCGAGCCATTCAAACCAGAGCTGAGAGCCCAGGACAGGGAGCCACTCTGAGGCTGCTGGCTGAAATTCTGCCCTCAGACACAGGCCCGTGGTGGTTGGACAAGGTTTCCTGAGTGCTCCCCTCCCTCAGCCCCATCTGCTGCCGTGGCACGGCGCCTGCTCGCCCAGGATGGAGCCAGTTGCTCAGTGCCAAGCAGAATGAGTTTAGATGGGCAGTTTGAGAGCTGTGCCTCTCCTGCACAAAGCCCCTCCTCTTAGGGGCACCGGTGCACAGGTGCCAAATGGCACTTTACCCTGGGTGGCACCTGCTGGTGCCCCCGTGCCAAGAGCACAGCGCCCGAATGGAGATGGCAACAGAGAGGGGAATCTGTGCCTGAGGCTGCCAGAGGCTGCTGTGCTCAAACAGGGGCCATCAGGACAACACAGGGCATCAAACAATGCCAAACCCAGTCAGAGCCTCAGAACTGCCTGCTCAAGGATAAATCACAGCTGAGGGTGAGATCGGGAAACAAGAAACCCTGATGGTGACAAGGTCCAAAACACGGTTTTGCACCTAGCAAAAGGACTAAAAAGCACCCAAAACTTCATTAGCCTTGTGTACATGCTCTCCAGTGCATTTACAGAGGAAGAATTAAAAGTTCTGTTAAAACCCATTCAAATGCAAAGGCACCAATAAAAGCAAACACCAACCAGCCCAAGCCTCACTAGAAATTCCTTAGCCTGTCTTCCATTTGCCTGCATAGATGGGTATGCTCCACTTACCCTCTTAATGGCCCAAGGTGTCACATAGGTGTCTATTCCACACCTCACAAGCAGAAACAGATCACTTGGCTTTCCTTCTGAGGCAGAAGATTACAAACACTTGGAGACTCTCCTCAAAAACAATAAGAGATAACTGATAGCTTTTCCTGCAGCTTCCTCCTTGCCTGACCTCCCTTACCAATAAGCTTCTGAGGCTATAAATCACAATGGGTTATAATTAAATGTTATTTCTTTGGATGGCTTCTGCATCAAAAAGACTTTCTGTTACATTAGGAACTGTACACACACACAGACCCTGAAAAGCAGTTTCTGCCATAAAAAGCAAACAGTCCCATCTAGACAGAGGTGTCCCAGGTGCTGCTCATCAGCTCCTTGCTCCTCCTAGGAGGGGAAAGGAGACCAAAGCAGAAAAGCCTGTTGCCTGTAGCTTGCCACTTACTAAAGAGGTCATGGACCCAGGGAATCCTCATGCTTGCACAAAGAGCAACACACAAAACTTTAATTATTACTCTCTAGACCAGCTGATGTTTTTCTAGCGCTCGGACTGGAATAAATAACCAACTCTGCCCTGTTCTCCTCCCTCCCTCTCCCCTTTTGGTCCATCTGTCCACATGACCCAGACAATGAGCTGGCCATGCAGAGCCTTGGCAAAGGCTCCCCCAGCCCCTGGCTGCTCTGGCCATGACCCACGGGGTGGGCTTGGGCAAACACAGATCAAGGGGGTCTTTTCCTGCCGGGAGTGTAAATTTAAAACTTTGTAAAGAAAAGTTTCCAGTCTGACCACTCGGAGGGCACTCTGGCAGCCACACTTCCAGCTCCAGAGCCCCCTCACAGCCGTGGCCCAGGGACCCAACAGGGGCCCCACTCAGCTCCCTGCCCAGCCCACTCACAGCCAGAGAGGTGTCCTTCAGCCGAGCCACAGGCATCCCAATCTTTGAAATAACTAAATCTCGCTGCAATGACTAAATTACAAAATAACAGCCCGAGCTAGTGCCTCTGAGGAGGGACCCAGAGCAAAGCACCCACCGGGCTTTCATTCCCCCCATCCAGGCAGGCACAAGTCCTGCTCTTCCCCCCAAGCCCTCAGCTCCTGCTGCGTCCTTGGCTGTCCCTCGCCTGGCTTGGCCACAGGTGCCCGTGGCCTCTGTTGGGCACAGGGTGAGAAGTTCTCAGCCTCTTGCCTCAGGGTCCATATGGAGCTCACCTGCAGCTCCTCTGCAGCTGCATCCCAAGCTCCCTGCACCCAAAGTTCTCCCCAACAACATCCAGAGCTTCAGCTCTTAGGCCTCTTTCTATTGTTGTTGCTGTTGTAAGGCTTTTTACTCTAATTTTTCCTTAGCTAAGGTTTCCACAAGTGATTTTTCTCAGCAACGTCTCTTTTTTAACAGAAGTGCACTATTTTGGTAACACCTTTGGTATTTCAAAAAGAAATCTTAATGAAATCTCTTCTGCTCTAGCTGCCAGTAATAGATTTAGAGTGTTTGCACCTTGTCTGAAGGAGGTGTTATCCCATTCACAGATCAGGCAGTGGGAGCACACAGAGCACATCACTCACCCTTTCTCACCCAAGCTGTCCGTGAGCCAGCACCTCCAGCAAGGGGAATCCATCCAGGCTGGCACTGCCAGGACGCAGCAGGAGCATGCTGGGCTGAGCTCAGACAGCCTCCCTGGCAGGGCTGGGGGATCCCAGTGCCCCTCCTGCCCCGCTGCTGCTCCCCTGCACTGGCCATGCATTCAGCTGAAATGCAGCGTCACTCACCCAGAGCTCCCTAACGTCACCGCCCCGGTGCTGCAGATTATTCAGTGCACAAACACCTTCTGCATATCCAAGTCCCTCCCCTGGCTCCCCATGCAGCTCTCCTCACTCTCCAATTAGGGGATTTTTGCCCTCCCAACCTCAGATACCCCATCCTGTATCTCCAGCACAGCTTTGATCGAGGCAGACTGAGGCTTCCACAGCCACACCTCATCCGAGTCAGCTGCTGTTCAATTCCAGGGAATGTTGAGTGGTTTTACCAGGAGCTGGATCAAACCCATGATCTTGTAACTGCTGAAACTCCTGTTGCAACCAGCAAATGTGTCACCTCCTGGCAGCCCAGCCATATTTAAGGAACACTTAAATATCAGTATTATTTACTTCTAAGCAACGTGGAGCAGTCCTGTTGCTTTCAGAATGACTTTAGCACACACTGAAATTTAGGGACAAGATGAAATATTTTCCTGAGGCAGAATTATATATTTTAACTGCCTTTAATTGCAAGAATTGGCAAATCTGTCTTTCACACTCCACTATCTGTCACGTATGTTGGATTGCCAATAGCTACTAGCATTTTTCCACTTTCAGCACGCTGCCATTTCAGCAGCACAGACCGTGCTGTTGTTTTTATTCTCCAAAACAGCCTGACTTTATGATTCTGTTCATTTCACACCTGGCAACACAGAAAATGCAGAGGTAATAGAGGGGAAATCCTTTAGCAATCAGGAAAATGGCTGGAACTGCAGTGGAGATGTGTGTTATTTTCCCAAGCAGCAATAAAAGGCGTGTGAATTTTCAAGGGAGCCACAAGTCATTGTTTGCTACAGTGACATGCCAGCAAACGCTCGTGTTATCCTTTAATAATATGGAAGATAGCACTCATCATAGCCCTCCCAGAGCAAAATGCCAGGGAGGCAGGTGCTGCAATACAAAGTAGCTCCATGTGAAATATGTGCAAGGCACTGCTGATGCTAGAAACAGATTTTCTGCAGCTGAATACAAACACAACAGCTCACAGACACACACGGGCACGCAAATGCATGTTCCCCTAAGGTGCTTGGGACAGTGGAAAGGCGTGGAATGTTCTCTCACTTGAAGCATGATGGAAAGCTGAGGCTCTGAACAAACAAGCCCAATCTCCTGTCTGTGGTTTCAGGATGTTCCTTTGGTCACAGTGTCTTCTAGCTTAGCCTGCTCTAGGGATGGCAGGTTTCCTGCTGAGGCTGGAAAGATCACCTGCATGATTTCCAATAGGCATCAGTAGGAAAGAGCCTACTAAACATTCAGCATCATCCAAGGAGTGATTTATGTAGTAATTTTCAATCAGCAACAGTGAAACAATCTACAGAGGGAATCACTTGCTGTTGTCATGAATCCAGACACAACCCATCATCCCCACGTGAGGGTAGCAGGGGTGAGGAACCAGAGCTTGGGTCAAGATCAAGTTCCCCAGGCTGAATTTCTGCAAGATATCCAGAAAACACATCTAAAAAATGCAGAGGGAGAGAGGCCAGGTCTAGACAGACCTGGAGTCCCTGTCTTAGTCAGCTAGGTGAAGGAAAGAAGGAAAAAATTCCCCAAGATGGAAGATACAGAATAAAAGAACAGAACCTCCAAAGGGATTAGATCCAAGTCCCATGATGACAAAACCAAGGAAGCTCTTCTTCACAGCTATTTCACATACTCCTGACTTACCTCAAATTCATTTTCTGAACTCTTTCCAAATGAATTCCTCTGCATGTTGCACCACAAAAATATATCTTAAAAAATCCCTAGTGATTTTATATAATTTGTAGATGTTGTCATCCTAGTTATGCAAGTTAACTTTCTCCCCCAATGTTTCATTTAATGCTCCAATAAATATTAAGATTGCAATGAACTAGTTCTTCCAGCCTAGTATGCACTGAAAAACTGATCACAGTACAGAAAGTGTCCCTGTAAAACATACAAAGGGACTCAAATGCAGATTAATTGCTTAGTAAAGCATAAAATAATGAGCAAAAAAGATTAATAAAATTAAGCAGTAAACTGATCATATTTACATGAATATTTAATTTCTTTAATACAAATTTATCATATAAATTTGGTAACATTGGATAAATGCATTCCTAAAAGCTCCAAAATGGTCACACGATTGGCATATGAAAGAATGTAAAACTTCTGTGAGAAGAACATTATTTTAGCATTATTTGAGCATTATTTTAGAACAATGTGTTTTTTATTTTGTAAGGAATCATTATCCCATTGTTTCTAGCAAAGGCTTCTGCTTTAATAACATACCCTTCCAAAAATACAATGTGCAAAAAAAAGCACTTATTCTAATGACTTTATGCCTTTTTTTTTTCAGTGAAGGGCAAAGCCTGTAGGGGCCTTAGGGAAGGCAGGCAACAAATGTCATCTTTCTTTTCACATAATCGTATACCCATGTGCTTTATGTAATCAAAATGAATACTTCAATTTGTTACACATTTCGCTGGAGGAACAGAAGGCGTGTGGAAAAAAAAGCCCCGGGGGCAAATGATCTCACTCACCTGGAACACAGGGCGCGCGTTAATGGAGGAACCCGTTAATTAACGATTCCGCGACGTCCACCAAGAGCCATCGGTCTCTGACTCGTCCCTTCCCAGAGCTGAAGCAGAGCCCCGTAACGGGAGCTGTATTTCCCTGTGCCCCGGCCGTGGCTGAGTGCAATCCATCTGGCAGCGTCCCCGGGGTCCCAGGCCGGCGGCCCGCGGAGCGCCGAGAGAGAGAGGGAACCATCCCATCCAACGACGCCGCGCTCCCCGACACGGCGCTCCACCGAATGACCTCAAGGTAAGCTCATTGCTGGCACAGGAACACGCACAGGGGTGACTGCAGAAGGCAGATAAACACTCGTTTAGAAGGCTTCGAGCGCGGTCGATGGTTTCTTCTTCCAGGCCTGCTCGAAACACGAGTAGTGGCGCTCCAGCTCGCGCGGCAACAGAACTTGGCTGTGGCATTCACATTCTCTGGAAAAACCCCTCGCCCAGGATTCTTCTCCTGGGAAGCTGAGAAGCCTCAGCCAAAAGGAAAACAATTCTTCTCTCATTGGCGTCTCCTGTGTTTTCCATTCCTTTGGAACGTGTTTGGAGATCGTCCATTGGATTCTGGTGTGAGCTGTTTTGGCTCTTTGGCCAATCAGGGCCAAGCTGTGCTGGGACTCTGGAAAGAGTCAGGAGTTTTCATTATTTTTAGCTTGACTAAGTATCTTTTCTGTATTCTTTAGTCTGGTATAGTTTAGTATTCTTTAATATCATACAGTACCATAAAATAATAAATTATCCTTCTCAGAACACGGAGTCAGATCCACCATTCCCCCTGCCACGGGGATCCCTGCAAATACAATACTTGGCCATAAAGATACCTCGGAACACCTTCCATTTCAACTCTGCAGCACCACCTTACAAAACTTAACTACGGGCCTTTTTTTGCTTTTTTGGGTTTTTTCTTTTAACAAAACAAAAAAAAAAAAGAATTCCTGTTTTCCGTGTTGAGAACCCAAATGTTGGAGTTCTGGATGCTGAGAATTTTAGGCTTTCTGTGCTGACAGACTCTGACTGCCAGGAGAGGATTTGATCTGAGGCAGTGGAAAAAGCTTCCAAAATTCATTGATAGCACTGGGATTGCAGGTGTGGAGTTGGTTAGAGTGTGTAATATCACAGGGTAGAAAACGTAGAGTTTGGGGTTTTAGAATATGGTAATATATATGAAGCAAGATGGAGGTTTTAGGGTGGAGGCAGGTTGTTCTTCTTTACCTTCTTCTTCCTTCTTCTCCATGGGTTTGGGTGGTATTTTGTAACACAGATAAGAAAAAATTAACATCTAAGCCTGAACACAAACTATTGTCTCAAGTGCCTTCAATCCCAGCCTCGACAGAGGTAGAAAAGAGAAGCCAAAAACCGACACCCAAATAACTCCAGTTTTGTTTTGAAAAGAAACAAACAGAAGTGACTACCTTGCACTCACTGCAGCAATATCAAACACCAGGTAGAAAACCCTCAGGTGTGTGTTCCTCAGGAAAGCCCTGATTCCAAGGCTTTCCAGGGGGCTTTTCAGGTTCCTGTGGCAGGAGGAGGGAAGAATTGTCCCGGTTGGAATCGCAGTGTTTGGCTTTCATTCCTGCTGCTGCTGTTGGCTGTGCTCCCAGATTTTTCCCCATGTGTGGTGCTGGGTTCTCCATCCTTCCTGAGGCAGGAAACCAAAAGGATGAAAGGAACTTTTATTGAGGAAAGGCATTGGAACCAGGGGTTATTTTTAAAAGTGCACTTCCAGGTGCAAAATGTAGCTAATAGCTCAATGAGACACTGGGGAACTGCAAGGCACAGTTGCTTCTATTTTTAATGGAGCAATTTGGCCAAAGCCGTGGGCAGAGCATATTTGAATTGTAACTAATCACAGCAGAGCTTCCTCTTGGCAAGTTGATAAGAAACACTTAAGATTCCAAAAAGCTCCACTGTCAGGTTCCCCAGAAAAAACAGGGAATTCTGTACCAAGGACAAGTCACAGTTTGGATTGCAAGGAGTCTTGGGGGTTTCTCAAACAAAAGCAGAGCTATTCTTATTTATGGCTCCTCTTAGGTACAGGCATGACTTACCACATGTGCCCCCTCCTGCAGCAGAGGCTGGGCTGTGCTTCTTCACTGAACTGTTTATAAAGGATTGTCCCTTTAAGTAAGCTTGTAAATTTACTGCTATAAAATTTAACAGCTGATTTAAGAACAAGATATTCTTTTTGCATTAATATAAGATTTCCCACATATAAAGTTATACTTATAAAAGCATAGCCATCTTTGGTGATTAAATCATAAAATACTCATTTCTAGACATAAAAGCCCTAAATCTGACATTTAAATGTTTGAATCAAATGCATGCTATGCACCAGTCAGAGAATGTACTATGAATGAGGACACTCCCAAACACCACTCCACTGCAAAGTCATTTTGCTGTAGTAGGCATTTAAAAGCAGAGTGACTAAAGCTGACATGACAGTGACAGAGCAGGAAGGCTGGTACACTGAACCCAGCGAGGAGGACAAGACAGCCCATGAGGACATGTGGCAAATAATGGCATTCTGTATGCCAGATAATCTGTGCTTCTGGAAACAGTGACAAAAGGCTTGGCACTGCAGTGGCAAAATGCTTCATGTGGGGAATTGATAGTTTATATCTGGCTATTACAGTAGAGAGGTTTTATCTTCCTGTGTTTGCCACGTGCCTTGAGAGCTCAGTGATTCTGATATTTCTCCTCTCTCTCTGTACTTCCATTTACTTTGGCACTTGTCTTGATGTCAGCCTTTGGGAACTGTTAATTTTGGCTCCCTTTGCAGCTCTGAGAGGTGTGCTTCTTTGCAGTGAAGAGGTTTCTTTTCCCTGAGCTTCCTGGGTGCTTTGCCATACCTTGCTTGCCTTTAAAGGAAAAACCCCAATACCCTGTGAACACAACCAGCCTCACTTTTCTACTCAGATGAGGAAGTGAGCCCAGTGTCCCCCAAACCCAGCACCTTCTCTACATTAAAACTGACAGATATATTTCCCTTCCTCCCCTGCATCCTGCCTCAGCAGCCTCCCTGATGTCCATTTTGCTCCTGGCTGTGGCTGAACACAAACCCCTCACCTGTCCATCTCACAAACTCTTTCAACTTGGACAGTTTTTCTTAAGTCTGCACTGGCCAGAGAGAATATATTCAGAGCATAACTGACACATCAAAATAGCATGCTGAAGGTCTCCAAGCTTCATTCCACGAGGCAGATCAACGTGCAAGGAAGAAATTCCTTATTTTAGCACCTTTCCCTGGATCATGAAACCACTGAGGTTGGAAAGGGCCTCAGCACAAAACCCTGTCCCCAGCTGCCACATCCCCAGCCTGGTTTGGGGCACTTTCAAGGGAAGGGTGGCCAGGGAGAGGGGGGCCCTGGGAGGCTGCCACGCTCACACAGACACTGTCCCTGCTCTGGGAGAGGAACAGAGGGAAAGCTGCTCTGGGAAGCACAGGGGAGACAGAGGGAATGGGTTTCCCAGTGCCCTGCTCGTTTCCCTGGTGAGGAGCTGGGGGCCTCCTGCTGCAGGGCTCTGCAGAGAATCCCACTGCAAGCTGCCTGCTCAGCACTCTCTGTCCTGCACATCTGTGCTGCACAGAAACACCTGCAACTGCAGGCAAAAGTCCAAGCATGTTAGTTTTGCACTGAAATGCAATTACATCTTCTAGAAAACTAATGCAGGTGCAAACTAAAATTAAAAAAAAAGAAAAAAAACAACATTAGTGGGCTAAGATGAATCTGTTAATTCCAATTTCTTTGCCTAAGCTGTTCATCAGTGGGAAGTGCAACTAACATTAAATATGTTTTCTTTTTTGTTTCTACATAGAAATATCTTTAAAGAGAAATCTGACTGAAAGCCATGGAGCCTACCCCTCAAAGCTGATCTGGGAGCAGTGTTTGGGAATATCCTTTAAGGCTCCAAACAAACTGTGTTCTTATGGCTGCTGGCAGGGCAGCCAGTAAATCAATGCCTGGCAAATCAATAGGAGGATCTAATGGGACCAGGAGAACAACTTGAAACTTGAGATGTTGAACCAGAGCAAGAACAGTTCTGCCACTGTGACTGAACTGCATCCTGAATTACTTGGGTGAATAAAAGGGTTTCGAAAACCTTTGACCCATTTGATTTGATAGAATACAATTTAACTGTAAAATAATCAATAAAACTAATAATTCCCCAAACATCTCAAAGTGAAAAGGTTTCACTTGATGTAGTGAATAAATGTATAGCATAATTGTGTTTTTTTTAATAACAAATCAGCCCTTGATGAAATCCAGAGAGATTAGGAAATGTCAGTTGTCAAAAATGAATTTAAACTATTAAAAAGCAAAGCGTAAGTAAAAATATGTTCTACCCCAACAGTGCACCCAAGGAAAACAGGATAAGTTACTGGAAACCACACAAAGAATGAAAATTCTCACATTTGTGCCCTGCCATGTGTCTTTAGACACAGCCACCTGTGCTTGAGAATTTCACAAGTGATTTCTGTACCAGGGATAAAAAGCGAAGGACAGCACACACAGAGTTGGTTAAAACCTTTCTAAATTTGGAAAACAACCTGGGATTTGAGTGCCATTGACCAAATCTGGATTTTAATTCTGATTTTTTGTCGGTTGGCAGGCACAGGGCTTGATGGAGGTGCTGAGTGATCCCTGCTCTGTGCACAAGGCCCAGCTGTCCCCCGTGACCTCACTTCTGTTTGGGCTGATTTTAGCAGTGATTTTTGACCTTTAATGAAATCACAGGGATCAATGTTCCTCCATGGCTCTGTCCCCCTGAATCCTGGAAACCTCTAAGGATGGATATTGTTCTGCCACTCTAAATAATTTTTCTCATTACCAAATGAATGAAAAAACAAACAACCCCACACACCCACCCCCTTGCCATAAAACCCCCAAGGCAAACCAAAACCCAACACCCAAAAAATCCCCCCCACACTCCTGTGTGGAGCTTTCAGCTTCAACAAAAAATTTCATTTAAACTCTATCAATATATTTTTATCACTGAGATTAAAATTAATAGCAAATGTACTAAATAAAATATACATTTTAAATGACATAACATTTCAAAAATGGATTTAATCTTCCCTCATGCATGTTTAATTAAGGCTTTAAATGATGCCACCCTGCGCTGTTGGGCAGTGTTTCTTTATATCACTGAGAAAAGGTTTCACATCACACCAAAGGTAAAATTAAAAAAAGCAACACCAGGGCAGCGTGGCTTTTCTCACAAGTTTTGGAATGTTTGTGTTCATTCATTGACATCCATATGATTCTTAACTTTTATATATATATCTATATATATAAATAAAATATATATATAAATAAAGAAATATAAATATAAATATAAATATAAATATATAAAAATTTATATAAAATTATATGTAATTAATATAATGAATAATAAAAATATATAATATCATGATAAATAAAGAAATATAAATATAAATATAAATATATAAAAATTTATAT
>LTAT01000010.1:27833033-27844304 GCA_003286495.1 Chlorodrepanis virens
CTCTCCAGCATCCCTGCTGCAGGATGCACACAGCACTGTGCTGAGCTCCAGGGCTCTGACACCCTCCTGCATTTCTGCCCCTCTCCAGCATCCCTGCTGCAGGATGCAGACAGCACTGTGCTGAGCTCCAGGGCTCTGACACCCTCCTGCATTTCTGCCCCTCTCCAGCATCCCTGCTGCAGGATGCAGACAGCACTGTGCTGAGCTCCAGGGCTCTGACAAACAACAGCTTATGAAGCATAAATTAACACTTCTGCTGCTTTTGTTCCAAGAGAACTCTGCTTTCTCGAGTTGACTCCATGGCTGCAGCGTTGCCATTGTGCAAAAACATTGTTCTAAGCCTGCAGAACTGCTGAGCCTTGCACACTGAATATTTCACTGTGAAAGCTGCTAACCACGTGTGTGACAGCAGCCCGGGCTTGCTGCAAGCTGCAGGCTATTTTCTGTGAGCTTCAGCAGAAATCAGCTGAATATTCCATAAATATTAAGGACACACAAAGGAAACTACAGAGAAGTACAGAATTAGCATCTCACCTATCAAAATAATTTTAGCAGTTAATGAAAAGAGCATGAAGCTGACACAGGCCTTCTGCATCTGGGAAGTGGTTACAGAGTCTGCAGTTTAAAGGTATTTATTTTATTAACTCTAGGCCTGGTTATACTTCTCTTGAAGTCAGTGGGGAAACTCCTGCTGAGCTCATGGGGAGAAGAGGTTTCAAATTCACCATGAAAGTTTCCAGCAACACTCAAGAAAGCGTCCTTAGTCACAAAGATGAAATACAAGATTGGCACACATCATTTCTTCAAGGGTCACGTCCCAGTTACCTCCCCCTCTCCTGCCATTCAGGGTTCTAATAAAAAAACCCAAAAACCAAACCAAAACCACGTGCAGTGTTGCAAATCCTGACAAGAAATGTTTATTCCTGGCACTGTTAGAGAAAAGGGCTTAACTCCCCTCTCCCCAGGTGTCCTGAGCAGCCACAGCTCCTCTTCCTCTTCAGCTCTGGAGGGACAAACCAGCATGGATCACCTCAGACACCAGGTGCCATTCCCTGGTCCCACAGCAGGACCCACCACCATTCCTTTCACTCCAGCAGCAAAGTTTATGCATCCAGAATGATCTTTCTGGGCTTTGCATAGCCAATATTCTCACTGGCTTTACTGCAGCCAAAATATTGACTCAAGGAGCCACTGCTTCCTGATATTTTCAGGTGGGCACCAGTCACTGAATGAGAAATAATGATTTCTGCTTTACTTTCTGGCCAGTTACAATTCTCTATGCATAAATACTGACAGCTCCACAGCATTTCTCCTCCAGTCTATCCAGAGAGCTCTAAGCTGATGGAGAAAATCCCTGTCTGAGCAGCATTCACATTGCACAAACCATTTCCCAGGAGCAGCCACTTCCTCACCAAGAAGTGGCTCAGAGGAAGGGCACCTCTGCACCTCTGTGGAGAGGGAAAATTGGGTTTCCCTTTAGGATGGCTCTGCAGTGGGACTGGGTCACAAAATGGATACTGCCACCAACACAGGAGGTTGGCTGGCTCAGCTGCCAAAGCTGCTTTTTGTTCATTGTGGAGACCTCTGGGCTGCTCTCTGCTCAAATGATGCTCTTGGCACCTCTGAGTTCCTTGAGCCTCCACCCAACAACCCCTCACTCCCAGTGCCCCCTGGCATTTATCAGCTTCCAGAGCGGGCCCTGTGTCTGCAGCACTGAAATTCTCTCCAGGACTCTGCTGCTATCCCGGCTCCTGCTCCAGCCTGGCTGCAGGGGGACACAATTCCCTTCCTACAAGCAAATTAAAAATTGATAGCAGACATTTTCAGGCTGTGTTGTCTAGTTTCAGCCTCTTTGGTCACTGACATTTTAGGGAAGTCTGCCACAGGGATTGAAATGAACCTTCCAAATCTTAAATCCTTCTGATCTCTACAATGAGGAAAAATGAGGAATTAATATTTAGAGTTAGGTTTCTAAAGGTTATTTCCCATAACCCCTGAAGGATACACTAATAACTGATGGGCTGAAGGAGACACACGAATTGCCCCAAAGTCAGCTCTTTATTTTAGTTCTTGATGTCAGAGCTAAATCACAATCCCTTTCTCAGAGCAGTTTTACGTTGGATCACTGAGCCATCCAAAGCCTTTGCTCACAAATTGCTCCTCAGCAGCAGGACCTGCTCCCTGCCACCATTATCCCAGGACCACGACAAAGAGCTTTGCTTCCTCAGAGAACATAAATCTGACCAAGGAAAACCGAGACAAGAATGAGCCTTGGCCAATTCTGACCCATCTCAGCAAAGTGGCACAGACAAAATCTCAGTTATCCTTAAGCTCACCTGTAATACTTTACACACAGAGCCCCTGGAGGAAAACACCAGATTACAGAAAAAAAATCTCAAATCTAAAAGCTGCATCGTGCAAGGCAAGATCAATTAACGTCAGGATTTGAGAGCTGTTTTCAGTTTCAGGGATGCAGATGAAGTGTGTTGGAAAGCAACTCTGTAAAAACACCACTGACATTACCATGGAAAAAATAAAATACGTTGGGCCAGGCAGTCTGTATTTCTGTGTCTCTCTTAGTGCCCCATGCTTCTGCAGAGGGAAATGCCAGCAAGTGCAGAGCAGGGAAGGTGTATGCCCGTTAATGAAGAGTTCCTTTAATTATCAGCAGAGCACGGCTGGCAGGCTGCTGTGGGAAAGCAGCACTGAGACAGAGACTCCCAAAAGGAGCAGCACAAGTTCACAGCAGGGGCCTGGGAGGAATGGGGTGGCAGCAGGGTCCCAGAGCTATAAACAACTCACCAATGCTGCATTGCTGCTTGCCACAGGAAGGCAACTCTAAAATTCAGATAAAAAGGGGTTCAGGGATAAAAGGGAATGAAGCCATGGGGAGGCCGTGTCACCGACACGTTTTATGAAAAATCCTTTTTTTAGGATTTTTTCTTCTTGAAAAGCTGAGAGGCTTCAAGAACAAAGTCTAAACAATTCTTATTTGCTGCTGTAGAATATGGCAAGTAGATCTGTGATTAGTCTCATGCAGTTGTTTCTAATTAATAGCTAATGACAGTCCAGCTGTCTAGACCATCTCGGCCAGACACAAGTGTTTGTTATTATTTTTTAATTTATTTTTAGCTGGCTTTCTACTGAAATATTTTCTTCTATTATTTTAATATAATTTTTAATATAATAAACACCATAAAATAATAAATCAGCCTTCTGAACATGGAGTCACCTTTCCCATCTCTTCCCTCAGCCGGGGACCCCTGTGAGCACTGCCACAAGGCCACATGCAGAGTGCTCTGTGCATTTCTGGGCTCCTGGGGCAGCTCCAGGGGAGGGTGACAGAGACCTTGAGGGGACCTGAGCACCTCTCCTGAGGCAGGGCTGAGGGAGCTGGGGCTGTTCAGCCCTCAGAGGAGATGAGAGGAGCCTCCTCCCTGTCTGCCAGCTCTGCAGGGATGTGGGAGAGGATGCACCAGGCTCTGCTCAGGGATGCCCAGTGACAGGACCAGAGGAGTGGGCACAAAGGGATGCACAGAGAGCTCCACCTGGACATGAGGAAGAAATCTGCTCAAGCCCTGAGCAGATTCCCAGAGGGGCTGTGGAGTCTCCCTCACTGTAGGTGTTCCAGACCTGTGCCACGTGGCCTGGGATGACCCTGCTTGGGCAGGGAGGCTGGACCAGCTGACCCACTGTGGTCCTTTCCAGTCTGACCCAGTCTGGGGTTCTGTGAAAAAGCCTCCAGCACAAGTAAAAATTATTATATAATGCAAATTTGACTTTTTGACTGCTTTCTCATCAAGCACTGGATAAACAGCAGCTAAGTGGAGCATGTAGTTGTGCTAGTAAAGACACAAAAATGTCCCCAAATAGACCTGAGTGAGCAGAAAGAAACCATCAGCATCAACTTCACCTTCTCCCTGGCTCAGGGGAGACCAACATCACAGCCCCCACACGAAGAGCTCACACGGCTGACAACTTGCAATGACACCTCCCTTTTCTTCTTCAGGAGGACCATTAACACAGAAAAGGATCAGACATCTGAGAGCTTATTAGATCTGTATCCTCATCAGGAAGGAGCTCCTGGAATTGGATGATCTGGACTGCAAGTGCCTGTATGATCATAACTGGCCTGACAATAATTCTTTCTGTTAGGCTGTCAGGACTTTGGCTCAAGCTAAACTTAAAGATCCCCTGCTCTGCATGCTGGGGGTGTTCCTTTCAGCCCCAAAAGTGGAGGAGGTTTTTGGCTGGGTACCCCAGCCTTGGAGAACACACAGCAGAGCTGGGGAAGGCCACGGCAGGACCAGCTCTCCCTTCCAATGCAAGAATTCATGGCAATATTTCTTTACCTCAGTCAGATATGAACCTATCAGGAGGTAATTTGCCCTTGATTAAGAATCACCAGGAAATTAAGAAAAACAATAATTAACTAATAACCTGAAGCTCATTACTGAACGGAAACGTGCCCAAATCTCAGTCCTAAAGGTAGAAAGCAATTCCTAAGGAAAACTGACATCAACCTGTTGTACCTTTCCTTTGCAACAACGACAGCAAGGACAGAAACCCACCCCCTTGCATGACACAGGTTCCAGTTTGCAAGGACAGCACGGAGCACTACCTACAGCACTGACCTCTGAAATCTGAACTGCCACAAGCTCAAGGTTTGACGAAAAGGAGAAAAAATAGCCCATAAAAAGCCATCTATCTGGCACATAAATAACTGGGGCAATTAACCAGGCAGACCTGCTGTACATCTCAGCAGAAGGCAGATCTAAAATGTCTGTACTCCACGGGAAGGTATTTCTGAATAAAGCACTGCCACAGAAAATGGAAAATAAGAGCAGAGGCTTTATCATCTCAAGGTCAGCGTAACTGTGTGTTTACAGAAGTTTAAAAAGTGCCTCCCTCTCTGTCCCTGCAGCAAACTCCAAGAAACAAAGTCCTCAGCAAGCAAGAGCCCTCGGGGAGAGCTGCGAGACCCCTGCCCTCTCTTCTGCCATGACAAGGAAAGGAAAAGAAAGAATCTCACTGGAAGAGCTCCCAGCCCTGCAAACAAACCTCTCACCACCCTCAAGCACCCCCTGCCAGAGCAGCCCACAATTAAGAAGCATTTACAGACCCCGATTCTCTGCTTTTGCAGGAGATTTACACTACTGGACTCAAACAGGTGTCTTGCTGCCTTTCCTTCAGCAGGAGCACCCTGTGAGTGATCTCCCTGTGCTCCTGGCTGATTCACCACAGTGGCTGTATTTTTATTTTTGTCACCTGCACAATCTTTTTCTTTCTGGAAAGTCTTAGGGGCATTTTTAGCGAAGAGCAGAGGAAAACCTTTCCACAAATTTGGGTTAAAATTTCTTTAAGTACTTCTTTTCCTAGGAATAACTACAGAAACACAGAGGCAAATAAGGACATTTCCTTCTACCCTACCAAAACTTTGGCCGTTTTCTCCACAGGTTAGTTCTCTCCCATGGAAATGCAGATGTTTTAGATACCTGTTCCCAACATCCCTTGAAGTAGGCTGGGCTCAAATTGTTACTTCTGCCTTAACATTCCCACATTCCTGCTTCAAGATTTTCATCAAAATTTGCAGTGCCTCTGGGCTGGGATAGGAAAAAGAAAAAAATAACCAGGAGGACACTTGTTTTTTTCTTCCACATACCCTCCCTTTTTTTGGCAAAGATTGCCACAGATGATGCTCAGGAAAGGTTTCCAAAGGCAGCACTTCTTTCTCTCCACACGTTTTGGATTTGTTGTTGGAATTCTCTCTCTCTCAGTGCCATCAAAGCGACTCATCCTTCATGAAATTCTTGAGTCCATTCATCAACATGTCATCCCCCAAAACTGCTTCTTGCCTGCTTGCTCAGGATGCCACGACACAGTCACAGAGAGGCTCCAGAGGCTCAGGGAATTCATCAAGTCACAAAGCTGGGACAGCTCCTGATCAGACCTTACAGACTGCCTCTAGCACAAGCACACACACATTAAACTGCCCTCCAGCTACACAAAAAGCACAGCTCAGGAGAATTCAGGCTGAAGGACTGAGCACCCTGACCAGAGTGACACAAACCCCAGCCCAGTGCAGGGAGGGGTGACAGCTGTCTGTAACTGAAGGGAGGATGAACAAAGAGGCTTCAGACAGAGAAAAGCACGAGACCCGTGCACCATTCCTAGCCCTCACTCAGGTTGACTGTGCTGCCAACAAAACAGCCTGTGCTTCACACTCTGCCTGAAAATGGAGCCAGTGGGAAGCAGCTGCCGTGAAGAACCTTGCACAGGGCTGACACTGCCCCCCATTTCTGATTTGAGACCCCCAGGATGGGCTGCAGGGCCCCTCTCATGCTGTCCTGCCTTAACGCAGGCACGGAGAGCACAAAGTACAGATGGCTCCCAGAACAAGGCAGGAGAACAGTTCGGTCTCATCACTCCAAATATTTCTTCCTTCAGGGTAATTTCCCATTTCAGCATTCTGCAAAAGCAGCACCAGAGCCTGGTTTGTGCAGCAAAACCTGCCCCTGGCCTTGGGAGGAGCTTCCCAGATTGTGAGGAAGCAGGTCCCCAGGTGAGCTGCTGGCAGACAACAAAAGCTCATTCTTGATCCCACTGCCCAAATTTGTATTAAAGGAAATAACTTGCATGAAAATCAGCACAGATGAAACTAAAGTAACAGCTACTTAGTTTTAATAAGCTGGTTAAAGTTCTGTAGTGTTTTCTTTTATCACAAAGTCTTATTGATGTATAACACTTGGCTGCATAAATTGAACGGAGTTATGCCTCGAACCTACACCTTACACTAAGGTTTCATCACTTTTATTCCCCTCTGAAACTTAAGAAGGACAATCAGATACTGGGTGAAAAATTTGTGAAGAAAAAATATCTTTTATATCTACAAAAATATAAGGACTGCTTAGGCCATTTTAGGTCACAATTTAAAGTACCTCTTGCATTAAAATATCAGTGTTTAGCAGTGTTAAATCCTCAAGCTTTCATCCAATCAGTAAAGAAGGGGAAGTTTTGAAGAGCAAATTCCCTGAAAACCTAAGTTTGGATCTTTGGCTCCCCACCAGAGATTCAGAGCCTTCCCTGAGACACCCCACACACTCAGCTGCACCTGAGAAAAGCACGAGGTGAGTGTGTCCATCAAACTCACGCACTCTCAACCAGGCAATGTCCCCAGCAGCTCTGCCTCCTGAAACCAGAGCTGCTGCTTCCCAGCAGGCAGCCACGAGTCTGATCCAGCCCCTGACAAGCAGATGCATTGGCAGGGCTGTGACTGGCTGTCCTCTCTCAAAAGATGCTGTGGAACAAACCTCGTGCGCCTGCGGGGACGCGCGGCTCTGCTCTGCCCGGGGCAGAATCACCACCAACAAATCATCCTGCTGGAGCTCCTGCTGACCTTCAAGGCACCAGCACATCTGCAATCTGTGACCTGATTCCTTCTCAGTGCCACTGCCTCTCCCACTTCCACCCTGGAGGAACTCTCCAGGCAGTGACACATGACAGAAGAGCCTGACGGCTCGGTCTGCCACCAGCAAATGGCCACAGGATGCAGCATCCAGAAGAGACCCAGCCTCTTACATCCACTCATGTTCAAAATACTCGGTCCTTCCTCTCTTGTGCAGCTCCTCAGCTATTTCTGATCTGTCCTAATGGCCCTCTGAACTGGGGATGTGATGGGAAATCTTTCATTGCTCAACCTTAGTCCTGAAAGTAATGGGAGAACCTGGGGGCACAGCCGTGTTTTCATTTAAAGAACTGCTGTTACCAAGCACTGCTGTTTCTGGTCCTGCCTTTCTGGTCCTACCAGAACTGCTGTTACCAAGCACTGCTGTTTCTGGTCCTGCCAGAACTGCTGTTTCTGGTCCTGCCTTTCTGGTCCTACCAGGACTGCTGTTTCCAAGCACTGCTGTTTCTGGTCCTGCCAGGACTGCTGTTTCCAAGCACTGCTGTTTCTGGTCCTGGCAATTTGGGAAGCCAGACCCAAATTTGTTTTGCAGCTTTGCTTTGCAGGCTCAGCCCAACGAGAGTATGAAAAGCAAACTCTAATTACTAGTGATTTTCATAGTTTTGCTTTCACTCTTGAGGATCCTAAACATAGTTAAATTATTAATTATACCCTCTTAACACAGTCAAGGTACTAAAGAGCAATGGTTTATTGGTCTCTCTTATTTACTGTGTGATCCCCACATTTTTGTAACTTCACCATTTTCCAGGGCATGGGGAGAAAAAATCTGATTTTAGAGCATGTTAGAGAAGTCACCAAAAGAACAAAACCCTCCACTAAAACACATCAGACTGTCCCAAATAACATCCTGCTGCTGCACTTTCAGCAAGTGGAAGGAAAAGCACTGCCTTTAACCTGTGTTCTCTTCAATGTGATCTGATTGGTGCTGCTCATCTGCTGACATGCAACCCAAATAAATGCACAAACCAGTGATTCCTGGCGGCTCAAGGACTCCAACACAGACAGTGGCATTTTTCCCTCACCCAAACCTGTCATTCCAATACCAATCAATTCTACAGCGTTACAGTGGGGGGGTTATCCTTGTCCAGGCACTCTGTGCTACCAATGGAACACAAGTGCTCTGGGCAGCTCAGGGCACGCCAGTTACACCAAACAGCCAGGATGGGACGAGAAAAAGCCACTGTCACACCAGTGCTCTGGGCTCAGGGGCAGCTCTGTGACAGGGCACACCAACTACATCAGCCAGGATGGGACGAGAAAAAGCCACTGTCCCCAGCTGAAGCTGCAGGGGGGATTCACACCAGGTAATCTAAATTCCTGCCTGGATTTTGGCCGGTGCACAGCTGGAGTTCAGCCCTCTCTCCTCAGCAAGCAGCCTGGGAACTGCAATTACCACGGTGGTCAAGGTCTTGGGTTTATATCTCTGAGGCAGCAACTCCATCAGCACAATTATACTGCTCCAGTGCCAGCTCCAAGGAAAATGTGCCACCAGTCTCAGCACCACCATGTCCTGGAGCACATAAATGTTAATTAGCAGCCTTTTTTTAGAAATTATGAGATGCTCCAGTCCTGCACAGCATGAGATCTGATGAGATTAGAGCACTGGGTGGTACAGCTAATAAATCAGTTTACTGTACAACCTCATTTCTTTAATGAAGAGCAAATACCTGAGCCTCAGTACAGCGAGAGTCCCAGGTGTACACTTGCTAAGCAAAGTGCTGGATTTAATTTTTGCTTTGCATTCCTCCAGAACGGGGAGCACTGACCTGCTGCTCGTCATGAGAGAAGCCTCTCCTGTCAGGGCGTCAGCGCTAAGAGCAAACTTTGATGTCAGAATTAAAAAACATAGAGGAGATGAGTGGCAAGGCCATTATGGGAGAACAACCAGGACGGTTTTCATGAGGGAATAAGTTTTAAAAGCTGACAAGAGCTGTCAAGGTGTCAGGCCTGGAGAAGGGCCAGCACAATTAACATACCATGGGCTTCAATCTACTAGACGGGGAGAAAGCAGATTTTATTTTGGACAATTACAAGTTAATAAATGGAAGCGTCAGCTCCTCTGTAGAGCACCCATTAAAGCCAACTAAAGGTCAGAACCTCTTACAGTTCCTGTCATGGTAGGCAACACACCACCATTATTTTATATTTCGAGCAATTTTGCTGTCAATGACAGCAGTTACAAATGTGCAAGAAAATATTTTCCTTAGCAGTATACCAGGCACTTTACTCCACAGAAATCATCTGTGCTCCCAGAAGTGACTAATATTTCAAGATTTTTTTATTATGAGCTTGGTGGGGTTTATTTATTTATTATTTTTCCAAACTGCACAGGAGTGAATGAGAGCATGAAGGGCTCAGCAGGGGATGCCATCCCATTTCCTCACATCCTCCAGCCACACAAAATCCAGGGAGTGCCAGGGACCGACCCAGGGCACTGCTCCCTCCCCTCCTGTCCTTGCTGCAGCTCCCCATCAGACCCAGACCTGGCACAGATGCACAGACAGACAGACAGACAGACACTGTGTGAGGCTCGCCCCAAGAGCCAGCTGAGCTCAGAAAGTGCTTCTGCTTTTCTTTACTCCCACTTTAAAAAAACTAAAAAGAAAAAAACTTGAACATTTAAAAACCAGAGCAAGAAGCGGCTTTGCTTGGCCGGCAGAATTGCTCACGCTCTGCAGTGGACCAAGACAAGAGGGGCACAGCTTGAGCACGTCACTCTCTGTTGCCTTGTTAGCAGTAAACCACAGCCCGGGTGTCTCCAGCTCAGAGGGAGCTGGAGGGGCTTGCAAAGGAGCCCATCCTCTGTGTGCCCCCACACAGAGCAGCCCCTGTGGGGCAGGGGGTCCCCAGCACCCACAGCAGCCAGGGGAGCTGCTCTCCGGACACACACACGGGTTTTACACCTGGGGCAACAGGAACCTGTCCGACCCAGCACTCTTCTAATGCTCAGTGTTTTCTCTACTGCTCAAGGAAAATGGTACAACGCTATTTTTGCTTTGCTGATCTTCCTGTCAATGGAGGCAGGGATGAGTCAGTAGCAGCCCTGGCTTCCCTTTGTATAACAGCCAGGCAGGTGGGCAGAGCCAAAGCAGGATACAGCAAATCTGCCACCTGCAGAGTCACTGGGAAAAGACTGGCTGTCATTGAAGACATTATCTGGCATTGCTGAAGTCAAATAAACCCCACGTCATCATCATCATCATCATCATCATCATCATCATCATCACCTTGAGCCATGTTAAGGCTGCCCAGCTCCCAGCATTACAAATCTTAAAGCTCATTGTAATGGAAGCTTTGCTGGACATTTACTCCTCCTCACTCTGTTTTTGACTTTTTAAAATTTAGTTTAGGAAAAAAGTCAAAGAATCCTAAAATAGCCTCAGGTATACAACATATTCCTTGAAGGAACTTTGGCATGGTGTGGATGGGCATCTGCTTCTGGCCTGACCTACTTTTAAGCATCTGAGCACCAAAAATCTCCTTGTAAATATTCCCTGTAGAGTACTTCTCTCAGCTGTCAATGCCCCAGAGATTTCACCCACCCCTCAGAGACTTTTTTCCTTTTCTCTTTGCGATCCCAGCTGAACTCAGTTGTCCTGGCTCTGGCCACTCACAGGTGCTGGTCACTCAGAGCTCCCTGTGCCATGCATCACCAAGGGCCCAGTGTCACTGTCCTGGCATCACCAAGGGCTCAGTGTCACTGTCCTGGCTCTGGTCACTCAGAGCTCCCTGTGCCACGCATCACCAAGGGCTCAGTGTCACTGTCCTGGCATCACCAAGGGCTCAGTGTCACTGTCCTGGCTCTG
>LTAT01000010.1:27873627-27888082 GCA_003286495.1 Chlorodrepanis virens
AAAAAAAAAAAAAAAAAAAAAAAAAAAAGAGGAAAGGGGGGATAAAAAAGAAATAATTACTTTCCCGAAGAGAAAGTTGTCATTTTAGCATCAAAAATCAGAACAAAGCTGGTTCCTGGTGGGGGTTTGTGCAGATACTGCTGTGATCAAAGTTGCATTTTCATACAGAGACTGTCCAAAGTCCCAGCAAAATGACTGACTGTGTCAGCCACAGCATTTTGGAGGGGCTTAGCCCAAAATTTTGAAAACCAGTTGGGCCCATCTAATTTTCTTACAGCTCTTTAGAAAGTACACTCCCTCAATTTACAGGCTTTTAACAAGGTTGATTATGAAAAGAGAGCGAAATAAAAATGCCAGAAGGCTTTAGATCAAGCTTTAAAAAATGGCTTTCTTGCCTACTGTACTTCCAGTTATGAATAAACACCAGCACTGGTTATCAATACAAGCAACCCGGAGAGAAACACCAATTTTTTCAGGGAAGGGATTTTAACACAAAGAAAAGGTCATTCTAATCCCAACCAGATTAATAAATTAGTCATCCCTGTAATGTTGACATGAAAATTTAACAGGTGCTGCAGCTGTTGGCAATTTCAAAGATGCCTTAACAACAATAGAAGAAAACAGGGATTTCAGCAGACAGCCAATTTGTGTCCCCAAAAAGAAGCTGAAAACACACAGGAAAGGATCAATGCTCAGCAGTATCCTGCTCTTACCTGGACTCTCTCTTGGAGAATGTGACACACAGCTGCTGACTATAATAATTTTTGGAACATTTTTTCACGGCTGTCCCCAGCACCTCAGCACTGGGATTTCCAGCTCAGTGACCACAAGAGCAAGGGGTGCAGGAGAGGAGCTGTGCTGGGGTCACCACTTTGGGTTTCTAAAAGAATTCTGTCCAGCCTTTTCAAGAAGGCTGCTGAAGTTGATTTCTGCCTTGATTAAAAGAAAACCTCTCTTTTAATACCTTCCTCCCGTGCCACAGCATGGCAGGGATGAGTTGCATATTTTCCTTGGCTGGCTTCCTTTGGGAATTACCCAGCACCAGCCTTAAAGGATGGTGCTGATGGTAAATTTACCTTCTCTACATTCTCTCTCACACAGAGTGCTTCCTCCCTGGAAATGCCTGGCCAAGGGAGGCCTGGATGAAATTGCTGCTGGACAAACTGCTCCTGAAAAGGTGGGAGGAAGAAGCCCAAAGTTTTCATTTCTCTTTCTGGGGCCAGTGTCTGGCTTCTGCTGTAAAGGGCAAATCAGCCATGAGCACACAGCTCTTAATCTTCACCTTGCACACCTAATTTTAAAGGCAATGAGAATGGAACAATTTCATAGAAATTCACTGACCTTTAAAAAAGCTTTCCTACACCATTTTCTCTCGTAAATAGGTAAGATATTTACTAGCAGCTTTTACTTTTTCCATTAACAAATACTTTTTCCCCTCCCTACCTGATTCTAATCATAGTATTCTTTATTTCACATAAATTACTGTTAAACAAAGCATTTTTAGATAGCTTTTAAATGTGATAGAGTCACAAAGAGAACTAGTAGAGAAAACAGTTCAACAGTAAAGTAAAAATGCAAATTCTTAACATTGAAATGCCTGCTTGCATAATTTCAGAGCTCCCTGGCACCAGTTTTAGTTGATTCAGTCTTTATTTTGGGCAGCTGACCACATCAGAAGGACAGGCAGGAATGTTCTTGAAAAAAACCCCACAAATAACACTTCTGTCCTACAAAACATGGCATTTGATTCCTCTCTTCAGTTATCCTCTATTGAGAAGGTCCTGTTGCAGGTTTTTATTATTTCAGTTACAGTAATAGTTATTATTACTATTCATTACTATGTTATGCTTTGGGCTCCTATCTCTGGAAAATTAAAATAATGTTTCAAAACAAATCTCTGATTATATAACAATGACAAAATTTTAGACTTTCAAGTCTTGTTCCTCCTCCAAAAGTGACACACATCCAAGATTTTATAAATGTAGATACACATTTGTACTTCTAATTTGGCATTTTAGCATTTCAACACTAGGCTGAGACTGGGGGAAGAGTTTTTGAACAGAGGACCAGGGCGTGCGTGTTGGCATTTATTGCTGTCAGGAGAGGGCTGACGACTTCTCTGCAGCCCTGGAGAGGAGCATCCCCAGCTCTGCTGGGGCACAGGAGCACAGCAGGCAAAGCCAGCCTCTTGGACTTCTCTTTCTTCCCAGCCAGAGGGGAGTAGCTCTTAATCTGCTGCTGAAGGTATTGCCTGAGAGCAAGGTGACAGCAGCATCATCATGGGCAGCGTCAGTGGGAAGGTGAGGGAGCCAGGCAATCCCAGCCAGACACAAGGGAGCCACCTCAGTGTGAGATCAGCTAAGGTGGGCTTGGCTGAACAGCTCGGGGAGGGAGCGCTCACTGGCCAGCCTGAAGCCCTGCTCTCCAGACTGGATTGTCCACAAAACCTTTTGGAAGCTCAGTTACAGGAACAGCAGCACAGGATCCCTCCAGTGCTGCCTGATCAACAGCAAACGCCCATCCTTTGGCTGTGGAAGGCAGAACCTCTTCACTGAACAACCAATTCAACTGCAAATTTGCAGATTGTTTTAGGATTGAGGCGTGCTGCATCGCACACACAGAGCTGGGTGCTCTGGCTGCTGGCAGAAGGGTTCATTGCAAAGGCAGCCACAGCAATTGTCATCTCACACTTGTTAAATGCCACACCAAACGAGCCTTGCTTCAGATGGTTTCATTTCAGACCTGAGCCCAACTAAAGATGCACTGCAGAAGCCACACTGACTCCAACAGCTGATTACCCCGTGGTCTTTTCATGGCTTTTAGCATGAAAACAGCAGCGTGAACACAAGTAACAACCTTAATTTTATCCTTATTTTAGAAAGAAGTCACCCATGCCTGCTTTCATCATGGAAAAGCAATTTTACAGATTTCATTTTAACAGATGTAGCTTGACATCATTTTAAAGACTGCACTTCAGACTGGACTTGCTCCAGGTTATCTGAATTACAAATATTAGCAACAGTTGATTATAACTGAGATATTGGGGATGAACAGCTTTCCTTATTTAAAATACCTAAACACGAGCTGTAAGATCACCCAGAAAAATGGTTTGAACCTGCAAAAATCCAAGGAGAGCAACGAAGCCTCCTGCGTGCATGCTGCAGCAATGGCCCCCAGCAGTTCCCTGCCCTTTGATTCAGCTAGTTAAGGCACGGGGAAAAGGCAAAAAGCTTCTCCCACAGCACGGCTGGAGGCTCAGAGCATTGCCATGCCTGGACATCAGTTCCTGTCTCTGTCGAGGCTCTAAACGAGCCCCAAGCACGCTGCAGCTCTCTCACAGAGTGACAGCTGAACACAAGTGTGAAGGAAAGGCTGAGGAGGTGCCAAAACCCACCTGGAGAAGGGTTTACCTTCCCACTAATGAAAGCACAAAAAGGAGCTGCCTTCCTTCCAGAGCCTGCACAGGGGGGGCCTTCAGGCAGCTTTTCTGAAACACAAACCAGCCACATGAAGGAGGCCTCCTGGAAATGGTTCTGCTCTCATTTCACACCTTTCTAAAGCCCGTGGAAGCTGATTTTCCCGTGCCATTTATATCCAGGTAACAGGGGAGAACCAAGGGCTGTTCATTCAGACACCTCTTATTTCAATTGTTTAGCAGGGCACAGATTCAGGCCATTTTTAATGGCATAGAAAAGCTTCTCCATAAAAGAGAACAGACTGGCTGAGGGAAGAAAAGTGCTGATAAACTACAGATCCTAACTTTCCTTAGCATATAAATCACAGATTTGATCAGGACTGATAAAATCAGTAATACATCAAAGCAAAAAAAAAGTGTAAAAAATAACTCATTTTGCATTCTTTTATGGAGGAGGAGAAATTTGATGGGCTGTTGGTTTGTCAGTGTCACTGGAGAGGTGGCACTGTCACCCTCCAAGCCACTGGCACTTTTGGAAATCTATAAATGCTGGAGTCAGAAAATAAACTCTTTTTCTCTTCACCTTGAGAGCAGCGGCGTGTGCCGTGTTCTGGCGTGTCCTGTCGTGACACAAGTTCAGCTGAGGTTCTCCAGCTTTACTCCCGTGGGAAATTAGACTTTGACACCTGACCCTGAGTATTCCAGGCACTGGTTTTACCAAAATCAGTTCATTTGAACCTGATTTCCCAGGAGAAGAGCAGCGTCAATAACACTGTTAGAGCACCAAGGCATGCCAATGTGCATTGTGCTGCACTGCTGGAAGATCCTAATAAAACCATTTCTAGCCATGTAGACAGGAAGGCAGCTGCATTCCTAATAAAATAGTTTATATTTAAAGACTAAAGTCTTTTTGACCAACAAATGCATCATTTACTCCACAGGGAAAATGGCCTTTTGGGGGACCTTGAAAAGCCACCGTTCTCTCCCCTGCCACCTCCCTCTCTTTCACTCACTGCAAAACACTGAGCAATTAGGCAGGTTGCTATATTTGGTGTGCCCAAACTTCACAGGTTGATAGCATAATGATTTTAATAACCACTTTAAATGTAACATAGTGACAAGTTGACACCCGAGCTTTGCATCCTGCAATTTGATTTTTCCAGAATTCTGTTATGCCTCAGGAATAGCAATATGATTAGGAATAATTTCTTGGTAGTGCTTCTTGCTTTTAACTTTTCCCCCCTTCTTTCTGCTGCCGTTACAAACACTGAAAATGCACTAAGTACAGGTTCCCTGGTAGGTTCCAACAGCTGGCTCCTCTACAAAGGCTCCTGGCTCTGCCTTCATAACAAGGAATGAAGGAACGTTACCAAAGGCATTCAAACCAAAGGCACCTACACCTTTTGTGCAATAGGAACGTTAGCACGAGTCCACACCAGCTCTGTTTTAACATTCCAGCGCTGTGTAATACCAGTAAGCATTTCAAAAAGCACTTGCAGAGCACCAGGGTTTGCCTCCACTGCCAGCAGCCAAGACCCACAGCTCAGAGAGAATTGCCATGTCCCCTTGCCCTCACCAAGAACATGAAGCAAAATATTCCTGAGTGCTTTAGCCAGTGTGAAAGCTTCAGCATGCAGAGAGAGAAACTGGGCTCACTCACTCACCATGAGCTCTCATTTCTTGGCCAGGAAGAAGGGAATGTGACAGGAGAGATGTGAAATGGTGCTTATCTGTCTGGGATATGGACAAATACCAGTAATTCAGAGAAACAGCAGCCTCGCGTCAGATGCTGCACGCGGCCACAGCTCCAAGAGACACATTTGATGAATTATTTTTCATTTTGATATTCAATACAGCACTTTTCCCAGGTTTCAGGCGTTTTGATCCTTCCCTGTGTTCTGGCTCTCCAAGTTCTGTATGTGTACTCAAAATAACTCCGATTGGAAGTGCAGCATGCAGAGAGTTGGTGCTCAGCACAGTTCCACGATCTGCAGAAAGTTTAAAAGCCTTTCACTCCTGCCTTTCAGATGAAAATGTGTAATACATCCCACATTTTAAGAACGCACAGAGTCACTAAAAGCCAGTACATATCCATCTTTGACATATTCCTGCCTCTCCATACTTTAAGAGTTTTTAAGCCCACACTCTCTGTACTGTCAGTGTGAACACCTGTAATTCTGTTTGCTTGAGTCAAGTCACAGGCAGCACTCTGGATCACTGAGCACCATTTCATGAAATGTCTGGTTTGCTATGATTATACAGAATACATTTATGATGAGGAATACTCATCCACTCCTCTGGTTTTCAAGGCAGGCAAATCTTCACTGAATTTACAGTGTCAGACTTCCTGACGTACAAGATCGCTCTCATTTCAAGAGTGCATCATAAATAATGTAGCAAATGCAGAAGGAATACAAATGACACACGTAGGGAGCATCTTTCCATCACCCCGGTTTCATCACCTCTAAAGAACTTTAAAATGTAGCTGAGCAATTCCCAGTAATGCACAAGAAGCAGCTTGTGGAAAACATTTTAAAGTCTTTAACTACAGAATATCCACCCCTGCTTTTCTGCATCTAATCTTGAATTACACCTCTGCTTATGCCAAAAGTTTTCTGGAAGATGCAGAAAAGTCATGAAAAGTACTTAGGAAGTACTTTATTGCCATTTTCATGTTCTAATGATGATTAACAAGGCTGCTTTACATGCAGCCCATACTCTGAGAAATGAGCAAAACTGATATTCATTCAAAGCACACTGGGCAAACAGCAGCCTACAGCAAGCAGCATTTGCTGGGTGCACGTGATGAACCAGCCCTCCAGTTTAAACAGTCTGCTTCCTTGTTCATTCATGTTTTACATCTCCAAACACCCTTCCTGGCATTTCATTGCTGTCTCAGAAATAACCAGGCGTAAGACTCGCGGTCGGGCATTAATCATTGCCTTCAGACTGGGAGTGAAGAACAGCTTTCCTCCCTGCCTTAGAGAAACACTCTGTTTTTTTAAAGACATAATGGGATTCAGTTGCCTTAGCCAGCCCAGAGAGGAGGCAGTGGTTTGGATTCTCTGCAGTGTCTGTAACTTGACAGGACCTCCAGAACACCCACACATTTCTGGAGCAGTAGCTGCTGGCCAGACAAAATATTTCAGAGCACTGAACTCCTTAGATTTTCTATTTATAGACAGCTAAGCCCACCCACCTTGATAATTTCGCTTTGGAATTCCGATAAAAATATTTCTGGCAACGCACAAAATTTCTGCTTGACCTACCAACACTCAAAAAATCTGGAAGACAACACTTGTCTCAAAATAAGAATTGCAGAACCAAGTCCTGGTACCCCTAGCAACTGGGGTTGTTTTATTTTAACAGCCTGCTGAGCACAGATGAATTTTTCCTGAGACTAGTAAAGCCTCTGACTGGTAAGCCTTGGGAAAATGCTTAATATCTCATTTCCAAGTGCTTGAATACAATATCCACTTACAGTCTGCAGTAAATATATTCATGCTCATACACAGCAAAAATGTGCAGGTGATCCCTACCAAGGTCTTCTGTCATTTATTTTGTATAATATTTATCTTGGCTTATGATTACAACGATAACCACCTCCAACAGCACATTTCCACCTGCTAAAATCTCAAGTATAATAAACTCACCTCCGTGGTTTTAACCCAGAACTGCAAATCTTGGCAGCTAAATTAATTGAAAATTTCTGCAGCACTATAGCAAAAGCATATTACTTTGTGGTTCAAATATGAGTTAGGCAGTGCTTGCCCTGCTCAAGGATGCTGCTCTGCAAAGGCTTGGCTGACTGACCCAAACTCCCCTCTCAGGCAGAAGGCAGCTGCTCATCCCAGCTCCACGGAGCACCCTCTCCACCTATTCCCTCTGTGCTTCAGCACATCAGGGTCAGGCATCCACGCTTCAAATTCTCTTCTTTTTTTGCCCAATGATAATTTTAAACTGTTTCCTATTCAGCGAGACACAGGCTAAAATGATCAGCTCAAATAACGTTTTCTGTTTGTGTAAGTAATTCAGCTAAATGCTGGACATTGATTTCTCACCCACTGTTTAAGTGCCACAGGGAAAAGGGGCAGAGTGCTGAAATGCTAAATCCAATCTACACCCAGTTCAGTGAGAGTGGCTCCCTTTTCTGTGCACTCAGGAAAACCTAACTGTTCTCCCAACCCTTCCAAATGCCTGGAGCCCTCTCCTCCGCCCCACAAATGATGCTGCAGGTGTGCTGCCAAATACAGGTGTGCAGAAAAGCAGCCTGCATGTGTCAGAGAGAACTGGGGCTTGGAGGGCAGGTGGGAATGGCAGCTCAGTCAGCAGAGTGGCGCCTCTGTTCCTTGTCCATGGAGACAGCTGTGCACCCTGTGAGCTCAGACAGCACTGAGGTTCCACTGCCTGTCTCGTAAAAAGAACAACCTATAAACCTTCTCATTTCAGAGTCACAGAATCACAGGATGGCCTGAGCTGGAGGGGACCTTCAGGGATCCTTCAGGGAAGCAGCACTGCTGGGTGAGCTGCCTTTGGGGTGGGCACTGCAGGGTCTCCTCTGTAAAGAAACACCAGAGGCCACAGCTGGGAGCAGCAGAACATTAACACTGCTCAGGCAGACCCCATTTCTCCCGTTTATAGGGCAGAAAACTCAAAGGAACACTCCCAGAAACTCTCTGGGAAGCCTTTTCTGTCCTCCAGATGGGTGAGAGTAGAGGGGGGGAAACCAGAGCGGCCAAAACCAAAGCAATCCACACAGCAATAAAATGAGAGAAGCTGAGATGGCAAAAACCTGTTCAGTGCCCAAATGCTCAATGAAATAAAACAATTGGGAAGCAGGGATAGGCAATCAAAAGTGCAACAGCTGGGAGTAGGAAGGAGAATGTCACCCTCCAAGCCACTGTCCCTTTGGGAAAAGTGTAAATGTTGGAGTCAGAAAATAAACTGCCCTTATTCCCTGCTCTTGAGGAGGATGGTAGGAGAGAGGATGCAGTGGTTCAAAAGGAAGAGGAGACAGCATGTTTAATCCCTGCTCAGCAAAAGGATCCTCGGGATGAGGACTGCTGGCCACTCACTGTGCCCAGCCCTGGGGCTCTCCCGCTGTGGTTTTGGGAAGTTCTCTTCCTTCCCTCGTGCAGGAGTTGAAAGAACAGAGGCCTTGAATCCTCCACAAGCAGAAAATGAGGGCACCTTTACCCTCTCTTGGTTCTGTTTTAACATTTTAACATGTGGGTGCTGCAGGAATTACTGTGAAAACTCCAGTGCCAGCTTTAAATGTGCAGCTTGATGCCATTGCTCATTGATGCAGACATATTAATTACATTTTCAGTCCTGATTTCTCTAAAAGGCTTTGCTAATAAAATCCAAACTCTTTAGCCTCCCAAGCTGACCTGGCTCCCCTGCCTTTGCTCTGAGCAGTGTGAATGCAGAGAAACAAGGAAACTTCCCCGAGCTGAGCCAGCCCTGGGGAATCAGTGTATTTAACAGGAACAGCTCAGAGAGTTTAGCAAGGCTCTGGATAATTGCCTTCAGCAGCTTCCAGCTCCTCTCCCCGTGTCTCTAGCAGTGAGAGCATAATTCTGTATTTTGATCTCTAAAACAGTATGATCCTTTATTCCCACAGCTCCCAGACACACACACACACATCAGCACCACACTCTGCTGAAACAGATCCCCAAATTATAATGCCACGTTTGTCTCTTTCCAAAAAAAAAAACACCAAAAAAATCCAGACAGCTATTAAAAATATACTAAAATAAAAGAGAGAGAAAAAATTACACTTCAAACTTTCAGCAGTGCATTTTTAATCTATCAGAGCACTTCATTCACTTTACAAACACCTGCACTATCTCTGCCTCCGTGTTGCACTCACACACACCAAACCTGCTCATTTAGCATGATTATAATTTACTGCTGATTAGAACCACTGCTAAATCAACTTAGAACTTTACATTCTTTTGACAAAAGCTGATGCCTTTCTTTGCATGAACATTGCAGTACCTCTGCTGTATTTATTTCTGGAAACAATTTTTTGAAAACCTGTACACTGTTTTTAGTCATTCTGCCTTGTAAAATCATCTCCCTGTTGGGCTGCCAAACTTTCCATCAGTGAAACCCAGAAAAACATGTATTAGATTTAGGATTGCACCTGAGTTGGACCAGATAAACCTGGCACTGCGCTTAAATAAATCTTGGCATTTTCCCACTGTATTTATTTGGAGATGCATTCACAGATATTTTTTTTTTTTTGCATGACCAATGTTTCAGTAGCACACTAAAAGCTGCACATCTATTTTATCTACTTTACAAGTCAATCATCTGCATTGGCATTGACAAGTTTGTTGCCATAAACTGCAAAATTAAATGCAAATTTTTCTTGCTTGTAATTGCAAATTCATTGTGGTTTATACATTTTCTGAAAATCCTCTGCTTATCTCCCAAATAAATTAAGGGGGAGAAGAACAAACCCATCAGGACAGACCAGCAATGCCTCCCCTTTCACATCTTGTCACCAGGACTAAAAGATCTTTTCCAGGTCATTAAAACCATGTCATGAAAGATGCTGGGAAAATAACCATTTTCCAAGAAATCTTCTTTTCCCTCCTGTCTACATTTTTTGGTTTCGTATTTATTTAAAGAAATTGGGGGTGGGGGTGTTCCTCCCTCCCATTTTCCCATTTCCTCTGCTGTAACTGCAGGTCTAAAGGCAGAGAACTGATTTCCCTCTAACCATGCCCTTGGCCTCGTGGCATTCAGACATTCTGTCACACTGCATTACCCACGACTTCAGGCTCTTCTCTCCTTTTCAGTCTCATTTTCAGCTGTCACGTCCTTCAGTTTCACTGGCTGCTCACTCCCTGCTGCCTCTGAACAGCTGCACAAAGCCCTGACTGCTGTGGCTCGGGGGCAGAGGAGGAGCCCTCCTTATTTATGGGCCAGGGAACAGACTCCTCTGCACCTCCTGCCTCTAATAAAAAATTACACAAAAATCTTGTCACCTCCAGAACTGCTTTCAGACTTTTCTCGCCTTGCACACCCTTTTGAAACGGATTCAAAACCTGTTAGCAAAAGCCTTTTGGAGAAATCAGGACTAAAAATGTAATTAATATGTCTGCATCAATGAGCAATGGCATCAAGCTGCACATCCAAAGTTGGCACTGGAGATTTCACAGTAATTCCTGCAGCACCCACATGTTAAAATTTGCAGAAACTTAAGATCTAATGTATTTCCTGGGACGTGAGCACAAGAGCACCACTGCTGGCTTTGGCTGTCAGCAGAGCCCCTTCAGGCTGTCTCCAGGAATTCCAGAGGGCTGCATTTGCTGCTTCCCACCACAGCAGTCCAGGCTGCCTGGAGACCACAAGGGCACACACTTGGAAAAACACAGGGCTGATCCCAGCAGGGCCCAGGCAGGCACAGATAAAGCAATCCTGCTGCTCCAGAGACAAGCTGGGACGTGCTGTAAATTATCACAGACCCAATCATGATGTTACCAAACTATTCCAATTGTAGCACGCAGCGAGCATAATTATTTAGATAAAACCTAAGGCGGGAAAACTATATTATAAAAATAGCATGCCTGGGAAATTGGGGCATTTATTATTAACATATAGACAGACTTGGCCTTCAAGGCGTTGCAAAATCTCTTTTTCTTATGATATTGCTTTTCTGAATGCTACCTAAGGGTGCGTTTTCCTTTTCAATAGTCATTTCTTTGCATAATACAAGACTTACTTTGCAGCCTGAAAAACTGGTTTTTAAAACAGCAAAGAAGAAAGCAAATCACCCTAACTCTGCATGGCAGATCCTACACCCGCCAAGTGAAAAAGAAAAAAAAAAACCAAAAAAAACCCCAACTAAAAACAACCGACCAACACTAATTCACAAAGAGGCAAGATTTTCATTACAGACACTGCATAAATGCACTTGTTCATGCCCTGTAAATAAACAGCTCTGAAATCCAATCATTATTGAACTGCACAGCCTATTTACCTCCAGGCTGTACAGATGTATTTGAAGGATTTCTTTCTGTTCTGGACTCAGCACATTTTCCAGGTACCTGAAATTCTGCTATTATCACACGAAAGGAACGTCACCTAAAAATTATTATTTATTGCAAATGCTCATGCTTTTGCCTTTTCCCCTGTGAATTATTTGTAGCTCCTTATTCCCTGCTCTTGAGCAGGTCTGTGCAAGCATGGGAGCCACATGAATTCCCTGCTCCCTCCCACTTCACCTGCCACTTGTGCCCATGCAAACAGTGCCTTGCTCTGCAGGGGCAGAACCACTCAGCTGAAATAAAGAAAATCCAGCCTGAAGGGTTTCCTGGATAGAAAATGTGGATTGTTAAATGTATTACAGAAATGGAACAAGGCTTTAAGGTACAGAGAATCCCACAGAGCTGTGTGCCCATTCCAAAGATAATCAGGAGCAATTGTTTTAAAAAAAGTCACTGAAAACTTTTACACTCCACTAGGTAAATGCTGTCTGATCAGAAAGTTCCTACATGAGGGTTTTCAGCCAAAACCAAACTAGGATTTTTTATCCTTCACATTTTGGAGCCTTCCTCTGCAGTTAGTGGAAAATGAGGAGGTGGCAGGGGTCTGAACTGATCCCTTTTTGCTGGAGGAGGCTGAGATGGGCATTTTCCACTGAGAGCAGGTGAAAGGAGCTGGAACCTGGCTCAGTTTGTGGCTGGCTGAGGCTAACTGGGATCAATCTACCCCACTGCCTGTAACATAATGCTTGTTTTTTATTTTTGGACACGTTCCTGAGTTAATTCTGGATAATTTTATGTATTGTCAAGGAGCAAACATGACTAGGTTACACTTCCAAGTGTAAGGAAAATCTGATTCAAAGACTTCCAAAAGATAATAATAATAATAATAATCATCATCATCATCTCAGTTCCACTCTGAACTCCAATGATTTTGGATTTATTCTGAATGGCACAAAATATTGAAGTTAATGAACAGAAACAACCTATTGTGGTCTCACAAAATGCAGCTCTGTGGCTTCTGCAGGAGCCAGAGTTGGATTTGCCTGGGCACACCCTGCAGAGCTCCTCTTTTCCTAATAATGTGCTGGATTATTTAGGAAATAATTCCTTTTTCCAATCCTCCAATTCCTTTTTCGATCAGACTAGTGACTGTCTGGTACTTTGAGAGCTGATACAGCAATTTGGAAACTCAGAGAGACACCAAAATGGGAACTGCAAAGGAAACTGAGCAGAGGATGAGGGCAATTCACGAGAAGGCTGTGAAATACAAAACGGGACAAAATCAGAGCTGGCACAGCACTGCAAGGGGAAAAACCAGCAGGTAAAAGCAGGCTTTGAAAACCACCAAGTTTAAAAGCTTTTAGCACGGGCTCTCTTTCACTATCTGTGGCAGCCCTGCTGACTTGGGAGGAGGCACAGCAAAATCTGAAGTGGAGAATTAGATTTTCCACTGACCCCTCACTGATGAGCAGCTGCGTTTCCCCAGGGTGAAACCTTTCCACTGCACTGAGTCACCCTGGGGCATTGCAGGGACATCCCAGATCAGGCCTGGGGCCTTTGTTTCCTCACCCTCTTGGCGAGCTGTACCCCGAATGTTTGCACTTCTTTGAGTTTCCCAGCACCGGGCACAGGTGCTGCCACCCCCCAGAGTCACTCGGGGTTCTCACCCACTGCACGCGAATTTTGTGCCCGAGCACTGAGAAACGCAGCAGCTCGGTCTCACCGAGATGGAAACTGCCAGGCAGGATGAGGGCAGGATGCTCAGTGGGGAGCGCGCTTCCCCGAGTCCTTCAGCTGTGCCACCCGGCCCGGGGGGGCTGCTGAGGGTGCCACTGCCACCTGCTGAGAGTGCCACTGTCACCTGGCCAGGAGGGGCTGCTGAGGGTGCCACTGTCACCTGCTGAGGGTGCCACTGCCACCTGCTGAGGGTGCCACTGTCACCTGCTGAGGGTGCCACTGCCACCTGCTGAGGGTGCCACTGCCACCTGGCCAGGAGGGGCTGCTGAGGGTCAGGGTGCCACTGCCACCTGCTGAGGGTGCCACTGCCACCTGCTGAGGGTGCCACTGCCACCTGCTGAGGGTGCCACTGCCACCTGGCCAGGGTGCCACTGCTCCTGCTGAGGGTGCCACTGCCACCTGCTGAAGGTGCCACTGTCACCTGCTGAGGGTGCCACTGCCACCTGGCCAGGAGGGGCTGGTGAGGGTGCCACTGTCACCTGCTGAGGGTGCCACTGTCACCTGGTGAAGGTGCCACTGCCACCTGGTGAGGGTGCCACTGCCACCTGGCCAGGAGGGGCTGGTGAAGGTGCCACTGTCACCTGCTGAGGGTGCCACTGCCACCTGCTGAGGGTGCCACTGCCACCTGGTCAGGGTGCCACTGCCACCTGCTGAGGGTGCCACTGTCACCTGCTGAGGGTGCCACTGCCACCTGCTGAGGGTGCCACTGCCACCTGGTCAGGGTGCCACTGCCACCTGCTGCGGGTGCCACTGCCACCTGGCCAGGAGGGGCTGCTGAGGGTGCCACTGCCACCTGCTGAGGGTGCCACTGCCACCTGCTGAGGGTGCCACTGTCACCTGCTGAGGGTGCCACTGTCACCTGCTGAGGGTGCCACTGCAACCTGGTGAGGGTGCCACTGCCACCTGGCCAGGAGGGGCTGGTGAAGGTCCCTCTGTCACCCTGGCCTCCAGTAAGGATGTGCTACACAGCCCCTGCAGACGCAAATTTTCTCCAATTTTTTTCTTTTTTTAATTTTTTTTCTTTTTTTTTGGTAAGTGAAGGGCAAAATAGGATCTTCCTGAAATTGTCTGAAGTGGATTGACATTTTTCAGTTGCAGACTTGTTGTTAGTTTCACAGCAGGGCTAATTTTTAAATTTAATGTTCTAGCTCATATGAAAAGGAAAGCATCCTAGGGGGATAATAACTTTTAGCAATCAATTGATTGCATAGAGCTGTGGGTTCTGCAGGTAAGTGTCTTTAAGGAGGCTGTAAAATAGGAAAATTGTAGCCTTCGGATGTGCAGATTATCTGAGTTTGCAGGG
>LTAT01000010.1:27901899-27914416 GCA_003286495.1 Chlorodrepanis virens
TTCAGTCCAGTTCTCCCACTGACTGCACTCGTGCTGAGACATCTAGTCTTATTTCAACTTCAGTTGCTGCAGCTGAAGGCAGATAACTGTGCTTGGCAGCTGAGCTCAGAGAGGGGCAGAGCTCACCCTGCAGAGAGGGCATTGCCCAGCAGGTACCTGGGCAATGCCCTGCAGGTACCTGGGCAATGTACCAGCAGGTAAAACATCCACTGTGCAACACCTGTGCACAGTGACCACACAAAAACATCCACTGTGCAATAGCTGTGCACAGTGACCACACAAAAACATCCACTGTGCAATACCTGTGCACAGTGACCACACAAAAACATCCACTGTGCAACACCTGTGCTCAGTGACCACACAAAAACATCCACTGTGCAATACCTGTGCTCAGTGACCACACAAAAACATCCACTGAGCAACACCTGTGCACAGTGACCACAGAAAAACATCCACTGTGCAATACCTGTGCTCAAAGGGACCTGCACAAAAACATCCACTGTGCAACACCAAACTGTGGGAGGAGAAAATAAGATGCAACACCAATATCTAGCCTGACACTGAGAAAAATCCAAGGGAAGGATCAAACTATTACCAGAGGATTCTATTCCTGACCAAAAAAAGCAAATTAATATTTCATAGTCTTTGATTGAAATACTATTTTCAGTCTTTCAATATGTTTTCATGACTATCTTTTATTTCTTACATTAAAGGACTCTGGCACAGAAAAGTATAATATATTATTCCATTTCTGAGTGTGGAAAATGACAGGACATCTCTTAGCACCCTTTTATTTAACTAATTCTAACTGGAGAATTCAGGGCACTTCATGATTTTCTCGGTGAATTAAAAATTTTAAAAGCTACAAATTTCTCCTCTGATTTCCACTTTGGATGGAGGCTGCTCAGCCCAGGCAGAAGCACTCTGTAGGTGGGGCTGCCTGGTGCTGCTCTGTCAGCAGGGGAAGGAGAAGGGCAGCTCCCCAGGGGCTCTGAGCCACGGCGTTGGCATTATTATTATCATGATCACTTTCCTAGACCTCCCCATCCAAACGGCATGGCATTCTTTATGCTTTCTTCCCTGATTAAATCAATTTACAGGGCTCAGATTTTGAGGCTTAAATTCAAGTTCCTATCCCCAGATTGGATAAGCAGGCTGCCTTTGAAGAGCAATTGCTTGGCACTAGGGAGGAGTCAGGAAATTAATTGTTATAAACCATTATCTCTAGACCCTAAATACCAGGAGGTCTAAGTCATTAACTCACCTAATTAAACACAGATAAACAGGGCTTGCTAAAGACAAAGTTTGACTTTACAGTGGGTCTGTTCCATCCTTTATCAGGTCCAAACTCTGGGCACTCCAATTGCTGCCCAGCTGTTCTGCTGCTGTTCAGCACATCCTGTAACCCACCAGCCCCTCTGCCAGGAGACAAAGGCCTCCAGAAACATTGCAGGCTAAAACCATGCAAGAAAATAAAGGCAAAACACCTGCAGCATCCTTTCCAAGATTTGCTTCCTCTCCTCTGCCCTGCAGCCTTCACAAACCAGAAACATTAAGTGCTCCTCAAACCAATTTCACAAGACTCCAAGTTTTTACAGCGCTGAGTCAAACTTGCTTCTGAATCTGAAGAAATGTAATTGTTAGGAATCTTGGATTTGTCTCACACTAATTTAGGTTTCAGTCAGGTGCTAATATTCACAAGAAAACAAAAAACCTTGGCACTGCTAAGGGAGACAAGAAACAAAAAATCCAAAAGGGAGAGAGAAAAATAAAGAGGAGAAACTTCACCACAGTCCTGTATTCCTCATTACAGTGCTTCCCCTCACTGGCCTCTCTCAGCCTCCATCTCTGTGTGCAGCCACTGATATTCGTGTGCTTCCTGAAAAATGAAGTTTTTTCCACAACCTCACTGCAACCAAAGCCAAAGCTCTTTCATTCTCCTTCCTCACTTCTTAACAAACCAAACCAAGCCCCCTGTTCCCTGCTGCCACGCTCAGTGGGAAGGAGATTCACAGCATCTGGGGGTTTGCATCCAGCCTGGTCCATGCAGCAGCCAGGGCGTGGGGAGGGATTCACCAGGGCAGTGTGAGCCACCCAGCAGTGTCACAGAGCACTCACAGCTGCCTGGGCACTGCTCAGTGTTTTCCAAAATAAACTAAAAATAAACTATCTCAGAACAAGCCTGATCCAGCCAGGACATGGGGAGAGATTCACCAGGGCAGTGTGAGCCACCCAGCAGTGTCACAGAGCACTCACAGCTGCCTGGGCACTGCTCAGTGTTTTCTAAAATAAACTAAAAATAAACTATCTCAGAACAAACCTGATCCAGCCAGGACATGGGGAGAGATTCACCACCACAGTGTGAGCCACCCAGCAGTGTCACAGAGCACTCACAGCTGCCTGGGCACTGCTCAGTGTTTTCCAAAATAAACTATCTCAGAACAAAACTGGTGCTCCCCAGATCCCAAGTTTTGATTCAGACACAGCACCACCAAGGGTGTGCACTGGATCACTGAACAGACTCGGCAGAGGTCTCAAACTGCATCACACCAAAGCCACAGCACCTCTGTGTTTCTGCATTTTCCCCTTGCAGCCAGGGCAAAGGCTGAGACAGAATGAGGGCAACATTTCCAGCATGTCCAGATTGGGAAGCAAAAATCACACAGGGAAAAAAAATATTCTTCAAAACACCCCTAAGAAACAAAAAAAAAAACAAAAAATCCACCTGACTTTTTCTGCCTAACAATAATGTTAACTCATTTAATAAGGCTTGGACGTTTGCTTTCAGAACTACCTGGGACTTGAAAATCAAGCTGAGTGTGCAGCCTGCAGTCACAGCTATTATTACAAGATCCAGAGCCCATTTCTGCATGCCACAGAGGAGCTGGGATATTCAGAGTTTCTCAGCGATCTGCTTTCTCCAGCCTCTGTGGCACCCTGGCAAAATCTTCCCTTAACTGAGAGTGGGATTGCAGACGTGTCTTCAGACAAGACAGAGTGCATCCCACAGAAAACAGGACCAGGCAAACGCCTCTGAGCCACTCAGCAGCAGCAAGAACCAGGACAGAAGCAGAATTAGGGGCTGTGACCCTCACTGATGGCAGCAGAAATAGCTGGGGTGCAAACATTCAGAGTGAGTTGTTTTCCTGGACTGAAACCGACTTTTCATAGGATCATTTGGGCCACGAGGTGACACAAAGGAAAGGATTTTATGCCAAAACCCAAAAATGTTGTGCATTATGTCAGGCTTCTTCCTGACCACAACCACTGGAATTTGGACAGAAAGTTTCAGTTCTGCTTACTGAGCAGAAATTAGAATGTATTTCAGGGTAAGAATTAGATTATCATAGAATCATGGAATGGTTTGGGTTGGAAGGGATCTTAAAGGGATTTTAAAGAACTCATCCAGTTCCAGCCCCCCTGCCCCAGGCAGGGACAGCTTTTGCTAGACCAGGTTGCTCAGAGCTCCACCCAGCCTGGATTCACCTTAAGATGGAATTTATCTCAGCATGACACGAGTAAAGAGCCAGAGCTCAGAACCATTTGTGAACATCCATTCAAAAAATCACATTTATCCCTTATTCATCTGCTTTGCATATTGTTTCCCAAATATTTCTCAGCTGTGCTTTCAGTCTAGAATAAATGCTGCTAATTATTTCTCTCACCTAACAAACTCTCCTCCTCTAGGAGTCTCTTTCCCCCATGTCACTAACTTTGTTTTCTTCACAGAATTATAGGAATAAAGGTTGATTGCTGGATTTTTATTCTCCAGATGTATCAGACCATTAATGCCTGGGGAACTAAAAGCCAGTGTAGTGTTTGGAGTTTATGAATCACTTTGGGGTTATGATTAGAAGGACATGTGAAAAAATCCCTGATCACCACCAGATAGTGTCATTAGCATTCTCAGCTGGCTGCCACAAATTAAAAATGCAGGAACTTTCAAAGACCTGATATAAAGAGTGAAAGACAACAGCAGGGTAAACCTCCTCTGAATTTCCATCAGCAATTTCCATCTGACCTGCTGCCAGCCAGATCTGCTCTGAGACCTGGAGCAGTGAGCTGCTCCCAGTGCCAGCTCCTGAACTCACCACCTCTGCTCCAAGAATCTGCAGCTGGAAGCAGCACAAACTGCTGCACTGGGATTTCAGCACTCAAACACTTCCCCTCACAGCTCTGTGCAGACACAGCAGCTCCAGCTGTTCCCTCCCTCGAGCTCAGAGCTGGAGCTGCTCCTGCTAGTGAGGTCTGCGTCCACCCTGTGAAATTTGTTTGGGGATCGAACATGCTTTGGCCATTCCTGGTGCTCTTAAAAAGCTGTAAAAACACATGGAGCCCCATGACAAACGAATATTCTGTGGTTTCCAAGTCCAGCACACAGCTGCTGACACTTTAGGCCAAGCTCTGCCCTCAGTTAGACCTGGTCCCTTGCTGTTTCTCACTGCTCACACCTCGGAGCCATCTGGCATCGTTAGGTGCTTGGTGAGAAGCCTTGCACGTGAACTTTTTCCTTCTCTCCCATCACTTCCCTTAGGTGTCTGCTGGCTCTTTCAACCCAGCACCAAATTCTTTCCCAGACTGTGAGAAGTCAAGGGCAGCAAACACTGTCCATTCAGTTTTTGGAGCTTTTCCTGAAGGCAAAATTCTTTAAATTACGTGCTGCACCCTGGACCCACCAATACACAGACAGCACAGCTGTGGGTGAATTGCAGTGTTCAGACAATTCTTTCATACAACATGCACAACTTACCTAATGAGTAGCATGGTATTCCATAAAAAGTGCCTTTGTGTAACACCTAAATGTGCTGGAAAGGTTAATATGGTGCTTTATAACACACTGGCTGATGACAGGAAGTAAAAATGCTACTCGGAAAAGCAGAAATGTCAACACATCTCTAAAGACATTAAATGACAGAAAATTAAATGTTCCCGACTGCTGAGTCTGAAAAGGGGCTTCTTGAAGTCAAGGGGTGAAATAAAAATTTTTAAAAAGGGCAAAAATCATATTTTAAAAGCATAATAATCTACTTAATGCAACTTTGTAGAATGCTTTTAACACACGTAAGCTTCTGAAAACAATGTTCATTTCCCTTACACTGCAATCATTTAAAAAGGTCCAGAAGTAGAGGTCCACAAAGGCAGACAACTTTTTGAGCCAATTAGCATCTGAGCTTCTGCATCTTTTGGCAAACTACGAAACTTTCAGAAGAAGGTTATTTGTGTAAAAGGCAATGCTGAGTTTATATTTAATTTCAGAAGTGGGGATGCAGCTGTGTAAATGAGCAGACACACGAACTACAGAGAAGAAACATCCAGGTCACAGTGTGAGAGTGGCAAATACACACCACAGGTATTTGAGAAGTAGCCCCCATTCAATCTGCCCCGTGCAATCCTCAGGGCTCCAGGATGACAGGGTTTTCTGGGATGTGGAAAGGAAGCTGGCAAAAGCCTTACAGTTTCCTTTATGTGCTAGAATGTGGGAATGACAGATACTCAAAACAAAAAAAATCAAACACCAGGCTTCCAACATCTAAAGATGACCCACAAGAAGGCTGGAGGGGACGTTTTCCAAGGGCAAGTAGTGACAGGACAAGAGGGAATGGCTCCAAACTGAAAGATAGTAGGTTTGGATTAGGTGTGAAGAAGAAATTCCTCCCTGGCAGGGTGGCAGGCCTGGCACAGGTGCCCAGAGCAGCTGGGGCTGCCCCTGGATCCCTGGCAGTGCCCCAGACCAGGCTGGGCAGGGCTGGGAGCACCTGGGACAGTGGGAGGCGTCCATGGCAGGGGGTGGAACAAGTTAATTTTTGATGTCCCTTCCTATCCAAACCTTTCCACAAGTCTATGAACCTCTAAATTAGCCCAAGCAAGAACATGAGTTAAATATGAAATTGGGTGACTTGTCAATACCCCAGATTCCCCCAGTCCAGGTTTCAAATCTAATCCATTAGGAAGCTTTTGCAAAACCAAGAAGTCCCCAGGAAAACCCAGCGTGTGTACTTTATCAGCCTCAGGAACCTGCAGCTGCAGCAGCACAGCTCTCCTCACCACCCTACTGATTCCTGAATTATCAGCACTGAACCCTGAGCTCCTGAGGTTTTGCACTTGATGGTTTTAATCTAACGTGTCCAAGGGCTGACATCTGTAGACAAGAGCACAGCTCAAGGCATAAGCCTGCAAGGAAATGTAGAGCAGCAGCTGAACCTCCCAAATATTTCAGTCACGATCCCCCTGGGAGCAGAAGCACAGCAATCAGAGAAAGCTGCAGAGCACATTGATCACAGCTCAGCACTGGAGCCTGAAGCTGCCGGCTCTGCCCTGGGAAACGCCAGCAGTGGAGCTGGTGTGGGTGCCCGAGAGGCAGGAACGCAGCAACCAGCAGATTCACAGAGGGAATTTCAGCTCTGCGGACTCTTGAAGCCCTGGGACACTTCCTGATGCCATCACTGAACCACGCTTGGCCAAGAAAAGTTATCCCCTGGTCGATTTTATTCATAAGACTGACTTCTTTTTCCCCTTCGGATTGCACGCATCTCTGCAGTCAGCAGCACTGATCGAGACAGCCTGCTGAGGTCTTTGCCTGTTGTTGTTGTTTTTGAGACAATGCGAGTGCTCTGGGCACAAACAGGACAGTCAGAGCACAGCACTGATGGTGTCCCTGTAGAAAGCACAAAATCTGTCCTTCTGCAGGATAACTGTGCTGCTCTAATGGCTGCACTGCCATCAGACATCCCGGAAAGGCAGAGGGCAATTTGGCCTTCTTCCTTCAGGAGTAAGTGAATCAACCCAAAATCTCAGCCAAAGGGAAATTTATCCTCACTTGCTGATATCAGAGCTCCCACAATGACATGTTCATCATGCCACCACAGAAATGGAAGCAGAACAGAGGGGAGAGACATGGAAGTGGAAAGGAGGGGGCAAGGAGAGACAAGCAAGGCAGGTGATGTCTCTGCCTGATGTTACAAGTCATTATAATGGAAAACAACAGCAAACATTTGAAAGACAAATCCACCCCAAGGTATTTAATCAAATTTTTCACGACGCTGGACATTAGAGAAAATTTCATTTCTGCAAGACAAACAGAGTAGGTGGCAGTATTTTTAGAGGCAGACAGAAACAACTGGAAGGGATGTGAGTGTGTACAAACACAGATGTCTGTGCAGATCCCAGACTAAGAATGGTGCTTTAACCTCCCCAATTTCCCATCAAAAACCACAGTGCTGAACATCTCCAGAGAGTAATAATTTTCTTTCTCCTTCTAGAAAAGCACTATGAGAAAGCCCACTAAAGCACTAATAGGCTTTTGAAGAACATAATAAAATGATTTTTTGCTTCTGTGTCTTCCTTCCATGGAAAGTGTCTGGTTCAGGTCCCGTGAGAGGGATGCCAGCAAGATTCCAGTCTAATTGTTATTTTCATGGACAGAACTCACATCTACTTAATAGTTTTAAATTCGATTTTTTCATGACAACAACAGGTTGACAAATACACACTTTCTCAGCATAGCTAGCAGCTTCTAACCTTGCTTTAATTAGTCCTGAATAAAATCACGTATTGGGACAGCATTAGGGATTATTTTAGGCAAATTATAGGTTAACAGGAATAAAGCCTCCACCTGAAATCAGAGCTACACTGAATGCACAAATAAATAAAGCCTGGCTAGGGGTGAAAAAGAATTTTTGCTACAGAAGAGAAAGTCTCCTAAACTTTCTACTCAGACTTTTACTGATCCCAAGACAAAAATCTGTGAAGTTTTAATCCTGCAGCTCCAGGGAAGCTCAGGAGCCCCAAATGCTGCAGGATGCCCCTGTCAGTAAAACAGCAAGACCTAGGGAGGAGAGGCTCTCAGACAGATGCTACAACTGACACAGGCGCTCTCCAAACACAGCAGCATATCAAAAGTATATTTTAAATAGTCAAGAAAAGCATTTTTACATTTTCTCTGTAGTTTTTCATAAAGCTTTCATCGTTTTTCAAAACAGAGGAGTTAAAAAGGAGAGCTTGCTGTTTAATATTGCCGAGTCCTTACGAACACACGCGCCGCCCCCGAGTTCCCACAGCTCCCCCAGCAAAACCCAACACGCAGCATCCTCAGGTGTGCTGAGCACATGCAGGCACGATCAGAGCCACTAAAATCTGAACAGACTGCACTTTCAGCTAGCAACTAATTCACAATTCATTTTATTTCTAACTTAAGAGTGTTCCACAGGTGTTTTAGTGCTGTGGAGTGACATAAATCTACCACTACAAACATCCGTGTTAACATTCTACTGAAATTTGCTCCAAATGACAACAGAAACCAGCCAGGTTTAAAAACCACTGCAATCCCTAAAAGCCACCACTGGTGCTGCAGTAATCCTTGTGATTTTGGTTTTGAGGAATGTAGATGAGCAAGGAACACTTTGGTAGTGACTGATTCTGGGCAAAAGGAGAGCCCCAATGCTTTTGAGGGTTTTTTCTGCCCTCAAATTGCAGCTACAAGCAGGAATTCAAGCCACAAAGTTATTCCTGCGAGCTAGAAAGAGAATGGAAAAAATTAAAACCGAAGAAATAGTTCAATTATGCTACTTGCAGTGAAGAAGGCAAAACAAAACAAAAGTCCCCTCATTTTGCAGGACTTGGATGATACATTTGTCACTACAAATAGTTTATTTCTACTCACATTCAGTGCGCTACTCAAACATGCAATTATGTACCAGAGCTGTAATTTGCAGATGTCCCTACTTCACTGAGCACAAAGGAATTAACTGCCCTTTTTCTAAAGAGGATAAAAACTTTGGATACAGGTCTTTGAGCAACTCTAAGAATGTTCGTAACCTTACCAATAAAATACAATATCACACTAAATTATACAAATGGTAAATTTTTCATTTCACGCTAATAATTCATCAGAAGACTGCCAGTGCAATTCAGGAATTTTATATATTCAGCCACAGCCAGTGTCTTTCCAAAACAAAGTAAAACTACCACAACCATTCAGAATGCAGAACTACGTTTTGCATGGGTGTTGGCTGCACTCTAACTGTTTAGTTGGGGGAGTTTTATTAACTTACAGATAGCTATAAATGTGAGATTTAATACATATATCTGCATTTACAAGGAAGGCCAACGTGACAGAGGCACAGTGACAGGCAGCAGTGCCTACATCTGGGCTTTTGATACAGCCCAGGCTACAAATACATTGATTATTTGTCTCCTGAGGGCAAACCTGGCAGTAACTGGGGGGTTTTGTACAATGTCATTCAGCTTCAGTTCCTATTGCTGTCCTGAGACACTGATGCTGGCTCTGCACAAAGAATGAGATCAAAGGGAAGCACAACCAACCACCTGCAAGTGTTAAAAACCAGCACTTCCATCAACACTGCCTCCCAGCTTTGCTCTCCAGGCACAATTATCATTAACCATTACTCAGTCTGGGCAGCACTGCACAACTCCTTTGGGCTATTACCCCAAAAGTATTGAAGAAGTCCCAGATGTGACCCCCCTCTCACCAAGGCTCGTGCCAGGAGGCATTTGGGCACACAGTCAGGTCTCAGGGGTCACAAAGCCCAGCTGTCTCTGCTCACAGGATGCAGCAGGACGTGAGAGGCTCTGCATCATCTCTGCTCTTCCTCCTGGAGGGGCCTGACCCCGAAGCTCCAGGTGTCTGTGCTTTGGGAGGAACCAGCCGAGCCCCCTCTGGCTCCTGGAGATCCTGCTCTGCCTCTCCGGGACGCTGCAGATCTCAGGCCCCCAGGTGACTGACAGACAGACAGACAGACAGACAGACAGAGGAGAATGCAGCCCAAAATCAGGGTCTGTGCTGCTGCTCCTCTGCTGGCCACCTCTGCCCTGGGATTTAATCTCCTCCTCTGCAAGAGGCAGACCCTGCCACAGCTCCTGGCCACGCTGGGACACTGGAGCTTTGTGGAGCACAGCACTGCAGCACCAGGCAATAAAAACCCACCAGTTCCAGCTCTTTTAGACAGAATTGCTGCTTATTCCAAAACAGAAGTTAATATTGTTTTATGACCAGAAGCACCAAGATCTTCTGGCCAGGTTCTCAGCCTGCTGCACAGCTCCTCTGGGGAGGAATCATTATTCATCCCAGCAGAGGACGTACTGACCTAAACAGCTCTGACAATTATTTTACCACTTCATGCTGTGTAAGGAAACGCTCCCAAATACAGATTGTGGTGGCAGGAAGGTTGTTAAATGGGCATTTTCCCTTTTGCCATTTTGCTGGCGCGAGCTGAGACTGTAGATTGCAAAGAGGGGGGAAAATCCCCCAGCATTATGCAACATTTATTAGTTTGGATTGTTGCACTGCCATCCTCACTTCTTTAAAGCTTTAGGTCTTTCTGGGGAGCAGGCTGTAAATGCTGTCACTGAGCTATTGAGAAACACTGGAGATTAACCTTGCTTTATCCCAGTGACTTGCAAGTTTCCAGAGAGCTGATTTCCCAGTAGCTGTGGGCAGCAGCATAAACACAAGTAAGAAGAAGGATTTTTGAAAGGAGAAAAGTCTTTAGCAAGAAATAAGAGCTGAACTCGCTGGGGAGAAAATAAATATTGTAGTACAGAACAGCAGCTAGAATTCTCCATTTCAATACAGCAGAACACTTTCTTTTGCGTAAATTGCTTCCCAGAGAGTGAATCTGGAGCCAGAAGCATTCTGTCCTTCCTAATCTATAGGCTCTCTCCATGTGAACCCAGCTGAACTCCAGGTAAGCCAACTGAAAACCAACAACCAGCTAACAGGATAAAATAGGTGGTCGGAAAGTATTTTTTAGTTTCTTTTGTGAACTGCTATTTAATTTCCCCAACACTTTCAATATTTTTTTCCCCAAACACATTTTTTTCCTGCTAACGCTCTGGACAGAGGAAATCTTCTGGAAAGCCACAGCAGAAAAGGTTCTGAGAGCTGTGTAAAACTGTTTTTGCAAACACCGTGGAAGTTACTTGGCCCACTTCAAGACAGAAATGCATTAGGTTTCTTTCAGGGGGCCACCTTCCTCTCTGCAAACACAAAGCACTGAGATGTGAGGACACATCCTGGCAGGCAGATCTCCAGTTCCCGCTGCGGCAGCAGAGTGCAGCAGTGAGGGCTCCCAGCCCTGAGCCAGCCCTGAGCTGCTCTGCAGCCCAGAGACAGAGCTGGCAGTGCTGGGAACATCCAAAGGCGATGCAGCACCCAGCTCTCCTCGCAGCAATTACATCCAGCCCTCTCACAGGGCTCTTGGTTGGCCAAGAGGTGGTGGTTGGGTGGGCTGCTCCCCAAACCGAGCTAAACACACCCCTGAGAAACTCAGCACAGCTGCACTTGGTGCCAGCAGTGCAGGCAGAAGGCAGGAGCTGTGAGTGCCTTCAATTTCCTCAGGACATAGAGGGGAGATCAGGGAGCGCTGATAAATCTCGAGGGCTGCCACATCCCCCCAGCCAGATGTCGTGGGCTGTAACCTTACAGAGAGGGTAACTCTGAATAATTCTCCTGGTGTGAGTTGTGCTGTCAGGAGTTATTGCTGCTGCAGCTTCACCCCCTGCAGGCACAGGGGCTCAGGCAGCAGCTGGCTTGCACCTGGGACAGAGCTTCCCAGGTACCCCGGGCGAGGTGCTGGACCTTAGGATGTCACAACAGCAAAAAGAAAAAATGTTTCTCAAGCAGAAATGAAGCACTGCCTTGGTATCTGTAAAGTCCTGCTATCTGTCACGCACCAAATAAAATTAATTCCCTGCTTTGCAGCACTCCTCACAGGATAACAGTTATTCCTCTTCACAGCCTCTCTGCCTTTTTAAACCACACTTTCTCATCTAACTTTATTTAAGAAAAAGGAGGAAATTAATTACATCTCAAGTAATTAGAAATTTAAAATCCTTTAATTCACTTCTCTCAGACACGCAGCTTTAGAATATATTAAGATGTTAGCTCTAATACTCTCCTTCAGAAGCCTGAGAGACTAATTTATTTTGATGGAAGGCACACATGCCTCTGAAAGCAAACACAGCCATTAACTCCTTTAATCCCTCCCCACCACAGAATGATATATTTTGTTATTTAACTACCCAATCGTTAGGGAGATCACAAGACAGCTTCCAGCAGAGTCAGACCCAGGGCTGGGAGGGATGCAGACCAAAACCCAGAGTCTAACCCAGGGCTGGGAGGGATGCAGACCAAAACCCAGAGTCAAACTCAGGGCTGGGAGGGATGCAGACCAAAACCCAGAGTCAAACCCAGGGCTGGGAGGGATGCAGACCAAAACCCAGAGTCAGACTCAGGGGTGAGAGGGATGCAGAGCAGCACCCAGGGTCAGACTCAGGGGTGAGAGGGATGCTAACCAACACCCAGAGGGATGCAGAGCAGCAGCCAAGGTCAGACCCAGGGCTGGGAGGGATGCAGAGCAGCAGCCAGAGGGATGCAGATCATCACCCAGAGGGATGCAGAGCAGCAGCCAGAGGGATGCAGATCAACACCCAGAGGGATGCAGAGCAGCAGCCAGAGGGATGCAGAGCAGCAGCCAGAGGGATGCAGAGCAGCAGCCAG
>LTAT01000010.1:28036441-28049435 GCA_003286495.1 Chlorodrepanis virens
TTCCTTCCCTTCCTATCTTCCTTTCCTTCCTTTCCTTCCTTCCTTCCCTTCCTTCCCTGTGCAGCACAAACCATGACAAAGACATCCCCCATGAAACCACGACCCCGCTGCTTTGACTGCCAGCCAGGGCTGGCCTCAGGGCACAGATGTTTCTCTGCACCAGCTGGTGAGGTGGCAGTCGGATGAAGGGCCCTAAAACCCCCAAATTTATCCTTAGTTTCAGCTGCAAAGAACATTCTGAAAGCAAAGCAATGAAACAATGTTGGTTTAGTGGCATGGCAAATAGATTTACGAAGGAGTTTGCTCATATATTGCAATATATGCTCTATATTTATTTCCTATGAAGTTCTGCCTTCACAGGAATGTTATTTTAGACCAAGGATAGGGTCTCTGCCTCCTTAGCCCATGTACTCAGGTGTAAATTAGCCTTGCTTTCAATCCCCCTCTGCTGCTATTGCTTCCATTGAACAATAGGGAAGCCTGCTTGTGGTTAATTTACCACCTGAAGACACTAAATAAAAGTTGCAGGGCCTCATTTATTAAATCTCTCCCTAAGTCTGAAGACACCAGGCATCCAGGCAAGGCTATGCTTTCATTAAATATTTTCACCACTGAAATTAGAGTGTTCATCCAAACAAAGTCCCCATGAGGGAATCCAAAATAAACCAGTTTATTTACTGCTGACTGCTAAGTCAGGCCGGCGGTGCTGACCCCTGTGTGACTCTCCAAAGCACATTATTATATCATCTTTATTATTAATATCTATTCTTTTTGAAAAATTTCTGGCAAGGTGCAGAGAATTTTTCCAGCTGATGTTTAAACCTCCAAGCCTTCCTACTGGACTTGGATGAAAATATTCTCTCACAGCTGGTTTAAAATGAGATTTTAAACCCGGATTTGGCATAACAAACACTGGTCATAAATAACTGAACCCAGATGCAGGACAGGTTCAATGACAGATAGAACTGTAATGACAAAATAAATGCTAATTTTAATAAGAACATGTTGGTGAATCAGATTCCTTATAAACACCTTTATAATCCCATTATCCTCTCCAGTTGAGACATGCTTTTTAATAACGTTGTACAGAGGATGTTAACAACTTGTATTAATAAAAACAATGCCATTTATGTGAACTAAACCAAGTGTTGCTACCACCAGGGGGTCGACTAAAAGTTTATTTTTTTTCCTTTCCATGGTAGATGTCATATCTGCAGAGCTCTGGTGCAAACAAAATGCAGGTTTGCATAAACATCCATTTTTTAGCTTGCATGAGTTGACTCAAATACGCTGTTTATACCTGACTGCTTTTCTTTCAACACTTTTCATTGAAACATTCCCACAGCCAGTATGAAAATTTTAAAGGTTTGGATTTTTTTCGTGGCACAAATATTTCTGAATGAGTTTGTGTGCATAAATATTTCTGTGGTGATGTAGGCGTGGGAAGGGCCAGTCTGATTTTTATTTATGGACATGAGGAGCAGAGTTGTGTTCCTGGGTGTACTCTGGGGGCTGTCCCTGCCTTCCTTCTCTGCCCCTCTTTGCCCCCTTTTCTCTCCCCTTTCCATAGGAACACTTTTCTCCCTTTATCAATGAACAGTTCTCAGATACAAGACTCTGATATATTATTAATATTATGCTGTTGTATCTCAGATACAATAATATTCTCAGATAGATCAATAAAGGGCATTTGCCCTTATTTTTACCTGAGAAATCTGTCATAAAGAATCCTCCCTGACTCCCCCTTGTACAGCAGGACAGGACAACACACAATACCAATTTTTGGAGTGCAGGAGTCAAGAAAGTGCTGGCTTTCAGCTGGGCCTAATTTAGAAACCAGAAAGATAAAGCTGGAAAAATTCTATTATACAAGACATGAGAGATAAAAGCTAGCCAAGGACAAATGCCTCTGCTTGACTCCAGGAAGCCCTCACACATTTTGTACATCTCAGAAATAAAAATAATTAAAGAAAAGTTATGACTTTACCTTTTCACTTTCTGGAATGAACAGCAATTAAACTCAGGATTTCTCAATAAAACTGTTTCACATATGTTTTTTAAAAACAGAACAAGCAGATATTATTGATATCCCCTTTTGCTAGCAGAAATAATACATTTATAAACCATTTTAATAAATTACTGTGAACTCAACTTTTCCAAATGTGAACAAAAGAGAAATTCTCTTTGTGAGCATAGAGCCATCACAGTCCAATGCAGTAATAACAGCAATTTCATACTGATATGAATGTGTTTAAAAGGTGACCTAGACAATGAAGCAAGTATAATTAAATTGGAAACAGCTAATTCAATAAAGTACTGATGTCAAAAGGAATAATCAGGGGAAATTTTAGCGCAACACTCGTCTGCAGAAAGGATCATTTTAGAATAATGGCCTGCTTATGCGAAGAAATTTAAAATATAAAATGTCTGATGATGGCTGATTGAAAAATAAAACAAAAAGGGGTTTATGAGAATAGATTTCCAAATGAGTAAAAGGAACAGAGACACAGAATTGCTGTCATTAATGTGTTGCCACTGCTTTATGGAACAAAGCAAGCTCATTGAATTTGATACAAATATCTGCTTCCTGGCTTGAAAGGGTTAAGTAGAATTGAGTTTCACCCAAGCTGAGCATTAAAAAGCGCTCCATGAAACAGGGATGATGTTTTCCAGAAGGGAGCTGGGGCATTCAGGGCACCAAGCACCCCCTTGAGCAGGAGGAGAGCTCGGCCCGTGCCCCAGGCTGCTCTCACCTGCCAGGGAAGCTCTCAGCCTCTCCTCTCCTTCCTGCAAAACCAAGGCTGCCTCAAAGTTAACTCAGCCTGCTGCTCTGCTGGCCCAGGGCAGGGTGAAAAACAGCCAGCAGGGCTCCACACCCGAGGTCAGCTTCCCCTGCCAAGGTGAGGCTCACCTGCGCAGCTCACCTGCGCAGCTCACCTGCGCAGCTCACCTGTGCAGCTCACCTGCGCAGCTCACCTGCGCAGCTCACCTCTGCAGCTCACCTGCTCAGCTCACCTCTGCAGCTCACCTCTGCAGCTCACCTGCTCAGCTCACCTGCGCAGCTCACCTGCGCAGCTCACCTCTGCAGCTCACCTGCTCAGCTCACCTCTGCAGCTCACCTGCGCAGCTCACCTCTGCAGCTCACCTCTGCAGCTCACCTGCGCAGCTCACCTGCGCAGCTCACCGTGCCATCCTCAAGCAGCTCCTGCCTGACCCAAGGCAGGGCAACGAGCTCCTGCTTGGCCACAAAAAGCCTCGAGCCACGTGGCCTAAACATTTCTTCCTAGAAAAACCCGAAAGACGCAGAAATACAAAAGTAAATCTCTAAAAATCACTCCTGGAGGGAACATGATGAGAGAGCATGAACTTTTTGTGTCGCTGCTTCCTGAGCAAACCCCTACTCCTGAGGTGTCCCCCTGATTTTGTAAGATTTTCTAAGCCTTCCGATGTTGGCATTTTTGTACTTTCTCACATTTTGTACTTTCTCAATAAGAACTTTCTCAATAAGTACATTTTGTACTTTCTCAATAAGAACTTTCTCACAGGCTTTCTGTAAATAACCCATAGTTTTGCATTCTGTTATGGAGGAGGAGAAATTTGATGGGCTGTTGGTTTGTCCAGTGTCACTGGAGAGGTGGCACTGTCACCCTCCAATTCACTGTCACTTTTGGAAGTCTATAAATGCTGGAGTCAGAAAATAAACTTCCTTTTCCCTTCACCTTGAGAGCAGCGGCGTGCACCTGTGCTCTTTCACTGAGCTTTACCTGATTCCAAAACACTACCAACAGCTCTCCTAGAAAAAAGCAGTTCCCATGTGAACGAGCTCACGGATGTGCTCACCCATGGCAGGACCATTCCTCGTGCCCTGTCAGAGGTGAGCAGGCTCTTAGAGCCGCTGATCTGCAGAGAAAGGGGCTCCACACTTCCCCTGCTCTGTGCCAGACTTGCACCAGCTACAAGCCCAGAGGTGAGAAATGGCACCCTGCCCTAAGGGCCAGTGAATCAGGCTGCTCTGAGCCGTGCAGAGCCCACAGACCAACAAACAACAACTGAATTTTCTGTTTAAAAGTTAGAAAAACCCAGCTGAATGTTGCCTTGCGCAGCAGAGGTGACCCCACCAGCTGGGGCCTCACAGCCAGCACTGCTGGCTCTGGGAGCAGGAACCACAGCAGAGCCAAAACCCTGGCAGCTGGGAAATGTGGGAATCAGAAAAGCAAAAACTTCCACAAACACTGAAAGACTGGATCTACCCCCTTAGAAGAAGCTTAAATCAATATTAAAAAAAAATACACAAATATTAAACAAAAAAATCAGAAACTTTCTATAGTTAAAAGCAAGAATATGCCTTAAGTAAGTGATGAACTGCACAAATAACACAGTAAAAAGTTATAATGTGAGGGTGCAGTTGTATAGTTTAGAAGTTTAAAAGATCTATATATACATTATAGCTTCTAAATATATATATTGTAACTTTATAATATATATATTATAACTATATAATACATAAGTTATAATATTTTTATTGAATGGGATTTTAAAACTTTTATTTAAACAATTTTATTTAAATACTCAATTTTTATTGAATGGGATTATAATACTTTTATTTAAATACTTTTATTTAAATACTTACTCAATTTTTATCGAATGGGATTATAATACTTTTATTTAAATACTTTTATTTAAATATTTACTCAATTTTTATTGAATGGGATTATAATACTTTTACTGAATGGGATTTAATCTTACATGTGTACATGTAAATTTAAACCCCATTAAATAAAAGTATCCACAGCCCAGCAGAAATAAGTAAAAGTAATGAGTTTTAAGGGGAAAAAAAATAAATCCTATAGCAGCTGTCTATTAGTTTAAAAAGTTACTACTCCTAAACTATAACTAAATACTGATTCCTCTAAAATCTCCCAGCCTCTGAGACTAATATTTATCTAGCCAATAAATCCTTCTTAACTTTAAAACAGCCCCATCCCTTCATTTCTAGCAGCAACAGGACAATCCCTGCCTGGCCTGCCAGCTGAGCCAGCTGCAGCTGGAAGCCCCAGGGAAGGAGAAATGGGGGAGCCCGAGGTGACATTTCCCCATTTTTCCAGATTCCTTTTTTCCAGAGCCACTCTGCAATTTGCCAGCCAGAGTCTCCCAGTCCCACGGAGATCTCGTTTCCCTGGAGACCAGTCTTTGAAATAGCAGCCCAAAACACCAGCCAGACTGAAAGAGGATTCCATGAAAGGGAAAAAGCATCTAGTTCTGCTAGGAGAAGCTTCTGGAACGTGGATTTCTGGGGTTTAATTTATTTGTTATTTCTTACCCACCTCTTTGTCATAGGCATGGACAAGCCCAGTAAGGTTTTAGCTGATAATTCAGTTATTCTGACGTTTCCTATTTTTTTCTTACTGGCTAATAACTTGGATTACTGCTACTTTTCAAACTTTATAGAATTTAAACATTTGCTTATTTGTAACTTTCTGACAATTCACACAATATTGTTCCTGCTGTTTGAGTGAGATGCTTTTAGAGGACTACACTGTAAGTTAATCACACTGACTTGCTTTTTAGACCAGACACTGCCAAAACCCCTGCTGGACTGGAGAGCTGCTGGATCCAGAGATCTCCAGCCACAGGATTCACTCTCAGGCCTTCTGAGAAGTTTGAATCCTGAGAGCATCAGTGCCTCCCTTCAAACACAGCACTGACAACACACCAGGCACCTTTACAAAGTGGTTTTATGAAGGAAAAGGTGAACGCACTTGAAACACGCTGGTTTGGAATTCCAGCACGCATTCATGTAAACTCTGGTTTTCACTGCTACTCAGCTTTGCAGCCACGGATGATGGAAAGAAAACAGAAAATCACTTCCAGGCACAATTACTCGCAGCACTGATGGGCTGTTTCAACAAGTTACATTTCACAAAAAGCAAGTAATTAAACCCCTGTTTTCTTTACCCTTCCAAGCACAATTTTCTCCTTTACCTGTAATGTTAGCAAACTCAATCTGGTGCCAACCTCCCAGGCAGATTTCTGAACGTTTCTAAACACCAAACACTTGGGAGATTTTCCCTTCCTTGCACCAGACTAAAATGAAAACCATTGCTGGTGGGCTATGAGCTGAGTGGTACTGATCAACAGAGGTCATGATTTATCACTGGAAAATAGAGAAGTGTCAGCTGCTTCTTCTGCAGCACAGCAAAGCAGTCACACAGAGGGAGGAAGGAAACTGTTGGCTTTTAAAAACAGAATAGAGAGAGAGTGTCCATGGCTTTGTTGTGCCAGCATTGGTGGGCAAATGAGATATAAACCTCTGCCAAAAGTGTCGGTGTCAGGACAGCAGAAGAAAACTGGCTCCTAATCTTGCACAGAAAAAAAAGTAATATTTAATGCCATATGAATAGCTGTTCTACATGAGCAGGCTGAAGGCTTTCAATAAAATTCTGTACACTGAAATGTTAAACTTTACCCAGGGCCTAGCTCAAAAATTACAGATGCAGGTGAAGATTTTCTTTAGATGGTGTTCAGTTTAAATTGCTGAAGTGAGGCATTTGGCATCCTGAACTTGAGAGAAATCGTTATCAGGTAAATGACATTGAGGAAAATTGCAGAATTGTGACAAAAGTCTGGCTTTCTTACCCAAAGTTTGGCCAGGAGCACACTGAAATGTTAAACTTTACCCAGGGCCTGGCTCAAAAATTACAGATGCAGGTGAAGATTTTCTTTAGATGGTGTTCAGTTTAAATTACTGAAGTGAGGCATTTGGCATCCTGAACTTGAGAGAAATCGTTACCACTTAAATGACATTGAGGAAAATTGCAGAATTATGACAAAAGTCTGGCTGTCAGGAAACAAAACCAAACAAAGCCACCCCTCTCACCACCAAAGGACAACAAAAGGTGGCTGAAAAGTGTAAATCTGAAACAGAGGCGTGTCCTTGTGCTGGCCAGGGACAGGCTGAGTCCCGCTTCTCTGAGGAGCAGCCCCCAGCAAAGGCCTGGCTCAGGGTCCAGGGCTGCATCCTCCAGGGAAGCCTCTCTCACTTCACTGAACACCAAAGAGTCTGGACAGATTGTTTCAGGAGACAAGCCTAAAATGAGGCAGAAAGAATGCCGCCCACAGGGAGTTTGCTAAAATTACTGGAGATGCAGATTGCAAAAGAGCTCCTCAGAAGACTTTGAACCCGATTCTGATTTCAATAGACCGCTCAAGGAGAATTTATTTTTTCTATACTCTGCCCACAGGAAAGGAAAAAAGACACGTTTGGGTGGCACACTTTAAAGGTTGGGTTCTTTTCCTTACACAGAGTGAAAAGCGGAGGGATGAAGCACTCAAGAATTATTTAGCAGATATTTCTTGTCTTAAAAGTTGGCAGAAAAGTTCAATATCAACTACTTGCTAGCAAGATATATTCTCAAGAGATCTGATGAAAAATGGCATCCTCCTCCTCCTCCTCCCCTTCTCCCTTGCTCCTCCAGTCCACAATCCACATTTTTTCCCCCAGAGCATCAGGTGTGAGAGTTCAAGAAGTTCCTTCACCAGCAGAGGAAAATCTGTAATATCCTAAACAATGCTCTTCATTTATGGAAAAGAGAGTGTGAGGAGCCACCCACACACCAGCAGCTCAAAAATCTAAATTCCTCCCCAAGAAACAGAATGACCCTGACCCCTTCCTGTACCTCCAAGTGCCCCTCATTACCAAGGGGAGCAGAACTGGACATTTTCTGTATTATGGCAAATATTTGTTGAGCCGTAGCCAATCCAATATTATTTTACTATCAAATTACAGCTAATCAAAATAAATCAAGATATATTCACCCACTTCTATGTTTTGTTTTATATTTTCCCCTCCCCCAGTCCTCACTCACTTAAAAGTAAGAAAATGTATGGAAGATCTTACAGTAAAAACTGAGTTGTAGCGTGCTGTAATTCAGTCCACAGGAAAAAACAAATCCCTTTGCCTTTTCAGAAGAGGTTCAAATTCAGTTCTTCATATTGATTTCTTCTTATTCTCACAAATTTGCTTTTCAAATATGTTCCCTCTAATCACGAGAAAATTTTTAATAATTTTCAAGACTGAAAGAATATTGGTTTTAAGATCCAAAAGCAGCCTTGGGCATTCAAAATGAAAGAACCAATCTGTCACTTGCCCATTGAAAGGGGTGTGTGCATGTATAGGCAATAGCACTTTTTTTTCCTTATGAAATGTTTCATAGGACTAATAATTGTCCTTCAGTTTGTGATGGAAAAAATTACTGCAGTCAGTTGTTATTCAATGGGTGGAAGCTGGGAGTGCAGTGCCACACACTCCTAGGAGCTCAGCAGCTCATTAGAAATGAGTTCCCAATTACCAATTTACAGACGTGGCACTCCAGGACATCCCTACCCAAACTTCCCTCACTAAATGGTGAAGTTCAAAATTAATTAACACAAGCCAAAGTTCTGCCCTGCCTTTGTTGCAGTTATTGCTGTTCACTGGAGGCCACGCTCCAAAAACACTTGCTATTTCTACCTGAACCCCCTTGCATTTGGCTAAGGAAGTTGCTCTGGAATAAAAGCTAAGCCAGCCATGGTTTTTTGACAAACCAGCACGCTGCCTGTCCCTCAGAAATGTTCATTACCTGGGGAATGAGAGCAGAGAGGTTTCTTGGCTGGTGAGCACCTGCCAGAGTGCACGGGAGATGCTTCATTGACAAGACTCACTAATGCAGCACCCAAAATTAATAATCTCCCTTGATCAAAGCAAAGACATTTGAGCTGGCTCTCCCTTTTGGGAAAGGCAAAGCTCTGCTGTGCCTGCGTTTGTGAGCAGAGGAGGAGGAGACCATCATCTCCAACAGCATTCCCTTCACTCCCTTCCCCTGGCATCACCACCACTCACAGCTCTTGCCTCCTTCCCACCCTCAGGTTTAGAGGCACGTTTGTCCAAGGCAGCTGGAGATTACCCAATTACCCAGCTGTGCTCCTGATCCAATTCCCCAAGCCCTGCTCAGGGTGTGAGCTGCAGCTGGGCAGCTGCTGAGAGCCAGCAGGAGAGCAGCAGCTCCCTGATTTCCACAGAAATGGCCTCATTTATGGGGAGGGATTCTCAGCTGAGGGCAGGGGTCCTGCTGGCAACGCCCTCCTGTTTACACACAAAGAAATGCAATCTCCAAAAGATTGAAGAAATGGAAGTTTTAACTCACCTGGAGCCAAGGTGAGAGCAGACAAGCAGTGGGGCAGTGTCCCAGAGCCACAGGCTGCTCTGGGCTGGAAGGGACCTTAAAAACCATCTCATCCATGGCAGGGACACCTCCCAGTGCCCCAGGCTCTCCAGCCCTGCCCAGCCTGGCCTGGGGCACTGCCAGGGATCCAGGGGCACCACAGCTGCTCTGTGCCAGGGCCTGCCCACCCTCCCAGGGGAGAATTCTTTCCCAAATATCTCATCTAAATCTGCACTCCTTGAGCTTAATCTTATCCTCATTGAGCTTAATCTACTCCCCCTTATCCTCTGAGGAAAAAGAAAAGAAATAAAAAGGTAGAAGGCAGCTTTAAGAAGGACTGGACATCATAACGAAACATATTTAAAATGCAAAAAGATAAGAGATGTGAAAAAAATATCTCTAAAAAAATATGGATTATTTCTATAATTACAGATGAAATCAGCATATTTACAAGAAAAAGAAGCTGTTAGTCCTGATTTCCATTTATAAGCTTTTGTCTGCCTGTTAATGTTTACTCGGTTTGTGTTTCATCACTTTTCATTTAGAAAGGTTTTACTCAGACACTACACAGAGGACTGAGTTTAGGATTAGTTCAGATAAAAAGAAAAATGACTGTACACACTCCACAAGTTGCTGGTTTACAACCCCTACCTTACAAAAACACATCACAAATATCAAAGAAATGGGTTTGTCTGGGGTTTTGTTGCTATTTTCCTATTCTGTCCTAGTCAAACAACAAAATTGCTCACAGTATTTTGCTGATATTAGTTCTTTCCTGCACTTTAATTTCACAGGTGAAATATTCTGAACTGTTTTCCTAGAATAGCTATATTAAAAATGAAAAAAAAATCTCCTTTTCGAAATGGTTCTTAAAGAGAAACAAAGATTCACAAAAGTGAACTTTCTTAGACACATCTGCATTCTATTTTCCATTGCAATTTCTCCTTCACTGGTAGCTTCTCAAGTGCCAGCTTCTATTTCTGACACTTTCACAGCACAGTTCATTAATTAATTATATATTTACATGTACATAGACAAAAATATACCTTAATTATCTAGGCAGCTCCACCAAATCAGCACAGGCTCACGTCCTGGGCATAAATGTTTTCCTCTTTTGGTAATTTCCCCAAGTTTCATTCTGATTCAGCCCATCAGCCCCCATGGGCATCACTATAAAATAAAACCACCCACGATGCACAGGCTGGGGCAGTTGTGAGGGCTCTGCCAGAAGGGAAGGCACCTCACCAGCAGCTTGCACCCCTGCTGCCCTCGCTTGTCCCAACACATTACAGACCCCTGAAACTCAGAGAAGGACTTTTCAAAGTTAAAATGTAAGTTCAGAAGGTCACCATCCTGCTATTATGATCAGTTTAATTACAAACAATATTTGCCTGTGAGGCTTGTGAGAAGCACTTCTCACTGAGGAAACATCAAAACACTGAGAGAATTTTTACTGGGGAAATACAATCCCATCCAATTTATGAATCCTCCCAACAGCTGAGTCTGCAGAATTGTTAGAGCTGAGCACATTCTATCGAGAGATGGAAGAAAATGGATTGTGTTTATGAGACATGGCAGGCTCCACATGCTTTTCTTGAAACACCTTGTTCATGGCCTAGAAGCCTCTGTAAATGTTGTGATAAAATAAGTGCCAGAGCAGGGAGCAGCCATGCATGTGATAGGAAAATTCACTGGGGTGGCAGAGGAATATATATGAGCACTTGCATTTGTTTGTTTGCTTGCTCATACTTTTCACAGCAGAAAGATTTATTACATTGGATGCTCTGAAACACTCCTAAAATACTGGGGATTTTGCAAAATATCTTTGTAATTGTAAAGAAGAGATGTTCTGCTTTCTTTTAAGAATGATTATGGAAAATTGGTCATGGCAATTTAATATCCTGTGTTGTGTGCCTTCATCTCTCCCCATCCTCTGCTAACCTGCTGGAAAAGGTTGCTGGTGATTTATGCTTTTGTTTGTGAATTACACTGTAGAGTTTCAGAGGCAATAAGAGCTAGAAAATTGCTTCTTACAGTCAATGACCTCCTTGTAGTTTACTTCCTTATTTTATCATAATAGAGACATTCACTCGATGGAGATTTCCCTACCAAAGAGAAGACTCTGATCCTTGACCTTAATGAACATGTTTTCCTTCCTGCTCAGAGCATTACAAGCATTTTAGTGGCAGCCAACTTTGAGCAGAGATTTAAAGATGGTTTGTTATTCCGTGATAAAAGTGCAGTCTACTGAGATAACTGCTGCTGTTAAGAAAACAATGGTTCATCCTTTAGATTACAGTACCTCTCACATCAACTTTCATTTCTCTTCCCCAGCAAATTCATCTTCTAAACAGGACCAGCCTTGCTTGGATCAGTGCTGTTAAGGCTATTCATCTGTGGCTCAGAATGAAAGAGAAGGCTCTGACAGGTGCCCAAAGCCTGAAATCACTGGGAGGTTTTTCCTTGACTCCAGGAGGAGCTGATCAATCTCTGAATGCACAGAGCAATTATATTTCCAGATGAGGCACAGAGGGCTGCTGCCTCCTGCCAGCAATGCTCGTGTAGATGGGGATTAACACCACCACACTGGAGCTCCTGGAATTGCTTTGTGGAACCACTGGATCGTCAGGGTTGGACCTTTAAGATCACTGAGTCTAGCTGTCAGCCCAGCACTGCCAAGCCCACCACTGAACCATGCCCCCAGGTGCCACATCCAAATGTTTGAATATCTCTTGAAATAGTGCTTCAACAGCTTCCCCGGCCCATTGCTGAGAACCCTTTGCTGTGAAGAAATTTCCCTTAATATCCAACCTAAACTGCCCCTGGCACAACCTGAGACCATTTCTTGTCATCTATTGCTCATTACTCAGGAGAAGGGACTGACCCCCACCATGAGATAACTTAGGGGAATCACAGACTACCCCGAGCTGGAGGGAGCCCACAGGAATCAAGTGCAGCTCAGGACACCCCAAGAGTCACACCACGTGCCTGGGGCAATTGTCCAGACACTTCTTGAACTCTTGCCAGCCTTGGTGCCACGACCACTTCCCCGGAGAGCCTGTTCAGTGCTCAGCTATCCCCTGAGCGAGGAACCTTTTTGTGATATCCAATATAAACCTCTCCTGACTCAGCTTCAGGCCGTTCCCCTGGGAGCTGTGGCTGTAACAGAGAGAGCAGCAGCTGTAAAGAGTGATAAAACCTCCCCTGAGCCTCCTTTTTCCTGGGATAAACACTCCCAGCTCCCTCAGCTGCTCCTCACAGGACTCGTGCTCCAGACCCTTCCTCAGCTCTGCTGCCCCTCCCTGGAGCTGCTCCAGAATCTCAAAGTTTTGCTGAACTGAGGGGCCCAGAACTGGCCACAGCACTCGAGGGTGGCCCCACCAGAGCCCAGCACAGAGGGACAGCCACTGCCCTGCTGGATCCTGCTTTGATCCAGGGCAGGTGCTGCTTGTCACTGACGTGTCCTATGAAAGATCCTTTCCTTGGGATTTCCCCTCCTGAGGAGCTGAGAGGCCTCAGGAACAAACTGCAAACAATTCTTACCTGCTGCTGTGGGATGCAGCAGGTGGGTCTGGGATTGGGCTCACCTGGTTGTTTCTAATCCATGGCCAATCCCAGCCCAGCTGTCCAGACTGTCTGGGGCAGACACAAACCTTTGTCATTCATTCCTTTTCTATTCTCAGCCAGCCTTCTGCTGAAATCCTTTCTTCTGCTCTTTTAGTGTAGTTTTAATATAATATATATCATAAAATAATCAATCAGAAAGGAAGGAAGGAAAGGAAGGAAGGAAGGAA
>LTAT01000010.1:28086341-28102461 GCA_003286495.1 Chlorodrepanis virens
CTCAGGGCACACCTGGGTTTGTGGCTCTGCTCCTCTCTTTGGGGCTGTCAGTGAGGATTAGGAATGGTTCAGTTGCACACCTGGGTTTGTGGGCTCTGCTCCTCTCTTTGGGGCTGTCAGTGAGGATCTGAAGTTCCCACGTCCCAGCAGAGTGCTGTGTGCTGTTGCTGCTCCAGAAGGAGGTGTCCTACACTGTGTCAGAGGATGCTTCCTGGTGCTCATGGCAGCATTAAACAGCGTGCTGGGTGTGAGGGATTTGCAGCTTTGGCCTCGTGCCCTGCACATATATGCACATAAATAAATGCCCTGGAAGTGCTCAGTGTTAGCTGCACCATGGCATCCAGAGTGTGCTGGTGCCTGGTTTTGGTAGGAAATATTAAGATCACAGAAATGCCATCAGGCAGGTGGGCTGGGGCAGACATGGCTGTGCTTTCCACACTCTCATTGTCTGTGTTCCTGAGGTTTTCTCTAGGAGAAGCAAGGAAACAAACAGACACAGGCTAATCTGCACTCTGCAAAATGCTTGTTGTATCTTCAAAAGATATCTGGAGGGGAAGGAATCTTAAAGGCCAATGGTGCTGTAGTCGATTAAAACTGAGGAAAGCAAGAGCTTTTTATAGCTGTCTTTTCCTATAAATCACTGACTTCCTCTCCTTGGGAGATTGCCAGTGCAAAACCCAAGAATTCCTTGGCATTACTAAAATCAGAGGAGACCTGGTTTATATTCCCAGGCCTGTGCAGACCAGAGCTGGGCAGTGGTTCATTTCTGCACCAAGGCAGAATAAGCCTCTAAAAAACTGGTCATGCACACTCAGAAATTAGTGTAGCACTGCTATAAACTGCACCCCAGGGAGCTACTGCTCGAGTGCTGTGTCTCCAGAAAAGGCTTCATCCAGAAGATTCCTTGAATTCCACCTGGCTTTGCTTCTCTGGGGGTTTGAGCTGTGTCTGCAGTGTGTGAGCAAGGCCAGAGAGCAGGTGGGCAGTGCCCTGGTCACCTGCATTGCTCAGCTGTAGATGAGGCTTCTGGCTTTGGCTTGGATCATCCCCTCTGGTCCCTGCTGGAACCAGCACTGGGAGCAGTGCAGAGGATGCTCCAGGAGTCCCTCCCTAGGAGCTGAGGGGCTGGGCTGCTCCCAGGTTTGCTTCCTTCCAGCACTGCCTCTGGAGGCTTTGCCTGGAGCATTCCCTCAGCCCTGTGCTGATGTGAGGGGTTTGCTAGCTGTGCCTTCCTCTGCCCTCAGTTCTGAATGTTCTCCTGCTCTGAACGTGTAAAACCTTTGGCCTGTGAGACTGAAAAAGGAGTGAGCTCACAGAGTTCATCTGCTGGGAGAGTGAAGGAAGGTGGCTCAGTGGAACTGTGCAGCTGCCCTGAAGTGGATGGATTATTTAATCATTTAATGCAGGCAAGCAGTCTATTTCTGACTTTTTCAGTAGTTTCCCATAATTGCTAAACAGCCTGAAAACAGTCCCGAGGTCTCAAGTGATGGAACCTTTTCTAATTAGTGAGGTGATGTTGTCTCCTTGTCTCAGAAAAACTGACTGCAGGGCTCTGCTGGGTTCCCAGCACCGCAGTGTGCCGCACAGATTTCCAAATATCAGCGATGCTTTGGAAGGTGTTTTTAAAAACAACAGAAGAAGCAAGCCCAAGCAGCAGTTGGTGCTGTAGCTGTCTGTGCACTTCTGCCCGCAGGAATGGAGTTGTTGGAGTACTTTGGGCCAAACTTTTCCCTTTTTGAGTCAAGGGGATTCAGCTCAGATTAATAAATAACAGAATTCATCGCTGGGTAGCCATTAGAGAAGTAAGGGATTTCTCTAATTGTAGAAGGGATGATAATTACAAAAGTGCTGTGCACCCTCTGTCTTCAAGCCTTTTGTCCAAGCTAAGGTTCATGAAGGAGATGAGCAGCCAAAATAAAAGTGGTAAAATATTTTCTTATCTGTGACTAAAGACGTGGTCGTGATAAGACTAGGAGTGCAAAATTATAGTTTTCCTTCTCAGTTTCATTTGTTCCTGTTTTCTGAAATGTTAATAATTTAATATTTGTTAGATTATTTTAGAGCTGGTACGTTATCTCATTTAACCTTGGTGGGGGGAAGCTAAACTGGAAGTAACTTTCAATCAGCTGATATCTATCTAATAACTTTTTAGACTGTTAAGCAAAACAAGAATGAGATTGTTGTAGATGTATTTTAAATTATAACCAAATGAGATCATAGGAAAACATTAAAATGAATGAAACAAGGACAATATTTTGCCTGTGTACCATAATGGGTAATTAGAAAAAAATACAATTTTTTTTTCTGGCAAAGAAAATTTTTAAGGGCCTTGTGGGAACATGGAAATATTGAGCTGGTTTTGTTAGTTCCTCTGAGGGCTGGTTCATTCAGCTGTACCTCCAGTTGTGGCATGTGTACAGGTCTGTGCTGGTACAGATGCACTTCTCTTGGTCTGTGTAGGAAACCCACATCCATCTGTGTTTGTCTGTGTTATTTTCCTCTTTCTCTCCTTTATTAGATGCAATCACTCTATTTGTATGTACAGTTGAAGTGCTTGGAAAGAAGCAATCTGATTTTGCCCTAGAGATGTAATCCTGTGTCATCTATTGCTGCTTTAAATATTCTTCTCTGCCAGCATCTAGATCTCTGCTTCTGTCTGCTAATACAATATAAAGTGTATTTTTCACATTTATGCCTCTGCTCCTCTCACTCTATGAACTCAAGGCACTGAAAAAGGGACAGAATGAAAAATTGTGATTTTAATTTATTTTTTTTTGCCCAAGATAATATTAAAAAACCAAACCAAACTTAATTTGGCAAGATATTTACAATGAATATCTTTCTTATGATGGGTGGATTACAGCAATCTCAAAAGACTGAAAGGACCTGTGTTCTTTACTTGGTTTCAATTAGCTCTAGATATTTAAGGCTTTATTTACATCAGAGGAAATAGTGCAGGGGGAGGTGAGGAGGAGAGCCCAAACTCCTGATTCCAGGTTTTTGCAGTAAGTTTTTATTGAAATGCTCAGAGCCATCTTCTCACAGCCCCAGGGGGCACGTGATGGGGAAGAGAGGGAGATCAGAGATTTCTCCATCAAACAAAGGAAGAAACTGCATCGAGGTCTTGGCTTCAAAAAGCTTTCCAGGGCAGCAAGCCAGCCTTTGTAGGGGAGGGAAAGGGACAAGCAGGGAAGAAGGAGAGGCTGAGGGTCCCCTCAGAGGCAGGGGGGCCTCTGTGGCCAAGGCACTGCACCAAAGCATTCCTCCTGACAGCAGCAGAGACTGCTGACTGAGCCAGCACAAGGTGAGGCTGGCTCTGAGCAGCTCTGGGGCTCCATTCCAGGCCAGTGCAATATTCATAAGGCAGCTTTGGTGCCTTCATTCCCGGGTGTGGAAGGACAGAGGATGAGGAGGTCTCAAGCCCACCCCTGTGCCTTGGTGCCTGCGGCGAGTCTGAGCACAGCCTGGCTCTGCAGAGTGCCCTGGCACTGATGGGGAGCAGGGTGGGCAAAGATTAAAGGCCCAAACCCTTGGTGATCCTCTCCTTGTGCTGTCCTCAGTGGATTTCCTGGAGAGCATCACACTGGCGCTGGGAGAATAATCCTGCTGGGGCCTGAGAGCTTTGGCTGGCTCTGAGGAGGAGCCGCGGTGCAGCAGTGAATTGTCTGTGATTTCATGATGAGATTTGGAATTCTATTAACTTGAAAATATTTGCATGCTCTTATGATCATTTTCATGTCACTTCTTCCTGTCTGAACTGTTCAGGTGTGGCAGTGCTCACAGGGGTGCCAGGGTGAGGGAAGAGATGGGAGAGTTGGCTCCATGTTCAGAAGGCTGATTGATTATTTTATTATATATATTATATTAAAAGAAAATGCTGTATTGTGACGATGCTCACAGGGGTCCCAGGGTGAGGGAAGAGATGGGAGAGTTGGCTCCATGTTCAGAAGGCTGATTTATTATTTTATGATATATATTATATTAAAACTACACTAAAAGAACAGAAGAAAGGATTCCAGCAGAAGGCTGGCTGAGAATAGAAAAGGAATGAATGACAAAGGTTTGTGTCTGCCCCAGACAGTCTGGACAGCTGGGCTGGGATTGCCATGGATTAGAAACAACCAGGTGAGCCCAATCCCAGACCCACCTGCTGCATCCCACAGCAGCAGGTAAGAATTGTTTGCAGTTTGTTCCTGAGGCCTCTCAGCTCCTCAGGAGGGGAAATCCCAAGGGAAGGATTTTCATAGGACACGTTGGTGACATCTGTAGATGAAATAATTAGAGGCAGAGAGCAGAAGAACTTGGGGGGAATGACACCAGCTCTGTTAGGAGAGCAGTCAGTACTGCAGGGCTGGTCAATAACTGTGTGAATAGTTATTTCAGTCGAATTACAAGCACACAGTGTGCGTGATTTACCTCAATTATTCGAGGTGGGCAGGACAGATCACAGTGCAGGGAGGGAGCAGGAGAATCAAAGAGCCCGTTTTCTACAGGAGACCATCTCTAGTGATGCTCCTCATAAAAAGCAGCTAGAAAACAGCGGGTTGCAGCAAACTTCAAGAGCTCAGTCCGCGTCAAATATTTCTAATTAGTTAATTTCCAGCCTTAACTTTCAGCAGTGCCATAACATATACCCACAGAAACATCAGCTCTCCTGCCTTGCTGTGGTTTCATTATCCAGCAGAGGCTCTTTGTTACAAAGGAATAAAGGTGGGAGTAAGTAGAAGCGTGCAATATCTCAGGATAGATAATTAAAGAGTAGTAAGATTTTTTTTTTCCTCACAAATTGTCACTGGTGTTGTAAAACATGCTGTTGCTAATGTGTTTTACAGGATGAGGTAGAAGTGGAGGTGGCTGGCAATGGCACGTGGCTGCTGTCACACTGTTCAGGCAAACCTCCCTGACTGGAGCCCTCTAAACCTTTACATTTAACATAAACCTCAACAGAAAATAAATAAATAAATAAAAATCTACATCTTCAAACCTGAATTCCTTCTCTTTCTCTGCAGCTGGCAGGAGTGCCAGGGAGAGAAACAGAATCAGATCAGGGCAGAAGAAAGAAACAATTTGTGGTAATTCCACCTTCCACACTGCTTCATTTCTTAAAGTGGCTTTTCACAAACAATACCCTTCACAAATCCTGCCAGGGAAGACCTCACTGCAGGCACGAGGACAAAGCAGATCCAGGAGAGAGTGCAAAGGGTTGTTACACAGCCCTCTACCTTACATTTGCCTTTCATTTTTTTGTCAGAAAAAATTACTCCATTTTTTACCCCTTTGCCATTTCCTTGGCAGCTTACATCAGTTCATATTAGCTTTATAGCTTTCTATTTTTTTTTTCTCCTCCTTTGCATTGCATTTTGGGCATTCCCTTTGCTTTCAGACAGCACTATACCTCCTGCAGTGGGGAACACCAGACAGGAAAGATCCAAACAAACACCCAAAAAGTCCAGATTGCAAATGCCCTGGGAGCTGTGCTCGGGGAGCAGAGGCGGAGGCGCCTCCAGGAGAAGCTCTGGAGGAAGCTCAGGGGGCAGCCTGGGGCTCACAGGTCTGAAAGGGGGAACAGCTGGAGCCTGTGGCAGGGAATTGGTGTGGAGGTGCCCTGTCCAGACTCTGGGAGCCCCAGCCTCCTGCCAGAACCCTCTGTCAGAGCCCTTCTGTCCAAACTTCTGGTCCCTGTGGCAGGGAATTGGTGTGGAGGTGCCCTGCTCAGACTCTGGGAGCCCCAGCCTTCTGCCAGAACCACTGGTCCCCGTGGCAGGGAATTGCCCCAGCCTTCTGCCAGAACCCTTCTGTCAGAGCTGCTGGTTCCTGTGACAAGGAATTGGTGTGGAGCTGCCCTGTCCAGACTCTGGGAGCCCCAGCCTCCTGCCAGAACCACTGGTCCCCGTGGCAGGGAATTGCCCTGCTCAGACTCTGGGAGCCCCAGCCTCCTGCCAGAACCACTGGTCCCCGTGGCAGGGAATTGCCCTGCTCAGACTCTGGGAGCCCCAGCCTCCTGCCAGAGCCCTGGCTGAACTGCAGCTCAGAAGGAACAAGCACGCCCACCCCAGCCTGGCCCAGCTGCTCTCTGCTCAAACACTCAGCCCTGGGGGTGCACCTCTGCCAAAGGGCTCAAAGCCATCCAGTCCCACAGCAGAGCAGAGCTTTACACGCAGAAATGATTCCCTAGAAGCAGAGTTTGACTTTGACCTCTGGAGGGGACACACGCTGACGCTGCAGAAATCTATTTTTGCAAACTTCCGAGCAGGAGGAGAGTGGAGGGAGGGGAACAAGGCCACACATCTCTCTGCCCTGCCACCCTCCCGTCCCACAAAGAGGGATCTGAGACCTCTTCCTCTCTTGTTCCTTTGCACAGGGCAAACCAAGGCTCAGAGGGAAGCTGAAAGCACACTGCTGCTCTTCCCCAACCAGAGTTAACCCGTGCCTGCTGTGGGTAGAGAAAGCTCATATTTATTTAGCTAAACATCCCAATCCCAAGGTTTCCCCTTCAATATAAGGACAAGATAAGTAGTGAGGATTTTGTTTAAGAAAATGCTAAGACTTTGTGTTGGTGAATAACACCAATGAAAACAGCATTGGTTTTACCACAATAAAGCAGGGGCTGTGCAACAGAACACTCAGCAGCATTGAGGTAAGACAAAAAGTTCAAACCTTTAAGAAAAAAGGAAGTTGCTTTAGACAGCAGAGAGTGCTGCAGCTGTCTGAAGGTCAGTGGGCACTGCAGGTGGCACCTGAGATGGCTCTACCCAGCTCTCACAGCCACACTTCACCTTGGGCTTCAGTGGCAGCTGAACCACATCAGCTGTTTGATATTTTATTTTATCATCCCTTCCTCTGATTCGCACTGCTCCCACTGCTTGCAGCACTGCTTGAAGGGGGTGTGAAGGACAAGCAAAACAAACTAATGGATCTGAGAACACCATCCTTGTTTAACCACCTGACATCTCAGAAATGTGGGAGGCTGCAAAGACAGACTGACCCAGCCCAGAAAGCAACACTACCCAGCTGAACTCACCTTCCCCTGCTTGCTGTAAATACTGTAGCCTCCAGTATTTCAAAGTACTTTCATGCCAAGTTTTGAAATTATGAATCAAACAGGTTAAAAAAAACCCTAGACATTCAATCAAAAGCCAGATTTTAGACAGAGCCCTGTAACAATCAGAACTCAAGGTGTGGCATAAATCCTTGTCCTGACTTTTTAGCCATGATTCCTTGACACAATACAATGGCATCCTTGGCACTGGTGCCAAATGGAAGATTCCTGTACCAGCCAACATAAAGTTTTCTGCACCTTCATTCTGACAGCAGCCAGCCTCAACCTGCATTTCCATCCCTTGTGAATAACAACCAGAGATTATACCTACCCTGGGATTTTTTCCTCCCATGTTTTTCTACCTCCCCTCTCATCTCCCTGAGGCTTTTGCTGCTACACATCCCTCGTGGCTACCAGGGAAGGCAGAACATTCCCTTCACAGCCCATGGGAATGGGAGCCAAGCCAGCAGCTGAAGGGAGAGCCAGGTTTCTGCTCTGCCCTGGCTCACACTCGTGGCACACAGAGGCTTGGTCACCATGGCAGTGAGATGCCAGCTCCCACTTCCAATCTTCCATCGACATTTAAAGGTGGGCAGAAAAGTTCACAGATCACTTCAACGTTTTGCTTCTTTTTCTTCTCCTGTTATGAACAGCATTGCTGTTTTCTCAGTCATTCATCAGTCACAATTATTTCTGCATGAATGTTAACAAAGAATTTATTATTATTATTGTTAAGGCGCTTGAATGAGAGCCACAACACAATGTTCAGAAGTGTTGGACAAGGTCACTTTGCACAAGACCCTGAAAACAAAATTCAGATCAGAAAAATGGGTATGGCCCCAGTAATTTGGCAAGTATCAGCAATTAATCATCAGAAATGTTACTGGAGCACATCACACACTGAAATGGAATGATTTAGGGCTGCTGTGATTTGGTGCCCTTGGAACTGAATGTCACAACCCAGTTCTCTCTTCAGGAGAAATTGGGGCGTGTTCCGTGTACAGACCTGGGGGTAACTCTTGTGTCATTTTTGCCTGAGACTCCCATTCAACAAAAGCAGAAACAGTTTTCTAGAATCACTAGAAAAGCCAGTACAACACGTAGATCAGCATCACTGACCCCCTCATCTCATTTCTGATAAACTCCTAACTGGCACCACAATAAAACCTGAGTTATGATGTCATTGTAACTCAGCAAAAACTGCAGTTACAGCTCTGGGAAAAGTGCTTCCATTGTGACACTGCTAATGTCTCCTTTATTTAAGGAAAGATCTAAGAACCTTTTTAATTTGTACATGTTGCAAGTATTAAGAGATAGAAACTTTCTAATAAAAGTTTTTCCTTTCCTCAGTAAACACAAGGCTTCTGCCTCTCCCACATCCCAAACTTAAGGCAAATAACATTACCATACTTTCAATATTTGTTATTAAATTGAATGGGAATAAAACCCAGAGTGTCTGAACTAGCTCCAAAAGATGATATTGTAACCTTTACAAAAGAACTGCAAAAGTAAAGAAGGGAAATGTTTTGGCCATCTTGTGCCTCAGCATTATTAAATGCATAATCAGTTTCCAGGTCTTTCTGAAAGAAAAATCCAAGTAGTAAATTCAATCTCATTCTGCCTTTCAGCCCAAATCCTTGCATTTAGTGCCCCTAAGCACAGAAGGCATCTTCCAGCCAAAATTCTGTCCCCAGCCAGCCAGCTCGCTGCCTGAGAGCTGACAGACAGATTTTCATAAAACCTTTAAAGTTTGCCACAATCAGAAGCTCTTCCACAGCACTACAGCCAAGAGAAGAGCAAATTTCCAAACTTCCCACTCCTCCGTGGGCTGCCCAACCTTGCCCACTCCCACTTTGATGGATCTGCAGCATTTGAAGCTGCCCCCAGAAAAAGAGGATCCTTTCCCCCTAAGTGCGTCCAATGGGTAGAAGCAGCACCAGCTCAGATATGTCATTGCATTAAGAAATTCAATTTCTGAAGGGATTTTTAGGTCTCACAGTGACCCAGACAAATATTCAGAGCCTCTACACATGGCACACGTGTACAGATTCACACCTCAGGCTTTGAACAAATGCCCAGTTTCTCACTGGGCAGAGTTTCCAAATGGAAAGTTGGCACTTTTGCTTTCCTATAGTCCAGATATTAGTAATAATAACAAACACCCAGCAAAGGTACTGCCAGTTTTACCCAGGATGATTCAGGATACACATAAGCCAAGGACTGGAGGAAGAGGTGATATTTCCAAGTGCTATTTTTGAAAGAAACAGATCATCTTTTGGACACTGGAGCTTTCTTCCATCTGAGCAGGAAACAAAACCCATTACGGCCAAAACAGATGGAGAACAATTGCTCAGGGTTTAAAGCTGATTACACCAATCAAGAGCAGGCTAAAAAGAAATCCCTCCTTCCTCCATGCCCAGTGTCCCAAGCTGCTCCCAGCCACCACGTGCCCAGGGCCACCAGGACACCGGGAGGGCAGGAGCCCTGCAGCTGCACCTCCTTCAGCCAACAGCCCTGACAAACAGCACAGACACAGCCCTGGCCCCTGTTTCTCCAATTAATCTTCATTTCAGCTCTCCTTCTGTCTCGTGCCATCATCTGCATTAACCTGCAGGGATTCGGGTCCAGAAAACGTCCATGGTCAAGGCAATGTTTGCTTGACAGGAAAACCAGCACAGAAGTTCTTTAAATAATAACATGATTGGTTTGGGTCTGGTTTTATTACCATAAAAAAAAAAACAACTTTACCTTTATCAGAAGTTTTGGAACTGCTTCTCTGCTGCCTGCATTGCCTCTTGACAAGATAATTGTTGGCAAGGCACGAGCAAGCAGAAAACAAGGCATCAGGCAGACAACACATCCCTCACCAAATTAAATCAATGTCTCTCTTCAGCTCCGTTTGTCTAGGGAAAAACAACAACAGGAAATCAGGGAGGATATAGCTCATTTGGGCCAGAATGTTTGGATACATTCTTAATTATTTTGAGGCGTGTGTGCACGTACCCATCCCCTCCACATCAACCCTTCGTGAGCATGTTTATACTTTTGCTTTACTATAGCCCAGATATTAGTAATAATAATAAATGCTGATACAATTCAGATCCATTCTGACCAGACTACAAAATCATTTGAACAAATGCAAAGCCATCAAGAGACGCAATCTGTTCCTTTTCCGAGAGAGTGAAAATTTATTTTCCCAGCCCTTCATTAATATAATCTATTTTTTGCTCTCCTGAAAATTGAAGCTTCAGCTCTGGGTTATTTATTAACAGTAGAAACAAATTTTTAAAGGGCTATTTTCCCTATCGTAAATCAAACCCTGAACAATTCAAAGCACCTACTGCTATAAAACTTCTATTTTTTTGAAAAAAACTTGGCTTAATACTCGGGGGTGGGGGGGGTTTGCATATTTCATAGACCATAATTAAGTAATTGCAAATTTAATCTCCTTAAGTTTTTGAAACGTGGAGGTTGGTTTTCATTAATTCCAAATTCTGCATTTGGATGCTTCAATTAACATATAAATGTTTTTCCTGGAGAAAAAAAAAAATCACTAAACTGCATGAAACTTGAATGCAGCAGCCTGATGCTCTCCAGTGCTTGACAGAGGTCCATTGCAAAGGATCTCATCCTATCCACAGAGAGCAGCCAGCTCCCACAGACTGCAATCAATATTTGGACGTTCTCACCATTTGCCTATTTACCAAATTAAATGTGCAGTCAGGGGTGGATGGCAGTGTGGCTGCTCCCGCTTGCCTGCCAACTTCAGCCACTTTTAGGAGCATTCAGTGATCAAGACAGGCTTTGGATCTCAGGTGAGAAGCAGTTCCAAAGGAGACAGAGCTGCTCAGGTGCTGGGGGTGATCCCCACCTTTTTTCTCCCCTCCTCAACCCTCTTTGAAGTTCACAGAAAAACTGAATTTCCTTCATCACTTTAAAGTCTGCAGTCTTTGGGGGTTGTGTGACATTTAGAGGAAATGTGTCTCTTTCTGCCCAACAGCTAAAACGCTTCTTTTTGCAGAAGAGTTTTGATCAGTACTTGCAATAAAACATTTAAACAATGCAACAACTGCTGTCTTGTTCAATTTGCATATTTCCAATGGCTCTTAAATGGAATGTGAATATGTAGGCTAACCTGAACATCTTTAATCAAGTTACTCACTTCAACTAGGGCTCAGATGCTCAACAGTTGGAGAAATGACTGACCATGGGAGTAACACAGAATTGTCTGGGCAACTTGGAGGAGTTTTCCCTTGTCCTTTACAAGATTGGTGATTTTGGGAACGGGAAATATGAAAAGCTGCAAGGCCACTGAAGCAGCAAGATTCATTTGTCCTTCTACAAAATGTATTCACCCTGGTATTTTCCACAGGTTTTTCACTTTCAGAATAAAGCTGGAGCAACAGTACAAGAAGAAGCAAAGCTACTTTTTTGATCCTTTCAATCCCAAGAGTTATGGGTTTTCTTGGACTACATCTATTCATCTCTGCTCTGCAGCAGTTGCACCAGATCCTTCTGTATACAGAACATTCAAAGCTGAATTTTTAAGCAGCAATACTGAAAAAAAAAAGGAAAGAAAAGCTACCTGCAAGCTCATTCCCTGAGCATAACTCAGAGAAAGCATTTCCCGCAAAGGACTCCAGCCGTGAAACCTTCCAGCGCGTCTCGCTGACTTGGATTCATCACGGCAGATTTCAGAGTCATACTCTGAAGAGCAAGGGATTAAAACAGGTCAGCAGCACTGTGGGAGAGGTGCAGAGCAGCAGCAGCAGCAGCAGAGCTCAGCATCCCCAGCACAGCCCTGATCCCTGCCAGCTCAGAGCTGGGCATGGAGCGCGGCGCTGCGCGGGCACCGGGCACAGGCAATGGGTGCTGCCCTGCCCCTGCCTGCCACTCACACTCCTCCTCGGCCACCAGCACACCTGCAAGGAGCCTTCAGCAGCAGGAAGCTTGGAAAAGCATCCTCAACACGACACAGCACCCCAGCAGTTCACCTGTCTGAGCACCTGAACTCACTCCCCCCGCGCTGCTTCTCACTCCAGAGGAAACTCCAACATCTCCTTCTGACTGTGCCCATCGTTCTCCTTTCAGCCAAAGCCATCACTGGGAAACAGTCACATCCACACCGTTTGGACCTATGGATTTATTACAGCTCAAACGTGACCCCTGCATCTGAATATATTCTCTCTGGGCATTGAGGCAGGGACCCTCCTTTCCCTGCATCTTCCAAAGCCCTTCTTGAGAACTCCTCATGGCCAAAAGTTAAACAGTTAAATCACCCTATGAAAACTTCCTCTGTGTTTCCTCTTCTGCACATCTTGGGCTTTTCAGACTCTTGTCTTGCAAATTTATCTTGGCTCTTGTTTCTTTATGTCTTCATTACGAGCTCTTGAACACGGATACATCGCAGGGAATAAACAGCATCGTTAATTTGTCCTAAACTTTTTTGGTCTAAATGTACTGAAAGAACTTTCAATGCACAGTGCACTTAATTCCATCCCAGTAAACGAGGAGGGATTGCCCCAAAGCAGTAAAAAATGAAACCTGTCTCAGGACACCACCCTGCATTCTGAGCTGAGCTCGTTCCTAGCAGGAACGCGGATCGCTGTGGATTTATCACACTCTGTCCTTGTGGCTGTTGCTGTTCTCACAACTCCAGCACATCCATTCTGCTTTGTTTCCAGCATCTGCAGCAGCCAATCCTTCACATCATTTGGCAGCTTATACATTATAGTCTTCAGCCTAAATTTACATGTGTAAGATATATCTGAGATGTTTTTCCTCAGCACTGAGAGCTGTGCATTTGCAGGCATGGTTTCACACACAATCCCACACCTTCAGATTTTGGGTGGGGGTTTTAATACCTTTTAAGCAAGTAAAAGTCACAAATATTTTTATTGCTATGATTAGAATGTAACTTTGTTTATTTCTATTGATTTATTTAATATTAATTTACATTTATTGCTATAACTAGCATATGATTAGCATTACTCACAATGGGTGCCATGAATAACTTCTTTTTACATATAGAAAAATACTGGATTTCATAGATTTCCTGCAGGATCCTTAAGATAATTTTTCCTGGGAGTCCAAACCATATTTGTTCTACTGCTAAATGCTTTTTTTCACATAACACCAGTGTCTGGCATGGCTGTGAATTCAGAGAAAAAGAGATATAATTTTAATCTTAATTTTTGCTGGTTTAAGGCCTTGGAGCTTTCAGACTGGGCAGTGTCAGAGCACTGAACAGAGCTGTTTCTGCCAGAGGTTGAAACAAGAGGATGTAAACATTCTTGTGACTTTAGTCATTTTCTGTATCCCTTCTGCAAGTAACTCATATTTTTGTACTAAATATTTCTCTTTTTTCATCGTCTGTTATTACAGCTTTAATTTTTATTTTTTTCTTTCTTTCTGAGACAGAAGCAGAGCAAGAGCATCACCCCATGCACTGCTCCAAACTCTGTCAAACCCAGCCCTCGTGAGGTGCCTCCTTCACACCAGGGATGCTCTCAGACCTTTTCACCTGCTGGTCTGGGCGACCCCAGCACCCCCTCAGCAGATGTCCCTGCAGATTCCTTCCCTTCCTTCTCCTTTTGAACCTAATTCTGCAACGTGGACAGCACAAAGGGGGCTGCAGGGAATGACTGCAGAGCACAGAGAGCATCTCACAGGTGTGATTTGGATTTATCTACACTAATCCATTTTATCTATTCTTTAGATTTATCTATACTAATTTGGATTTATCTGTGCTAATGGCTTTGAGCCTGTGAGATGCTTTCAAGCTGAGGATGAAGAAAGGTTCTATTTTACAGCAGAAACCTCCCCTGGAACCAAATCCATAAAGCCTGCAAGAGTCATCCCCAGGATGAGGAACAAGAGAGTCAAAGGACACAAAAGCATTCTGGTGTTTGGCTAGATCCATCTGATTTTCATTTGCATGAGAATGGAATTTAGTCTGTTGACAGATCAGACCAGACCCTCAAAATGCAATATGTCAGATACTAAATTAAATTGGCAGCTTTACAACAAAGCCTAGAGAGCCCCAAGCAGTTCCCTTCACATTCCTCTCTGTTTAAAGCACAGATGTGGATTCTGCTGGGACAACTTTAGCTACACCCAAAGTGAAGAGCTGCCTGTGCATTGCCTGGGGCTGCTGCTCCTGCTGTGCTGCAGGCAGAGAAATCCTGGGGCAAGCCCCCAGCAGCTGAGAGTTAGCTCTGTGCAGTTCCAAACACAACGTCCATCTGCCCTCCCCTACTCCAGACATTGGGATGTCTTCACGAGGGGCACCCAAATCAGGGCAGCTCCAGAAGTGACCTTTCCATCACAGGTGCACACGAATATTTCCACTCTCGAGCAGAATTTCCTTCCTTTTTCCCCCACAGCTGGAGTACACAACACTTTCTCTCCAGTAAGGTATTTTCAACTCGGTCACAAATGGAACCACCAGACCTGTGCAAAAGGTCAAGTGCAAGCAGAGACCCACACAAAAGAAAATGAGGGTTGGGATGTCATTACCTAAACTGTTAATTGTGCCTTACAAATGGAACAAGACCCTTTTTTAAACACACCACCACGAAGAGCAGAAGCACCCACGAGGATTCCCTAATAGAAAGTTCCAGCACTGGAGAAGCCCAGCTCTTTTGGGAGTATGAATATTCTGAGGAACTGAGGAGCACCTGTGGGAAGCTGCCCTCGTGTCACGAGCTGTGACATGCTGATGTTGTCCAAAGCCCTGCCACTGCCTGCAGCAGCAATGCCAGCCTGTCCTCAGAGAGAAACCCAAACAGATTCTGCTAAAGCACCTGAATCATCTCCAGGGAACACAAATCTTAGCCTGGTGTTTTTAACCTGGAGTAGAAATGTTGTCCCTTAAATAAAACAAACACAACGTTCTGTGAGATAGTGCTTCCAAGGCATTAATTATTTTTATGTCCCAGTAGGCTACCTGCTACCAGAGGAAGAGAGACATTAACTGCCTCCTGGAAGACAAGTGGGAGCAACATTTGCATGAGTATTTTTCAAGCAAGTTAATGTATACATTCAATAAAATCTCTACCTTATTGCTGAGATGACATGTAATAAACAAGGAAAGCATCCATTCATGGAGCAACAAGGTTCCTTAAGTGTTTGATTTGTAGGATGCACACTCCAAACTGTTCACTTCCCAAGGCAGGTACTGTGAGAAAAACAAAATAAATTCTTACACCTCACAGAGCTCAGTCTCTGTGCTTACACTTGAAGGGCAAAGCTGCCCTGGATGTAAATTCATGCAGGATGTGCAGCTGCACTAAAGCAAACAGGGGATCTGCCAAGCCACATGGGGACCACAATCAACGACATTTCTCTTTTTGCACTGCTACTGTCAGTGTAAAAGCACTGCTCACCTGCCTCCCCAAGAGCATCAGTGGAAGCACAGGCTGCTGCTGCAGCCCTGACACTCACCTGGGACTCAGCACAGCCCTGCATTGAGCCTTGCTCCCAGAATAAAGCATCCCTGGACGGCCTATATCCACCTGTTCATGCATGGGTACAAACTACTGCCTGGTGGCACCTGTGAATAACAGCACTTTTTTCATTTTTGCCTTGGGAGACTCCTAGAGACATTTCATTTTCGCATCCCTTGTCATATTCCTGAATTAGTCTTCTCTAAAGTTTGTATTTGCTAATTAACAACACAGCAGAGCACGGAGCTCTGCTGGCAGTTTTGAAAGGGTTTTTGGTATTCCCTTCAATAGCAGCTGATTTCCTTAATCAAGGGCTTCAGCACAGAAATTGCTGATTTTTCTGCTGAAGGTGTCCTATAAACAAACCCAGATCCACCTTTAAACTGCATTGTTTAGTGCTGTGAAGCTGCACAAAAACAGTCTGTGCACACATCCCACAAACTCCCAGTTCAGGTTTGCACTGTAGTGTGGAAATCAGCTGCAGGGATGGGGCAGTGTGTAACCTGTGTGTATCCTGAGAGTATCCTGAGTGTCTCCTGAGTATCTTGAGTGTATCCTGAGTGTCTCCTGAGTATCCTGAGTGTATCTTGAGTGTATCCTGAGTGTCTCCTGAGTGTCTCCTGAGTGTCTCCTG
>LTAT01000010.1:28208481-28223153 GCA_003286495.1 Chlorodrepanis virens
CAGCCAGAGAAGGGTTTGTGCAGGGACTGAGCAGAGACAGCGACCAGCCCAGCACTGTGCCCTGGCAATGCTGCACCAACCCCAAGGGAAAGCTTTGCCAACAATCACTCCTAACTTCACCAGATAAATACATAATAACGCTCTTTTATAGCGCTGTTCTGCCATTCCACTGCAGGGTCAGCTCTAACCTTTCTTAGTCACGGCCACACAAATAAATACGTGAAATAAAAGGCTCAGAGACCATAAAACAATCACCGTGCAAACTTTTTCCTCAGGCGAGGAGTGAAATCTTGGGGGGCAAACAACCCAAGTGTCCCCCGAACTCATCTACAAGGAGGCATAATTAAACTTCCATTCGTTTCTGTGCAACTGTTCCATCAAAGCCTCACGCCTGAAGCTTTCTATCCAGCAGCCACAGCCGAAACTTTTAAGAATCCAAATATTTGGAAGCGTTGTCGCGTAAAGGCCTCAAAGGCAAGCCCCGAGAGCAGCCCGCACTGCCCGAGCCCTCAGGGTGGGCACAGCCACCCCGGCAGCACAGCGGCCCTCGGGGCACCGATCACACACGCGCTTTGATGAGCTTTTTTCTGGGGTTTCCGCGAGATTTGGGTTTATTTCTTTTGGTTTTTAAGTTCTCTCCGGCCCAGGCCCAGCTCGGTTGCCTGGCAACCCCGACCCGCGCCGCCACCCGGGCCGGCCGCGCCGCCGGCGCTGAACTTCTCTAACTAATTCTGCTTCATTAACTCCTCTGATTAACATTGTTACCCCTTCGTAAGTACTGCAATTTTTTTCCTAGTTTTTCTAAAGGTTTTTCGACGAGTCGCTCTTGTTAAGAGGACGGTTTGGGAGCGCTGCTGAGTTTTGCTAAACCAGCCTTGGTGCACATCAAAGCACAAAAGCTGGGGGAGAGATGGATTGCCGAGAAGGGGACACAAAGAAAGCAGAATTTACGGACAACGAGGACGGGTTGCAGAAGGCTGAGATAAAGAAGAAGCTAACAAAGACAATTCAATAATTGCATTGAAAAACTCTGAGAAAAAGATAACAAAAAGACTACAAATGTGGGCTAAATAGCATGAGACTAGAGAAATCAATAAAAGAATGCTAATTAATGAACAGAATTATGCAATTTATAGCCAATGCACATTCATTTCTTTGTTTGCTAAAAACATACAAATAATGAGAAGTTTTCCAAGCGAGCCTGTACACTTGGGGAGCAATCACACACACACCAAGTGCTGTGAATAAACACCTGCCTTCCAACACTAATGATAGCTTGATTTATCCCAACGTTTTTGGTAATAACAGGGCACCACCAAAAATTAAGAGCAACGACAACACAGGTACATACCTGTCCTTCAAGATAGAGCAATAACAACACAGGTACATACCTGTCCTTCAAGGTAGAGCAACGACAACACAGGTACATACCTGTCCTTCAAGATAGAGCAATGACAACACAGGTAATACCTGTCCTTCAAAGTAGAGCAATAACAACACAGGTACATACCTGTCCTTCAAGGTAGAGCAATGACAACACAGGTACATACCTGTCCTTCAAGGTAGAGCAATGACAACACAGGTACATACCTGTCCTTCAAGGTAGAGCAATGACAACACAGGTACATAGGTGTTGTTCAAGGCTAAGCTGCTGGTATTCCTTCAAGGAGGAAAGGTGCGCTCCTGGAGCAGCCCCAAGGTGCAGAACGGAGCCCAGCCTTGTTTGCAGCAGTTTTAAAGAGTTAATTTGGATCAGCTCTGGTGCTGCGGCCACACCTGAAGCTGATCATTGCTAATTAGGTGCAATCAGGCCAGGGCATTGTGCTGGGAGAAGCTTCTGGAGGGGCCAGAAGGACCTGGTGGACCTCAGGCTCTGTTTGGGGTGTCCCCATAATGCTGGATGTGCAACTGGGGCTTGCCTAAAGGCTTTCCTTGGCAAGCATGCCAGGTGTTGGGGTTTCAGAAACGCTTCTAGATTGGGGTGATATGAAGGAAAGTCAGCTCTTTCCCTGTGCCTTTCTGTCCTTCACAGAAACCATGTGATTCCTGAGAGCACCAGGAGCCTTAGAAAGCCTCCAGGACACAAATTCTCCACGTGGGAGATCTGGAAAATATGTCTCTGACATCCACCAAAAGCTACAGCTCCTGTGAGGGAAGAAAGGTCAACAAAAATATGTCCTTCAGTAACCAGTTGTGACCGAGCCCATGCACTTAAAAAAATCCCTCACTCTTTGCATACAATCCATTTTTCATGTTAGAGGCCCAGCAATGCTGGGTAATTAGTGCAGGTGTACTGTAAAGTCAATTTGAAAGTGGGCATGTAAAAAATACTGAATTTGTAATATTTTACTGCCTCGTGAAAGGCATCCAATTTGGACGTTGAGCATTTTTGCAGTGAGTAAGCACTTCTATGAATTTCAATGCACGTCGTTTCCCACAGAGTGAAATTTTTATGGAAAGTTGCACAATTCTGAGCTGCAAATGCTCCGTGTGCTTAGTTAGCAGTTTTATGAGCAGCCAAGTTGTGGTTGCTATCAGGTATCTCTTTTTGTTATGTGCTCTTCTTTAACTTCACAGCAAGTATAAGGGCTCTTCTTAGGAGAAAATCGTCTTTCCACTGAGAATTAATCTTTTTTGGTATGCTCTGTTTCTGGCTTTCACTCTTCTGCTGCTGTCAAAATCCAGGTTTTCTACAAGGTGACTGACACATCGAGTACCTCTTCCTTCCCTCCATTTTAATAATAAAGAATCTACAGACATAATGTTTTTTTACGCTTTTGTGCGTTTTCTGTTGACGGAATTTTTCCCTTTATATGACTTTCTACTCCAATTTAAGGCTGAGACTGAGGCACACTGTTAAAACTATCCAATGGGGGCCAAACAACCCAATAGCTCTCCATTTTATAGTCAATTTCCTACCATTTTCGGGGTCCTCAAGATTGAAAAGGATTCTTAATAGACTGTAGTAATTCTGAAATTGGACAAAATTGCCATGGATGGCTCAGTGAAGATGGCTACTCACTGAAAGCACAAAAGGGTAATGGGACTAACATTAATGGTATTTAGAATGCACTTGGGTACAGTGGCAAAGCTATCCTTAATATTGATCAAGTATAGGAGAAGTTGTGTGACACAAAGGGGTTAAAGCAGAAAAGGTTATCATTTCAAAGGGAACTTTGAAGATGAGGCTGTTTATATTCAACAGGAGACACATAAGGCAATAGTTAAAAAATAACAATATTTCAATTATTGTATTTCAGTTATTTCCATGCATCTCATAATGCTACAGATTTGTACTTACACATAGAAACTATATTATAATGTGAGTTATCCAAGTAAATCCTGATTTGGGAGGGCGAGGGCGTGGTACAAGCAGCAATTATAAAGGATTTCCTGTGTGGAAAGGAGGGCTGGTAACTCTGCTAGTGAGTGATGTAAATGAGATCAGAATTTAGCCCAAGGTTCTGTTCTCCATTCCTAAACGGGTTACCTCCCACTGTGGCAGATGTGAATGCATATGGGAGAGAGAACAGAGCAGATCAGATCCATCTAGTGGGAGGACAGGAACAATGTGCATATTGATCTATTGCATGTAACCAAAATCAAAGAACTTTCCCATGGAACAGGAACATATGGATTTGTTTCATGTATGACATACTCACATTTTTAATAAGCATTGCATTTAAAATCATGTAAAGTAATAGCACATGAGGATAGGATAAATGAACAGCAGAAGTTATGTCACCAAGTATTCTTTAAATCAACACATTCTCCTTTTTTAGCTTTATAGCTAATGTTAAATTCAGGTTTTTCTATGTTTGAGCTCGGAGTCCTTTAAATATACCTAATGGCAACTGAACTATTTCTAATAAGAAATAGAGCATGGTAGAACTTTTTATTTCTAATTCTTCATCCCTGCCCTGTCTGTATTCTCACGCTTAATGCCATTAGTATTTGTTACTTTTTACAGTGGCTGGTTTCCCGGAATGCATTTTCCAAGAGGAGTTCATGGTAACTATTTATTGTGATGGGACCTTGTTTTTGTTTCTGTCACATAGTAAAAAGTTACCTTTACAACAAAAGAGCTGAAGTCATGGTGAAAAATCATCCAGAAAGTTTCTGAGTTATAAAAATATGTAAATTATGCAAAGCCAAGTCTTGCCTGAAGGGTGAGAGACAGGAAGCCTTAAAGTAAGTTGACACAGTTTGTGAAGTGACAGACAGGCCTTGTTCTTGTGCAGGTTTTAAAATGGTAAGAAATTCAAAGAAAAAGGCCTATAGTTAAACTGAAAATCACACGTCTCCACAAATCTGAAGGAGATGTGTCCTGGGATGATTAATTTGCTGGTGTGAATGTCCAGCAGCTTGGCACATGAGGAGTCACCCTTATCTGGTCAAAAGTTTAATGGAACGTGGATTTCATTAATACTTCCACCAATTTTTCCAATATTTTCCATTTCTACACTAAGCAGAATTAGCAATTGAGCTGCTTATTTTTTTTCCTCTAACTAACAGTGTTGTATTTTTCTGCAGATGTCCTCAGAAAGGATTCGCTGCTGCCATGAGAAAATGCTATTGATGATGGCAAATGCATTAGATCAAATTATTCCTTCAAAATGGGCACAGCCTTGCAGGAGCAGGATAAAGAGGCCCATGGAAGGGGAGGATGGAATTTCTGATGCCCAAGACGATGGGAATGGATCCTAGCAGGGAGGTGCAGCCACTCACAGCCCCTTGGGTTGTGTATCACCTTTATTCCTGTTCCTGTTAAAAGGTGTGACTGGCTGGAAATAAGAGAGAAGTGGCAGAGCTTTCCAAAGAAGGTGGAGCTTCTCATCACCATGACAAGAAAACAGGAGAAGAAGGGAGATGTGTTGGAGGTTTTTCACACACAGGGTGGGACTGCTGTGATGTTCCTTGAGCTTTGTTGCAGCATCAGCCTCATCACAGGGTGGAGGCAATTGGAAGATGGCAAAATCTCACATCCTGCCAGCAGCAGCCAAAGATTTCTTTGTTACAGAGCACTTAAAAACTTCCTAGCCAACAGCACATTGCTAAAGCTCACAGATAATTGTTTTAACTAATTACTAAAAGCACACATACACCTGCTCCACACAATGCTTGCCTGCTCTCTAGTAACACCACACAATATTTCATTATGAAGCTTAAAACCTCCTACTGTCTTGCTAAGCATATTTTCCTGCAGTCTTAAGGTCCATCTTGGCCAAGCCCAAAACTCCAGCCATTGTTTCATGTCCTTGCTTGCTGTGCTGTTGTGACTTTGCAGCTGTAGCTGGTTCTGAATTTTCTGTTCTGTTTCTAAGGCCTGCCTTCCCAGCTTTCTGAAAATCATCTTACCTTTACTGTTTCCCACAGGGAGAGGTTAAAACCCTCTTACAGCTGTCCCCCCTCTCTAGAAAATATCTGCTTAGGCCAGTGTGCTGTTTTACACAATTTCCAGGGACTAGAGTATAATCTGTGCTGAAAACTGTTTAACATTCACCTGAAAACTGTTATTTGCATGCAGGTTCATGTAGGAGCTTTAGATCTTGACCACTGAGCTCAGGAGTATATAAAGAAACACCAAAAAGTTGATTACTGTCCTGTAGGGAAAAATAAGTACTTAAACCAACTAAGTTCCAAATATTCTATTTTGCATTATAACTGTATTCCTAGAATTTAGAAAACTGGCTCAAGGGGGAGTAAATCTGATTTCCTGTGAGTCCATCCTTGTAAAGCCTAATAAATTATGTATTAATTTAATTTTCTGAGTCACTGCAGTGGTTTTGCAACATATTTGCCCCAAAGCAGAAGTTCAGAAGAGGGCTGCAACCTGTCACAAGATAAAAAGGAGAAAACTTGGAACAGGGAAGAAAGTAAATACTTTAAATGCATATTTTTAAATACATATTTTTTTAATCTCCCCTCTCTGAAATTATCAATTTGAAAGATTAAGCTGTAAAAAAAAAAATCTGTGTATTTCAACCTGAAATGATCTTCAAGTTAAAATAGAAGTCAGTGAAGGTACCTACAATATAAATCAATCCAGTCTAAGGATACCAATTTGCACCTTTTGAATTTACCTGGTTAAAAAAAAAAAAATTAGGAATGTTTTAGCTTACTTGGTTCAGTGGAAAAGTGATGGTTTGGATCTTGCCATTTCTGCAATTCAGAAATTTCTAAATCTCACCTCAGTTCTCTTCCAGACCATTTCGTCATTATTTCTTGCAGCTTTTCCAGTTTCTAATTTTCCACATAAAGTTGTATTTTCATTAATAGATACAACATAAAGTGAAGGTTTAAACCAAGTAACTGTAGAGAGCAAGCCCAAAATTTTAACAGAGGTAACTGACCAAACAAGCTCAAATTAACTGTGAAGCATTCAAAGCTTCATCTCCAAAGCCACGCTGGGAGAGCTGTGTTAGGACAACAGTGACCATTAAAAACAACATAAATTAGGCTGTCCAGCCTCTTTTGGGTGTCTGATATTTCTAACAGAGGTGTCAGGGTAAACATGGAAGCTTGTGCTTTACTAAACATAGACAAGATGATCTCCATGTCTTTTTCTTCTCTGTAGAGGCTTGATATTTTAAAGTCATCAAAGCAAATGCTTCAGCCATGGCAAACTGCTGAGCATTAGAATTTGAAATGTGAGCTCCAGCGCTGCCTTCTACATCAGCAAATTACATGTATTATTTAAATGTATGCATCTTTTTATTGAAGTGTTACCCAAGCTACTGCTCCATGGATTTAACCTCATGTTTGCAAATCACGTGCCTGGCAGAGTTCGTAACCCCAAAATCACCAAGGGCCCCAAAGCCTTGCAGCAGACTACCAGGGCAAGACACTGCCATAGAAATAAATAAATATATGATAAACCACGCAGAAGAACTTCAATCTTAAACTACATCTATATATATTTGAGCTTTCCTAAGGCTGAGAGCCAGCTGAGCAGAATGTTAGCTGGCATGACTCCAGATGGTGCCCCAGTTTCTTGAAGGAGATGCCAGTCTAGCCCGGTGCATCTGTTATTAGAAAAATTAAAAAAGGACAAATATTAAGCCCTATTGAAGTAACCCATATGGGCCCCGAGGTGATGAAGTGGAGCAGCACACAGTGCTCCTTCCATGTGCCAATCTGCAGCAGAAATTCCTGTTCCCTCCCCTTTCCCAGTGGGAGCTGCTTCCCTCTGTGACCAGAGGGAGTGCAGAGAAGAGAATGGTCCTGGCAAGGGCAATTCAGCCTCTTGCTGATCCAACAGCAATTTAGCTAAACAAGTGGAGTCTTCAAATGCACTTGTCTGTGAGGGAAATTGTTTCTCCTAAACACTTACTGAAAGGTCTGGAGGAAACCATGTGTATTCTTACCATGGAAATCCCCCCTCACTTACATTAAACACTCCTTGCTCATCTCTGCAGAGATGATGTTCTCATTGGGCTAGAGGCTGATGAGAGCTTTTCCATAAATATATTTTAAATACTTTACCAGATATGTATAACGTATTTCTATTTTAAAATATTGGTTTCATTACCTACTTTTGTGAGGCATTTATTGCACTTGTATTTGTAACAGAGCTCAAGATAGCTGTGACCAAGTGTCAAGAGAAAGTAGGAAGCAGAAAGAAGCGTAAGGGGTCAATGGAAAGGGAGAAGATTGAAACCCATCTGATAGAACTGAATGTAAGACTAAAGGTTAATTTAGACATCTGATATCTGACCCAGAAACGTGTAAATCAGGAGAGCAGAACCCCTTTTATAAAGGCACGAGGTTGTTTCTTTAGACATGAATAGTTCAGTGTGCAAAACAGTGGTTAACAGGGCATGTAATTTAAAAATTCTGCTTCCACAACAGATGGCTTTATTTACCCTGATTAGAAACTTGACATGGGGAAATCTTCCACTGGAAGCTCAGTTGTGAGTGCTGCAAAATAATCAGAGGTGGGTCAAAAATCAGATTTCCCTAATACTTGGTGCCAGTGTTTATGTAAGATTGTCAGAATCTGTCCAAAGCAGGAAAAGATTCAAATCATTAAATGTATTTAGCCTGTGATGTTTTCCCTCCTAAAATAGTTGTGACCAAGTCTCAAGTGAGCCATCCATAAGGGAACAGCTTTCCATGGCTGCTTTTATTCCATTTAGCACAGTGCTTGCACTGTGACTTTTGCAACATCCTTTCTTGCCTTCTGATAAGTTCTGGGAAATAGGAAGCCATGTCAAAATCAGAGGATGCTGAAAACTGAGGAGGAGCTCTAGGAGACACTAGAAGGAAATGCTGGGAAGCACAGCTCAGTGCTCTTCAAATTTCCTTGCTGGTGAATGTCTTACACCTCAGAGAGTACCAAGGGTTTTCCCTACTCCTCATTTTTCTGCCCAAGAATGCTGCTGACCAGTCTGACCAGAGGAAAAGTAAAAACTGCTCTGGCACAAGGACACCCAAACGAGTAATCAAAGGAGAGCCTGGAAAACAGGAGGCAGGATATCAGTCCTCTGTGCTGGGGGATGGGAAATAACGATTTGTTTGGAGGAGAAGGTGGCCTCAGTTCAAATGGAGATGTGTCTCCAGAAACCATGGGCATGCTGCATGCATGACAGAGCTGCTAGGAGATGATACCCCTGTGAAAAATCCTTTTCCTTCTAAGTTCAGGATCCACCCTGGGCCTACAGTAAAGGATAAAAATCAAAAAGACCAACTGTGGTTAGTGTATGGATTGTGAGGATTTGGAGTTGGTGGTTTTTTTCCCCCAAATTTGTGTAAAACCAAAAGCAGTTTCTAATTAAAATAAGGCCATTAACCAGTTCCAGTGTGATTTGCTAATAGCAGCAGCAGAACCAAATTCCCAGGGTGGTTCAATCATAAGCACAACCTAGAATATATTTTTCTGCTGTTTGCTTCAGAGGAAGGTCATTATCCAACAAAACTACCCTGGTCTGACTGGACTTCTCACAGATCCTCCTTCAAACTGTGCAGCCAGAGCAGAGAGAAAGGAACTGGAAAATTAAAGTACAGAAGTGGGATGCTGTCCAACATTACTAATTTCTAAACTATCATTAACCTAGAGCTGTTGCTAATTTTAAACAGGAATGAACCAAACAAGAGTTTCATCAGTTCACCAACAACACAGTTTTTAAGGGAAGTAAAAAGAGCAGAAGTGATATCAGCACTCATCTCCAACTTGTTACTGTATAAGAAATTGGGTGGCTCAGTGGCAAGCTGGGAAAACTTTGTTTTATACAGACATTCGCTGAACAGGATAATCAGAAAAAGAAATGAGGACAATTTTAAATGCAGTTCTTTAAAGGGAAGTGTATATTGCAAGGGCTGGCAAGCTGATTAATGTTACCTTGGGGTTTATGGCTTGATTAGCTATAAATTCTGCAGTGCTGCTGCCACAGCAGCAACAGAAAATTATATGTGGGGTTTTGATTTGGGTTTTTTTTTTATTTTAATTGTGGCATTAATTTCTCTGTTTGATTCTCTCATTTTTCTTACCCTGAAAGTTTGTTGAGTCGCTGGTTTTCACCCTGCTGGCTGTCCAAGCTGTGCCTGCATCTTGGCTCCGTTCAACCCAGTGGCAGAGGGAAGGGTTTCATGTGTTCACAGCAGATGTTCTAAACTGCCTCCAGGGCATTCTCACTGCAAAACAGGACAACAGGACAAACTCTACAGTTTCTAACATATATACCAAGCAGCTGGAAGCTTCTCAGGCTTTCCGAGGGCTGTGGAGGTATTTTGCAACATATCAATGTCAGAAGTTGCTGCTTCAACACCTTCCAGAACGATTTCCAAGGAAAGAGCTCTAGAAGTCAGGGAAACGCATGGGCTAAGTGCTGTGCAAATTGTGTGTCGTTTGACATAAACTAACTCCTCTCAAGTGTTAATTTGGAGAACTTGTCTCCTTACTCCCTAAGTTTAAAAGGCAGATAAAGCACTCTGGTAGGGACAGATTTTTGAGGTAAGATAATGGATAACAAGGCTTAAAGAGAATAGTCCTTTTCTTCTCTCATTTTGGGTATGGCACAAATTCCTTCTTAGGAAGCCTTGGGGGCCGCTAACAAAATATATTTTCCTTTGGAGAAAATTTAATTTTTTAAAAGGCAGACAAATCAATCAATGGATATTGTGGACAAAATACTTTGTCCATGCCTTCATTAAAACAGTGGATGAAACTGGAGGGGGAAGAAAGGAAAGAACAAGACACTATTTTTCCACATCTCTAACAATACCATACATCTTACTTTTGAATTCTTTCCTGACCGCAGTGTTGTCTCCTCAAGGAAGTGAAGTTACTTCAACTGCTCCTGTGTGGGGTTTTTCTATTAATACCTCTTGCAAGCAGCCTTCCTGCAGAGTTTGACTGCGTGCCTTCCCTCGGCCACATCTGCAACTGTGTGGAAGCAGCTGTGCAGGAGCAGTGACGCTGAGGAAGGGCAGGACGCTGACACCACAGGCTCTGCAGGTGGGGTGCAGTGGGGCAGTGACCCCTGTCCCCCCGGTGCTCCCTTGGAAGGGCACGTGGCAGGCGGGGACAGCTCGTCACAGCACCTGGACAGACTGAGGGCACCTCTGCACATCCCAGGCTGTGACAACGGACTGCAGTTCCTGCTTCATGGGCAGGAGATGGGGTTTGTTGAAAAAAAATTGATCAGTGTGATTGTGAAAGTCACAGAAATGACCATGAAACCATTTGGGTTTGTATCATTGTCTCTGCTTTTAATGAAGGAACAGGACCGCGTCAGGCTGAGAAGGATTTATTGCTCAGATAAACATCAGTCTCGGAGGCCCTGAGGTTTTAAAGGAGCAAGCAGTCAGCCACAGCTCAAAGTAGGCACAAGTTCCTTGTTACAAGACCATATAGAACTTTCTAATCCAATAGACAGATGCCACAACATTTATTTTGCTTTTCTAACCCATCACCTTCACTAAATTTTGCTGCACTGTGGATAACTCTGTCCAATGGGCTGCTATCTCACATGCACACATATATTTTATAACATATATTATCTCTAACATGTATCTATAACATATATTTTCTATATATTTTATCTATTTTAACTTCCAAACCCTTAGCTTACTCACACAAGCACAGCCCTACACTATAAACCCTTCACCATCTCATCAATACAGTTTCTCACTTGCTTAAGGCATATCCTCACAACTAGAGAAATACAAGTTTATGATTTTTCTACTTACTGTCTGTGTATTGTATTTTTACATCAACCCAAGCTTCTTCCAAGGCTGCAGATCAAACCTTTCAGTGCCTGTGGAAGTTTCTGTTTTTCTGATTCCCACAGGTTTGCTCAGAGCAGTAACTCCAATCGTGTACCATTGCTACAGACATAGCAAATTTACACTGGGTCCTACAACAGAGCCTGGTTGTGGCTTTCGTCAGCTTTATACCAAAACCAAACATCTGTGCTTGGTTACACAAGGGGTCTTTTCTGGACAATGATAAACAGTAAAAAAGAGCTTCAGTATTATCTCATTAATAGCTTTTTTCAAAAGCACTGAATTCTGTTAGACTCTAGCGTTGTGTCCATATACATAAAAATACAGGAGTCACTTCACTGACTTAAAATCACCAGCCTAACACCTGAAAGAGCCCCATGGGAGGTGTTGGATGGCTTGAGATGTGCTCATAGTGATGGATAACTACTTCAGGCAGCAGACCTGCCAGGGTGAGTGAGAAGTCAGGGTTTGCAGAGGGTGAGGGTGGAAAGTCAGGTCACTGTGAACAAGTTCATCCCTCCTTGCTGGACTGTCCCACCTGCTGGGACTTGCCTTCAAGGAGCAGCACTTGGCCTTGCCATGACCTGGCCCTGGTCTCTTGTTTGGACATCAAAACAGGCAGATATTTCAGGATGATGCAGTCAGTCCTACCAGAATGTGCACCTGAGGCAAAACAGCCCAGCTGTGATGACACTGAACACACCTGCCTGGGATTGGGAAATACAGAGACCCACAGGTGCTGGGTGTTTTTAGTTTAACAAGAAAAACTTGGGTTTGAAAGAGCAAAAACAAACAGTAGAATTGTGTTCAGTCATTTAAGCTGCACAGTTCTCACTGGAGGAGCTTTGATCATGTATAATCCTGTTGAAAGGCTGACTTGTAACCAGCCTCACATACATTATGTTGAAATGCTGGGGCACTAGTGCATGACAGAACTTTATTTTCCATTAATTCATTCTTTGCCGGAAATATAAACACTCTATATGCTTAATAGCCCAAAAAATGAATAGTATTGCTTTTTTAAATTGCCTGTTAATGAGAATTTTGCTTGCTATTAAAGAAATCTGAGTGCCTGAGGACCATCTTTCAAAGGCTGACACACCTATTTTCAACACCAACAGTGCTGAACAATCAAAACAAAATCATCCCAGGCACTGCTTTTAGTAAAAAATAATGTTTTCTAAATGGTCAAAATAGATGTTTACAACATCTGTGAACCACAACTGATTCTAAAGCAGCTTTTCACTGAACTTATGAACAATTTCATATCTACTCCAGTGCAGCAGTGGTGGCTGTGCAAAAACATCCATGGAACAGGCAGTTGTTTTCTCAGGAGAAAGCCTGTTGTTGGAAGGCACAGGGAAAAAAGGGGAAAAAAGGGGGGGAAAATGGGAAAAAGAAATTAAAAAAAAGAGAAAAAAGGTAGGAAAGTCTGCATTGAGCTGAGTGATAAAATCCAGATGCAAATACAGGGCTGGCACCTGTAGGAAGAGCCAGTTTCCCTGGGCAGGGATTGTGTGAGTGCAGGAGGGGCCCGAACACCCACTGGTGTGTGGGAAAGGCTGCCACACATTCCAGTCCCAGGCAGGGCAGCAGCAAGCAGGGGGATCTGTCAGAGCTTCTGTGTGCTGCCACCACCTGAGCAGGAGCAGCTACAGCGCAGGGGGGAATCCAAAGGGAGAACGGGACTCGCACGTTCTCAGTTTTACAGAATATTAACTGAACCTGGAGTGCCCTGCCTGCAGGGTCTGTGTGTGCTGCTGAGAGCAAGCGCTCTGTGCAGCCAGAACCTGAAATAGTTACCCAGAGCTGCTGACAGAAATCTGGTGCCACAGGATCACAAACCCTTCTCCCCAGCTGTGCAAGCTGAAAGCATTGCAGGAGAAGCAGAACAATTCCTTATCTTGCTGCCACACCTAAGTAAGGACTCCTGAGAGCTTCTGGGGACTGATGTTCTGCACCTGTGCAAGCTGCATTTGAAGCTTAGTGCAGTTTGAATACTTGGATTTACTCCTATTTTACTTGGATTTATTCGTATTTTCTAATTTCTTTTTCCTGTGCTTGAGAAGTAGGAGGGGGAATCCCTTATTCAAGATATAAACGCTGAACTTCAGGCTATTTTGGAAAACTTTAAACACATACAGAATGTGGCACTGATAAAGGAAATAGCAGAATAGCCTGTTGAAAAATGTTAGGATTATTTCTATGTAGCAGCAGTCAAACTGAAAACATTTCCCCAAATTTCTAATCTAGTCTCTGCTTTTTGTAGCTGCTTATAGATCTGTGATAAATTCTTTGGCTTCTTATTAAATCTTAATCCTATCTGTAGTTGTGTGTAATTTTTGGCTGGCTCTAATAATGTAAAGGACATTTCCCTCTCCATGGAATGGGGTTTGGAACTAGATGGTCTTTAAGGTTCCTTTCAACCCAAATTATTCTGTGATTCTAATGTAAAACATGGCTTACAAAGTTAATGGTTCTGTGTTTTCCATCACATGAGGAAAGAGATCATATGAATAGATTATTTAAATATGTTTTATTCTTAATTTTTTGGGGTTTTTTAATTGTATGTTTTTATGAATGGGTTATGATTGATTAGATAGGTTTATGTAATATACTTTATTAAAATTGTTAAATTTATGTTTATGTATTAGTAAAAGAAATCTTGTTGTTTTCTTTTGTAGAGTTGCATGTTTTACATTTTTGATATTGGCTGATAAATTAATGTAAGATATGTAGTATTCTAATAAGAAAAAACTTAAATCCATTAAAGTTTCCTTAAAACTGAGGAGAATTTACCGTTAAGACTTGGCTGAGAACCTTCCTAGCACATCACAGCAAGGCCCCATCTCAGCCAGTTTCGAGCTCATTAATTTATGGGAGACCTGTTCGGCTTCCCAAATGTACCATCTATCACCAGGCAGCTTGATGACCAGCAGGCTCCTGCCCCGTGACTCTGATTTAAGTGCATTTTCCTCAGCAGAGCCAAGGAGCAGCCTGGGAGCTGCCCAGCACCTCACCCCAGCTCCTGCTCTGCTGAGCCCGTGTGAAAAGTGATGATATTCTGTGCTGGGACTTCTTCACACACAGGGTGGGACTGCTGTGAGGTTCCTTGAGCTTTGTTGCAGCATCAGCCTCATCACAGGGTGGAGACAATTGGAAGGTGGCAAAATCTCACATCCTGCCAGCAGCAGCCAAAGATTTCTTTGTTACAGAGCACTTAAAAACTTCCTAGCCAACAGCACATTGCTAAAGCTCACAGATAATTGTTTTAACTAATTACTAAAAGCACACATACACCTGCTCCACACAATGCTTGCCTGCTCTCTAGTAACACCACACAATATTTCATTATGAAGCTTAAAACCTCCTACTGTCTTGCTAAGCATATTTTCCTGCAGTCTTAAGGTCCATCTTGGCCAAGCCTNAAACTCAAGCCTGTTCCA
>LTAT01000010.1:28240799-28254589 GCA_003286495.1 Chlorodrepanis virens
AACAAAATGTAAAACTCATTGTTTCATGTGCTTGCTTGCTGTACTAGTTGAACTTTTTCTGCTTTCAGACTTTGCAGCTGCAGCTAGTCCTAATTTCTCTGCTCTGTTTCTAAGGCCTGCTTTCCCAGCTTCCTGAAAATCATCTTCCCTCCACTATTTCCCACCACACACTGGGAAATAGTGAAGGGAAGGTGATTTTCAGAGAGAGATTTTCTTCATTTTTCTTCATTTTTTCCTCCATGGAGCTGCTGCTGCTGCAGAGACCTCAGCTTAAACGGGAGTGGCAGCCCTTCAGCAGGGCCTGACTCAGGTTCTTTGACAGAACAGAGATTCCCAAGGAGAAGTCATCCTTGCTGCTGTCATAACACGGCTTTTCTCCAACCTCAGCAGCATCTGGCACTGCCAGCAATGCAGCAACTGCTACCACCATCTACTGGCAAGAGCACAGAGGGGAGAGAATGCAGGGCGGGCGTTGCCTTTGGGGGGTCTCAGCAGGAGGAAAAAATGAGGAAATCCAGTGTGTGGTGGGAAATAGTGGAGGGAAGATGATTTTCAGAGAGCTGGGAAAGCAGGCCTTAGAAACAGAGCAGAGAAGTTAGGACTAGCTGCAGCTGCAAAGTCTGAAAGCAGAAAAAGTTCAACTAGTACAGCAAGCAAGCACATGAAACAATGAGTTTTACATTTTGTTTACAAGTTTGGAACAGGCTTGAGTTTTAGGCTTGGCCAAGATAGACCTTAAGACTGCAGGAAAATATGCTTAGCAAGACAGTAGGAGGTTTTAAGCTTCATAATGAAATATTGTGTGTTGTTACTAGAGAGCAGGCAAGCATTGTTGGAGCAGGTGTATGTGTGCTTTTAGTAATTAGTTAAAACAATTATCTGTGAGCTTTAGCAATGTGCTGTTGGCTAGGAAGTTTTTAAATGCTCTGTAACAAAGAAATCTTTGGCTGCTGCTGGCAGGATGTGAGATTTTGCCACCTTCCAGTTGTCTCCACCCTGTGATGAGGCTGATGCTGCAACAAAGCCCAAGGAACCTCACAGCAGTCCCACCCTGTGTGTGAAAAACCTCCCAGCACAGCGTGTGACCATTTTTCACATGCCAGCAGCCAGGACTGCACTAGTGGCATCTCTCCAGCTGCACTGGTGGGGCAGAGCCTCAAGGATGAGCTGCGGGGTAAAGGCTGTGTGCTCCCTGCAGCTGCTGCCTCCCTGCTCAGTTCTGCCTTGCAGCAGGGAAAGGCTGGCTGGTCTGCTCTGCACTGGGAAGGCATCGCTGGGATGTGGTGCCCCAGGGAAGCAGAGAGAGCATCCTCAAAACACAGAGTCCTGACAGGAGGTCTGTGTGTCTGAGCAGAATTCAGAGGATGGAGCTGGGTCAGCATCTCCGTGTCAGTCAGTCAGCCTTTCCACTGAGAATTCTTTGCAGCAACTGTTTCTTCTGCTGCAGCAGTGCAGCAGTGTTTATTAATTGCTCCAAGAGCCCTTGATTAAAGGACTTGCAAATGTAGAATACACTATTCACTCTCATTAATTCATTCTGTAAATCACCTCAGTGTCCTTCTAAAGCTGCTGCTGCATCTGGAGCTGCTTCCAGTCACAGCTGGTATTAGCTTTAGACAACATGGAAATTGGAATATCCTGGCTATGAAAGGAAAAGAACAGGCTGCTCACATTTTTATTTGCAATATTATGTATTTTTACATATCATGCAAACATAAATGAACTAGTAAATTGACTGTTGGGCTGCTTTCTTTCTGATTAATGCATTTCCTCACAATGAGCTGTGATCATCTACATTTCCCTCCAAACCCTGCTGCCTGAATTACTCATTAACACTCCAACTAAAAAAATTCTTGAATTTTTTTAGTTGAATTCTTAGTTCAACTCTTATGCATCTTTATTGCTTCTTTAAGTATCCAACGAGTGCTGGACATGTACCAGAGAAACTTGCACAAATAAGAAATCCGTGTTTGTTTGCTGTGAATTTGAATCTGTGGTTTTAAAATGATCTGAAGAAGTAAACCCCACAAAAACAGAGCCATAGGATTGGAGCGAGATTGAGCGGTTGCAGCTGCCTCAAAAATCACAATCTTCTTGAAAACATGTCTTTTTCTTCAGGGGAAAACCCCAAATCTTTAGGGTAAAATTATCCCTCATTTGACGTAAAAGAAAATAGTTCACTGTAATCAGCTTTCTTCATCTCACTAATGAATAAGTCAAATTGATTTCAGGATTAGTGTTCCTCATGGTGTGACGTAGCCTGCAATGCTGTTAATGCTTTTTGCTGCACCCAGTGTTCATTGGGAGCTACGTGTGCACTGCTCCCAGCACTTCCCATGATTGCATGGTAGCTGTGTGTTTATATTTAGGATGTAATCACCTCAAATGCTGGGATTGCAATGTGAATAGGTAATAAGAAATAAACTCCACTTTTGATTACATAGGCCTGTGATTAATTGTTTGAACTTTGGTAAATGAAAAAGACTTAATTAATTTAAAAATAAAACCCAACCAAAACCAGCAACTCCTGAAAACGGGCTGTTATTATTTAAGGTTAATATATATTTTATGGGGTTTATGTGCAGAGTATAGCACTTTTTGGGGGTTTTTTATTTTTTATTTAATTTGGTTTATTACCTTATTCATTGATTTCCCATAATAATGCTTGTGCTTATATACTGCCTTTCACTTGGGCTCATAAGGTATTTTACAAACATTAATATATTTTTCCCACTCCTTTTATTTACATTCCCCTTCTAATGAAACTATCATAGACTAGCTGCATATAAATTACACTGAGTGCAAGAGAAGCAGAAGGCAGAGCATGTACCAGACAGGAAAAAAAAAAAGACAATTGCCAAAAGGAGAGCCCCAAATGCCACATCCCAGGTGGCTCTTCCACCTTCTGCTCTGCCCTGGACAAGGAGGAGCAGGATCATGGACAGTGCAGCTGCTCTGGGGCTGAGCCAGCCATGCAGAGGTCACTCAGACATGGGCTTAGCCTGTTCCTGAAAGTTTCCCATTACAGAAATTGTCTGTGGAGAGCACAGGCTCTGTTCTCACAGGCTCTGTTCTCACCCTGAACCACCCGTGCTGTTGGAAACCTTTTCCTAATGTCTCATTTAAATCAGCTGCTTCAGGTTTAGCTCGTTACTCCGTGTCTCATTCACTCGGACACAGAGAAAAATTGCTCCCTACCTTTTCAGCAGTCTCTCCTCAGTTTAAAGGCCATTGTCCTGCAGCACCTGTGTGTCTTCTTTAGATGAAATAACATCAGTTCATTGCACCTTCACCAGCAGCCCTTCTCAGTGCTCACACTCACAGGTCTCTGCTGTTTTCTGCAGTGGAGCCTGGTGCTGGAAATGGACATCAGATGTCCCCAGAGCACCTTCACTTACCCTGCAGGGCTCGTTTCTTCTTCTAGAATGTTCTGGGTTGCAGCAGACCCACAGCAATCACCCAGTGCAGCTCCTGGCCCTGCACAGACCCCTCAGCAATCCCACCCTGTGCCTCAGAGCGTTGTCCAAGTGCTCCCTGGGCTCTGTGACCATTCCTTGGGCAGCCTGTTCAGTGCCCCACCGCCCTCTGGGGGAAGAACCTTGGCCTAAAATCCAACCTAAATCTCCCTGGCACAGTCCCAGCTGCTCCCTGGGTCCTATCAGGGGTCACCAGAGAGCAGAGACCACTGCCTGATCTCCACAGCCACTGAGGGCTGGTGTTTTGCACAAGAGCTTGGCAGGGTTTCAGCCCAGATCTGCCCCTGCAGATCCATCACCAGTGCATCCTGAGCTGGCACAGCTGGCTGTCCTTGCACCATCATACTGTTGGTCAGCACTGCACGGTTCATATTTGTCCTTAATTCAACTCCACTCTATATTTCATTTCTCTCAATTATTAGGCAATTGGAAAAAATGTTCTTATTTTCCCAGCATGCCTGAGTCTGCCTAGGATGATCTGCTCTGCATATCAACCTTTGCTTCACCATCCAAGTTATTGATGGGGAAGTTTCTGCTGCTCCCAGAGTAGACAGGATCCTGCTGGAGAGCTTGGCAGGGAGTCATTAATAACCTCTCTGGACAAGGCTTTCCAGACAGCCCTGTATCAACCTGAGGGCACTTTAATTACAGACACACTTTTCCCAGGCTACTTTGGAGGCCAACATGTTCTGCTTACAAAGCTCAAAGTATTCCAATCTGGCCACTTCTACTGCAGCCACTCTATTCTTTCACAGAAAAAGAAAAAATAAAAGCAGGTTTGAAACTTGGATAATTTGCTTTTGACAGATCTTTGTTGTTTCACACTCCCTTGGCTTCATTTTTTTCTGTGCTGTGTCTGGGTTTTTTCCTCACAAATTATTTGTTTCTTCAGCTTTTCTTTCTGGGAAGGCTGGCTGGTCTGTAATTCCTTTGATCTTCCTTTTCCCTCTGTTTAAATATAAGGACAGCATTTACTTTTTCCAGGATCTAGGACTTCATAAATCCTTCATACTTTCTCAAAGATGATTTTTGATGCCTCTATTTGATTCCCCTCATTCATAGCTCCCTGTGAAGAGAGACCAAGTCCACCCAATTTCACAAGTCAAAAGTTGCTCAGCTCCCTGTGATGATTTCTCCTCCTGCTGTAGTTCCAAATCTTGCTTCTCTGCTGCTGTTCATGTGCAGCTGATCTTCCTACTGAGAGCTGAACTCTGATGAATACCAAAAAAAGTGGTGTGAAGCGTGTTGGCTTTCTCTGACAGTGGTACCTATCAGGAAAATTGCTGTCTAAAGCAGTATCCCAGGACTCTCCATCACTGATAATCTCTCTGTTCTTTCCTGGAGTGTCGTGTCCTCTGCCCTAGTGCAGAGACTGCTGCAATAACCAGAATAACTCCTGCAGGATCCCCCTTGATGCATCCTTCTCATTGCATCTTATGCTGTACAATATATCATTATTCAACCAGTCTTGTAGATACATATATATAAGTATAAAGGGCTGTTTGGGCATCTTCCTGCTCCTTCCACTTCTCCTGCAAGATTGTTTTAGAGACACAGATTTGACAGGAGGCTTGAGCAGTGCCCATGAGAGGCTCCTTAACCACAGGCACTCACCACTCTCATTCTGCCTGGCACTGAACAGATTTCACTGACGTGGTTACAAAATCTATGGCACTGGCATAACACCTGCCATCAGAAGAGCTCCAAGCACTTTCCACATGGAACTTTTTAACAAGGCAAAAGTGAGTGAGGTGACTTTGCAGAGGTCGCCCAGCGCGGCGTGGGCTGAGCCAAGAACACAGCCCAGACCTCCAAATCCCAGGCCACTGCTCCATCATCGTGTCACCCAGCCTCCCATGCTATTCATGCTCAGCCTAAATATATTCCTGGAGCAATTGATTTAATGCCATTAGTTTCAGAGAGCTAATCCAAAGCTCCTTTAGTTACCCAGCCTCCAGGGATTTCCCGGAACAAAGAACTTCGAGGCTGATCCAGAAAATAACATCATAACTTTCCCAGGAATCCTAGCTGCAGTTGTTGCTACCTGGAATTCTAAAGCCATTGAAAATCAAGTGGAAAGATTGCATTTAACTGAGTGTATTTGCTAGCAGGCCCACAAGAGTTTTCTGCATTTCCTTTTCAGATGACAGTGTTCAATAAAGATGTACAGCAGTAATTAATGGGATGAAGTGAAGATAATTATTGTGATACATGAAAAGAGAATTAAGTAAAAAAATCCTTAGGGTCTTAAAGAGATGAGAGGGTGGGTGGAACTGGAGGCTGCAGAAGAATTATATCCAGTCAGCATCTCTTGGGCATGGGAAGAGATAAAGGTTCTGTGTGAATGATAGAAACAGACCAGATTATGCAGCCACCCAAGGGAGATACCTACAGCCATAAAAAGGACTTTGGAGTCCTAAGTCTTTGGCAGTGCCCAGAAAGATGCAGTTCAACGTCCTCAGAAGGTGGCAGAGGAGAAGGAGGACTGAAAGTTAACTGCTCATTCAGTGTGTGAGAGGACACAGGCAGTGGGGACAGCCAGACAAATGTGTGCCAAGAGAAGGATGAGCAGGAGGCACAGAGATCTTCCCATCAAATCAGCCACACAGTTTGCTGTGCTTTTGGCTTTCATAATCCAGCTTACGGAGCCAGGTGGGAGAGGGCAAATGCCCCTTTCAGGGATTCACCTGCCATCCTGAGACCTGTATGGAGATTTTCTCACTCACCTGGATCCCTCCCTGGTGTAGTTTCAAATTGCTGAAGCCTTCAGGAAGCTCTGCCCATGCTGTGTGCTCTCCAGGACCGTAGGCCAAATAATGGAACATTATCTTCTTTCCACCTATGCTTCCTTTACAGGACATTTGTTTTTCTTGCCCAGCCAGCCTTTGGATCAGACCTTATTCTTTACAGTGCTTTTTAATTGCCATTAAATAACAATGCCAATTACTAGGTTTTATGTCAATGAAATCTCCCATACCTTTTACAATTTAGAATTACTTATTTTTATTATCTCTGCTTCAATATGGATGTCAGTGTTCTTAACAGCAAATCTAGTAATAGCTTCTGTTTTCTACAGTACATTAACAGGATGCCTTGTGCTTCAAATGCTCTATTGTGTACACAGATAAAACAAAATAAAAATATAAAATACAGAATCAATTACTTAAAGAGAAAATTTAAGAACCATAACTCCTAGCCTACCATAATGATCATATTTGGGCAAACACAGTGGAGAGACACGTTCGTGTCAGGAGGACAAGGTGGTGGCATTTGGTGACATTTCATTTCAGGTACAGGTCCTGTGACAGGTGGGGTTTGTCTCTTTGGCTGAATTTTCACCAAACATGCACTTTCTAAGAGTGTCTGGAGCCTCTCATTCTGTGTGAGAAACCTTAACTCCAGGCACGTACGCTTCCTTTTAAAAAAATAAACTTAAAAAAGAAAATTGCATCTTATTGCTACACTAGGCAGCTTCTGACAGCCCAAGGGAAACCTTATTGACCAGAATGGATTTATTCCTAAAACCCAGCACAGCCTCACCCAGCTGATGAAGCAGCTGATGTAATTCCAGTACTGACTGAAGTTTTAACGTGGGGCACCATGAACAGTTTGAGTTTGGAGGTAGAAGAGAGCCATAAATGAACATCAAAACTTATCTAAGATCAGGTTCTCTCCTGTAAAATGGAGGCAACTTCCTGAGGACTTGCAAATCTGTTTCATGACATTATCACTTCTTAAGTAGCCTTGGAGCTCTTTGTTTCCACTTCACTTCACGAGGTATCCCTGCTGCAGCATCTCCTCAGGCGAACATTGTCCTGATTTCAACATGCCAGCCAAAAAATGTCTTTGAAATTATCTTTTCTATTGGCAGCTGAACAATTTCTGTTGTGTTGGAAGGACAAACATTTTACCATGGCAGGTATTCTTGAAGCTGAGACCTGACCTTGGTACCCACAACTGTAATACATATTTGCAAACTAAATTTTGAAAGCAAAATTCACCATCTGCAGCTCCACGTGCTCAATTCACACTTTGATATTTAGAAACAAACTAGGATTTGTAAAGACAAGCACAAAAACGTGGGCAGAACACTTGCTCACGTGAAGAAAGCAATTATTCTTCTGAATATCTGCTCCTTACCTAACGTGTCAGTCCAAGGATTTAATGCCCAAACAAAGATGCCATCTCATATAGAATTGCTAACACTAACTCCTGTGCTAATGCCAAAGTGCCTAATTTGGTGATAGATTTAAGGTCTTAATATATTCATCCCTCTTTGGGAGCTCTCTAGGTTCTGACATTTGTTATTTTTGGCAAAACACAAAGGTTTATAGATGTTTGTTACGTGCAGTGAGTTAAAATGCAAATCTCCCTAGCACGATGAAGGCATTTTGTACTCGGGGCTGAAAACCTACCCAGAGTACAAAAATAATTGAATAAATGCTTGCACTCCTAACTCTTCACTGACTTCTGCTCTTCTAATTTCTTTTCCTCATCCACACTGTCACTAGAGGAGTCGTTCAGTGAAAGCTCATCTCATGGTGAAGCCCAAAACCATCAGGAAAGGAAGCAGCTCCTTCCACCACTTGGAAAGACAACAGCTTGACATGCTGGGTACACCACCTGAATTTAAAGCTATTTAGCTTTCCTTTCACAGGAGGGCTGTGACAAAGCTGTCTCAACATAAACCATCTTTTAATCACAAGCTGTAATAATCATGAGATGGGATTTTCCTGGCCTGTTTCACCTGCTGTATTGAATAGAAAATGCATCGCTCAGCCGTGTCGGAACAATGAGACTGCAGCTCCTCTCTTGCTGCAATATCAAATTATCTGGTAATGCAGATCAAAACCCAGCACATCCCAGCCTGCAGCTCCAGCTTTGAGGTGCAGAATAATGGTATGAAATAATAGCTGGCACACTTAAGTTGAGGATAGTTCCAGAAATAGCTGGTGCTGCATACTGTAAAGAAATATTAATGGGACAGGGCAGTTACAGATCAGAGACCCTGTGATTTTATCACTGTGATTTGGCATTATATACTTGCATATCAGTGAAATAAGTCATCTAAGACATGGTTCTATTTTCTCACATGGAAAGAACCTTTTTCAGTTAATTTAAACTCCAGTTCAGCTCTGAATGGGGTCGCAGTAAAAACTGCTTACCTTCCCCAGATTTATTTCCATGCCCGTGCGTAGCTGATATTTCACCGTGCTAAATCTCTCCTTTTTCCCTCTTCAGCCATTTTTACTCTTCCAACAAGGACAGGAGCAGTGGAGCAAGGAGCATTTGTGCAGGTTCCTTGTCACCAGAGCCACCAGACCTGTTTACTGTGCTCACAATAATTACGGCGTTATCCGTGGGTTCGTTAATGACGAAGGATGCAAAAGGAGAGAAGGGCTGAGCTGGACTCCCAACCCTCCACCTGAATTTCCAGCAGGGAAGCAAACAGCCCCATGGCCACTAAAACCCCCAAACCCCTGGTCCTGGGGATTTGTGTCCTGTGCTCCAGCTACCAGTTGGCCAAAAGTGCAAATTCCCATTCCTCAGCAACCAGAGACTTTCTGTGGGGATGATCTGGTGTCTGCACGATTTCCCAGCAATTCGTGATTAAACTGATGCAATAACTGACTTTTTAAAAGCAATTGTGCTTAAGCTACAAGGATATGAAGCTTTTCTAATGAAATGTAAGAGATCATAACCAATTCTTGTCCACAGAAAGGTGGAAAATATCTCTACTTAAAGACTAAATTGTTACAGAGATTGAAAAAAAATCAGGTAGTTCAGGCCCTCACAGAAAGCTGAACATATATATAATTTCAGCAAAAAAAGAAATTAAATCAATCATTCAGACAAATATATAGCATTTTTTCATAATTTGAAATACAAAACAGCAAGGCAGACATCAAGATCTGGTGATGATGGTCTCCAATTTAATTTTGGAACATTTTAGATATTCTGGTGTGTAAGATCAGCACAAAAACAAACAAACATTCTCCAACAGCTACCCGGGAAAAAATAAAAATGTGTCAGTGGACTTATTCCTAAAAGGCGCCTCTGAGAGGGAGATTTACTCTTTCCCCACTTGTGGTAGGAGCTTTTGGTATTTTATTTCCAATCTGTTGCCACCATTGGCAGAATGGAACCAATTTTCCACTGAAGTCACCTTTGATCCTCCTGTTGCCTTCCCTAAAAATAACTAGGTGAGATTTTATATGTGTGCAGCAGCATTTCTCTCATTTATGTTATTTTATAACAGCATTAACTTGAAAATTCAAATAATACTAACATGTCAGGCCATGTGTATACAGGTTTTTATGTATAAAATTGCCCTGACAGTGACACTCATGCTCACACAAATATATGGACCCCAGACAACGAGGCAGAGCTTCCCTCTGTAACCAGAGCTCTGAAATGCAATAAACCCATTTATAATCACCCTCCAAGCACATGAAAAGTTTCCCAGGAATGCTGTCACTTGACCTTTCCTAAAAGGTCACCCAAAGGCCATCGATCTCTCATTGGGTTTCGATTGCACACGCTTTGAACCAAGGATCTTCACATTCCCTGCTCTCATTTACCACAGAATGCTGATTGCAGCAAACATCCAAATTCTGACATTTCAAAGGTCAGTTTGCAATTTTTAAAGATTCCCCTCCATTATTCATTTCATTGCCTGCTCTGCTCCACGAGTAATCCCTTAGAAATACAAGTTTACTTCTTGATCTAAACAATTTGTATCAGAAACTCAGATTTGAGTGGAATTAAAAACCACTAAAACGAAAGAGAAATTATTATGCTGGTTATTCGTCAGAGGAAAACATTTTGTAAAGATAAACATCACATTTAGATGGCTGTGGGGGTGGTTGGTTGGTTTTGTGGAAGGGAAGGGGTTGCTCTTGGTTTCCCTACTCCTACTTTAGATAAAAGGTGAGGCACCAAACTGGAAAACAAGTGGTGTGTGCAGTTTTGGTTTCTGACCCAGCACACTGCCAGGTGCAATGTCAGTGGCGTTAACAACTCCCCAGACTCCCCAAATTCCCCAGGGTCATGCCTGGGCACATGGCAGGCATCTCTAATCAGCTGCTCCAGCATTCCAGTGGAACACTTTCCCTCCCTGAATCCTCACAAAATAAATGTCTTCTCAAACACATTCCAGTCCAGGATTACTTGTCATTATATGTAAATCAATAATTTATCAAAGAATCCCAACGTGGTGTTCTGTTGCTCTAACAAAGTGAAATAAATGTCCATGGTTCTGAGCACTAATGATGCTCAGCTTACAGTGGAAGGGGAACGCTGTCTGTGGGTTTTTTTTTCCTCACGAGGTACTTGCACCCCTTACCAACAGCAGTTCTGCAGTCTTGGTGGAAAGATGACTGAGTTTGGAATCCCCACAGATGTTCACCTTCAAACAGGCACAGCTGCAGTGATGACCTGGGAAAGGATGTTAGAACATGAGTGGCTTTTTCTGTTCTTTACTGGCTCTTGGGTAGGTGCAAATACCATTAATTACATTTGCAGATCGCCCCCAGGTCTCCCTTCCCTTCTCCCTACTGTCCCACCCTCCCCAGGGTTTTGCCACAAAATTACATCATTAATTAATATTTAATTAATTTTTGATATTTACCTTCAAGATTGCAGGCCAGCCTCAAATATTTACTTTCAAAATAACCTTGAGGAGGGAAAAAAAAAAAAAATCAAACCAAAAAAACCCAACACGGACATTTTGTGGACAAAGAGACTTTTAAAACTTTTCACAATAGTTTGCATTGAGCTTACTGAATCCACTCTCCCTCATGTGACTGACTCATTATTTCCCATCAGTTCCATCAGTGAAAATGATTTCCAATATTTTTCAGGGAAAGAAACCCACAGTGTCAGTAAGGCACGGCCCAACACAATGGCTGTGAGTGGCTCAATAGACTGAATTACTCTCGCACAATTCCCCTTGCCCTGCAGAGAGACATTTTGCAGCATCAATTAGGTTCAGCAAGCTTTTCCTTTAAAGCCACGAGCTGGAGGAATAATGAATTCCTTTGAAGTCTCCTGACAGCCTAGGCAATAGCACGAGGAGAAAGAGAAACAATCTGGAAAACTGATTTACATAAGAAATTGTACCAGCTGACCTTTTATTAGATCTGATCTTGTGAAAGATACCACCGTAGGAATTCATCACCCTCCCAAGCAATTCCTCATTTGATAAGGGCTGTTGGCTGTGTGAAAAACACCAATACTTGTTTTTTAAAAATTTTAAATATTTAATAGTAATAAAATAGTTATAAAAATAGTAATACAATTAGAGTAATAATAATTTAGACAATTTGAATTAAGACAATATGAGACAATAAAAACAAAGAGTTACGGAGGTCCGGGTACCTTCTTCTGGGCAGCACAAGCCCGAAAAAGGACACCCGTTAACAAAGGATTAACCCTTAAAACAACAGCCTGTTGCATATTCATACTCCTCATGCATGATGCATAAATTCCATTCAAACACAGGATTCAGTCTGGTCATCCTCAGCTTCTTACTCACAATCCCAACAGCGCCTTCGAGGCGGGAAGAAGTTCCTTTCTTCTGATAAGGGAGCAATAAATTCTCTTTCTCTGAAAGATTGAGGTGTCCTGTGGCTGCTATCTGGCTGCAAGTCCTTTCTTTTAAAAAAGTATCCTACATAGCCTAGTTTCTATTTTAACAATATTAATAACCTAAAACTATATTTAACACGCTATTAAAGAGAATTAATACAGCGTTACTTTCTAACACAACACATATAATATTCATTTTAATATTTGCCAAAAGCCAATCATAAAATGGGCATTTTTACAGCTGCAAGCTGTGGCACTGGGCTCAGCAGCTCCCCAGCGAGGGTGAGGGAGAACAGAAATGATGAATGTCCCGGACAAGTGCAGGGTGCTCAGGGCCCGTGAACCTCACACCCCATCCTCATCCAGCCCTGCAGGAGGAAATGTCACCAGGAAATGTCACCAGGAAATGTCACCAGGAAATGTCACCAGGAAATGGCAGAGCCCACCAGACCTGCCAAACTCTCTGTGCCTTCAGCAGCCTCTGGGTTTTCCTTTTGCACAAAGCCACCCCCAACGCTGGAAAATGGAAGGTGCATCCACGCAGAGCCTCGCATTTCTGCCTCCCACAGGACCCTCGGACACTGATTTTTATCGGGGCCATCCGTGTGCAGCTTCCCAGGAAAATTTAAGCAGGGAAGCTGCCGGAGATGGTTCCAAATACCAGCGTGGAGAGTTTGCATTGACACCCTCAGCATGTGGAAGGAATAGCACAGAGACGCAGGAAAAAACAAAGCTGGGTAAACTGAGCAGCAAATTCAGGGGCAACCTGAGAGAGGAGTCACGGGAGTGACAGAGAATAATTTGGCTGAAAGGTACAAAACAGATGTCTTGAATTCCTGGGGAACAAAAGCACCTGGTGGCAGTGAAACAGAAACCCTTTCTGTCCCAGCTTGCCAAAATATTCCTTTTTGCAGCCATCTCCTTGTGGGTTTTTAGCATGCTAGGTGGCAAAGTGGGCAGATATTTCTTCTGTTATTTCACTGCAGCTTTCAGTCACCTTAAAATGAAATTATTTTCCTTTCACAATAGCATCATTCCCTGAGGATGCCAACAACTTCAGCTGAAAACAGCTTTCCAGACCCTGCCAAATGCAAAATGCCATTGTCAATAAAGGATGAAACCAACTAGCACTGATTTGTTCTTCCAAGAAACATCAAAGGGCTTCCTAATAAACGTGCCAACTCTTGAGAAAAATGAATTTCTGTTATTCAGAACAATTGCACCTTGTAAACTTATCTTCTTCCCCATCAGTTTGCATTATCTTGAGAACAAATCAGTCATTAATGAGCATTTCTGAAACAAAAAGACAAAATTAAACAAAATTAAACCTTTGACCATGCTTTTACAATGTAGCACATTCAGACTGATAAACAGAAATAATATTTGCTCTTGTTTTTAGTGTTTAGACTCCAGAATAATAACAGAAAACATTATTAGTGCTGAGGACCTTCTTGCTCTAATCCCCCTGCTAAACATCATGATGCTATTTGCCATTAATCTCCAGCTGAACTCTATAAACTGCTTCCCATCACTAATTATCTTCCACCCCATCCTGTCATTTTTGCAGTTTGTTAAACCAGTTTATTTTATGTTTTATTAAAGCAGTTTGTTTTGACTTGATTAAAAGCACCTGCAGATCCAGATATTATTTGTAATAATAATAATAATAATAATAATAATAATAATAATAATAATAATAATAATAATTTAATGTTTATTTTTAAT
>LTAT01000010.1:28255252-28267582 GCA_003286495.1 Chlorodrepanis virens
GAGAAAACTGAGCACTCATCTGAAAGGCCAAAAAAATTGGTTTGTTTTCTTGAACTGCTGTCACAAGCGGGTTTTAGGATTCCTGGGAAAGGTTGGGTTAATATTCAGGTCTGCCTTGCAATAGAAGAGCTGATAACCTGGCAGCCTGGATGCAAACACAGAAATACACATAAATACCTGTGTGTTTGTGCATTTGTACAGACTGGCAGCCTGGACACACACACACACACACACACATATATCTGTGTATTTGTGCCTTTTCCTGCCTCTGCCAGCAGAGAAATGAATCCTGCACTCGCAGGATCTGCCAGCTCTGCCCTCCCAGCCAGTGGCTCCAGACCTCAGGGCACTCTTGGAGCACAGTGCCCACTCACAGAACTGCTCCTGCTGCAGATGCCAGCACCCAGAGTGTTCAGAGCTGCTCATAAATACCCTGAATTAGGAGCTGCCTCCGTATGAACAATGCATCTGAGCTGGGCAGATTAGAGGATTACGTTTCCCACTGCAGCAGTTGGTATTATGGTGACACTGAAATGTCAGGGATAACAGAAGTTACTACTGAAGCATTTGAAAAACTGAATGTAAAAACCACGAGTTTAAAGCAAGAGGAAAAAAAAAATAACAGGTTCACAAATCAAATTAAGCAAAACAGTGAAGAAGTAAATAAATTATGAGTGGAAATTATTCAGCTCTATTGATAAAAGTCATTAAGAGGTCGGGTCTCAAATTATTCTGTGACACACCAAAACCAGGGGTTCCTTTGCTAACCTGCTGAAAGGGGCATTTGGGATAAATTTAATCAATTTACCTCTTAGCCATTCAAAGCTTGCTGCAAGTGTGCTTGCATCTGCCCTTCAAGGTGCAGAATGTCTCTGAGAAATCTAGTTATTCCTCTTGCTTCCAAGGATTGGAGGTGGCAGGGGGTGTCCATCAGAGAGATCTCCATGTGAAACAAACTGAATTGTCCAAACACAGACACATTCTGCTTTCAAACCTTAGCTCAATTCCTATATTTACTTTCCTGTTTGTTTTGTTTTTTTCATTGTCTTTACTGTAAAACTAGTATTTGTTCTGTCCTGAAATTATTTTTTAGTTATTTTTTAATTATTTTCACTTCCTTCTGAATGGTGCCTTGGCACTTGCCAGTGTTTTTCTGCCAGCTAAAAGAATGAACTTCAGTCCACAATAAATCACAAGATTTATTACCTTCCTGAGGGTCAGGTGTTGCTGTTTGTAGGGGCAAGCTGGAAAGAAGTGATAATTTTAAATGCAGCTTTAACTGCAGCCCCTCATGTGCAGCACCAGTGCTCAGTGCTCAACTTTGCAACCAAAGGCACCAGCACCTTCTCCAAAATGCAGAGCCCAGCTCCAAAACTCAGGTTTTACCACCAATATTTCACTTTCCAACCAAAGGTACCAGCACCTTCTCCAAAATGCAGAGCCCAGCTCCAAAACTCAGGTTTTGCCCCCAATATTTCACTTTCCAACCAAAGGCACCAGCACCTTCTCCAAAATGCAGAGCCCAGCTCCAAAACTCAGGTTTGCCCCCAATATTTCACTTTCCAACCAGAGGTATCAACACTTTCTCCAAAATGCAGAGCCCAGCTCTAAAACTCAGGGTTTGCCACCAATATTTCCCCTTTCTTTGGGGAATTACAGCTCACAAAAAGTAAAATATAAACACAGCCTTGTATTTTAAATCTTTGGAAGGCATAAACCAAACTGACTTGATGCTGTCTATGCAAATGTGCTATCAAATACTGCTGCCTTTTAGATTACAAAGCACTTATTTTCCTGTGGTGTTTTCCACATAATCTAGCCTCAAATAGAGACATCAGTAATTTTGACTTGATTACACTGTAATTATTTAAATATCTTTAGTTTCATACACTGGACTAATTGTTGTATCTGTTGTTATCATTAAGAGAGATTGTTACAGATGATGTGTCTCATCCATTCCCCCTAATTGAAAAATGCAGTTCTCGAACAATAACAGTTGTGACAACAGCAGCAGTTCTGTTTAAAGGCTACAGCTGGAATTATTGCAAACAAACCACAGCCAGGCACCACAACTAGCAGCAGAGCTGAGGGACAAGCTGCTGACAGCTGATCTGATCCTTGTGCCAAAGTTCTTTTTCTTCACAGTGATCCGACACACACCGCTCGGATTCTGCCAGGAGCTCCCGAAGTTCACTGTTCATAAAAGTCTCAAATAGCCAGGTTTTACCCCGGGTGAATCCCGTGTCCTTGCCTTGTTCTGGAGATGCAGAGGGGCAGGATCCTGCCCTCCACCTGCTGGCAGTGCAATCCCCTTCTCTGCTGAGAGCTGGGCTCTCTCCACATGCCCCTGTCCTGGTGCCAGATTCTTGCTGGGTATGGGAAGTGAGGATGGTGCCTCAGGGTTAACTTTTCTATTTTTCACATCCTGTGCTGCTTTGGTGTGAGGGTCTGAGCTGCATGTCAGGGGATGCTGAGCTCTGCACAGAGCAGGGAGACAAAACAATTCCTGCTCCAGCTGGGCACCAAGGACAGCTGATCCAAATCTCAGCCCAGGAGCACAAACAACAGCAGAATGAACAGAGGAAAATAAGGATGGGACTTCATTACCTAAAACTATAATTGGACAATTACTCCAATGTGGAAATGAACCAGAACTTATAAAAGTGACAGACCCCGTGACCATTGTCCATTTTGGGACCATTTTGGTTCATCTTGGGTGAGCCCTGGCTGGGCTCTGGTGCTGCCCAAGGTGGATCCATTGAGGAAATCCTTTTAATAAATCCCTGCTTTATTCTCTGACTCCATCTAGCCTCTGTCCTGGGTCACAAGGCATCACAGAGGCACAGAACAATTTGCCAGAAAAAGAACAATCCACTCACCTTTGGTCAGAGGATGGCAGGAGTTGCTTGTTCACAGATCTCTCTAAGAGAGAGCCAAGAGGGAAAATGTCAGACAAAAAAGCATCCCTGGAAAATATGAGAGAATTGTGACAAAGGTTTCAAAATAGAGACTGAGACAATACAATCAACTGCAGAAAATGAGGGAAGGAAATAAGAGAAGGGGAATGTCAACTGTGAGGAGAACCACTGAGGAGAGGAAACCCAAAGAGGCAGACATAGAAGTGAAGATGCTTGAATTCCAGATGTGCCAAACACCAGCACAGCTCTGAGTTCAGGTGCTGTGTGCCAGAATGAAAGAGGATGGAAATAGCAGATGAAATGATGAACACTGTGAATCCAGAGTGGCATTAAGAAGGAAAGCTCTTCAGGGCAGAGATTGCCTTTTCATTGTGTGCTTCAGCACAAGTCAGGAGGATTTTTAGCATAACTCCTTTCTCCAAGTGCTGCTTCAGTACAAATAATTAATTACAACAACAGTTAAAATAATTCATAAGACTAATGACTTTACAAATGATCTTGTGCAGTTCTCAAGGGTAAGTGCTCCCTTCCCTTAACTCACTCCCCAAAATTCACCAGTGAATGTAGCTGCTTCCCTTGACAGCTCATCTTATCTCTCTCTTTTCCTTATTTCAGCTTGAGTTATGGACCAATTAATGAACTTTCTCCCTTAGAAGTGGAGCCACAGCCAGCTCTGTGCTGCATGTTGCACTGAATTTGCAATGAGCACCCTTCTGGCTGGCACTCAGCACTGCTTTTCAAAGCAAAGCACTTGGGGCAGGTCAATAACAAATGCTGGGCTCCTCAGGTCTCTGGAGCTTTGTCCTCGTACCACGGGTGTGGCAGTGTCTGATGGCCACGCTCCGGTGTCAATATCTCTGTTTAAGAAAGTGAATTTCCCTCGGAGCACATTTGATCACCAACTTACTCCTGCAGCATGGACCAGCTCCAGTCTGCTCTCCCCTCTCCACGCTGGTGTTCTTTCCCAGCACACGCCTTGGGCAGGAACAAAACCTTTCACATTCCTGCCGTCTTCATTTCTCAGTGAAAACATTCTTGAGAGGCAATTCCTCAATAGAAAGAAAAACAACCAAACCACCAAACCCCAGAGCATTTCACCCCCTTCCCTTGCAGCCCTTTGGAAGTGGAGTGGAGCAGCAGGGATTCCTCTTTCTGCACAGCAGGAGTGTCTTCCCAAACCCCTGGCCAGCTGAACTACCTGGCCTACACCCTCGTCTCCAAAGATTCTCTGCTCAATCCTGTTGATATTTGCATGGTGATAGCTGGGTTTTAACATGTAATCTGTCTGAAATAATGTGAATAAATGGGGTGATAAATCTTTAAAAATCAAGCTGCAACTTCTATCTAGCTGATTTTATCCTTCCTTTGGGACTCGATGCTATTTGATTAAACACTTGCCCTTTTCTCTCTGTTCCATACTATACTAAATTCATTAGGATGATTGCTATAATCTGTGTGGCCCAAACTGTAAAAAAGCCTCCTCAATAAATCTTCTCTGTCACTGCTCTGAAAATGTACTGTGAATGCCAGTCTCCTGCTGCCTGGGAAAGAAGGAAAAGGGAGGAGGACTTCTGGCATACAGCAGATACTTCAGTTGGGATGGATCAGGTATATAAAAAATAAAGAGCTTCAGAAAGAGAAATCTTAGGAGATTTACCTTGAAACTTAGATTTATTTAAATATAATTTTTAAAAACTTCATATTTATTTAAATAAAAGAGACAGAAGGGGTCCTACTGAGTCCTGCAGTAGTGCTGCTCAGCCAAAGCATTCAAAATTTAAATCAGACCATTAAAAGCAAAAGGATAAAGAATAATGCACAACAATGGCTTTTTTTTTCACTGCTTCAGCTTTGCTTGACAGATTTTAAATAGACTTAAACCCCTGGAATTCCATTATCTCCTAAGTTACTTCTTTCTTATAGTGAATGTGCTTTCCTAACCACAACTGGGATGTGGTAGAATTGAGCTTGAGTGACAGTGACAGGCTTGGAACTGCAAACATGAGATGCTGTGTCCACAAGCAGGGCATGCATTTCATCAGGGAACAGTGTGCTGCACACACCTCTCCCTCTCCTTTTCCCAACAGATACATCAGCTGTGCTGCTCCTAAACAGGAAAATCAAATAAGTAAATAATCTGTTTAATTTAGTGATGCCTGAGGCTTTAATATGTGAGATTAAAAGACTTGGTTTCTCAGGATGAGGAGAGCATCAAATAAGTGGGACAACTCTGCAAGCCTCTGATTTGATTTTACTCCTCCCAGCTTTAATCAGTCTCTGCAGTCACCGAAACAGCAAAAGTGCCTTTGCCTTGCTCAAAGGGTGGGGAAGAGCCTGTGCACTGGAGGAGTCCACGGACATCCAGGGGGCTCAGGAGCCAGGAGAGAGGGCTGCAGCCTGGCTGGAGGGGGTGAAAAGCAGGAAAGGAATCCCTCATCAACCTGTGCTGGCTGCCCCGAGCAGGTGTGCTCCCATTGCAAGGAGGAGCACAGAGTAAAACCATCCCTGGAATCCCATTGCAAGGAACAGCACAGAGTAAAGCCATCCCTGGAATCCCATTCCAAGGAGGAGCACAGAGTAAAGCCATCCATGGATTATCACTCCCAAAAGAGGAAGAGCACAGAGTAAAGCCATCCCTGAAATCCCATTCCAAGGAACAGCACAGAGTAAAGCCATCCATGGATTTTATTCCCATTGCAAGGAGGAGCACAGAGTAAAGCCATCCCTGGATTATCACTCCTGTTCCAAGGAACAGCACAGAGTAAAGCCATCCCTGGATTTTTATTCCCATTCCAAGGAGGAGCACAGAGTAAAGCCATCCCTGGATTATTACTCCCAAAAGAGGAAGAGCACAGAGTAAAGCCATCCCTGAAATCCCATTCCAAGGAACAGCACAGAGTAAAGCCATCCCTGGATTTTTATTCCCATTCCAAGGAGGAGCACAGAGTAAAGCCATCCCTGGATTATCACTCCCCAAATAGGAGCCTGCAGCTGCTGCAGCAGAGCTGTGCTGGCCCAGGGGCTGCCAGCCAAGGCCAAAAGGGCAAGGAAAGCCAGGACTGCTGCCAAGGATCAAGCCAGGCAGCCCAGGCAGGCACAGCCCTGTGTGCTCTGCATGCCAGCTGAGCCATCACCTTGACATTCCTTACTCACCTGTACAGGGCAAGAGGAAGATGGGGGATTTTAGTATTTTCATAAATATTTTCATAAAAATTCCAGCCTCGTGGACTGATGCCTCTTGGCCTTCCCCAGCTGTGGCAAAGCTGAGCCTGAAAATCCACCAGAAATCCAACCTGTCCATCCTAAAAGTCATTCAACTGCTCACTTGTAGCACTTGTCCCTCACCAAAGATTGGTCCAAACAAAGCCTCGTGCCAAAGCAGTGCCAAAGTTCCCAGTTTAGACCAGTTCTGTGCCTGGAGGTTTAAAATGCAAGCACAGCAACCTGAAGAAGCAGGTCTGCCAGGTCTTGCACATGTAAATTAGGTCTTCAAGTTCTATGAGAATTATTAACAGGAGGTTGGCAAGTAATTTAATGGGTTTTTTTAAACACTAGGAGCAAACCCTTGAGGCAAGCCCATATACCCTGGAAGGAATTTGTGTCTTTTCCTCTAGATACTGCTCCAATCTCATCTCTAAAGATGCCATGATTTTCTCCTCACTCACCATGATTTTCTCCTCACTCACCATGATTTTCTCCTCACTCACCATGATTTTCTCCTCACTCACCATGATTTTCTCCTCACTCACCATGATTTTTTCCCCTTACCATGATTTTCTCCTCACTCACTGCTGCTGGCTCTGAAGCCACATTTGTGTAGCTGTCTCAGAGATGGAGTAAAGGAGAAGGCAGAAGCAGCATCTGCTGCCAAGGATTCAGTCTCTGCAGGGCTGCCCAGCTCCTCTCCATCCCTCTGCAGGCATTTTTCAACTCCACAGCCTCCCAGGAGCTCTGACAAACGGGCAGGCACATTTTAAGGGGATCAGGGAAGCAAAAATTATTTGTATCACTTTTTAGCAGTGAGGTTTTGTCACTGTGTTTTCTGCTAATTGTGACCCCAGCACATAAACATATATATATAAATATATATATATATATACACACACATTTGTAGGGATTATTTGTTTGTTTGCTTTGGGGTTTTGTCTAGGAGTTGTAAAGGGGATGTAATCAACTTTCTCACACCCAGAGGGCTCTGTCAGCCTGCAGCATTTCAGCCTGAAATTTCCAGCACCAAATGAACCTTTTGGTTTGGGATGAGACCAGCAGCCCCAAGAACAAACAGGCAGGCTTGTGCACCTGTCCTCCCAAAAAGCAGCTCCTAATTAATCATAATTAACCATCATTAAGGGGGAATACAGAGATGTCTTGTCTGGGGTAGAAAGCACCTGGCTATCACCTGCAGACAGGCACTGAGAGCTCCTGTTTGTCCCAGGAGGCAGAGGTGCTGCACACCTGTGCCAGGTGCTTTGGGAGCACGAGTGACAGTGGCTGCTCCTCCCTGTGAGCAGGAATCCAGCCAAGTCACAATTTCCCTAAATTCTGCAGGTGTTTCAGCCACGTGCATCAAACCCAGCTGCTCTCTTCAGCAAAAACACACAGTGCAATTCTTGCAACAATCCCAATGCTAGCTTCTGATCAGAGCACATAAAATGATTTCATTTGAACCTCCAGAGCTCAGCATTTCTGCAGCCAAGAGCAGCATCGTGGCTCCATCTTCTGGGCACTTCTTAAAGCAAGTTCTGGAGGAGCCAGCCCTGCCCACAGGTCCAGGCTGTCTGCTCCATCCCTGAGCTCCTGCAGAAGCACTGTGTCAAAAAAGGCCGTTAAAAGCTGAAATCCTTCTTATCCAACTATTTTACGAGTTCCACAGCAGGCTTGGGAGAACTTATATACATTTTTAGTACGATTGTATCACAAAAAAAATCCTAAATAAAAATAAAGATTTAAATCAGTCCTCGAGCCCTGCAGGTGACATGAATCTCCACAAGATCCTCCATGTGAATCCTGAGTGAGACACGTGGATACTTACCCTGCCTTCAGGAGTAAAACCCCTCCTGTCATGAAGGTTTTTTGTTTTAGCAGAAAAGAAATAATCTGATTTCTAGCCTATCTTTTGTTGCTGGTTTTAACCACAAAACCATACCTGGCTTGAAACTCCAAGTCCTGACACAGTGACACACTGCATCAATCTATCCAAAACGCCCCAAAATCTTAACTTTGGCCAGCAGAGGAAGGGGGGGTGGAGTTGGATACTTGTACATTTAAATTTGTCTGCTCTGCCATCTGGGTGAGCAGCTCTTTTCATACCCAGCTTTTCAGCTGACAGAAGGAACAACTGCACTTGGAATTCCATAAAAAACCGACTGTTACCTGCTGGCTCTTTTTGTGTCTTTTCCGTCCCTGCATGTTCTGCAGCGAGCAGAAAGTCATTCCCACACCCAGAGATTTTCCATTTCAGTTTGGAGCTTGGAGGAGCAGCTCAGGAGCGCACACCATTACTGAGGAGGACGAGCAGGAAAACCTCCCAAAGACTGAATTTCCCTGTAGAACGATTGAGGCTGCAGATGCAGCAGCAGTGGTTGGGATTTCACACCAGCTCCTGTTGGTATTTGTCTGTTTTGTCCCTCGGGGGCTCGGATAAAATCAGGTTGGCTCCAGCACCTCTGGGGTCAGAGCCAGGGCTGTGACATTCAGGAGCTCTGCAGAGAGCTGCCAGAGGTGACTGATCCGTGCAGGGGCCCCTCACACCAATTTCAGGGACAATAGACCTGAAATTCATCCTGTGTGCTCTGGGTGAGGAGGTTCTGAACTGAAAAGCATCCCGGTGCCAATCCCAGGCTGTGGAGGCAGAGGCCACTGAACAGCCTCTCCTGCAGCCCTGCATTCCCTGGCACTGCTGCCCTGGGTTCCTCCTCCTTGTCAGAGATTCAAATGGCTGAAGCCAAGCTGAAATATCCCACCACAGCAAAAATCTGTCTGGGAATTCAGAACCCAGGGATGACTGCACCCTGCAACAGCTCTGGTGCCCTGCTGACACCTGAGCATCCTTTCCTCCCTCCAATCTCAGCAGTAAAAGCAGCTCTAGGACCTCTCTGGGGTTGTGTTGTGGCTGACTGATTTCTGCTGAGCGTCTTTGCCCCCTCCTCCTCCAGCTGCACCCGGCTCACAGGCAGAGACAGAGATTTAAAACAAGGAGAGACCTGAAATCCTGGCTCACCTGCCTCGAGCAGGCAAGGCAGGCATGAAAATCACCCTGAAAATTGAACCCTCCACAATCTCCCAAGTGCCTCCTTGAGGAACTCTCCAGTGATCAAACTGTTCCTGGGCCTGCTGAAGCTTATTAAGAAACACCTCTGTAAGCAGAAGCAAGGCTGCTCTGCCTTGATCTCAGTGGGGGATTTGCTGGGTGTGGATCCCAATTGGCTTCTCCATAATTCAATCCTGATGCTGGCAGCTCACACAGAGAGGCCTCCAGAGGCTGAGCCCCTGCTGCTGGGGACAGCACAAAGAAGGGACCCAAACATCCAGCCAGAAGTGTACAGCAGAGTCAGAGTCACCTGGTGTGGACCTCTGCAACAAACTGGAGAGAAAACCCAACCATTCCCAGCTCAGGCTCCTTCTGCCCTGCCATCCCTTCTGTGTGGGTCAGAACTCAGGCACAGACCAACACCAACACGATGCACGCCGAAATCAGAGCCAGGAAGAGTAAAAGTGCAAATCATAACAACTTCTTACTTTAGGAGAATAAAACACCGAGTGGTTTTGGCTTCTCTGAGCTGACAGAGCAGCAGTTTGGGTTTATTGGGAGGCTGGGGAGCTGGGCTCGCTGTTCCTGCCCCAACATCCTGCTCCAAACCAAAACTGTTGGGCATTGTGAGCATTCTGTGTCATTACAAGAGACATCAGCATGGATGTGGGTGTAAAAAACCCCCCGGACCCTCAGCATGCAGCACTGCTGCTGGGAGACAAATTCAGAGTTAAGGATGATGGGGAAACACGTGGAATTACAGCTGCACTGCATGCAAGGGCATCCCTGAGTACCCAGGAGAGACCCAGGCACCAAACACGGCCTGAGCTCACTGGGAAATAAAAAAAAAAATCCGAATTTTCTCTCCCATTTGCTCTGGCTGCTTTCCAAGGCGTTGGAAGCAATTCCTGCATGGATTTTCAGACTTTCTAGACTTTTAAAATCTCAGAGCACTCAGTGAGGTGCTGGGAGTGTGATCAGCACAGACTGGGAGGGAAGCCAGGCAGACCCATGTAAACACAGATTTCATTCTTTATCTCCTTCAGGTAGGGCTCCATTCAGCTGGATTTCTCTGCTGGACTTTTATATAGACACAATTTACAGAAATATGTACAATAATCTATTAAACAGTTATGGTTTGGAACACAGAACTGGCATTTTAAGTGAAGTTTAAGAATGACCTGACTGAAGCAATGTTTAGGAGGCTGAAATACTTAATTAATAGGTTAATTACTGCTAAATAGATTTATTACTGCTGAATTAACCTATTTAGGAAACTCACCTTTTGTCCTTTTTCCTGCTGCTGTGCAAAAGCGCTTCAGGTCAGTTCTGAGGAGCTGCCACACGGTGGAGGCAAAAGCCCATAATTTAAAAATGAGAGGCACACAGGAGTCTGTAACATTCCGTCCCCTTTTTTATGTTAGTGAAAGTGAATTTCCAAAATAAATATCACTCGCTTTGAGAGTTACTAGAAAGCTGAACTGAGGAGGGGTGGAAGGGGAAAAGAAGGGGAAAAAAGAAATAAACACCAAGATTTCATTCCAAAAATAGCTTAAATAGTCGGGAAATTACCATTGAAACAATTGAACAAACCCTCTTTCAAATTAAAACCTGTGCAGATCTAAATACCAAAGAATGAGATGCCTGAGGAACGTGCTTGTGAAAAAGACAAAAGAAAATAAATAAATAAATACTCGAGGACAGAAAATAAATAAATAAATACTCGAGGACAGAAAGTAAATATTTTTGTAGTACTGTGGCTTTTAACCTGAAGCCCCAATACCAAAAAAAGTCATGGCCAGTCTTAGAAACCCCACGTCAGGAAAATCAGGATTGCCGTTCCTGAGCACGCTCCCAGCATCAGCTGAAGTCCTTATCTCTGGTTTTAATTGATACATGTAAATCCCATTTATCACATTTGATAAATCCCATTTATGGGTCACAGGCAAAGGGAGCCCTCCCTTCCTGCACTGCTGGCACGCTGTGCAAACGGGGCTCAGTGAATTGAGAGGAGCCTGTGCAGCTCAGGCCTCACCCTCTGCTGTCCTCTCAGGGTCACCCCTGTGGTTTGGCCCTGCAGGCACAGCCCCCCTAAATCCTTCACCTCTCACTGGCACCATCCCCTGGGCTCCCCTGGGCTCGGCTCACGGCCGCCCTCGCTGGGGTAACTCGAGTGCCCCAAAGGCTTTTGCCCCCGTGGCAAAGAGAAACGCTGCCAAGCTGACTCCTCCAAATGCCGGCACACTGCCGGGCTTGGGCCGATTCCTCTCGGGGCTGGGAGGGCCTTGGTTGGTTTTCCCAAAGCTTGCAGCCATTGCTGTGTGCCCTCTGAAGGAGCTCCCTGTTTGCTGCTGTTCCACATCTTGGTGTGAATCTCAGCTGGGCCACCGCTGCGGGCACGGGGCCACGTCCTCAGAAACTGCCTGACTGCAAACCTCCTGCTCGCAGCCCCCACTTCGGCTCTGGCAGGGAGACCTCTGACATTTTCAGCAGCTGAAGGACTCGGGTCTGGGCTGAGCTCTCCGTGGGAAGAGCTGAACCGGCAGCAGCACCAGCGGCTCACGCCTCTGGGACCGCCGTGGCAGGGGCAAACTGCAGGGCTTCTGGCCATCTGCAAAGCCTGCAACTGAAATTCAGAGCCCAACCTTCCCACCAGGGCTGTGCAGAGAATGACAAAAAAATCCATTAAAACTTACCTTGGTACCCCACAGGCCAGTGCTTCCAACAATTCACCACTCAGCTCTGCCGCGATCTTCCCATTTGCTACAAATCACAGGTTTCCAAGCAAAACAGAATAAACACAACTTGACCTGCAGGGGAAGAGCTCCTGCACCTTCCCTTCCTGCCCCAGCACCACCACCCATGTCATGGTTTGACTTTGCTGCCTCTGGGGGTCTCTGCCCTCCGGCAAGCACCAAGAGCTGAACGTGGTGCAGGGTAATCCTGGTGGGGTTTGGCACCAGCAGGGCAAAGGCCAGTGCCACCATCCTGGTGGGGTTTGGCACCAGCTGGACAAAGGCCAGTGCCACCATCCTGGTGGGGTTTGGCACCAGCTGGACAAAGGCCAGCGCCACCATCCTGGTGGGGTTTGGCACCAGCAGGACAAAGGCCAGTGCCACCATCCTGGTGGGGTTTGGCACCAGCAGGGCAAAGGCCAGTGCC
>LTAT01000010.1:28301915-28323785 GCA_003286495.1 Chlorodrepanis virens
CCAGGTGTGCCCCCGGCCCAGGGCGCCGCCGTACCTTGCCGTGGATGCGCAGCCAGCGGCTGTAGAAGGCGTGCTTGCAGAGGCGCGACGCGCGCCCCAGCTCGTCCTTGCCCGTGGTGGCGTTAATGACCTCCAGGCCAGAGTCTCCCACTGTCCAGTTCACGCTGAAGTTGGGGGCTTTCCCGGGCTGGCGGGCCTCGGCGTTGCTGATACCTGAAAGGAAAGTGATGTTAACGATGGCGATCAACGCCAACGCCCGGCTTTTGGGTTTGTGTTGCGGGGTGAACGGTCTTAGAAGCAGATCTTTCGTTTTGAGGGCTCTCTCCTGCAGATTTCTCACCCGCTCACAGAGTGACATCTCACTCTCGTTCTGGCTAAAGTGTTCTCTAGGGCTGGAGAAAGCAGCCTCCTTGGCAGAGGGGGCCATGGAGAGCCCTGTGGAAGGAGTTCACGGGGCTCACCTCACTTCCAAATATCTAGGAACCCTGGAAGTGCTCATGGCCAGGCCGGACAGGGCTTGGAGCAACCTGGGCGGGTGGAAGGTGTCCCTGCCCACGGCAGGGCATGGAATGAGATGAGCTTTACAGTCCCTTCCAACACAAACCACCCTGTGGTTCTGCTGCTAGCGAGCCCCGTGCTCAGCACCTGCACAGAGCCAGAGCTGGCAGACGTTTGGGTCTTCCAGCACAAATGCACTGTGCTCCAGCTGACTCCCCACTTGACAGGCCCAGTGCTGCACGCTGAGCCCAGACAGGGAACCACAGGATTCCAAACAGGACTCCAATCACTTGGCCCAGGTGTTAGATCAGGTAACACCTTCCAGCTGTGGCTCTGCCTGCAGGGACGGAGCAGCAAGGCCACCACAACCCCACCCAAGTGCAAACAGAGCCTGGCTGCCTGCCCAGGGCAGCATTTCTTGCCCACAACAGTGCTCCAAGCTGGACTATACACAGTGAAGGTGACAGCAGCTGCTGCCATGCATGTGTGACTCCTCAGACACTGCAGGGGGGGCAAAACTCTATTCCAGGTGTCTCAGACACCTCACCAGGAGAGAGCAGAGCACCAGGGCACTTTGCTCCTTCTAGTAAATATAAATCCACTTTTACTTGAAGCAGCTACTGAGAAGCTAGTTCAAGTCTACTGCACTGTTAGGCCAGGTCCTACACTTAATAAAACCTAAAGAATTTGTGGAAATTGAGCATAAGCAAGGCAGCAGGATGCATTTCTGGCTGATATCTGGAACACAGTCTAATAAAGCTGGGCACCTGGGAGCAGGACTGGCTCACCTGGCTCAGTCTCGTGGCCCCTCTGGGCCCAGCATGAGAGTGGGCAAGGTCAGAACGACCCAGCAAAATTCAGTTTGCTTCCTATCATCAATTCCTCATTTAATAAACAAAGAAACCCTTTGAAATATAAACCACTGAAGCTGTTGTGTTTTTAGCCTTGGTTTGGATCAATCTTGTCACTATGACTGATGAGAAATAATTAACTGAATAATAACAGAAAATAACCTACTATTCCTTAAAATATAAGCTGAAAAAATTGAGAATTGGTACAAAAGTTGGTTTTACCAAAAGTACTGAGGCAAAAGTGGTAAGAAATTGATGCCACATGACAATTTTCTGCCTTTTTTTTCATTAATGACATCTACACTCCTACCTTTTCTTTCGTTCCATACACTATTAAACAAGTACAGGGATCAGACAGATGCCATCAAGTACCCCAAAACACTTCTGATATCACAACCAGTCCCACAAGCAAATCAAATAAAGATGACAAAGCTGAACATCCAGCATGCACTGCATTTCCACTGCAATGATATGATTCTATGCCTGGTTTTTGATGAATTAATTAATATTTTTTTTTTAAACCCACCAAAACCAACCCAGATTTAGAATTTCAAGTAGATTTAATTAATAACAACCCATTCAGCTGCTTATTTGTATGCAAGAAGCCTGGAGAGATGTCAAAGGAGTCCCTGATGGTGGATCACAAGTAGCAGGGACAGGGAATAAAGTTTATCTCAAAATCAAAGCATTTGATCCAACTTGAGGTGGGTCATATCTTCCCCCTCAAAATCTAGACATGAATATAGCACAGTGTGCTGAGACTGGTAACAGAAATGAAATTCAGGATGGAAAACCAAATATTTTACTCTTCTTTGAAAACTGAATGAACTAAAGCTATTTAGAGAACGTTGCTCAGAACTCATTGTGGAGTATTATTACAAAGGGATGTAATCAACAAAAGCAAAGGTCACAGCTCTTTGTGCCACTGCTTGTATAAATAATAAGGTTTGACAGATCTTTGAGGAGAGAGCTAAAAGAAGCTCCATGAAAAAGGACACAGGCAGCTGGAAAACACCAATGTGAACAGGAGGATAAAGTACCAAGGGAACAGGCAAATAAAAAAATCACCACGAGTTCTGCTGAAGGATTTTTTTTTGTCCACCTCAAAAACAAATTCACTAACACTTGGATCAAGATGATCTCTTTGGGAAGAGAGAGAACCTCCAGCTCAGGGCAGACCTGGGATGTTGGGGGGGAAAACTGAGGTAGGATCATTGATGATATTAAATTATTTTTAAGCAGCACTAAGAGGAGCAACAGCAAAAAGCAGCAGAAAAAACCTCCCATACTGGGTGTCCAGGCAATAAAAAGGCAGATGAAACTCCTCACAGATGGATATAAAGGAAAAAACTAGGTAAAAAACCCAATGCAATCTTGCACAAGGAGTGCTGGACTTGGAGCTCAATACTGGCATTCAGGAATGAGATTTTAGTTTCTAATATTCAGTTCTACCCAAAGGCCAGGTCAGTCAGCAGCAGCAGCCAAGGTGAATGTCAGGAATTGTCAGGGAAGTGAACAGAATGCACAGGCCAGTACTGCTGCTTCACCCTGAACATCAGCTGCTGCCCTGGTCTCACCAGCACAAAAATGGGTGCAAAATGATCCTTTTGTGAAAGGGAACAACAAAGTAGACTGAGACACTTCAGCTTGCCAACACCAGGATTTATGTAGGAAGGAAAATCTCAGAGGCACAGAAAACTGAGTGCCATGACTCCTGCTTATGGCCTGGATCTCACAGAGCACTCAGGAACATCTGATCCAGGAAATCAGCAGGAAGGGAATTCCTTGCACAAACCTTGGCACATTCCACAGCCCTCCTTTCTCAAGGAGGCCGTGGATGGCACAACGTTGAAAGCATTTCACAAAATGGAACCAGGAATGAACAACTGAAAGGATGTTAAGGATCTGTAAACACAAAGATCTGGGTACCTGACTCAGGTGAGCTCCTGCATGCCCAGCTCCCACAGTGGCTCCCCCTCAACAAGAGTTTGTGCAGGTCACCCTGCAGGTGGGCAACTTGGCATTGGCTGATTCATCCAACCACCCTCGCTCTGACTGAGAAATCAATTGGTTTTTCAGATTATTCTACAAATTTCCAAGATTCAAACCCGCCTTCTCTTCAGGTGGGGTGGCCACCTCTCAGGGAGAGCTCAGCTGCCCTCCAAGCTGGATCCTGCAACCAAGGCTTGCAGGAGTCAGCCCAGGAGGGAGTTTTCTATGGGCAGACAGATTCCCTGCATCCCTCAGCTGAAAAACACCTGCTCTGGTGTGCATGGTCCCCACTGGAAATGAATAGTGGGCAGTGCTGGGCTCATGGCTGGTCCAATGATCTTGGGGTCTTTTACAACCCTAACGAGTCTATGATTCCATCTGCTGGCAAAAGGGCCAAGTAAAAACCCTTACAACAAAGAAAGATGATCCAAGACAATTTTTAGCAGGACAAACAGTATCTCAAAATAATTTTGACTTCATGCAGGTGCCCCAGCAGACAGAAAATTTGCTTTATTAGAGGGAGAAAACCTGTTTTTACAGCACTTTCTCAGCTAAACAGGCAGGAGAGTGGGACACCACAGGTATTTCTGTTCTAGTTCATCCCCCTGGTGGAAATAAATCTCAAGAGGGGGGTGTGTGTGTGTGATACAAGAAAGAACACAGAACTGGAGACAGGCATTTCTGCCACACTTCTCCTAGGTAAGAATACACTGAAAAAGATGGGACTCCAAGAGCACATGGGCAGCCACACGAATGCCCCAGCTGAATCCAACAGCAGAGGTCAGAAAATCAGCTTTCAAGACTGAATCAGTGAAAGAAAATGCACCAACACAGTTCTCAGCCCAAGCTCCTGAAGGACCTTTCTGTACATTTTTGAGATGTGTATTTTTGTGAAAACTCCACAGCTGAGAACATTTCCAAACTCTCTCTGCTGCACAGCAAGTCCTGGCTCAACTGTTTAAACAGATGGTTCTCCTTCATGGGAAATAGATGATAGCACCATTGCAGAAAGATGATTTTCAAGAAGACAAGGTACTGCTACATGCAGTGAAAAGGATAACAAAAATGCTTCTCACCCTGCCACAAACCTGCTGTCTTGAAGGACTGATAAAAATTCCCCCAAATCAGGCAGAAACACTCCATACATCAGCTACTATGCCTATAAAACTATCAGATATTTGGTACAGAGTGTTGCAACTGTTACTTACTTGCTAATATAAGGACAAATAGATTATTTAACATTTTCATACATCCTAGTTCAGGGAATCCTTATCACCTTTCTTACCTAAAGAAATACTTATTGTTCACAATGCTCTTTTCCCCACTCCCTCCCTAAATCCTTTTTAAAAATTCATGTCAAACTTTAAACATGCTTTAAAATTAGGAGCTGCTTTTTCTTCCCTGGAAAATAAACACATGCCAAAAGCTGATCTCTACAGAACAAAGCAATAAACACAGTGAGAGGGAGGATGGGATTTCAGTTTTAAATAAGCTTTGCTGTAACAAGCCATTTTAGAATTTCAGGCAGGTGAGGTGTTATCTCCATCCATTCCGAGGTGGTTATTGACCTAAAAATGGTGAATCAAGTTGGCATACTGAGAGATGAAGGGACCACTCCACAAAAATCTGCAGTGCAAGAGAAGTGGCAGTGAGTGCTAACACACTATTCCACAGGTGGGAGGAGATTCCCCCAAGCCTTCAACTCCCCTCACATCTTCCTAGGACATGCTCCAAGCAGCAATGGTGTGGAAACTCACCCCACTGAGCTTCATCCCATCCCTTGAGTTTCAAGGTCCTTGCTGTGGTATTTCTGACTAGGTGTCTGTGTCGTGTTTGGGCAACAGCTTCTCTATGGCAAGCAGCAAGCAGTTCACTCACAGCACACAGTTTGCAAGGCTTTGAGAGCTACAAAATCACAATGCTACTGGAACAGACTTAGTTACCGGCACGGCCTTCTCCATTAGATACTTGCCACTAAGTAAAGGTCTGTTGAGTGTATAAAGAGGTGGTAGATCTTCTATCTCTGCTATCCTCTGGTAAACGGCTCTGGATAGATGATCCCCATGATATAAACTCCCCAAGATGATGCTAGAGAAGTAAATTGGCTCCACAAAGAGGCTAAGTAAGGCTCCTTGAATACCCAATACGTTCCACCTAAGAGGGAGGGAAAAACAAAACAAAACAAAAAACAAAAAAACACTTTCTTTTTAATGAAACAAGTAACATCTGCCAGACATAACAGCAGTTAATCACAATGGACCAGACTTCCAACCCTTCCTCCTGACTAGCACATGACCACGGTAGCATAACCTGCCGGAATGTCAGAGATCAGCATAACCCTGAGTAAAATAACCTGAAACAGGAGCACTCTGTAACCTGGACCCTGCTAACACCTCTGGTGAAGCACTTGCCAGCACTCTAATGCCAGAGATGGACGGGATCATCCAATGGGACAAAGCCAAACTCTGAGATTCTCCACCAGAAACGGCAGCTGGTTCCTGCAGCAGACACCTGGCAGGGAGAGGAGCATCCTTCCCAGAGCACAGGAAGGATTCTCTGCAAGAGCTCCCCAGCTCAGCACGGCAGGGAAAGGCCTCTGCTGCCCGCCCTGGCCCAAGGGGCCACACCCTGCTGGCACACAGGGCGTGTGCACCGCTTGCCACAGCCCTGGGCAGGGACAAAGCTGCCTGTGAGAACTGGAAACGTGCCAAGAATGCACACAGCCCTCGCTCCCCTGAGCCCTTCACAGCTTCCAAACACCAATCCCTGTGATTTACACTGGATCAGGTCTGCTGGCACGGATACAGAATGCCTAGGAGCAAAATCCTGATTTTGACTTTTTCTTTTAAACTGTGCTCATTTGACAAAGTTTTGGCTCTCGATGTCTCTGTAACTGTCACACAAAATACTTCTGAAAACCCCAGCATCTCCTGCAGGGCATTTTCACTGCCTTCCTCTGAGCAACACTGAGGCACTGTGAAAACAGCACATTCCAGTCTTGCAATCCTAGAATGGTTTGGCTTGGAAGGGACCTTAAACATAACCTAGTTTAAGCCTGCCATGGGTTAAACATAACCTAGTTTAACCCTGCCATGGGTTAAACATAACCTAGTTTAACCCTTCCACCACCCCAGGCTGCTCCAAGCCCTGTCCAACCTGGAGCTGGAGTCCAGTTACAAAGGCAGCCACAACCAGCAGGAGAGTTTCCTTTGGTGCTGGGATAAAACAGAGGGGCACACCAGAAGCTCTCATGCTCCCACAGAATGGCTGTCCCTGCAAGGCTCTCCAAGGAAAACAGGGGATTCAGAGGCTGCTGACAGGACACACACCAGCATCCTTGTAGGCCAGGAGCTCCACAGCACAACTGCTTCACTGCTGCAGTAACTGAGCCACACAGGCTGCCTGCAGGACTTGCAACACGTTTCTTTTTTTGAATGTAAAAATGGTAAAACAGAGATTATAATCCAAAGAAACTATTTCTCTGCATATCTGTAGTGATGATGAAGATGGAGGCAATCTGCATTAATTTACTCAGCCATCACTAAAAAAACCTGGCCTCAATAGATGAATAAAAATACTGTGCTAGTTTATGAGGTGCATTTTACATGGAATAAAGGCTGAGAGTTTTAGAAGACTGAGAACACAATCAGCAACCAAATGTCAGAGTAAAGATATCAAGTGAAAATTGTTTCTTCCCAGGACCAATATGCCTTTCTGACTGCTACAGACACGGGTAACACTATGGAAGAAACATCTGGAAAGAGAACTCAGGACTGAGCATTGCAAAGTCAAGGCACATCCCATTTTACACTACATCATCAGTGCTCAAGTGATGGCAGACATTTTACAATAGGCCAAAGCACTCCTCTGGCAAGCCCTTACTCCCTAAATAAACCCTCAGCCAGAGCTCTGGCCTTACCTCTGACCTCAGTATTTCCAGAGCTCGTGTTTTGCTGCTTCCTCCCACAGCTGGTGACCTACTCTGGTGCAGAAAATGGAAGCTGACATTTGTCTTGTGAAGCTCTGATTAGAGGAGGACGAGGAGTGAGGAGAGCTGAGGCAGCCTCTGCAGAGAGGACTGGATGAGCTGATGCTCCTGGGCACAGGCCTGCTTTGCTGCTCTGCTGTTTTTGTTCTGAATCCCCTCTGGCAGCCCAGCACGCGTTCCTGCTGGGCTCAGAGCAGTGGGCTGTGCAAGCACTGAGAAACCACTCACCCAACCAAAACTCTTCATATTCAGGGCTGGGTGGTGCTGAGGTTTATGAAGCTAGCTTTGAATTTCATGGTTATGACAAAAGAACATCTACTTCTCTAGAGAAATGTATTCTTGTGTCAGAAACTGGTTACAGTGCAGAGACAAACATGAAACCCAAAAGAATCACATACTCACTGAGGCTGGAAAAGCCCTCTAAAGTCATCAAGTCCAACCACTAACCCTGCCCAGCACCATCCTGCTGTTCCCAGCTGCCACATCCACACCTTCTGGACACTTGCAGGGACTCTCCACCCCTTCCCTGGGCAGCCTGGCCACATTTTTCCCCACTGTCCCACCTGAACCTCACCTGGCACAGCCCGAGGCCATTCCTCTGCTCCTGGCCTTTGAGAGCAGCCCTCAGCTGGCTGTGCCCTCCCCCAGGGAGCTGTGGGGAGCAAGGAGGGCAGCCCTGAGCCTCCCTTCCTTCAGGCTGAGCTCCCCAGACCCCTCAGCCTGATTTATGGCTGTGTCTGCAGAGCACAGTGAAAGAAAGTCTCCATGCAGCCCTTTCTCCTCGTTCCTTTTTTATCCTGCACTTCTGTCAAACAGGAATATCTCACTCCCATCAGCATGTACACTCCAACAACTTTTAAGAATATAAACTGAGAAGGAACCACCACCACACATCAGTTTTCAAAAGGCCACAGGCATCACCTCCAGGAGTGGTAAAACTGCCTCATCCTCCAGCTTACAAACACAGACTGTCAGAGCTCACACCAACAACTGCTGCCAAAATAGCATTAACCTTTACTGAAAGCAACATTTCTTTTGAAATTCAGGGGCCAAATGCTGTATTTCACTACAAGCCATGCAGTGCAGAGCAGAAAAAGCAAAATGCACTGCAGAAAACTTCAAGTCAGTGTTGTCTTTCCAGTGGAGCATTTAAACAATGGATTTTTTTTTTTCTTCACACTAAAAATAGCATCAGAAAAGAGTTCAGTAAGTGAAGTGACCTAAGTGTAGCTTGCAAACCCAGAGCTGGGTGCTAAAGAACAAGCAGGAGCAGAACTCAGCAATGCTGCAGCACACCAACAGACACTGAAATGCCTCAAGTCAGGCAGTAAAGAGGCACAGAAGGGAAAGAACACCCAGGGAAATGGGCAGGGGAACTCCCCCAGTGTAAACCTTCTCACTGGAAACACCTGCCACGCTTGTCTAAGGTGAGCAAAAACAATTGTCTCTGACAGCACTGAACATATTCTGGGCATTCTAAAGAGCAAAGCCATTATATAACTCCCTCCTCTACTTCTCATTGGGCACAGGCAGTTCAGAAGAACAGTTCCAACTTAATATCTTTAATAAACTTTAAATCAGGCTAACAGTGACTGGAGAAACCAGCAGAGCTCTTTTAATTAAAACATATATAGCATACATATCAGTGAAAATAACTAAAGTATCATTAGCTGAAAAATTTGGCATTCCTCATCTCCTTTGCAAGGGCACAAAGGCTGCAAAGATGCAGACTCATTAAAAAATTTATGATGTTGCAACTCTCCCATCCTTCCAATGCTTGTTAAAGTTACTACTGCTGAATGATTCTGAAACCAAACAACAAAAATATTTCAATCTGTGTCAAAAAGAACACCAAAAAAGGAAGCTGATGAAATATAAATTAAAATAATGGTCTGGAAACAAAACATTTAGTTTCAATAAAATATTCTAAACATAGTTAAAATTCTAGAGAAAGAACTAGAAGTGCCCATCAATTAGGATTTTTTAACAGGGACACTTTTCACCATAAAAAATAATAAAAATCTAAACTGTGCATGGAAAATGTAGGAATCTTTACTATCATGGAATGGTTTGGGTTGGAAGGGACTTTAAAGCTTGTCCTGTTCCATCCCTGTGCCATGGGCAGGGACACTTTCAACTAGACCAGGCTGCTCCAGCCAACCTGACTGTGCACATTTCCATGATGGGGCAGGGGCAGATATCACCTGAAGCTATTCAAATCTAGGTAATGCAATAGACTTACTGTACTGCTTGCCTAATGCTCCACTACTTTAGGGGGAAAAAAATCTGAAACATTCCTCTGCTACTCCCCAGCGACAGAAATACAGAAGCTGTCCTGACTTGCTGTGGCTGCAGTGGCACAGAGCGACCGCACCTCGCCTCTGCACGCAGCAAAAGGTGTGACACCAGCTGCAGGTGAGGAACAGAGCTGGGTCACAGGGGTGACAGCCACCCTCACACCATGGCTGAGCACTGAGATAAGCCCATCAGCTCCCTGCACATCCACTGTGGTACCACCACCCCTCCTCTCTCGCAGGAACCACAGGATGGGGTGGGATTGGAAGGACCTTAAAGATGATCTTATTCCACCCCTCTGCCACTAGTCCAGGTTGCTCCAACCTCATCCAGCCTTGGCTTGAACACTTCCAGGGATGGGGCAGAGAAGCCACAGCTGCTCTGGGCACCCTGTGCCAGCGCCTCAGCACCCTCACAGGGAGAGTTCCTTCCCAACATCCCACCCGACCAGCCCTGCTGCAGCTCAAGGCCGCTCCCCTCGTCCCATGCCCTCCTTCAGCGCTAACACCTGAGCCATTCGTCTCACCTGGCTATCTTGTCACTGCAGGACATGGTCAGCAGCCTCTCCCCTTGCAGCACCCCATCCCAGGTCTGGATGGTGGTGGTGGAGCGCACAGGGATGGTTCCTTCCCCAGACTCGATCTTGGTCCGGAGCTGCCCTCGGGCTTTGCGGTTTGGATGTCTGTCCCCCTGGTCTGAAGGACGAAAAACACTGAGGATCAGCTGAGGAACCTTCTCCAAGGGTTTTACATCAGAATCATAGTAAGGAGGACTGACTGGAGCTATCTGCCTGCAGTTACTGCTGGCTTGCATCACAGCTCCTACTGCTCTTGGCAGCTTAGCTCCAGCATCAGACACCTCTCCCAAAACTGCCTTCCAAAACACACTTGCACTTAAACCAAGCTTTCACCAAAGGAGCAGTGGGAGCAGGCAGCTCTGGAGCTCTGCTCTGCGTGTTACAGAGTTAAAATGAAGTTAAGGGCAGCCTGTGGAAGGGGCAGGCAGAGAACTGCTGTTAAAGGGTGGAAACGGGGCAAGGGGATGGTTAGTTCTGTAGGAATACTTGCTGACTCACTGGCTTATCTCAGTTAGCATCAGCCTCTTCAAGACCACAGGGCTCATCACTCTATACTGAACTTCTACCACAGAGGAAGAACAGCCCAGATTTTTTTGGAAGAGATCTTTGTCTAACACACTTCTATGCTAAAAGGAAAGAAGACACCTAAATTTTAACCATGCCACTTGTACGTGCCCCGAGAATAATTTAAGCTCCCTTGGCTGGAAGAGGAGGACTGCTGCCATACCCTCCTGTGCTGCTTCATGGGGTGAGAAAATCCGAGCATCACCACAAGGAGATGTGCTGATATAGAGATGGAACTGCACATTCTCCTTCAGCTTAAACCCGCCTTGCTCTGACCTGATGAAAATGGATTTTTGCTGATCTTCTTTATTGCTGAAACAGAGAAGAAAGCCGGAGTCAAAACTGACATTAACATGGAAATAGGCATAAGCTGGGCAGGCTCAACAGGCATTAAAAACAAACACAGGATGGCTGAAATTTCTGCAATATAAATCTACCAGTTGTGACAATTAACAAAATTAAAGGAACATCAAGTCAGGAAACAAAGAGCCTGTGGCAATCCCAGATGTCAAGAGCTTTCAGGCACTTAAATGAAACATCAGCAACCTTTAGCCCACTTCATATTATTTTGATTTACACATTTACAGTTTACAAAACGATTGCCAATTATTTTCCCTGTCCTCCCCTCTCATGATTGACACCTCAGTGAATAAATCTTTTGTCCTACTCAAACCTCAGGGCAAAGGGCACAAGTTCTAAATTCCACCTCCCAATGCAACGGGACAAGTGCTTTACACTGCAGGAATGAAGACAGATGTTTTCCACAGACACCTTCTCACCACTTTCCCTCCAGCTCACCTTAGGTAAAGCTCAAGCTGTGTGTACAGGAATTTCAGCAGACACCGTCGAGCTATGATTTCTGCATGGCAATCATTCAATGCAAGACCACGATCACTCATGTACTCCCCATTGATGCATTTTGTTCCTGTAGAAACACTTATTACCAGGGCATCTTTCACATCTGTACCTGCAAAACAAAATTTCAGCAAGGAGATACAATTACCATCACAAATAAAGCACTGAGTCATCTTCTTGCAGAACCCAAACAAGGCTCTATTTTTTGGTGGTTTGCTTATTTAAAAAAAAATAAATGTTTTTTCTTCTTATTTAAGAAGAAAATGTTTTTTCTTCTTATTTTCTCTTATTTAAAACAAAAGCTTCCCTCAGCCATACGTCCCTGCACCAGCACCTTCAGTGGCTCTTATGAGAACTACTCTTTCCATGTTGGAGCTCAGACAAGTTAAAAATTGAAAACCTGCAGGTACAAAAGTGCTGCTTCAAGAAGAATAATTAAAGCCTGAGATCCAAAGTGCTTTTTTTTTCCTGAGATTCAGGCAGCCACAACTTTCAGCTGTACCTTCTGGTCACCTGTGCAGATATTCACAGCCACTTTAAAAATCTGAAGGGCATTGGTTTATTAAAGCAGCAAAATGTTATGGAAGGGTCTTGAGCCAAACACAGGAAAAGGAAGACTAGGGGAAAAAGAAATAGAAATGCTTAAATCACTGTAAAGATTACCAGTATAAAGTGCAGTTCTTGGAATGAAACCATTCCATGCAGGAGTATGTTGGGAGGGTGTTTTCTAAGCAGAGAACTGCCTTTATCACTCAAAAACCCCTGAATGAAGGACTAAGAAAGATGGGTCAAAATGCCACTTGGCAAAACACTCAGGGGTAAAAAAAGCCCAACAAGTTCAAATGAGCCTGAGCCCACAGGGCCAGAGGAGAAGCAGCAAGCTGTACCACAAGGCTGTGCCATGGGCTTGTTTAATCCCAGGGCTTCCCCAGACACGAGCTCATGGCAAGATGCTTTCTCATTCTGTGTAAAGCCATTCCTTCAGTTTATCAAAAGGCATTCACAGGTCAGTTAAGTCTTAATTCTTTGGCACGTGATTCTTCTTAGAATTGCACACACAGAGCTGTCAATAGCATAAAAACCTGTTAAACGTCACAAACCACAAATAAATAGAACAAAACAAACAAAACTACACCGTGTTCCTCACGCACTTGGGGCTAAAAGTGTAATTAGCAGGTGGAGGTCTGGCTGCTGCTCAACAGAGCTTGAGGAGCATCGAGGCTTCCCAAACCTCCCAAGGGCCGAGAGATCAGGGGGGACACAGCTGGGACAGCCTCAAAACGAACACTCCACCAAGGGTTCCGTGGACTGAGGACCAAGAGAAACCTTCACGTGAGGAAGGCTCAGCAGCAGCACGGCCACAGCTGAGTTTGGGGCAGAACCTGACTGTTCTGGGCGATCTGGACACGCAGGGATCTCGTGTCAGCAGCCGGGGAGCCACGGCACCACTGCTGACAAGGGCACACCCCTGCCATCTGCCAAAACATAACTGCTTTCTTCAGGTATTTTTACTGAAATGACTAACAGAGCACTAGGAATAAAATGCAGCAAGAATAACAAAGGGCAAAATCTTAAAACCTTGGAAAGAAGCCTAATTGTTACATAATGTGCCCAACCGGGAATCCCAATAGGGAATTTTATTTATTTTCCCTAGTTTCATGATTAGCTTTAAAACCTGAATTTTGCGGGCTACTCTGAGGACAGGGACTCTGTGGAAAAAGGAGTATTTGCAGGTCTAATTTTCCTGTAAGTGCTTCAGATTTAATTACTATATTTAGTCCACCTTCAAGATTAAACAGTAAAAATACATTTCAACACTGCTTGACTGAAAAGAGTTTATTTTCTAGATGCAAACAGAGCTCTCATATTTAAGCATTCAAGACACCACTCTTTTTTTTTAATTTACCTGTTGTCATGACAATTCCAGCAAGGACTTTTCGACGTGCATGTGGAGATGAGAAATTTTCTGTCAAATCACTGAATTTATCTACAACCAAGCGTGCAACAGCATCAGCCAACACCTGCAGGACCATATAGAAATGCACATTAAAAAAATTAAAAAATAATAATTTTAAAATTACAGGAGCATGAAGTTATAAAGATTTACACTTTTAAATGATTGGACAAAGCAAATGAAGTGAGTTTTTATTGTTCACTTTAAAAATTGGCATTGAGGTGTCCCTTGCAAGTGGAAGCAGAGGTTTGAGTGCTCCATGCCTACCAAAACAAGGTCAGACAGTGCTAAGCAAAGCACTGAAGCACCTAATGCCCACGATCCTGATGAACATCTGAGGCTTGGGAGAACAACTGGATAGACAGATAAGTCTATCCTCTCATGCTCACATCATTTCAGTATCCTCAACATTGAACCTGACAGTAAGATTGAAGTAAAAATCCATGCCCCTCACATGAACCTCGTACAACAATCTAATTCTTTATCTATTACATAAATAAGGACAACTTTGTTTTCAACCCTAGTGTAATGCTTCCTATTTTTACAAAGTCAGGAATAGAAAACAGCAGTGTATAACCCCAAATGATCTATCTCAAAATTAGCAAAGATTTCTGTCTTTCAGGAAAGCTTGAACTTTAAGTCAGGCTCAGTGGGGCTAACTTCCAAAAAGAAGGAGAACTCTGAAACAGCAGTCCTGCTCCTGCTGGCAGACCATCCAGTTCAGCACTGCAGCTCGTCTCACCTGCTGTTTTCAGGGCAACTGGAACTGGAACTGCTAGAAAAAATGAGTCAAGACCAAATTGTTGTATTTTCACCTGAAAAGGAGCAGAAGCCAAGGCAACCATGTGTTGCTAACCAGCAGTATCTGAGATGTCCTAGGTGTGCACACCTGGCCCACAGTGCCACAAAGACACAGGGATGGTGTCACACCCAGCAGGGCCATTCACCTGGTGAGTGAGGCACTGCAACAGAGCAGCTGTGGCTGCCCCACTGCTGGAAGTGCTCCAGGACAGGCTGGACAGGGCTTGGAGCAGCCTGCTCCAGTGGAAAGTGTGCCTGCCCATGGCAGGGGGTGGGACTGGATGAGCTTTGAGGTCCCATCCAACCCTGTCCATTCTATGATACAGATGTCTTAGATGCCCAGAGGGAAAAAGGGGAAAGAAAAAAGCAAAATAGAAAAAAAAGAGAAGAAAAAGGTTTGAAGACCACCAGCCCCATTCCCTCCACAAGGCTCATGAGAACCAAGCAGCCCAGAAATGCTGAGGACATGCTCTCAGAGGTAACCTTCTTTTGGAAAAGCTTTAGCAGCCAAGAAATAACTCCAGCTTGGGTGTCATGATTACAGCAGCTCTCACCAGAGCCTGACAGAAAACAGTGACCAGCACTCAGGTCCCAGCTGCACCAGCCTCACCCCACTGGAATCAGAAGACTCTTGACACTGCAAACACCAATCTTCTTGAAACATTTGAATGGACTGCAACTAGAAATTCCATCATATATTTTTCAGGAACACAGTTTAGCTCAGAGGTCATGAACATGTCTGCTCAGGCACTGATTTTCAAACACAGTCTTTTTGTTGCTGGACCCAAAATTGGGTTAGTCCATGTTCTGCCAGCACCACAAACACACAGCTAAAATCTGCATTTCATTGTCCTAGCACTTACCTAATGCAGAAAGCTGAACTTGAAGGTAAATACACAAAAGAAAAGGCAAATAATTGAGTGTTTTGAGTGTTTTTTAATCACCCTGGTCTTAGAAATGGCAAATTAACACACAAAAGGCTTCAATTATTAAGCTCCCTGCAGCCAAGAGGGCAGATCACTGTACAGCCAAGGTAGAGATTCCCCACTGCAGTGTTTTATCCCTAGCCTCACTGCAAGTCATGGATACTTGCTTCCCAATTGCAAGTTTCATGCTCTCACTTCTGTAACCCATGGATTTTCTGCTCTGCCCTACACTGTGATGTGCTGGGCAGCACACAGTGAAATCATGCTGAATGCCACTGTGATGGAATACAGATACTACAGAAAGCAACTGTTCCAGACAGGAAATGCTTCAGGCCACTTCCAACCCAAACTAAGCTATGATTGCTTAACAGAGGCTTCTCACCTGCTGGAAAAGCCTTGGCATGCAGGAATAAAGCAAGGGATTCACCTTTTCTGCAGCAGTGGTGATGGGTGGTGCCTGGCACCTGGAGGAGTGCCCCCCAGCTCTGGGAATGGCACTGCCACGTGTTTCTGGGGAGCAATCCAAGGCCACTCTGCCTGCTGATGCCACTGCCAGAAGGCTCCCTGAGCAGCAGCCGGGTGCTGAGCCTGCATCCAGCTGTATCCATCAGCTCCTGCCAGAAGGAGCTTTTTATTCACATAACGAGCAAAGCAGAGGAAGTGGTGGTGTTGGTACACACAGGGGCACGCAGTCAGCTCCTCCAGGAGGATGGAAGCTGGCACAGCAGAACAGGATGGAGCTGCAGCTCACAGAGCCTGGAGCTAAGCTGCTGGCAAGGAAACCTAAAAATGCTTGGATGAACTCGGAGCTGGATGCTGGGGAGGACTCGTAAGGAGGACTAGGCAGAGCTGAAGCAAGACAAAATGAACCTTGGAGATGCAAACAATCCAGGATAAACTGGAGAGGAGGGAAAAAAATCACTGCCAAAAACCAGGCAGATATGGTAAAGTTTTCTTATTTCTATTTGATAGACAAACTGCATGACAACAGCTGGGCAGTGAGGAATAAACACTGTTACATGCCTAGAGGTGGAGCCACTAAGATTTTGCTCTTAGGTAAGAACACTCCCCCAAGAAATTCAAAGAATTATCCCTCTCTCCCATCAGGCAGTCCATCACACTGACAGTTAAGGGCACGGAAGAGAAGGGAATAAGGCAGCAGCAGGAACAAGACTTCCTGGCCAGAAATTACATCCTGCTGCCCCCATCTCAAAACCATGGACTTGAAGCTGTTTCCACAGCAAGCCCAGGCCAGTGACTGGCCTGAGCAGGGATCTTTCACATCCCATTTTGCTCTACTGCCTTTGATATAAATAAATATTAACTGGAACAGAAACTGAACTCATGTCTCACCTTCCCTGTGAATGCCCCAACATCTGACACACAGTTTCTCTACCCCCGCTTCTGAATTAAATCATTATTCCAAGTTGAGTAATTCAAAAAAGGAAAGACCCAAAATAGCTGACAGTTGGCTCAGTAAGGCATGTGAGCTCCAAATTATTTTGGGTGCGTTGCTCCCTTCTCTGATGAAGTTACAGTGAATCCACTCCTTCTCTACACACACAGACTGGCTTTGGTTAAACACAGATGTTGCAGCAATGTTGTAGCAGAACCATCCTGACCCTTCACACCTGAAAAATATTCAGGAGCTGATGAAGTTCAGGTCAGTCTGGAGCTGAAGAAGACCTTGGAAGGCCCTGGAGACCACCCAAGATGAATGCTGGGGATCCCCAGAATGGTGGGAAAGGCAGCAGCAATAGCTCGCAGCTCTCACAGAACTGACCCGAGACATCTCAGTCCTTTGTGCTCTTCTTGGATCTCCAGGGACCCTTCTCAAGCAGAATATTCTCCCTTGGTTTGTTTTTGGTTTTATTTTCCTTATCTTCAGTTTATGGCTTATGTGAACTTCCCACTGCAGGTAAAATCAAGGTCCTCCCTTTTAACAGTGACCAGCACACACAATTCAGAGACGTTTGCTGTAATGATTTAAAGAAACTTGTACCTGTTTATGCTGATTTATCTTGTATATTTCTTCCAATACCACAGCAATTATTCTAACACATAATGCATGATATTCCCATAACTATATTCAATATAATCTTTTTCCCAGGTTTGAATCTCACTCTTATTCTCCTGTACACACTCAGCAATCCACTGCAATGAACTGCCTAGAACCCCTCAGTACTCTCCAGAAGCAGCTTTCCCAGATCTCCAATCATGTTCATAACTATTTGTGTGTCTTTTATAAATTTGAGTATTTTTTTATACTTCCCCTCGCCCCAGGTGGAAGCAGGACTCAAACAGCACCTCAAGTACAGCAGCCATTCAGAACTGCTGCTCACCCCACTTCTCCAGTTTAACGTTGTGTTTCCATGTCTGTCCACAACTACAGAAAGGATAAATTGAATTAGGTGAATGATTAAAAACACTCGCTCTAGTGATGCTTCTCAAACTGATCTCATTTGCAGCTACACAGCTCATTTGTGTAGCTCAACTTGCTTTCTCTCACCACACTCAGGCTTTCTTATTTAAATGACTGTATTCAAGCTTCAACGTGTACAATTTCAATTTCCAGCTCTCTGCACACCTTGATTAATCAGTTATCTTTTAAAGTGAAGAGTTGGAGGAAACAGCATTATGAAAACCTCCATATCAGCCTTCTAACATCAGCCATTAGTGGCCTGAGGAGGGGATACCTCCACAGCAGGATCCCACTGCCTGATGGAAAACTGTTCCTTGAGTGACACCAGCAGCCTGGACTGCTGAAGGCTTGAAGCATTTTCTGGAATTACTACTACCAGTGTTCTTGTCTCAGTTTTACTCCAAAGCATTTGGTACTGGCCTGAGAACTCCTTTTGGGGACAGCACCATGCCACCTTTGACAGAGGTGTGAGACCCCTCCAGGGAAGGCCACCAAGATGCTCCAAGAGCTGGAGCCCCTCTGCTCTGGAGACAGCCTGGGAGAGCTGGGCTGCTCACCTGGAGGACAGAAGGATCAAGGGAGAGCTCAGAGCCCCTTCCAGTGCCTGAAAGGGCTCCAGGAGAGCTGGAGAGGGACTTCAGGCAAGGGCCTGCCGTGAAGGAGAAGGGGGAATGGCTTCCCATTGACAAAGGGCAGCTTTAGATGGGATACTGGGAAGAAATTCCTCCCTGTGAGGGTGCTGAGGCCATGGCACTGAGAGGCTGTGGCTGCCCCATCCCTGGAATTGTCCAAGGGCAGGCTGGACAGGGCTTGGAGCAACCTGGGATAGCAGAAGGTGTCTGTGCCCACGGCAGGGGTTAGGAATAACAATCTTTAAGGTTTCTTACAAACCAAACCATTTTGTTATTCTATGATTTTCTTGGATCAGTTCACAGAGCAGAGCTAACTATAACAATCTTTGTTTTGGAGAGGCAAGTCCCTGTCATGCAAGTGTGACAATCTGTTCAACACCAACACAGCCAGTGCCAAGGTGCTAAGGGCACAGTGAGTTTCTCACTGGGACATTCTCCCACTCTCAGGCACACACGAGTGTGTTCTGGTTTAGCTCCCTGTCCCAGCTCAGGGATGTTCCTGCCTGCAGGGAACCTTCCTTCAGACAAGCCTGAACTGAGCCACAGGAGCAGCACCTCGATAACCCCTGTACAGACCATGAGATTATTCTCACCTCCATGTCACAACAACCCATTTCTGATCACAGCCACCCTTCTGTGCCATTTGATATTTGCACCTGTGCTTGTGCACTTAACTCTCTCTGGGGCACCTGCAGCTCTGCTGGGGCCACGGACAGACATCCAGCCACCCTCACCACCACCACAGGGAACATCTCTCAGCTCCATCCTTCTCACCACAAACGAGCTAAGGCAGGTTTGGACCTGCCACCCAACAGCCAATTCCATCTTCACTGGCAAAACCACACTGGACTTCTTTTATTTCCCCTAAGTACTTGCTACTTGATTTTTAACTCCCCTCACATATTTCTAGCTTTCTTTTTTCCCAACCTGATCAATATTTTATTTTTTCCACTGGTTGTATCAAATTCTATCCTCGTTTCCATCATTCCTGCACTCTCCAGTTTTTGTGATTTCACCCACTTCAGGATTATCTCTGAATCTAACACTTTTTTTTTTACACAATAAACGATGTCTAAAATAATTAAACAACTCACAGACTTCTAAAAAAAGATAAACCAAGCAGGACATGAAAACAGCACAAATGCTTAAATCATTAAATACATACCAGACCAAAATCACCAATATGCAAAAGACCTAATGTAATTCCAGTAACAGCTAATTATAATTCAAAGCAAAGCAACACAGTGAAGTGCTTGATGACATCCTGATGACAAGCTGATCAAAAGCCCCTGAATAAAAAAATTACTTGAAACAGGGTCTAAATGAGGCAGCACCCATGCACCATCTTCTTCCCAGCTCAGCTTGGGTTTTTCACACTTTCCTCTTCCAGTTTCAGTTTTCACCATTTTACTGATGCAAGAACTAAAAACACATGAATTACTAGCAGTGACATTTTTTTGGTGACTGGGGTCAAATCTACTTTTAAAAGCAGAGAACACAGTCTAAAATCACTGAATCTACTGAAGAATTGTAACCACCCAAACCGGCGTGATTCTGGATTTGAAAATGAAGGAGACATTTATCACTAACACAATAATTGTGCAACATTAACGTGAAACCATAGAGGACACTCTAAAATATGCATAATGTCCATATATTTTGAGAAAACAATGTACTCAAAACAGTCACATTTACTTCTACTCTTTGACCCCAATTATCAAATCAGAACACTAGGTTAGAATTTTAATGAAATCTGGAACAATGGTTTTGAGATAGAAAAGGTCAAAGCCTTGAAATTCTCATAATAAACAGAAAGTTGCAAAAGACTCCACAGACAAATATTGTCATTCAGATGGGTACATAATATCATTAAAAAGACCCAAGAGATGCAGTAGAAAGACAGCAGTCAAACAATTACGAGTGTAGTTAGAGTGGGAAGAAACATAAACAAAAAAGAGGGGAGAATTTTTCTGCATTAAAAAACCATCAAAATTACTCCATTCTAGTGAATTCAAATTTCTGATCTCTGTGTTGGATACTTTCCCTAGTTCATTACCCATTTGACTTAAATTCTTTCTCAGCCAGACTTACTTGCCTAAGTAACTTCCACATGCATATTAATTCATTTGCCTAGAGCACAATCCTTCAGATGAGAGCAGTTTAACCACACATCCTGGATATATGCACATGGAAATCAGTGGCAGCTGCAACAGCCTCACTAAATCTGACCTTGACTCGCAACAATTCCTGTTTGCAGGAGAGAATTATTTTCTTCTCTGCTAAAAACTCTTATATCAAATAATAACTTCACTTAAAGCAGTGATTCTCACTTGAAACCCATCTAAGTCTTGCTGCCTGAGACGAGCAAGATGTGATTCAACCTTTCCCCAGCACAAACCATAATTCAGGCTGGCACTGGTGCTCTCTTACACAACAGAATCAAGGCTGGAAACATCAGAAACAAAGCCTCTTCTCTGTGCAAGAGAATACAAACTGTCAGAAGCTGTAACTGTGTAAATCACATAATGCAGATATACACACACATATATATGGACACATATCTAGAGAAGCAGGAATGCTGTTCAAACTGATTCAATGCACAATCTGACTCCTACATGTATATATGGACACATATCTAGAGAAGCAGGAATGCTGCTCAAACTGATTCAATACACAATCTGACTCCTACACATATCTAGAGAAGCAAGAATGCTGTTCAAACTGATTCAATACACAATCTGACTCCTACACATATATACAGACACATATCTAGAGAAGCAGGAATGCTGTTCAAACTGATTCAATGCACAATCTGACTCCTACACATATCTACAGAAGCAGGAATGCTGCTCAAACTGATTCAATGCACAATCTGACTCCTCTCGGTCCTTCCCCAAAGCCATCCACAACCCCCAAAGCGTTCCTCACCTGTGGCAAGTGTAACTGGAGCCCCTCGCTGGGAATGGGCTGGCGAGAAGGAGTCTGGTCCAGCTGCATGTTGAACAGGGAAGCCAGGGCCGACTGAGCAGCCCGAGCTTTGGCCAGCTTTTTGTTCCTCCCCGAGCCTTCGAAAGTCTGCCCGTCCACCGCCACGGCCATGACAAAGTTCTTGGCGTGGCTCTCCCCGCTCTCCGAGAGGAACTCGTACTTGAGCCCGGGGCGCAGCTCGTTGAGGATCATGACGGGGTTCTTCCCGCTGGCCGCGGGGTAGGGGGAGGCCGGGGGCAGGGGGGACTGGGAGAGGCCGCCGGCCACAGCGCACGAGGGCAGCCCGTAGTCGCCGCCGGAGCCGAAGGAGCCGTCGCCGTTGGAGCCCAGGTAGAAGGGAGCGTCGGGAGGGACGGGCGTCTCGAAGCCGTTGAACAGCGTGTCGGGGAAGTCGGCCTGGTCGGACGTGAAGTCCGTGTTGACCGACAGAGTCCTGCCCATGGCCAGGTGGGCCTCCGAGGCGTTGGGGAACTGGACGAAGGAGCGCAGGGCCTTCTCGGCGGCGTGCAGCTTGGCTTTCTTCTTGG
>LTAT01000010.1:28323795-28336280 GCA_003286495.1 Chlorodrepanis virens
GAGGCCGGGGGCAGGGGGGACTGGGAGAGGCCGCCGGCCACAGCGCACGAGGGCAGCCCGTAGTCGCCGCCGGAGCCGAAGGAGCCGTCGCCGTTGGAGCCCAGGTAGAAGGGAGCGTCGGGAGGGACGGGCGTCTCGAAGCCGTTGAACAGCGTGTCGGGGAAGTCGGCCTGGTCGGACGTGAAGTCCGTGTTGACCGACAGAGTCCTGCCCATGGCCAGGTGGGCCTCCGAGGCGTTGGGGAACTGGACGAAGGAGCGCAGGGCCTTCTCGGCGGCGTGCAGCTTGGCTTTCTTCTTGGTGGGGCCGGACCCCTCGAACACCTGCCCGTTGACCTCCACCGCCATCACAAACATGGGGGCGTGCACCGGCCCCGTCTGCGAGAGGAGCTTGTATTGCAAGCCGGGCTTGATCTCGTTGAGCTGCATCAGGGCGTTCTTCGGCAGGACGGGGCCGGGCGTTTTCTTCCTCTTCTTGGGGCGAAATTTGGAATGGCCGTTGTTGCCCTCCTCCAGAGGTCTCTTCCTGCTGCCGCCGCCGCCGTTGGAGAGCGGGGTCCCCTCGCCGAGGCCCTGCCCGGCGCCGTCCTTGGGGGGAACGTTGTCCACGTTGCGGTTTTCTTTAATGTCGGTGCTGCTCGAACCTGCGGTGCCCAGAAAGAGTAACTTACAATGCCTTCGGTGCAGGATCTTGTAAATGCAAAATTTATAGATTCCTTTATCTCTCTTTGTAACTGGTTAAGTGATGTGTGCTCGCGGCTTAAATATTCTGGCAACGCGACTGGAGATGATGATAATGCAACACAACCTCTCAAGAATTCAAGAAATAATACGTTCAATCTTCAAACCACACACCTGATACAACTACACCGCAAAAAAATCACTACAACTTTTCATTTGAATTATGCTGGGACAAAACATTTACTTCTAAGTCATATTTAGCCTCAAAAACGCTTTAAATCAACAATATAAGCTATAGCAACACATGCCCACCAAACAAACAGCTTCCATCAGTAAAGTAAAAATGGATGCCTAAGACCACAACTCTGAGCTAGATATTTGATTCTCTTCTGTTATCAGTTTAGTCATGCCACTTTTTTCCACACAATGATTTTAGTTGCTTAAATGGAAAAACTACATAAATAAAACCTCTGTTCACAGCATTGAAAACTTAGGCAGCTCTTTGGTAGGCACCATGACTGAAGAGTGCTTGAATGCTTTTATTTCTCTTCAGCTATTCCATATTTTTCAAATTCAGTGGTTTTTTTATGCCTTTCCTAAACATTCATTTCACCTCATCCCAATTTTCTCAGGAACTACAGCTGCCCACCGTGCCAGCTGGACCACAAGACCATGTATTTCCACACAGCCTTCTACTGCAAAAATCCCTAACTCGTCATTTACAAGCAAAATTCCTTGTCAAGGAAACTGCTGTCATGGGGTTACAAACACCAAAATCACTAGAGATCCTCTCTAAGGCCTTGTAGAATAGATGTGTGACAAAAGCTGCACACTCACTATGATAATATTTTAATGGGAGGGCAGAGAAGACAATATAATTTTAATGTAATGATTTGTTTCCATAAGTTGGAGTAATGATATGTCAGAGCTATATAGAAGGAACTGAATTTGCTGTAAGTTCAAAGACCTCATTTTCACCCTGATAAAGAAACTAAGGAAATGAACTATTTGTGCTTTCTACTGGCATTTGTGAATGAAAAGGCAAATGTAATAGATCAAGTATTTTTAACTCTCCTGTTCCAAACCTTCAGTCTATCTCTATTACATCTACCCTGATCCAAGGTGGTAAATGGTCATTGAAATTAGAGCAAACCAGGTGGAAGCTCTCTTTCACAGGGACAAATTCCAGTCATGCTTTCAGCCTTCCCTAAAAATCCCCTACCATGCACACATCACTTCACCCAAGTTACAAAGCTGACGGAATGGTGACTAAATTTTCATTTATAACATCCTCCAGCAAAAGCTCGATAGGTTACTCCTTTCGGTGCTCAAAGAGAAAAAAAGGAAGGGAAAAAAAAAAAGATCAAAAGAAAAAGCCAAAGTAGGAACACATTTTGTTAAATCACAGCAGCACAACAAAGAATTTACAGTACTGATCATGCAATTAAGGCAATTAAATTCTGTCAAGAATCTAAATTCTGAAGCATTTCATTGCTAGAAATCTGCTAGATGTAATCAAGCATCTCTTGTTCAGTGACAAACACATTGCCTGGAGAATGAAGGCTACAGGGCCACCACTGTCAATACACAGTGGTCATGCACATATTCTTTATAAAAATATGTATTTATGGTGGAGGAGTCTAAGGACAATGGAGGAAATTTTTAAATCTTTCCTTACAGTGAGTTTCTTACTTCTCATCTAAAAAAGTGCCCTTGCTGGTGGCACCAGATATTTGTTATCAACCACCAAGACTTTCAGGATGAACAGAAATCATTGAATTAACACTAATTAATGGTCTCTGGTTTCACTTCTTTTAGATGAAAACCACTACCAGTGCCCACAGGAGGAAAACAGGAGTTGAACAGACTTCAGCTGAACATAAAAAACTTTTCCATGTAGGCATGTCAGCTGGAGGAACTCCTTCATCAGGCAGGGGAAACCATGGCCTGACAGAGAGGAGGGACTTGGAGGGAGCAGGAAATAAGCTTGCAGGCTTACCTGGTCTTATTCAGAGAGAAGGGAAGAAAACTACTCCTGGCCTGAGAGCTACTAGGCTTTGCTAGCTTTGGAGAACCTGCAGGGTGGAAGAACCTTGGAGAGGAAGAACATAGGGAGCTGATCCTGAGTCAAACCAAGAGACCAGGAAAGGAGGCAACCATGGAGCTGATCCAAATCCAAGTTTGTGATGGAAAGCGAAAGACTTCCTGTGCTTTAAAATCACTTCAGTAATTCAGTAGCTCAGGGTTGGGACAATCCCCATCTAGAGAGAATCATCAGCCCATGTGAGACCTGCACAGAGCTTTTCCAGCTCCTCCTTTGCTTTTTCCTTTCTCCTTTTCTGCTCTTCTTCCTTTACATTGTACTCTTCAACTCCACGCCCTTCATCTCACCCCTCACTCCTTACTGGCACTTTACCCTTGGCATGGGCACCACTGACATTATCCCTCCCATCTTCACTGCTGGTTCAAGACAGGGAAATATTCTGATTAGTCAGCTGCTGTAGGAAAAATATAAGGTATAAAATATAATACAGAAGGTATAACTATATTAGCATATTAAAAACATTGTTAATGCAAAAGCTCCAATTCACTCTTCTTCACCGCATTTTAAAGTATCTTCATTTCTGCACCTGAAGTTTCTTTGCAGCTACCCCGGTGCTTGGGAGAAAAAAATTACTCTCAGAAACTCCTAGAGAGTTGATTACTATGTAAATAAACACATCTTACTCATGTTTTCCTCATCGTCTACATCCATTGTGAAATATCTTTGCTGTTTCTTGGCTGGCAGAGATGGCTTCTGTCTGGAAAACAGGGAGGGGGATAGTTAGGCTTTAAGGTACCAACTTATTAGGTTTAAAACTTGTTAACAATAAGTTTAAAAGCAGCAGCCCAGGCCCTGGCTTACCACCGGGCTGTTTGGTAAATCCTGCCCAAAACTGGATTTACCCAGCTGATCCCTCCTAGAAGTGAGATGTTCATCAGTGACCGACAGGTGCAGCCCCAACCTGCCCAAGGCCAGGGTGGGATGCTGAACACCACAACGAGCTCTCCCCACAGGCTGAACAACACAAGTGCTCTCAGCTGCTCCTCCTACGGCTTCCCCTCCAGACCCTTCTCTTCCCTCACAGCCTCCTCTGGACAATCTCTAACAGCTTCATGCCTTTTTTACACTGCAGTGCTCAAACCTGTCCCTGGGACTCAAGGTGAGGCTGCGCCAGCCCAGAGCAAAGTGGGACAATCTCCTCCCTGGCCCAGCTGGAGCTGCTGTGCCTGCTGTCCCTCCTGGCTGCCAGGGAACTGCTGGCTCCTGCTCAACCTGCCATCCAACAGGACCCCCCAGCTCCCTTTGCACAGCACTGCTCCCATGTCCTGCTCTATCCACACTCAGAATCCAGCACTTGCCCTTGTTACTAAACTTCCTATGACTGGGACTGCCCAGCCCTAAAATTCATCAAGGTGTCTCTACAGGGCCCCTGCGTCCTCGAGGGAGACAACAGCTCCTTCCAATGGAGTATTGTCAGCAAACTTATTTAGAATTCCTTTGATTCCAGGTCTGCAAATACAGTGTGCTTACCTTTTTAACTATTGGAGAGACATGCTGATTCTGCAACCTGCAAAAAGAGGAAATCCAGTCAATTGCTTGGCTCTCGAACAATCTGTGCATTACAAATAGCAACTCTTGACCTTAAAAAGGGACACACTTCTGATTCCCTAAAAATAAACAGCCATACTACAGATACACACTCCCAGAGCCTTGCAAAGACTCTCTAACCCTTGCAAAGCCATTCTGGACATTCCTGGTTGGAAAAAAAGAAAAATTTAAAAAACAAATCAAGATTCAAGTTGCCTAATTCTGGGGGTCAGGAAAAACATCCCTAAGGTACAAGCAGTTATGTAGTAGAACCCAATCTGCATTATCTGCACCTTCTAGGAGAGAGGGTCAGCAAAAATGTAGTGAATAATGGTGTAAAACCAAAACAAACATCTGTGTTGTGACAGCCAACCTATCCTGAAACCAAATCCAGAGTTCTCATCTGGTTAGATTTTTTTTTTTTAATTTAAATCTTTGGTTCTTATTTTCAGGGAGTGATTTTAATCCATATAAAAGGCCCCCCATACAACAACCCCCCTTTCCAAACACCACTTTCTGGATCCCACTGAGATCAAACTGCATTCTCCTGCAAAAAAGGAAAACCCCTCAACTACCAGCACTGGGGTGGAGAACAACTGGCAGATGTGGGGTAAAACACACACCACACCATTTTTAAGGTCTCTTCCAACCCAAACCATTTTGTGATTCTGATTCCAAGGAGGACACAGGATAACAGGGATGCTGTGAGCAGCTTTCTTTCCACAAATAAGCCCAGCTGTTGGACCAGGCACAGACAGCTTTAATTTCACAAACAACCTCCTAGCTCTAAAAAACACTGATGGGGCCATAGCAGTGTGAAGAGAAGAGCATTCTACCACAGCTCCAAATTCACAATCCCACAGCCCACGAGAGGGTGCTGGAAGCCTGCAGAACCCTGCACTGAATTCAAGTGACACAGAGCACAGCCACAGCTCCCCTGTGCCAGGGCAATTTCCCCCAACACCCAACCTAAATCTCTGTTCTCTAGTTTGAAACCATTCCCCTTTCCCTATCACTACCTGCCTGTGCAAAAGTCACTCAGGGGATGTGAGAAGGAGCAAGGCTTTGCTCCTGATCCCAGAAAACAACTGTGTGAGGCTGCAGTAAGAGACATGAGGTTAAGAAGTGTTTGGGCAGTGCTCTCAGGCACGGGGTGGGATTCTTGGGGTGCCAGCAGTCAGACTCCCAGAACCTTGTGGGTCCCTTCCAAGTCAGCATATTCTGGGATTGTGACACGTTTTTTCATACACCAAGGCATGAGCCTCCACCAAAAACCATAAATGCAGTTCAACAGCACAACTGCAGAACAGTGCTTTCCTCTGAAAACGTTTTCATCTGAACACAAAGAAATAATTTGACATCTGTGATGCACTTAATTCAGTTTATCAGTGTGAATTGAAGAAACAATAGCCCAAACCCAGCCCAAACTCCCTACAGACCTTTGGAACTGCTCATATTCTGAGGTAAATTAAGAAAGACTCGCAACTTAACACCACAATGAAAAAAGAAGTTTAGGGAAAAAAGGACATGTATGTTGCAACTGGAAAAAGTACAGTTTATACACAATACAAGCTGCCAAATGCTTCTCCTTCCCTTGATAAAAAAACAAACTCTTCTGGAACTTACAAACAGGTACACAAGACACTGAAACAAAGTTCACTGGCACTTCAAAAGTTAAGAAAATTCAGCAGCTATTAAGCAAGAGGAATCCATGGATAAAATAAAAAAGAGAATGCTACTCCATCGAGTATTATCCAAGCTTTTACTGCAGCAAACAAACAAAAGTATGTTCATAATTTATTCTAAAACACACAATTATCCAAAAATGTTAAGGAAGAAACACAGTAAAGTGTTTTTCAAACATTCTCTCACCAAAAATAATTGCACATATTTGCATAGTATCAGCAACAACTCTCCACTTCTAACTTTTAATTTTGCCATCTCCTATGTCTGAAAAATCATATTCACTGGTGTACTGGTACATCTGGCATCCTAAAGCCTCAATACAAAATTTTGATACTGAAACAACATTATCTCAAAATCAAAGGTTTTAATGCCACTCCTCTTTTCACAGGATCATCCCATGGATAAGAGCAGTTACCTTAGAAGAGAGCATGACTGAAGCCAAAGGAATCATTAACATGAGCAAAATTACCATAAATGTCTTCAGGGGAGCTTAGGCTTTAATCTTGTTGTTGATGTTTTCACTATAGCTAGCGTTTAAATATTTACATTACTCATTTAGCCGCTTTAAACATTAGTCAAACCGTAACAGTCCAACAGTGCAACCTCCAGACTAAGCAGGGCAAGAGAATTAAAGAAGTCAGTTGTAATTTCTCGGTTTGGTATTAGCAGTTTTCAGACAACAGCTAAAAAGGAGGCTGTCCCAGAGAGGGAGCCTGGCAGCAGCAAGCTAAACCAGAAGCACCTCGTGTTTGTGCCTCGGCTCTCACTGCCAGGCTGCATCTCCACAGGGGTGACCCAGGACTGGGACACTGTCTCATCCCTGCAAGGTTTTAGAGGAACAAGCTGCTGGACTTCTAAGAATAGGGAGGAGTTACATTTCACTTTTACAGTCACATTTCTGCTTCTCTCCTACTAAAAGAGGAGCAGATTTGAAGAACTTCAAGCTAAGTTTTGACGCACCTCGACTTCCCGCCAGCCCTCTGGGATCCTGGAAGCTTTCCTCAGCATCTGGCCTGTCAGGGATCTCTCTAACAAAAGACTGACTCAAACTGCCCCTTCTTGAGCAGTTCCTTGAGTCATTCAACATCAAGTTACTTTATGTTAAAGAAAGGAAAAAATAAAAACAACCCCCCCCCACCAAGCACACTTCTGGTGTAAAATCTGAGCGCCATCACCGCTCGGCTGTGTGGGCAGAGTGTTTGCCATCAAGGAATATTAGACATTTTTCAGCCAGGTTATGCAGAAATGGGACTTACCTTCATATTCAGTCACGTGCCTGGGATTTTGCTGGACTCCAGAGAGCTGTGTCTTCCCTGTATTTCCCCTCCAGGCAGAAGTGGAGCCACCCAGGACGCCGCTGCCATCCCCCCATCTCACAGGGCACACACACACACACCTGGACCACCACCACATCCTGCCTCTGCCTCTGCTGCTCCCAACACCTACAGCAGCACAGGCACGAGGTCCAAGCGTGACACCACCAGAGGTGCCCAAGATTTTGAAACAGCAGCAGATGACCCAAGGAGACCAGCACTGCTTCTGCACAGCCTGTGATGCATCTGCTCCAGGCGAGAGGATGGAAAACCCCCATTCCCCTGGCACACCAACCCAGGGGAGCAAATAACTCAAGACATAACATTTCCTTCAGGTTCAGGAGAACAAAACCACAGAGAGAAAGAGCCGTTTAATGCCATCAAAACCACTTCAGAGATCTCAGCCACAGCACCAAAGAGTCTATCAGTTCACATGCCAAAAAAACTCCATGTTGAGTGGAATTTGGCTTATGAACCTATTTAGTTGACCTTTTACTGCAGTTATTTTTAGACTGAAGTTTTTATTCTGGACAAAGTACTGAAGATAAAGTATTATACATATGCATGTATTTTTAATATATGCACATACTGCATGCATTTTCTGTGAAGTAAAGAAGCAGCTACTGATTCAGAAATGCAGGGAGCTGGCTGTTCTCTCAAGGATAACCTATGCACTGTGAACAGGCACTTTGCAAGAAATCAGGTCTTAGCTCTAGGAGGTGAAATCCTCCAATGAGAACATCAGCAGCCTCCTAAGATAGATCCAAAAGTCATTTATGCAAAACTACCCCACTGCACACATACTAAAGCAGTATTCACTAGCAATGCTGCCAGGACAACTGCTGGAGCAAGAGGTGTTTGCATGCATTTTAAGTGCCACTGGATGTAAAAATACCCATTAATACAATTTTTGTATTATTTTGTATTTTTACAATTTATGTCCAATTTGGGCTGCAGCAACATACCAAACCTAGGCAAGAAAACACCAGAAGACAGCAAGGAAGGTCTGTGACCCAGGGAGATGCAAAAACACCCAAGCCAAAGCCATAAATAATGCTGAGGAGCTCTGCTGCACTGAAAGCTACCAGCAGAAAAATTCCTTTCCCTGCTTTCTACCACAGCATTCTAAAAGCTATGACCTTGAAAATATTGGCTTTTTCTCTTCAGCTTTAAAAGCAGCCTGCTCCAGCTAAGCTGTCCTACAGATCAGGTGATCCTCTGGCAAGAGAGCAACAGTCAATAGCCACATTCCTCAACAGAGCTTTTATTACAATAATCAAATGTACTTCTAGTTCCTTCCATATTCACTGAAAGCCATCAAGAGCAGTTACTTAGAAAATGTTCTCACAGCCACTGGGGAACCTCGCTTAAGTCTGGAACGCAAACTTTAAAAGAAAGCAAATCTATTGAACAGAGGACTGAAGAAAGAAGGTACTGAAAGGAGAACAAGCCACAGCTCTTCTTGGGGCTGTCCTGTGCAGGGCCAGGAGCTGGACTCAATAATCCTTGGGGGTCTCTTCCAACACTGGCTATGCTTTGAACCCTGGACTTTAACAGGCTGAAAGCCAGCAAGGGCATCGGGGATGCTGAAAGAAGCTGGGGGTGCTCACAGCCAGGCTGGGCAAGGGGCCCCAAAAGAGTCCCAGCCCACCTTCAGCCGAGCTGCTGACTGAAACCTGACCCAGCTCCTGGCTGAGAAAAGCATCCAAGGAGGCCAAAGGAGATGGAAAACAAGCAGAGGGGCTGGGAATACTACCCAGCAGCTCTGGGTATTATCTGGGCTGCAAAAAAAAGCCAGCTAGCCACTGCGAGCTGAAACACAGAGATGAGAGAAAGAAAATGACAGAGCTACAGGAGCACTGGCTACATTTACTGAAGTTGTTTATCTGTATCTATCATACATAGTAATATAAAAAACCTATGAAATACAACTGGGATGGAGCAGGAGGGCAGGACGAGCCTCCCTCCCTCCCTCCCTCCCGGCGGCAGCAGCAGCCGCGGCCCCGCTCGGTACCACGGAGAGCTCCCTCCCTCCCGAACAAAGCGCCAAACCAAAGGGGAGAAAACAAAAACCAAAACCATCTCACAGACTGTATCTGAGGGATTTTTATGCAGAAAAAGTTCTCTTGACAGCACAGAAGTTATGTGCATGAAGAACGATGCTGCTGTCCAAATATATGAATAAATTAGCATCTTGGCAATAAACACAAGCCAAAGCTCAAAAGAACTATTTCATTTCCAGGCAAGTTCATTCATAGATCTTACTAATAGTGAACCTGATGCCTTTAGGAACTCAGGAGCAGCAGAAGGAAAGGCATGTAAGAAGATTAGGTTAATACTATATTTAAACATATGTAAGGACAGTGAATGAAATAGTGATTATTCACTCATTTAATTCAAGAAAAACAACCACTTACTAAGAATAGTTTCCAGGGGATAAAAGAAGATAAACTAGGCTGCACCAGGGGGAAAAAAAATGACAGAGCTACAGTAGTACTCACTATCCCTCGTTATCCATATTTGTCAGCACTGAGGTCTGGGGAAATCAACTTGGATACAAAAGCATCAAACAGGGACAAACCACCCAAAGGCTTCCAGACTAATGCACCCTCTCCCCCAGCTGGGAAGCTTTCCCAACTCATTATCATCCTCACGGAAAACAGCAGAGTTGCAGTTAACATAACAGATTTTTGCAAGAGTTTCAAAGACACGAGAAAAACCAGATTTGGTGGATTTGATGGAAGGACCCGACAGTCCTGGTGAACTAGAGGGGGGAGATACTGGGCTTGAGCTCCCACCAATTCCAGCATGTCCAGTAGATTACAGAGTGAAGAGAGGATTTCCTCCATTTTCACAAGAGCTTTTTTGGGAGACCGCACCCCTTTGGCAAAAGCAAGGCACACACTCCCAAGCAAACCCTGCTGCTTTGGCTTGCATCAGCTGTGCTCTTCTGTCTCCTGTTCTTGAGAGCTGCTAATTCAGTGCAAGGTCCCGATTTAGCTTCTTATTAATCAAACTCTGAACAGCCATTAGCGACAGCAGCACAATCCAATCACAAACTTGGAGCAGTGGCCCTAGAGCTCATCTCTGCACCCACCCTCCTCCAAAGGGAGCCTGGGCAAGCTGTCCCAGCCAAGCACAGGCAGGACTGTCACACAATCAAGTCTGGAAAAGACCTCGAAGACCACTGAGCCTAACCAGGGCCACCACCAAGCTATGCCCCTGCGTGCCACATCTACATGTTTTTGTAGACTCAGAAGCATGATCCCCACTCCAATTAAAACACTGGCACACACAGCCAGGCCACAACTGCCAGGATCACTGGTTTGAGTTAAGCATTAATTTCCAGCTCCTCTTTGTTATCAAAACAGAGTGTCACGTGACATCAAACTGCAGAACACCACTTGGCACTGGTGAGCGGCGGAGACAAAAAGCATCTGTAAAAATATCACTACAAGGAGGTCTGGATAATACACAGTAAATCCCAGGAAAGCCTATCTGCTGCCAGCACTGCAAGGATGGTTTTGCTGGCTGTAAAAGTGCTTCTAAACCAAGAGAGCCCCAGAGAAGACATCAAAGCCACCACGGCTGAGAAAACACAACCATCGTGCCACACAGCTGCTCTGAAAAGCTTACAGGTGAAAAAAATCAGGAATATGCTCTAGTCCAGCTGGAAAAGATGACTGATTTACCAGAGAATAATCACTCTGCAGTTGTCTGTGACTCCACACCTGTGGACAACACCCAGCCTTTGTGCAGACTCCACAGGCACCAGGTCCAAGGGGCTGCAAACCTGCAGAGTCAGCATCCAACGGGTGCTGCTCAATCAGCTCACAAGTTTTAGCTACCAAAATTACCAAAACTTAAAGGAGAAAAGCACTATTTGTCTTCCAGATTCAGAAGCTATGGCAAAGGAGATCTCTCCCTACTTAACACACCTTGGCAATTTCCATACAGTGGGAAACACCCTTACTATAAAGTGATTTCCAGGCCTAAACTTGACCAAAGGCTATCAGGGTTATAAAAGTGAGTAAGCACCCAACAAAAGAAGTTATCTCCTCCTCCTTTGATCTCCCAGAATATCAAGAGCAAGCTTTAAAACCTGGGCAGTGGAGGAGGGCTGTAAGCCTGGCCCTCTCACAGAGCCAGCTTTATTCCAAGTTTCTCCCAAAGCACAGCTCAGCCATCAGCTTATATTAATTCTTCTCATTTTTCAGATATTTAAACACACCAGCACTGATCCTTCAGCTGTGAAAAACATGGCAACTCTAAGGCCAAAAGCAGCATTCAAATGCATTATCTTAGTCCAGTTTTGATCAGAATGTTTTAATTAGAGATCCTACTGTGTTCTTACTGGGAGCCATCTAAAGAGTTTTAGAGTTGTTTTATTAAGTACTCGGTATCTGTGCTCGGTGTTTGAGGTGAAAAATTAAATCACATTCTGATACAGAATGGCCTCCGTAAACAAGGTTTTATAAAACCTGTATCTGAAGGAACTCAAAGGTATTTTCCTCCTCTAACAGTTTTCCAGGAGATCATGCACAAATACTAGAGCGTAACTAAGCAAGGAAAAAGGCAGTGAAACCTTAAACTTAAGGCTCATTTGCTACTGAAGTTGAAGAGCTGAGTAAATCAACCTAAACCAAACTTAACCTCATTTTAGACACACTGAACATTTTGAGGAGAATGGCAGAGACAAGTATTAACTATCTCTACAAATCTCAAAACCTACACACTTTCAGAATGGCACAGACAAGTATTAACTATCTCTGCAAATCTCAAAACCTACACACATTAAATGAGAAAAAAATACTCCTGGTTGAGGCTGCCTCACAATTCCTATGTAAAAACTTCATATTCACATTACACATGACAAATGAAACAAACTAGTGTCTAGCATACATGCTTGTTCTCTTTTTGATCAAATTTTAAACAGTTCATCTCTTTTCAGAGTTAGTATGACAAAACTAATAGCAGCAAGAAGGAGCCACTGGTAAATTGAGTTCTGGAACAGAGACAAATTGACATTGGTATAGTACTCACACGTAATTTTACCCAAGGCCCATCAGAAAATTGTTGATGCAACTTAAAAGTACCATAATAACAAAAGCACCAGGAAGCAGAGTAATCAGAAAGTTCCTTCTGCCATGCAGCACCAAACTCAGCCCCAACTGA
>LTAT01000010.1:28373897-28418461 GCA_003286495.1 Chlorodrepanis virens
GCACCCCGAGCGGCCCCGCACCCCGAGCGGTCCCGCACTCGGACGGGTCCCGCACCCCGAGCGGTCCCGCACCCCGAGCGGTCCCACACCCGGACAGGTCCCGCACCCCGAGCGGTCCCACACCCGGACGGGTCCCGCACCCCGAGCGGTCCCGCACCAGCCTCCACTGCCGGGACACCCAGCACCTCCCACGGGGCCCAAGCAATGAGGCTCTGCCATTCCAGCGTCATCCTGGATGCGGTGTCCGTGTCCGAGCGCATCCCAGCGCACCAAGACGAGAAGGTCAAACGGTGTTTTCCAGATGCGGTGGGAGATCACCACCCAAACACCGTCAGTCTGGTTCATCAGTGCTTCCACCGCATGTATGGCTCTTGATGTGTGTTAGGGCTTCAGCCTCTTGTGGAGCAGGGGATCCGAAAAGGATTAAATAACTGCTTTGAACCTTGGCTGTTTGTGACAGCAGGCTTAGAAGGCGTGTGGTCACCTAGGGAGCAGGTTTGTGACCTGCATTTTGCTCTTGACATAGAATCCCAGAATGGATTAGGTTGGGAGGGACCTTAAAGCTCATCCCCTTCCACCCTCTGCCATGTGCAGGGGCACCTTCCACTATTTGCATCAAACTCTGTCCAAACTGGCTGGAACACTTCAGGGATGGGGCATCTTCTCTGGGCAGCATGTGCCAGGGCCTCACTACCTTCACAGCCACGAATTTTGTCCCAATATCCAATCCAAACCTACTTTCTGTCAGTTTAAAACCACTGCAGGCCATTGCAGTTAAATGACACCTGCAGCTCCTGAGCCCGGCTCAGCCCGTGGGATGCTGCAGGACACAGAGCAATGCAGTGCTGGCCTTGCTCTCCCCAGCTTTTGTGGCTCAGGATCTTTACCCCACCAGGAACTGGGATTCAGGCTTGCAAAAGCCAATTCAGGCTTGCAGCCTGGTATCACTCCTCATCTGTGCCCTTCAGAGCACTTCCATCATGTCCCAAAGTCTCATTGACTACAGACATCAACCAGTCAGAGAAATCTTAACTTTCCCAGCTTTCTGTCCCTTTGAGGCTACCTGGCCACCTTTTCAGTGAAGGAATTTTTCCTAATATCCAATCTAAACCTCCCCTGGTACAGCCTGAGGCCCTTTCCTATGGTCCTGGATATGTGCTGACACGTGTTGCTGCATCAACCACCTTTGGCACTGCTAAATCTTGACACCCACATTACCACGTCCCTTCACTGCCCAGCACGGGCCCAGGTGCAGCACTGAGAGGCTCGGGGCTTCTTCTTTCTCTCCCAGTTCCTGGTGAGGTAAATATCCATGCAGGGAGAGGGTAAAGAGGATCAACACAAAAGCCAGTGCTGGAAACAACAACCTATTTTTATACTTCCTTCTCTCAAGGCACCGCCCTTCGCCTCTGCCCTGCTCAGGAGCAGCAGGAAAAACGGGCAGGCAGCTTTTGGCTGCTGGTGCCTTCACCTCTGGGAATGCCTTGGGAATGACTGCCTGTGTTTTCTTATCCCATTTTACACTCGGGAAATGTAACACTAACCACTGCATTTTCCCCCTGTCTTAGGATCAGCAGCGAAGCCACGAAACAAAACCACCTCCGTTCCACCTCAGTGTCACCAAAGTGGCCGTGTCCCACCAGGATGTTGGGAAAATCACTGCCAGACACCATCCTGTGCCGTGTGCTCTGGGATGATCCTGCCTGGGCTGCGAGGCTGGACCAGGTGACCCGTTGTGGTCCCTTCCAAAATGTGGAGGGACAAGGCTGGGCTGGGAGGCACAGCGTGTTCCCAGGCTCCTTGTCCCACTCAATGCAGATCCAACCACACTGTGGAATGAAAGGGGCTCCCTCCCCAACAGCCCTGGTCTTGCTGAGCTGAGCCACTGTGACTCAGCTGCTGGTGCTTATGAAACATCAGTTTTCCAAGTCATTCAAACCTTGGTGTAGGTTTCTTGGTTTTTTTTTTTTATTGGTCGGGTTTTTTTGGCTTGGTTTGTTTAATGTAAACCCACTTTAATAAATGAATGGCTCTTTAACAACTGCTTTTTCATCCAAGTCCTGGGAAATTGGAAATATTAAGCAGTCACTCACAGAAGCGAGCACGGCGCATTTCAAACTCCACAAGTCAAAAGCAGCTTCATGGTTTCCACGCTCTGACAGTGATTTTCCACCCCAGGAAACCTGATTTGCAAACTGGTCTTGCTCCCTGGGGTCCCCAGATGTGCTGAATGTATCCCTGTGTCCTGGTGCACAGTTCTGCACAGATTTGGACGGGTTCTCCATCCCACATCCGCCCTACTGGAGACACACCTTGCCTCCAGCATGCCAGCTCATACAGACCTGCTTCTGGAGTCCTCAGCCTCACCTGAGGATGTGGTGCACGTACTGCCAGACCCAGCACCTCCTCCACCATTCTGTGCCACCAACCCAACAGAAGCTGCATCCCTGAAAAGCCCTGGCAGCAGATCCAAGCTTAGGAGTTTCTCCCTGCTGTCGCCATATGATCCTAAGCGGGGCAGCTGCCAAGCCTGGGGAACCTGTTTCCAAATCCACGCTGCAAAAAGGAGGAGGGAGGATGTTTAACCCACTCCTTGCCGAGTGGCGGGCTGGCAGTGCTGTGGAAGGACAATGGCATTGTCACCGGGGTGGTGGCTGCTGCTGCAGGACACCTGGGGAGCGTAGCTGCCTAATCACAGATCCAGCTGCTTCACAGGTGGTGTGGAACGGGAATTTCTAAGGCAGCACATGCTTCCAGGCAGCTTGGCAGCTCCTCTTGCAGTAACCTGCTTGTGTAGACCCCTGAACAATGCTGAGGTGTGTCCTCATGCCCACACGGTGGCCTGAGCTGGGTTTACAAGCAGGACAGGTGCCAGACTGCCTGTGAGCAAACAGATCGGGTGACAGCCAAGCAGAGTGCCCTGCCTGATGGCATCCAAGGGAAGAGCTGCATCAGGGCGGCCCCAAGACAGAGAGGCCCCACACTAGGCAGGGAACACATCCTAAAGACAGGGATCTCCACCCACAGGGAACTCCATCCTTGGGGCGGGAGGAAGAGTGACATCCAGTGCGGTGTCACACGAGCACCGGTGGTCCTGGTCTTCTCACCCCACCTGCAGGGACCCCACTGCAGTACAGGGCACAGGAAGGACTCTGGCTCCCCCTCATCCTCTCACAGCCACAGGCATGGGGCTGGGTGGTGCCACCCTTGGCAAAATGTGCCCTCGGGGTCACAGTGGGCAGGAATGACCAGACACCAAAATGCAGAACTGCCCTGGGGACAGTCTGAGCACTGCCCAGCAACAGGTCATGAACCACCCTGCTCAGTGACCAACACAAGGCCAGTTTTTAAACCATGAGCGTCCAGGGAGGTTCTGCTCATGGCAGATGAGCTCCAGTTACTGCTCAGCTGCAAGGCCCTGGCACCATGACAGATCGAGCTGACCTTTTGTGGAACTGTGACAAGGAGTGGTCAAAAAAACCAAAAAAGTAAAATTAACATTGGGAATTAGGAGGAGGAAAAACTGGAAGCAAGATCCAGCAAGTGCTATTCAAGCACAAGAACATCTCTGGCTCAAAAACCCCAAGACATGTGAGAAGTTGGAATAATGCATGGAAAAGGATTGCTTGAATTGGTTCACCACTTCTGCTTACACTGCTCACCAGCAGCAGCAGCATCCAGAGCTCACCCCAGCTGCCTGCAGCATCCACTGCTTGTCTGATGCACCTGCAGTGCACACTGAGCAATGATGAGCATCCAGCGCTCTCTTGGAGCCCACCACCCACATCAGGCATCGTGGGCACAGCAGCCCTGAAAGCAGCACAGGCTCCACCTTTGCACACAGGGCCAATGGGTGGGTGGAGGATCATCAACAGAGCTGATATCTGCCTTCCCACAGCAGAGTGGGAAGGTTGTCTTCCCACAGTAACAGCTCCTGCTCCCAAAGCAAAGGGATTCATGAGGCAGGCAGGGGTTGTTCTGCCAGTCAAGTGGAAGGTGGTTAGATGAGCCCTCACATTGGTGAGCAGTGATGAGACATGCCCAGGACAGCTGTTAGGTGTATCCAAACCGGCTGTAAACACAGCCACATCCCCTCTGCCCGAGCACCAACACTGCTTCCAGCCTGGAGCCACCAGCACAGCTGCAGGCCGTGGCACCAGGGCCGTGGATGTGCTCATAAACCCATCGGGCTGTCTGGGCTCGCAGCTGGGGACACTGATGATGCCCTGGCCCTGTCCCACAGCAGGGCTCTGAGCTCCCCCTTCCGAGGCTGTGGAGAGCAGGGCACCAGGAGCAGCAGCATCCCCCGGGGAAGCAACTCTTCTTGCCTCTCCCCTTCCGTGGGCTGGCTTCTGTCCATCACCCCCTCAAACAGCTCCTGCTAAAGCCAGACAAACCGCACCTTAAATACAGATTAAGTGCTCAGCTGAGAACCTCTGTCCATCCCCCCACCCCCCGGGCTGGCTGAGCTGGAACAAAGAGGAGCCTGCCCCGGGATGATTATCTCTTCCTTCATCTCCTTCACTTGGGAGGATATCCTGGTATCATCTGCTTTTACCTGCTGGGGGCCTGACATTTGTTCCCTTTCTAGCACCTTCCTGTTTGGGACATTTCTTTGTCTAAGCTTCCTCTCCTACTTGAGCTGCTGAAACCAAGTCCAGGGAGCATCAGGCAAACAATGTGTTGTACACCACTGTCAACATCCTCCTCAGCAAACTGCATCCTACCCTCTCCTTGGGCAGACAGGCCAGCAGCATGGTCACGGCTTACTCAGTCTCAAAGAGAACCTGCACTACCTTAAACCACAGAAGTTCTCAGTTCGGGAAGACTGAGCATGGATCTGGACCCCACTCCTCACTGCCCACCATCAGGGACAGCTGTGGCTCCCCAGATCTTTGGGGATGAGGACCCACAAGGAGCAGATACAGGCAGACCTGTATGGTTCATGTACAAATCACACTGAGTTCAGACAAGGTCACCAACACAGTCTGGCACAGAACACCAATCGTTAAAGCAGAGAGAAACCCTTAGATAATATTTTATGCATCCTACTCGTAATCAAGCAGTCTGGAAAATCTCAGAGAATCCAGATGCAAAAGTCTAAATCTTAAAAACGCTGCTAGCAAGGCACTGTGTTTTGTTTAAATATGTTTGCACATGTTTAACTTATTTCGTAAGGAAAATTGAATTGGTTAGGGGAAAAAAAAGACACCACAAAAATCCTCGTCCCCCTGTCAGCAACACCACTCCTGATGCCAATCCCAGTCTGGGTTGCCAGAGCACCCAATGAGGCATCAGGACCAGACAGAGAGAAACCACAGAGCCACACACCAGCTGCCTCTCCCAGAAAAAAATGTCTGACCAGCACTGAATTGCTCATCAAACTAGAAACACAAAGCCAGGTTTAACACCTCCCATAAAGCAATCATGGTTCACAGCACAACCAGCAGATCCCAGATAATTATCTCATTGGGAAGAGTCAGCATGCAGGGCATGGCTTTCCCTTGCAAGGAAATGGTGAGTATGGAGATAAGGGTGATCCAATTAACTGGACTTTATGGGGATTTCAAAATGGTATGTGGCAATGCTCTTAAGCACTTAAAGAATACCCAAAAGCTCTTAAAGAAACTCAGCTGCCGTGGGATAAGAGGCAGAGCCCTCCTGGGATTAGTAACTGGTGGAAGGTCAGGAAGCCAAGAGCAGGAACAGGACTGCTCCTCTCAAGGGAAGCCTGCTGCATCCTACCCGAGTGCTCTGGAGGGCCAGGACCCAGCACTGACAGCTCACCCAGGCAGGATGGACACCAAGGGCAGTGCTGCCAACAGACAGAGGCAAAAAAGGTGAAACCTGTTCTTCTGGGCAGGGACGAGTGGGGCTGAGCTCTGAAGCAAAAGCTGGATCAGGTGATTCACCTCTGCCCCTCTCTTATGCAACACCTCAGTGAGAGGAGCTGCTGGTGCCAATCCCATCTGCTCCCAAAACCATCTAACAGCTCAGATTTGCATGCAGTTGTATTTCCTGGGCTTCCCTGAGGCTGCTCCTGCAAGCAGCCACCTGGGCTGGTTTCAGAGGTGAATAAAAGGCAAAAGAAGCAGATACAAGTGTGGGGAATGTAAGGATCAGCCAGGGAAGAGGGCATCTGGGAAAGGAAATAACCCCAGACGGGGAAAGCGCTCACTGCACATGCTGGAGCATGCAAGAGTGGCAGGAGGTCAGAAGTGCCAAGTCTCTGCTCTGCCAGCCACTTTCTGGGCCTGAAGGAGCAGGAGACACTGGAGCTTCAACTGCCTGGAGCTCCCTAGTGCTGGGTCAGCCACGATGCCCACAGTGGGACTGTGGAGGGCCATCACCGTGGCTGGAGGGGTCTGCTGGCACCTGCAGCCACGTCCCTGGCAAGGTGCCCCAGGCAGACTCTCCTGGGGGCTGGGGTGTGACTGGTGACGTGCCAGGTTACGGAAGGGTAAGGAGTGCAGGTCTTTTTTGTGAGCTGGGAGACAGCTCCTCACCCCCATACACCAAACCTACAGATACACCCCCAAATGACCCCTGGAGGCTCAAAGCTCAGGCTGAGCAGGGGCTGTGGTGAGGAAATGCATGGGAAGGCAGTCAGTCTGCTGTGCCCTAGCCAGGGAGCAGAGGAGAGCAACCACACTGCAGCAGAGACCCAATGCTCCCAATATTCCCACTGCTCCTCACCAGCTGCCACTGGCACCCTAAGGAGAGAGGAAGAAGTGTAGCTGAGGGCTGGAGTTGCGTGGCTCAGGGCCTGCTTTCAGCTGGACAACATGGCAGTCACCTCAAGGAGCCCATGGCAGTCCCCCACCCCACTGCTCCCAGCCAGCACTCGGGACAAGCCATCTGGAGCCCAGGTTTCTGTGGCAGCCTGGGAGGCAGCCAGCTCCACCCCAACACCCGCAGCACCAGCACGTGCCTCAGTGCCAGGGCTGGCAGAAGCCATCTCACATGCTTAGCGAGCTCCAGGGGACCAAAGAAAGCCATGGGCACATAGGGCAGCTCATGGCTTCAAACAGAGGGTAAGCAAAAGTGCTCTCAACCCAGCAAAGGCCACATTTTCCCCAGGCAAAGGGGACTTGGATGAGGTGTGCAAGGAAAACTTGCCAGGCAGACAAGGCAGCAAGCGGAAGGAAGAAGGACGTAGGCAATGTGCTCACAACCCAAGGGATTTCCTAGGGCTGGACTGTGCCTGTGTGACTCACTGCACCTCTCCAGGCTGTGCTGCTGCCCTGATGCAAGCCCTGCTCCAGCAGGAACCAGCCCATGGGCCATTCCAGGTACCACGGGAAACGTGGGAGCAGGAAGAGCAGGGATATTAAAAAATATCCCTGCACACCAACAACACTACCCAGGAGCTGATGGGAAGGGAGAATCCCCTTCCACCCACTGCTTTGCGTGTAGCTGAAAATATCCACCAGATGGACAGGATACCCTGGCTCCCACTTGCAGACACAGCTCTATGAACAGCCTTCAAAGGCAAAATCCCCAACAGGAAAGAGAACAGCTCAAAAAAGTAGCCCCAAATTTCTCCAGAGCCGAGCTGAGACGCATTCACTGCTTACTCACTTCTTGCCAAGTCTGGAGCTGCCGGGTTGGGCCCCCACCCACCCCTCTGGCACAACTACTCCTTACAGCTTGGAAGCTATTTTTTTCCCACCCTGCTATCTAAAAAAGAAAAAAAAAGGCGTGAAAGCTTTTATCATCCTGAAAACATGCCAACTGCGAAGGCGACTCTGTGTCTCAGACGCCTGTTTCCTGGCAGATTTCAAGTCCTTTGCTCAACTGCTCGGATGGCGGGGGCAGGAGATGCCTGCAGCAGCAGGCTGTGAACTGGAGCTCCAAACACTCACATGTTTAACTGCTGCTAAATTCCTGGGGGACCAACAATTCCAAACAGAGGGCTCAGAGCTACACACGCAGCCAAGTGGGTGCCAGCCCATCCGAGGGCCACCAGCCTGGCTACAGGAGGCGCTGAGGGGGTCACTGGTCCAACACCTCCACGTGGGGACAGCTACCAGGCAGTCAAAAGGTTGGGGGTCACCTTGCTCAGCACCTCTACCAGATCAGTAACCCTTCACTTCCCACATCGTGAGGCTTCAGCTCTGTTGGCTCCCAGAGGTTTGAAGGGAAAGAATGGGACCCAGCAAGCAGGCTGAGCAAGGAACGAGTGCTGGACAACTCCACTGCTGGTGTCCAAATTTCCAGTGGCCAGCTCTGGCTGTAGCCACCTAAAGGTGCTGGGAAATCCACCAGCAGCCTGAGGGGTAGAGACCCCATGTTGCTGCCACCCCAGAGAGACCTACACAGACAGAGCCCTTCATGACAGTAATGCCTTTGAGGGCTCCAAAGTGCTTGGATCTGGTTTTGCAGAGGTACAGCCAAGTCTTGACTAGTACCCAGGGATTTTTCCATACCACCTCACATCATTACCAGCGTAAGGGATAGGGAGTCTCTGGCTTGCAATCAAAGAAAAACACAGCAGCATTGTCTCAGGGTCTGGGTGAGCACTGCTGCACATCAATCACCCCCTCTTCTCTACTCTTTTGTTATGAACATTGTTGCTGTTACCGTCTTTTTTCTTATCTCGTTGCTGTTTCCAGTTTTCCATCCTTCCTTGTACTTAGAATCACAGAAAGAGAGAATTATACAATGGCTGGGGGTTGAAAAGAGCCCTAAAGTTCATCCAGTTCCAACACCCTGCCATGGGCAGGAACACTTCCCACCAGACCAGGCCGCTCCAAGGCCTGCCCAAACTGACCTTAAACACTTCCAGGGATAGGGCAGCCACAGTTTCTCTGGGAAACCTGTGCCAGGGCCTCAGCAGCCTCACAGGGAACAATTTCTTCCCAATATCCATCCCTCTGGCACGGTGAAGCCATTGTCCCTTGTCCTGGTCCTCCAGGTGTTTGCCCACAGCCCCTCTCTTGCTCTCGTTGAAGCTCCTACAGGCTCAGTCTCCCCCGAGCTTTGTCTTGTCCAGGCTGAACAATCTCAATTCTTGGATGCCTTTGCCTTCTTCATCTCCCTTTCTGCACAAGAATGGCTGCACCTGGGGCTGGCCAGCCTGAGAGCAACAGAATGGAGGATGGGACAGAGTCAGCATCTCTCTCTGCAGCCTCTGCCAGCAGGAAGCTCCTGCCAGGCCCTGTGGGAAGAGGAGTGGCATTTCTCTAACAGAGTCAGCGACAGCCAGAGCCAAGAGGCACCAGACAAAGCCTTTGTTCAGCAGTGCCAGCCTAGAGACAGAACAGCAGCAGCATTACTGTGGAGGCAAGACAAGCCTGGTCAAGGTGCCAGCCACCTCCTCTGAAGCTGCTTTCAGGCACTAACTTGGGTCAGAGTCAACTGCAGCAGGCTGCTTTCCCAAGGTTAACAAGCACCAGTAAACTTTTTTTTTTTTATGGTTCAAAAGACAGCACTGGTATTTCTGGGAGTCAAATCAGGATCATCTCTAATAGGGAATGGCCCTGCCTTCAGCTGTGCCCCACGAAAATTCACTGGGGTTTGGTAAAGGAAAAGCCTGCTCCAGAGGTTCCCAATCCCAAAAACGACTGGCTGAAGTTCCTAGCCTGCAGGCTGGACGTGTTTTGGGATGCTTCCTAGAGGGCAGGCCAAACAAGGCACAAAGGCCAAAAGGGATGAGCATCACTCACAGGAAGCCCCTCCAGGGCAGGAGGAAGGCAAGTCCCTGAGTTAGAGATGATCTGCAGTCGTTGGTCACTGCTCGCATCAGTCTCCCGATTCACTGTACACGTGGAAAGAACAATTATTTAAAGTCATTTTTCCAGAGAAAGAAATAAACTCATATTTCAATTCTTATTTACCAAAACAAGAGCCAGACGAACTCAGTGCTGTATGAAAGTTTATTCCAAAGCTAAATTTCTCACAGAAAACAATCTCTATGAACAGCAGCACCGGTCATGACAAACTCCAAAAGCCTCCCGGGCTCCAGGGCTTGGGGTCCTGAACAGAGCAAGCAAGAGCCTCTCCTCAAAGTTGTCAGGGAGAGAGGGGGAGTGACAGGAAACAGACACATGGCCGTCTGGCACCATTTCAGAAACCATACCTGCTCCCAAGAAGAGCAAATGTCTCAAGACACTTTGCAGGGAGATGAATGCCTGCCCAAGAATGTCTCAGAACAGCCTGCTCCCTGCAGCCTGCCTGTGAAGGAGCAGCTGCCCCTGCCAGGAGAGAGCTGCATTATTCCTGCAGACACAAAGCAGGGCTCTTGGTTTTCATCATCTGCTGAACTGCTTCCAAGGACCCAAGAGGCTGGGATGTTGTGCCAGGGATGTGCTCCTCTGCAGCCCGTGCCTGTCTGGGCCCAGCTGAAGCTCTAAAGGGGTTCCCCTGCTTCCCCCTGCCTCAGCCTCTCGGAGAGATGCTTGCTGATGGCCAGGAGGGGGTTGGCTCTGTACTGGGGATCGCTGATAACCTCTTGAAACCGAGCCACTTCCTTCTCTCTGAGGAAAGAAAAATAACACACCAGTTCTCTAAGTGCCTCATGTGAAAGGAACTGAGCAGATAAGGACCAACTCATAAAGGAGCAGATTTCTGCTGAGACAGAGAGATCCTGAGTGTAAATCTCAGAGAAAGACAGTGCAAGAATAAACCTAATTTAGCCAAGGGCAAAGCTCGAATTGCTGCCAGCTTCGTGGGAGCCAGGGACTTTGATCTCATGCCACAGAGACACAAACAATCATGACAGTGTCCAGCATCACTTGGGAATGGGTTTTTTTAGAGCTTTTCCCTAGTAAACCAGCAACAAGAGACTGCGGATCTGGTACATCACCAGGAATGAAAATTACTTCAGACTGCACCAGCACAACACCAAATTCTCTTTAGAGAGCCCCTCTACTGACTCTCTTTATTGCTGAACACTGAGCCTTGGTAATCCTACATGCAACACTAGCTGGGCACCACGGGAAGAGCAGGACAGAATTACCTCTGCATGCCTGGCCACAGCTGCTCCCTGGGGAAATGGCCTCGTCTCAAAAAGCAAGCAAGCAGGGAGGGACAAGAACAGAGCAGGAGTATAAAAAAAGCCCTGTGAGTTTTCACACAGCCACATCCACTACAGCATCCTCATCTCCCTCAGACTGCCAGGCTCTCCACAGCCTTGCCAGACAAACACTTGGTAGTGCTCAGCTACTTCCCTCCCCTTCAATGCTCCTGCCAGAGAAACAAGGCTCCCAAAGCCTGGCTTGGGTATTAAGGTGAGGCTTAGGGAACCTCTCATACCTTGGGGAAGAAACCTCAAACCTCCTCCAAACTTCTTCCCTCCCAAGAAGCACAGACTTGGCAGGCCACCATAAGCAAAGCAAGGCAGAACTGAGTGAGAAAGGCATCCCAGCAGCAACCCAGGCTTGTTTCTGACAGAGAAGGTATTCATGGAGAGCAGTGCTGCAGCTGCCAGCCTGACTGTTCAGCCTCAGTTTGAAGCTGAATGGCTCAAAAGTGACAGAAATCCAGGGAACAAGAAAGCAAACACTGCCAGATGACAGAGCCTAGCCCCAGGAGAGCTGTGCTGAGGGAAAATGAAGTTCTTGGTGGCACTATAAACTATCCAACAGAGGGGGAATAAGGAGTTGCCAGACTAAATCCAGGAGTTACTTGGACACATTTAAGTTCTCCATCCTTGTTGATATTCAAAAGCCATGGGGACTTGGGTTTTGAGCAAGCAGTTCCAGGTGAGCCTGCTTGAGCCCAAGGGTTGGTCCAGGTGACCTCCAGGGATCCCTTCCAGACTCAACCATTCCGTGAGGCTCAGCAGGAGCTGGACACTGACCAATGGGTACTTACAGGAGCTGCTGTTTCTGAGCTTGCTTCATCAGACAGAAGTCTGCTGGTTCTGCCTTTGCTTTTCTGTGGCTATGGAGAGAAGAAACAAAACAAGTGAGTGTTAGAGCATTAATTTAGCAATGGCTGTGTAGATGGAAAGAGTCCAGGGATTCTGCATCTGCCTTTCCAGAAAGAACAGGTAATTAATTGTCCTGCATGGAAATTCTCCTGAAAGGCAATTATTTCCATAGCCAGGCATTGCAGGGAAATGCAGACTCCTTCCACCCGAGGCTGAGAGAGCAGGAGGCATTACAGGAAAACCAGATTTCTCAGAGCCAGCACTGGTCATTAGCTGTCCATGCCCAGATCCCTTCCTGCTTATCACTGACCTCCAGGTCAAACTGACCCCGTTGCTTAGAGCAAAGATTCCATGGAACCTCCCCTCCCCTCCCCACGTGTCACCTCTGCACAGCTCACGTTCCCTCCTGCTGACACTGCAGAGCTCCAGCCCCCACAGCCACCCTGGGAGCACCAGGGATGCTCGGCAGGAGGAGGGAGCTGCCAGCCCTGTTGTGTGCTAGAATGAGGATGCTGCACTGTGTGCAGAAGAGGCACAGCAGCAGCTACAGATCTGCCACCTCTCCATGCCTTCCTTACTCCTGGGCAAAGTCCAAGGAGACCAGAGCTGCAACGCCATCCCTCGTGACGCCCGATGCCAAGCAGCAGCAGCAGAGATTTACCACAAAGCCAGCACTGAGCCCCAGCCAGGGACACACAGGAAGCACAGAGATTGCTTTTGGGACTGGTGGTGCACAAGAGGAGCTGCTGGTAGAGCTGGACTTTAAGGAAAGGAGAAGCAATTTCCATTTTTCAGGATTACACAGATACAAAAGTTAACAGAAGAAAGAGGCTGGGAAAAGGCTCTGCCTCGGTGGGGAAGCTCCTCCCCAACTCACCCTGAAGCAGAGCCCCAGCACACAGGCCAAGGGGGAGAAAGAAAGAGGGCCTGCATCCCAGCTCTCTTGGAGCAGGGATCAAGGAGGAATATTCCCATACTGGTGGGTGCTGGGGGCTACAGCCACCCCCACCTGATCTGCCCCAAAGGTCAGGAAACACAATTTCTCACCTCCTCTTCCATACAGCGGGATCTGGTCTCTTGTTACAGTGACCTCCACTTCCTATTTCCCTCTCTGGCATGCTACCCTCCATCCTCCTATGTTGCCTTTTTTCCCTCCTTTCTTCTTACTCCCCTTGCCTCACATTCCTTCACTCATTTCCATCACCCACCTCTATTCATTAAGTTCCTGCTCATTCTCCTCTCCTCTCCTCTCCTCTCCTCTCCTCTCCTCTCCTCTCCTGTCATTTCCAAAAGCTCAGCACAGAACAACTTCTGGTCCTAGTTTGCCTGGAACGCTCACAGAAACTCAGGAAAACCCTTTCTCAAGCTGGATGGCAGCCCTTGGTCACCAGACCAGGGCTTGCCAAATCTGTGTGTGCCACCAAGTCACCCTTCAGAGGTGAGCAGCCCTGCAGAGGGTGACGAAGCCTGAAGGAAAGTAATCCTGGGGTACATTTCCTGCTGGATTTCTCCTCAAAATCACCAGCATGCTGCCTGTTCACTTGGACCCTGGTAGCAGCTCAGCTTCATTACACTTCATTGCCTTCATTCATTATAAAGCAGAATAAAAACCTCCCTGTAATGCGCTTTTACCCTGCAGGAGATCAAATTCCTGGAGAATCTAATCTTTTATTAATACTGCTGACAAATCACCAGAGTATTACCCTTCCTTTCTGTAATGATTCAAATCCTATAAAGGCCTCCTCTGATTATTTCAAACACTCCTCTACAGACAGTGGGGAAGCCAGAAGCCAGCAAGGGGAAGAGGAGTCTGTAGCTCCTCCACGCCAGCCCCAAGGGGGCTGGTTTGGGGTTAGCAGGTCACAGGCATGTAGGTGACATCATCCCAGGTCAAACTCCCACCTCCACTGTGCCAGCTTGGGCTTCTAAAAGGAGAGGCTTTTGGCAAAGGTCTGGGATAGGGAGAGAGAGCTGACAGTGCACAGGAACGGCCAACTCAGCCACGCTCTTGGCCAAAGTCACGCTACAAAACAAAGATTCTGGCCACGGCACAAAGGGCACTGCTCAAAGGCTTCAAGTGCCTCAGGATAAAGGCTGGATGAAGGTCTGGGAGGATGGAATGGCAGGCTGCCACACCACAAGACAAGGATTTCAGGTGAGCTCAGCAACATTACAACATGGACACCTGTGTGCCAGGACATCTGCATGCTCCCAGGCTGTCTCATGCCAAGCCTCATCCAAGCAATATGGTTCCCCTCTCAGCTGTGGGTTCAGAAGACACATTTCATCTCTTTCTCTTGTGTCAAGTGAAGCATGAAAAGGGTTAAAAAAGAGCTGCCAATGAGACCCTGCTCTCCTGACCGTGGCCTGCAGCTACAAGCTGAGCTGAAGGCCCCTTCACCCTGCAGGAAGAAGGGAAATACATAGGCCATCTCCAAATGGCACATACCTTTTGAGAGGCTTCCTTCCCCTGCCACCTGTGGTCAGGTAAGAGAGCTCAGGCAGGGCTTCCATCAAGGGCTGCATGTCTCCCACCACAGGCGTTGCTTTCCGCTTCGCTTCGGCTTTTTGCTTTTGCTTGGCCATCTTCACACTTTCTATTTCTGCACCAGAAACAAGGCATTACTGCAAGAAGGGCAAACACCTGCAGGGGATAAGCCTTGAGCTAAGAAATTCATCAGTTGTTTTACCATTTACAACAGGCCAGGGGTGAAAAAATGAACAAAATGCAGCTGGGTCATGCCCTCTATTGATGTATTTACTTGTAACTATTTACATCTCTTCTGACATTGCAATGGGAAGTGAAATTCCCAGATTCTGTCTGTTTCCATCCCTTACACTGTTCACTGCTCACAGCAAAACAGCACAGGAGTCCTGGCGTGGCAAAAACCACACTGACCTTGCATGGAACTGGGAAACAAGGGGAAGGGACAGCACAAACACAGCCAGCTCCAAATCTGGCCTTAAACAGGCACAGCCCCCTCTCTGTGCTGCTGTTGGGACCAAACAGCGGTCTCCTAGCACAGGCAGGAAAGATGGACTAGATGACAGTTGTTTACTTAGTTTGAAGAGAGTCAAGGCTCCACCTCAGTGACTCACTCTGGAGTGCAAGCAGGCAGATGCTGGGTGAGCTGGACCCTTGGAAAGCTCTGCCCCAAGTGGCAGATGACCCTGGCTTTTCTCAGGACCAGGTTTCCCTGCAGCAGCTCAGGCAAGGGTGGCGGCACAGAAAGCTCCGCAACTGTTATTTCTGTCTCCTTTCTCTTAGGAGGAAAAAGCCACAGGCTTCTGCCTCAGTCCTTGAGGCTCCCTGATGTGACAGTAAGTCCCACAGCTGCCCGTACTTCCCAAAGCCAGCAGTTTCCAGGGTGAGCACCAGCAGAGTATGTCCTTCAGGACAGCCCACAAAAGCCCAGCACTGCTACAGGCCTCCAGCTGAACTCCAAGATGCCCCACCTGACCCACAAGTTCCTTGGACAACTGCAAGGATGAGCCTCAGTGCTGAGCTACACACTCCTTGGGTGGATGTGACAGCGTGCCAGCAGCCAGGGGGCTGAGCTGGTGACACAGAGAGGCCGACAGCTCCCAAGGCAGCATGGCCACAGAAGGCAGAAGTATTTTTGGTGGGAGCACAAAAGCAGCCAGTCCCACTTAGAGACCACAATCCTGGGTCTAATCCTGCTCCCACAGCCAAGGAAGCAGAACTCCAATTCAGTGGCTGCTCCTCTGATAGCTTGGCCTTGCTTGTTCTCCAACTCAGCTGAGTTGAAGAGCAGCAGTTTTTCATGAACTGCAGTTCTGCTGCACATGGATGTTTGTGACAAATCAGGATTGGAAACACTTCTCCTCACAGCAATCCCTGCCAAGAACACAGCTTTCTGCTCTGCATTACTTCTTTTTTTGGTCTGGCTTTATGAAGCTGACTACTTCAGTGCTTTCATAAACAGTATGTGCTGAAAATTTTCAGACACCTGATTCTGCATAAACATCCCAAATTCTTTTCCTATGAAGTCTTGTTCATCTGAGGAGCCATGCAATATATGTATTTTTAAATGTGCATACTTCTAATGTCTGAAGCATTACATAAGGTTTTTTCCCCTCTCTAGTCTCTCCTAAGATTACTTATTGGAATGGGAGAAAGTTTTGCATTCGCACTACTGGGCTGATCTTTGGTTCCCAGGGTCTTGGCATCCAGTGTCACAAAAGCAGCCCTGGGACAAGAAGAAACAACAAACTCAGATTTAGGAAAACAGAGATGCAGGGATAACTTCAGCAGTCCAAGCTGGCTTCTCTTTTGGGGGACAAAAAGCTCTCTCTCCACAAAGAACTGGCAGAGTTTCTAGGTACTTCTGTGCCTGTAAAGCACTTCTAACATCCAATATCTCCTAAGACACATAATTTAGCCTGGAGTTTACTGTCTTGGTGCTCTCCTCAAAGCAAAGTCTCTGCATTTCACTTGCATTCCCTCATCTTAGTAATTTCAGAGCCAAGAGAAAGAGGCCACAGCAGGGCCAAAATAGCACACATGATCTTGGGAAAGACTGATGCTACAAAGGCTTCAGGAGGGCTGGGTTAAGACCATGTAGGCATCCTGCTCCTGGGCTTTTCCAAAGCAGCTGAGCTTGACTGGCACAGCCACCTGTGCTCTGTGTCCAAGCAAGATGTCCAGGCACTCAACAGCTGTTAGCTGGCTGGCTGGGAGGAGGTTTCCTTCACACTCATGTGTGTTAGATTCATGTCTTTTTATCTAAGAAGAGCCAGACACACCTTCAGTGCAACTGGTGAAATCAAAGATTAATGAGCTTGGGCTCAGGGCTCAGGCACAGAGATCATCTGGTGTAGCAGAAAGCCACTCCCTTTGCCCCAGAAATAGTCTGGGTCCAACTCTGTTGGGCAAGAAGGTGTTAGGAGAAAAGCCTGTCCCAAGAACAGCTTCAGGTGACACAAGGAACCCCTCTGCCACACTGGGTACAACTGCACAGTCCCCTGCTGTGCTAAGACACTCAAAGCAAAAATAGGCAAAGAGAAACATTTCTGCCACGGGCTGGGCTTGTTTAGCTCATATTTCACTGCCTCGAGAAAGGCCAGACTGCCTGGTGAGTGAGTTCACTGACCTGCAGCATGTGGGAAAGAGCAGTAACGCAGCCAGCAGTGTCCAGAGCTCTCCCTTCCTCAGGGGGCAGGAGAGCCCACTGCAGGGTCTCACCACAGAGCTCTGGCATTAGCTGGTGGCAGCGTGGGGCCCAGCTCCAGCCTGTCCTGCCATCCCCAGGCTCCTGGGGGAGGAGGAGCTCCACTGGACAGCTCCTCACATCTGTACCAAAGTCTTCAAAGATAGAAAAATTTAAATTTTTCTAATTTAAACTTCCATGGGCACGGTGCCCTTCTGGATAAACAAAGGGTTAATGCAGTCACACATATTACACGTGGTAAAAAATCAAAAGTAGAACTGGGGCAATGACTAAGTCTTGGTGCTAAACACTGAGAAACAATACCTGGAACTTTTATGCCAGTGCTGGGGAGGGATGAAGATTCCTGAGAAGCATTCAGCTTCTTCCAGCACTGTCACCCAAAGCCAGAGTACAGAGATCCATCAGAACTATGCTCTGTGATTGCAAGTCCCAGCAATACTCACTCTGCAGCCATCTTTCCTTCCTCAGCTTCATCTTCTCTTTTTTGGAAAGTACTGTTTTTTCTTCCAAGCCTAGAAGAGAAGAGACATGAGATGGAGCCTGGCTCCTCCATAACAGATTCTGCTCAGCCCTTGAAGCTTCTGAACTTGCTGGCACAGCAGGCAGGCTGCAGGCAGGTCCAGAGGCTACCCTGCACCCCAACTTTTAGCCAAACAAATCAAATCTGCCTTGCTGGGAGTTAAAAAACAAGAAACAAATAAGCAAATCGATCATCAGCACAGGATCACAGAATTAAATGGATTGGAAAGGACCTCAAAGCTCTTCCCAGTTCAAACTCCCCTGCTGTGGAGCCTAGAACAGCTTGTTCCAAGCCCTGTCCAACCTGGCCTGGAACACGTCCAGGCATGGGGCAGCCACAGCTTCTCTGGGCACCCTGTGCCAGGGCCTGCCCACCCTCACTAGGAGACACTTCTGAAATACATCCAGGGCAGCCCCAAGGAGCAGCTGGTCACCAGCAGCTTGTAAAATAGACTAGTACTTACTATTTACCAAATTCAGTATTTGGAAAGCAGCTGTTGAGCACTGATATCCAATAGAAAGTGAAATACCATCACAAATATTTTTATTGGAGATCTGTTGCAAGTACTATAAAATGATCTTATCTCACATGTTTAAAACAAAATTGACTTAGGCCAACTTTTCTCCTGAAATGTGCTGGAAATACCAGAATTCCAAGAGAGTAACAAGCTCCCATTCACTTTAGCTTATTCTTAAGCCTGGGGAGGAAAAAGTGCCCCTTTTTTCCCCTCCCAAAAGAAAGGAATTCAATACAATTATGAAAACAACTCACTAAGGATAACTTCTCTGAACCTACAGATCCTTTAGGACGATTTAAACAAAAGCATCCTTTAGTAATTTCTTAAGAACAGAACAAACCTGCTGGGGCTAAGGCAACCTTCCCATAAAACCAACAATCACCACCAGGTTTTGAGTTTCTAAGACAGGGAGAATGAAGCTGGAGCTTCCACAGCCTCATTTCCCAGAAAAATAAATTCCCAAAAAGCACTTACTAAAACCACATTTGTTGTGGTATCAGAACAGATGCTGAAAGAATAAACTGCATCTCCAATAACCAACTCTGAGTTACACTCACCCCCATCACCCCACATTTCTGTGGTTTCAGGGGAAAAAAGGATGAATTATAGTCAGTTATCACATACCTATTATTATTATTATTATGGAATTATTATCCCACCCCAATGATCTCCAGAGGGCTGCCTGCACAGAACACCACAGCTGCTCCAGCCTGCCCAAATTTCAGCCATGGCAATGCTGGGAAGATCTGCCCCTCATCTGGAAACACACTCATGACTTCACTGGAAAAACATCGCCTGGCAGCATTTGTTCATGAAAATAAAAAGGCCCAACTCAGCCAGCTGGCCAGCTCCAGTAATAACAGTAATTCAGCTTTGGGTTGGTATTTTTTTCCCCAAAACAGTAGTGGAATATTTAAGAAACACAAAAGCTGTTTTCCTGGCAGAAACCCAACCTTGCTGCTGGCCGGGGGAAGGTGGCCACAGACAACCAAGGGTGCCTGAGGGAAAGGAGCTGCATCCCTCCTCTGCCAGCAGCCAGGTCCTGCCCTTTTCCATCACTTGGCTCCCTAGACACTCCAATTTCCATATCCTAGCCTGCCCTCAGAAGGCTGCTCAGCTGCCTGAAGGTGGAAAGTTGTGTTTGGCAGCTTCCAGTTGTGATGTCGAGTGCCAAAACCGCTGGGAAGCCACTGGAGGACAGCGAAGGCAGAATTTAGCTAGTTAATTAACAGCACAGACTGTCCCCAAGGTAGCCTTTTATTTTTATTTAGCTTGCAAGCACCTCTGAGATCAAGCCAAACCACAGCTCCGTTTTAATTATTTTCCTGTGAAAGCAGAAGGGTTTGAATCCCCCTCTCCAGCCCATTGCAGAGGTAATTTAACAACACTTGCCTTTGAAACCTGCTGCGTGGAGGAAAGGTCAGCAAATCCCATCACGTTACCTAAGGATCATTTCCATACTGTAAACTTGACAATTATTTGTTTTACCAAGAACATGGTTTTTTTTCTTTCTTCCCTCTGATCTGTGCAGTACAAGACATGCCAGATACAAACAGGTTAAAAAAACCCCACAATAGCTTTTTGCCACCTACATCAAGCATTTGGTACTCCTCCTGGCAATCCTCAGGATGCTGCTTTCATGACAGAGAAGCAGATTTTTGAGGATGGCTTCCTTAATTTCAGAAATCTTGAGGGTTTTTTGGTAAAGGACTCAGACTAAAAATAAAAATAGAAAATATATATATGTGTGTCTGTGTGTATATACATATATATGGGACTGCTTTTCATAAAGAACTCCTTAGACTAAATATATCTATAAATCCTACCTTAGAAATCCCCATTTTATCCTTTCTAGGCATTCAGAAAGAAGCTGGAGTGAGTTAAAGCTGTAACACTACAGGCTTTCCCTGCCCCAAGATCCCACTATTTAATTTTGGCTCTGCAGCCAAGAGGGTTTGACAGTTCCAGGAAAGTACATTACATTACTTGGAGCATTTGGCCATTACCAGAAATATTCAATAAACCTGTGCAATGCCACATGGACAGAGGAGGGTCCTTCAGCACCAGACATTTGCAAAGCTCCTCCTGGGCTACGAGACATTAAGAAACAACATGTAACATTAATTAATATTCCAAAACCCCAATGATACATAACAGCGAAGCCGTTGCTGCTCAAAACATTGGATTTTGGCAAACTGAAGTTAAATAACAACAGATGTTTTAATTTTAGCCTCAGTTGTGTAATAGCAGGAATGAGCATATGCCTACAGCTGTGGGATGAGTTAATGAAGGAAGTCAGACTACATCCAAAAGCAGAATATTGGGTGTGGCTTGGGGTTGTTCTTTTTAAATTACACAGTGTCACTTGTAAATTGTGCACTGCCCTTGGCCAATAAAGTGCCTGGGAAACGGTAAGGACAGTCTCCTGGGGCAGGCACAACAGTGCTGTGACCTGGCAGCTGTCACTGCACCACCCCGAAGGTGTTCTTATTCCTCTAGGAACAGAGCTGAGGGACAACACGAGCCAGGCAAAAAGCCAGCCAAGATGTGCTCTGGCAGAGAGGATGCTCCACAGCTCCCTGCCCTCATCTCACTGACATAAAATCCCATAAATGTGCATAATACCTGATGGAAAGAGGGAGACAGACTATTCCCAATGGTGCCAGTGACAAAAGACAAGGAGCACACGGTGAACCACTTGTTTTGGGGATAATTTTTGTGATTTTTTAAATTGTCAGGAGGTCATGGAGCCCCCAGCTCTCCACCCATGGAAATATTCAAAACCTGACTAGACACAGTCCTAAACAACCTGCTTTATCTGATCAAAGTGGACCACCAAAGCAGACTCCAGTGAGTCTGCAGCACAACTGGGACAGTTGGTAAGAGTTCTCTCAGAGAGGATAAAAATGTGCATTTTAGCAACAGAGATACACACACCATAGCTATTTGTGTGAATGCTGCAGTTTCAATAAAGGGCAGTGAGAAGAACAGGACACCATTTCTATAGAAGCCTGAACAGCAACCAATCTCTGGAATGAGATTTATTCTGAGACCAGGAGTAATTCATGTTTACCAATGGGTAAATTCTCTCCTTAGGGCTTACTGAGGGAGGCAGAATACTGAAACATTACCATGCTTTTTGACAATGCCTTGCAGGCCTGCATTTGAAAGAGATTTTTCCCAAAATATCTTTTCCTTTCCTGCTAATAAGATTACCTTTGACTATCCTGTCCTTTGAGAAGCTTTAAAAATCAGTAGTTCAGTATCTCTGCAGTGAAAGATCTAGACCTGAAGTAGTTACACTACTGGATTTTATCTGCTGCTTCTTATTTATCCAGAAAGCAGGAACAGTTTACTTTAATTTCCTTGTCTTTTAACTGCATATTAGGTAGTAGACAATTAAACTGGCACTCCCTAGGGAAGCTTTCCATCTCCAGCCACTGGTTCCTATAACCCCTCTCATACTGTTTTTGGCACCTGGTGTTTCTTTTACCTATGCCTTCATATATGCTCTTTCTGCACCTTAGGGGAGGCAGCTCTGCTCAGCTGTACTTGTTATTTCATTCCCAGTGGATGGATTCAGTGGAGACACTGCATTTTAGCACAGAATCACAGAGTGATTTGGCTTGGAAGGGCCCCTAAAGATCATCTAGCTCCAACCAAGCCTGCCTCAGGCTGCATTTTATGCTGCATTTCCCCTCAAAGCCGAAGCAGTGGCCTGATGGGAAAGGTGAGGGAGCAGACAAAAATAGGGAAGGGAGGGAAACAAAATAAGGATTTAAAGATGCTCAGAGGACAGAGGGAAAAAAGCACAGAGGGACAGACTTCCAAGGCAGACAGACAAATATGTCACTGTCAGCTGCCACTGCAGCACTGGCAGCAGACCAGCTGCACACAGGAGGAGGTATGAGACATCAGCCAGAACGAGCTGGGGAGGTGTTTCTGCTTCTCAGGGATTACAGCAAACACCAGGATGTGTTAGTGCAGAGCCCCACCTTCCCCCCACTCCTACACACAATACGTTCCATGGATTCGTTTGTTTGTTTGTAGAAGTACCCAGCTTTCCTCATTTCTTGGAGCCAGGTTTGGCATTCAAAGCCACCTTCCTGGGAGAAAGAGGCCATGGAGGGATTCAGACAGACTGCATCATATGGAATTGTTGCTTTAAGGACAGGCAACCAGACCTGCTCACTGTGCAACGTGGTGAAACAAGTGCCTGCAGGAACCACTCCCTTCATCACCTGACAAGGCAGGGATGCAGCCAGTACCAAGAGCTACAGCTGGACCTTTCCTCAGATGGAGACGGAAAAAAGAGAGGCAGGAGGAACCCCAGGGCTCAGCCCTTCCATCCTGCTAAGCAAAGACAGTGCACACTTTACCTGATGGCAAGTGCTGGGGAAAGAAGAGAAACTAATAAAACAAATAAAATAATACAGCATTGCACCCTCCTGTCAGGAAGTGTAGAGAGTGAGAAGGTCCTCCCTGGGCCTCCTTTTTTCCTCCCCCAGCTCCTCCTCAGCAGGCTTTTGCTCCAGACCCGTCCCCAGCTCCACTGCCCTTCTCTGGACAGGTGAATCATCTCCCCACACACATGAGGGCAGGCTTTGTGAGCTTTTACACCAGCTGTGGCACGGGGGAAGCTGGCAGGGGCTGTTTCAGGGTAATCACACAGCTCCTATTAAAAGCTGCCTTTGGCCAGAGGTTTTCAAAGAATTTTAATGGACAGAATCCAACGTGAACTGGCAGCAAGACTTCACAGCAGAGAAACATTTCTTTTCCATATTAAGCCACGTATCCACAATGGATCCCCCTCTGTAGGGCTGAGGGTGGGGTGGGAGTCAGAGCAGTGACGGCACCAGGGAGCAAGGAGGACAAGGTGGATTTTTTGCACTCTGTGACGTGGAGGCTGGGCAGACAGACACATCTTCCAGCCAGCAGCTACTCAGTTCCTCAGTCTAGTCAATCACTGGCAGACAGTCTGAGCGAGGGAGGCACTGCCATTTCCCAGGAAGCCCCTGGAAGCAAGATGTTAACTGGGATTACTCCAGCCTGGCTTCCCTCGGAAGTAACCGCTGAGGTAGTGTAAGGCTTCTGAAAATTTATCATCAGCAGAGAACAATGAGCAGGAACAGGCAAGAAACAACAGCACCAGCAAAAGAGCAATGCCCAGAACACCACTGGTCAAGGGACTCATGACCATAAAAAGGCAAAAGAAAAAGCAAACACCACTCCAAAGTCCATGTACACCCTTCCTCTCAACACACACACACCGTGCCAGCCAGCAGGTAACAAACATTCCTGCAATGACATACCCTTACACATAATTAATATATTAACTCGTTTGACTGCTGAATGCCCAGTGATCAATACTTAATTATATTTCCAGGCAACAATGCCAGCCAGAAACTGCACTGAGTGGACTTTGCAGATATGTAACTCCAGGGTACAAACAAAACCGTCACAAGATCAGCAGTAAGTGGGAGTTACACACAGGAGCTTCAGCAGCACAGAGAGGAGAGAAAAGATCACATCACAAACGTCTCCACAGCGAAGGAGGAAGAATTGAGCCACAAAGGTCAACAGAAGACTGTCAAAACTGGCTGAAATAATAGTTTCAAATGACAGGGGCATAAGGATGAAGCTCTTGCAGAGAGAAAAAGGAGAGGAGTGGGAACAGCAAGGGAAGGGGCAGAAACAAGGATATTACAGGAAGCTGGACACCCACAGGACACCATTAAATGTTCAGTGAGGTTTGTCTTCCAATAGAAAGGTCACAGCAAAACCAAAGAAGTGGGGCTGCTGCCACAGCAAAACCAAAGCCCATCTGGGCAGACAGGGAGTTGGCAGGAGGATCATTTCTGTTCCTAGCCTGGTGACCTGAAGCACCTACTCACCAAGCCCTCTCTTCTCCTCCACAAGGCACAGATTGCACAGATGCTCTCCCTCCATCAGCTGAGAAGGAAGAAGCATTCAGGCCACAGCAGAAGGCAGAGAAGAGAATTCCCCCCTACCATTCTTCCTCAGTGTCTAGTTTGCATCAAGCACTTCACTGCAGCAAGTTCCATTTGAGAAGCAATTGTGCTTATGCCAATCAGCTTCCAGAAAAATCTGAACCTGTCACTTTTGAGACGTGTCAGCTGACCCAAAAGCAACACCCAAGCCTGATCTCTGCACCCCTCCATCTCTCACAGCGACAACTCTTCCAACAGCAATATGGACTTGGACGTGCACAAAGCAGGAAAAGACTAAAAAGTCTAAAATTTATTCCTGAAGCTCTCCCTTCTTCACAAGTGTCCAGAAATACAAGGGTACAATGAAAGTACATGGGCAAAACCATGAGAAATCCTTTGAAGATCCACAAAATCTTCCCAGCTAACAGTTTCCCTGTTTCTTCTTGGAAGATTTGCTAAATTAGCACCTAAAGGGTGTTCCTGCAGTCCAGACCTGAGGAAAGGGATTTTCTGGATGGCCCTGAATGCAGCCTTCTAACACTGGCAAGTAGCTATCTCAGGCTGCCTTTTCAGCAGAGAGGACACTCCATCAGTAGGAGTGTCCACCCTGCCACCACTGTTCAGAGAGGTGCACAGCTCAAGGCCAAGGAAGCTGAAATGTCACACCTCTTCTTCCCCCCCACCTCCTCAAAAAAAGTTCCATTAATTAGAAATAGTGCTTTAGCATCTGCAATCGAGCTGGGATTTCACCAAAACACCTATTCCAAAAAAACAGGTCAGCAGTCAAAAAGCCTGAGTGGATTCAGCCACTCAGGGTAGGCAGCCCTCACCTTGGCTGGGTGAGGAGGAAGGAGCCCCGATTTCATTTAATAAATTCTCTGTTCAGTAAATCTGTTTTCCTGGCAAACTGGCAGCCTCTTCCACCACATGCCTGTACAGGCAACATCTCCAGAGGTCTCTGTATGCCAATGCCCCACCTGCTGCTAAAGACAGCAGACACTCTCAGCTTCTGCAGTGATGCTGGCAGGATGCTTTGGGGAGCAGGGAAGGGGTCTGCAAAGTGCTGACTTGCTCCAGGGAATACTGAATGCAATATTGGATTGCTTGGCTCTAATGGAACTAAAGTAAAAAAAAAATCAACTGTAATTGATTTCCATGTTAATGACACAGAGGCAGGGCCGTTTCCCCTGGAAAGATCGACATGGAATGTGAAGCAGTATCAATACCACGGGCAGTATCAACACATGACATTGGGAAACTTGGCACAGAGACAACTGCAAGCAGACTCCACAGTAGCTCAGGGATGTCAACACTGCCCAAAACCCAGAAGGGAGAGCTTGGTAAAAGATTAGCCCACCAAGACTACACAACAAAAAACTATCAGCTCAAGACTATCAGGAACCTGGTGGTAAGAGGCCGTGCAAGCCCACCCAGCATGCAGCAGCCTTCAGACACACATAACAACAAAGTGCCTGACACGGCTCCTGGAGAGATGGTGACATGAAAAAATCATGCAGAGATGTCTGGACACTAGACTTTCCCCCACAGGGACCTCAGGAAAGAAAAAAAAAACTATAGCAGATATGCATAACATTTAGAGACACACATCTGTGTATCCTGACTGCCTTGGCCCTACAAGCTACATGTTTTGTGTTTGCAAAGAGCAGATTCCTGACTGGTCCCAGGCACATAATAGGATGCACATAAAACCAGTGCTAGTCCCTCAGCCACTCCTCTGCCCTGTGTGGCCCAGAGCACACACCCAGAGAGGAGTATGTGCCTCTAAATTAAACATGCAAACATGACAGAAACTTCCCTTCAGATGTGCACACGGGAATTTCACAAGGAATAAACAGGCACAGCTTGAACTGCAGCATAAGCAAACAAACAGAAGAAAACAGAATTAGAAGAGAAACCCAGCAGAGGACTCAATGCTCTGGTCTGCTTTATGGACGGGCATGAGGGGAGAAGGAAGCTTGGGGGAAGGCCACAGGATCCAAGACTCTGCAGTGGGCAGAGACCAGGCTCCAGTGAGACCCAAGCCAGGAGCACAGACACATCCTTTCCTGGGACACAGGGGTAGAGAGAAAGTTCCAGCTTCTTCTAAGGACTTCCCAGGGCTTGATCCTGGGCAAGAACAACAAGTTTAAAAAGCCTTGCCCCACCTTACTTTCTTTTTGATGAGCTTTCAGTGCTGCCCTAGTTAATCCAATCAGCCCCTGACCTTTCTAACAGATCCCTCTGCTTTCCAAACAATAGCTCTTTCCTGGCCTCCAAACAGTGGCATCCCGACCACTTGGGCTCAAGTTACCTTTTTCTGAAGGCAGCAGAGTCAGCATTCCTATTGCTTACTGTATTCTTGCCCTTGTTTGCTTGTTGAACTAGAATCTCTCCTCTCCTCCCCAGGGCTAACTAACCAACACTTCCAGTCTTGGCCATAGGCCTTATTTTCCAGACAAAACCTGCATATCCTATTTTGAAGCAAGAAACACAGAGCAGATGCCTGGCAGCTTACAGAAAAAAAAGCATGTTACAATTCTGTACTTAACCTGAGACAGCATTGCCAGCAAATTCCTGCCATGTGCAGTGGACAATTTTTTTCCCTGGTCTTTTTTCCTCACCAGTTAATTCCATGGTGGATCTGAAGGACAGCAGGAAGCACAGGAAAGAAGAAAGTCAGTACAGACTAATGACTGCAGAACAGACTGGGAAGATATACCAATTTTCTGGCAGTTGCAAAAACGTTACAGGCAGAACAGGCAAAAAAAGCCCAAAGCTTAACTTGTACCCTGTAAGTATTTTAATCAGCTGTTCTCAGTTCCAGCAGGTCTGCCACAGAATTGTATTAAAAGCATCTACGAGGTCAAATTCTTAATACTTTCATTCCAGTTTTTAAATTGCAACAGAAATACTGTAATGACAGCTTTATGCTAAAATAGTCAAGGGGCAGAGTGACTGCATGAATGCATTTGGGACTGGGATCAGGGCAGGAACAAAAAAATTCCACTTTGGCACTGCTTAGCTGTACCATTGGCAGCCCCTCTGCCCCATCTCCAGCTGTAGCTTCAGGAGACAAAAAAGAAGCCCCTGAAAGTGGCCTGGAGGGAACAGCCACTGGAGCACCCATGGGCAGCCTTCCACCTTGCGTGGCCACACACCAACACCTCACAAAGCATTAACAGAAGGCACTTTGAGGACCTGAACTGGAGCCTGGTGTGCAGCAAATAGCACCACTGAGCTAAGAACATGCCAGGCCTGACCACAGCTGTGTGCAGTGCCCAAGTACAGAGTGCCTGCAGGCAGTACCTCCAATGAATTTTTATTTTGGAAGATCTGCTTCCAACCCATGTGGGTACCAGAAATTCAGAACAACTATGTGCAAGGGGTCCTGCCACTTAACTCCCATTTTACTGAAGGATCTTTGCCCACCTTGAACCCAGCATCTTCCAGTTTGTTTTTTCCCCACTTATTTCACTGGAAGACACTGGGAACAAGTTTAGTCTCTGGGGCAAACCTATTTGATTAAACTTCATCAGCTCCTCTTTTCTTAATTGATCAGAGCTCTTTTCCAAGCAAAAGAGCTCTGATCAATTGAGTCATTGCTCATATTTCACACTTTTGGCATCAATGCCAAAAACCCGATCTGCAGATAAATGTGAAAGCTCAGGAAGGACACCACTGACTGCAGACAATGCTGTGAGCTCCTATGCCTCCTCTGAGGTGAGGCACATGGACTTTTGCTGCCCCTGTGCTAAGGAAGCTCAGTGAACCTGGCATCATGTTCACAGTCACAAGGATGGGCAATGCCTACACACCAGCAGAAAGAAAAGCAGAATGGGAGTTTCTAGAGACACTTCCTGACTGCTCCAATCAATTCTTTTTATGCAGTAATTACTCTGAACCTTACTCAGAGCTTTAGGACCACGGCAAAATTTCCACTGTGCTATTTTAACTGTTGATTAATTCTCCTCTCCTGGCACTCTTCCTTGGATTCTTTAACATGCCTGGTCTCAGGCTCCCTGTGGCATGAGTTAGTTTCCCCACTCACAACACTCCATGCATTGACAGTGAAATGAAAAAAGTAATCACATGTCAGAGCTTGCCCTTGATTGTTAAGTCTGTGTGGCAGATTAGCGTGGTGTGGTCCCCTCCCCATGCTGCCCTATCTATTGCACAAGCATACGTCAAGGAGTTAATCCCACCATCTGCAGCTGTCAGAGCTCCTACACTCCAGGGAAGCCCCACACCTGCAGTTTGGGAGCACTGAGGAAACACTTAGTCCAGCCACATCTTCTATCACCGAGCAGACACATATTCAATATAATCATACTCATTTCTTTTACCAAATAGTCTGTTTAGGCAATATATACAAAGCAATTTTAGATTTAGACACAGAAAAGAGCGCCACAACTCAACCAGTGTAACACCAGCAGACTTTCATTATTCACATAATTTAAGAATTATTAGTACGATCCAGTCACATTCTGATCAGTCAGTTCAAACACCACTTGCATCATAAGTGGCTTCATAAACTGCTGCACACACAGAGGACTATAACATTAACATAAAGGAGGGTGAGAATACCCAGAAAAGATTCCCAAATAGCTTGTGCCAGGCATACGTTTGATCTGCAGCTCCCAGCTCAGTTGAGCAACACCTGACACACAGGATTGGCAATGCAGAACATTTCTTATTCTTCCCCTTTTAGGGGCACATAGGGCAGATTTCAAAATTGGGAAGTACTTGAAGGATAGAGCTGGAAAAATAACTACCTGGAGAAGTACAAGGCATAACACCCTTGCTCTTCTGTGACTGGGGTGGAGATGGAACTCAAGCCCACTCCCAGCATCTATTGCAGCTTAGAATCTGCTGAAGCCAGGCACCCCCTCGTGCCCCACAGAAGCACAGAGCCTTCCCTGCTCAGAGGGTTTATGTCTAGACCAGAAACAAGATGGCTTTTTTACCACAGCACTGTACAACTGAGTACCATTGATAAGGAACTGCTCCACCACAGGGTCAAGACAGAAGCCCCTAAAGGACAGATCAAGGTGATCCTATGTCTGCATGAAGCCTCTGTGGGATCATGATGGCACTTTAACCTTGAACAGGTCTCACTAGCTCCAGCATTCAAACATGACACAGTGAACTACCAGTTCTGACGGGGCTTTTTTTCATGGTGGTGATGCTGATTAAACAGTTGAACAAGCCTAGCCCATGAAAACACTCATTCCAGGTGGTGCCCAAGCATGTCAGGTCTCCTTCCCTCCTCCTGGCAGCACAGACTGCCCTGTAAGTGGAACTGGTCCAAACACTGCTTCACATCTCTTCTGGCTGCCACTGCCACTTCTGGTGGCTGCTGCTTTTGTGCTGTCTCAACTGCTCTTCTGCTTCAGCTGACAATTCAGAGCTCCCAAAAGCCCTGAGGCACCAACAGGATCACCAGCTCTGTCATCTTACACAACACAGACACCCACACAGCATCCTCCCCCCTGGACAGACCTACATCCACACCCTGCTCCCACTCCTCTGCTGGCTCCAGGGACACAGGGCACCATCCCACCACCAACAGACCCCTGGGACCATCACCTCACTGCAGACTCCCACAGAACTCTTCATCTCCTGACAAAGCTAGGCTTGCACCCTGTTACGGAGCTCTCTGGCCCGCAACGATTCTCACACAAGACTTGTTTCTCAACAAAAGGTCTTAGAGCAAGCCTCTCTGCTCCAAAATACCCATTTGGCTCAGTTAAATGCAGAAGAAATCTCTTAAAAAAGGAAAATCAAGGTCTGGGCCCCTCTAAAAGAGGTAGCAGCTGTTTTGCTGGGTTTTTGTCCCCAGCCCATCACCTCTTCACCTTTACTTTATTTCAACCCTGAAGGTCAGCATCAGTTCCCCACCTTGGAATGACATTTTCCTGGTAGAACCTATTTTAAAGCAAGCCAAATTTTAAAAAAGTGACGGGGCTCTGCCACTTTGTACTGGATGCTCTTGCCTGCCAGCTGCACAGGCAGACAATAAAGTCTCATTTACACCATCTGCACTAGCATCAACGGGTCCAGCCCTGTCCACCCCACGCAGAGATGAGATCAGCAGCTGCCAGCACAGAGCTGTGGAGAAAACACCCATGATGTTAAAAGAAATAACAGGGGATGGCAAAGGAACAAACTACCACAAGTAGGTGCTTCTCTGACAGCCCTTTCAGCTTTCAGAGCTGCCAGACATTTGGCATTGCCTTGATCTTCTCAGGTCTGGGACTGCAGCAGCAAACCTTGAGACTGCTCATCCATGCCCTCACCTCTCATTCAATGTCCCCATGCTGACAGGGCAACAAGGACTGGCATCCCTCCTGTGAACAAAGTGCTCCCTGAACAGAAGAGCTACACACCCCTTACCAAGAAGTATCTGCAATACTTGGGCTCACCACACCCAAAAAAACCCCACCTACTGAGAGCACCTATATCCCCAACAAAATACCATATCAGCTCCCAGGAGAGACTTTCATTCTATGAGGGAAGGCAGCAATCTTCCTGCAATGCACAGAAGATGCTGGCAGGAAGAGTGTTGCTCTGCATGAGGAAGGCTGTGGCATGAGTACTGTGCCTGCTCATTTCCTAATATGGATCACAGTCCAACGGAGTTAAATCCACACGCCTACAGACTCATCATGTTTCTCACTTGGTGTAAGACTGAGTTTAATCTTTTTACCCTGCTGACAGGATATTAATTTTACCTAATGGTCCAAGAGCTGCCAAGAGCAATGAGCCATTGTTCCCATTTTTATGGCTTTGTTGAGCTTTCCTTCCCTGATGAGGAGCTCCCTATTAGCCCTGACTTTGCTGAGGTGTCGCAGCATGACGTGAAGAAATGCCAGCTACATGGTGGATCCCAAACCAGGAGTGCAAAGCACAATCTGGACTTCTCCAGGAGGCAGGACTGATCCAAGCTACTGTGCCAGGAACAACATTTTGACAGTATCAAGAAGGTTGTTCCATTTCAGCAGTTTGTGGGTTTGGATATCGCCACCCTAAAAATAATTCAGGGCAGAATTGTGCCACGAAACTGTCAGCAGCCGAGGAACACAAGGCACTCACAAATTCCTGAAGGACCTGTCCCTTTGCACCTTGGGGTAGAGGACAGGGAGATGAAGAAGTCTGCAGGATGGCAAAACACACAACACATGGTGGGTAAGAGAGAAAGGTGTCGTGCCTCCCCTGCCAACCCTCCCACCTGCTCCACCATATCAGGCCAAGGAGCAAAGATTAATTAATGAAGCTTTGCTTCCACTGAGGACCTTCCAAAATCAGTCAGCTGTTGGAAACCAATGGCTGGTGCTGCTAAACCTAAAAAACAACAAAAAATTTCCTGCCATACCAGCTGTCTTGAACCAGCTTACCTTTCCCAAAAGTCAACAACAATATGCAAAACATCTCCAGTAAGATGTGCATGGGGGTGTTCACTATCAGCCAGGACTTGCACCCAGCTCTTCCAGAAGCCTGAAACACACTGGCTACAAAGTCAGGGCTGCAGCCGCCTTCTATGAATGTTACATAATAAATAATGCATTTTAGATATTGTGATGCTGGACTCCAAATCCCAGCCCCACTTAGCCTTTAAAGACAGTGCCATAATTATTTATAGTATTTACATTCCAGAGGATGGTGGGGGCTGTGCTATCAGATCTCATTTAAAGATTACTTTTGGATGAAGCAAGACTGGTTCTTTAACATTTTCTTCAAGCAGAAAAAGGTGGCAGCAGCAGCTGGAGTGCAGCAAACAAATCCATAGATGCATATGGACATATAGGTCAAATAAGAATTAAGCTGAGCAAAAAACAAGTTAGCTGTGAAATATTCTTTTGGCTGTTTTTCCACATACTGTGTTGACCATTTGTGGTTTAATCTTAGAGAAGCTTTTTCTCATATGAGCCTGCAACCCCACTAAGCTTCAAAGAAGCAACTTGTACTATAAATATTCCATATTTCTTTATACGAGCTAAGGTTTTCATATGAGCATTGTTGTTTTGTACACTTAATGCACCAGGAAAAACTAAAGTAGGAACTGGAAAATTTTGTTCTATGCCCTGCAGAGATGAAAAATAATCAAAAATATAGACCTGACCTAGAAAAAGGAAGAGTTATTCTGCTGCCCTCTAATGAGCACATCTAACATCTGAAAAAGAACATTCAGAAGAGATCTGTTCTGCTCTGCCACAGCTACGTCCTCTGGTGCTACAAAGCTGTCAGCAACGCAGACACAGCTGGAGCAGCACCTCCTACACAGCAAAGAGAGGCAGAAGAGACCCCTAGATGGGCCCAAGATCTGTACTGCAGTTCCCTGAATGCAGACTGGAGTATGTGTCCTGTCCTGCTCCCTTTCCTTGCCTGAACTGAGGGAGGGGAGCAGTTCCTAATGCTGACCTTCAGGACACAAAGGCCTGTGCACCTTGTTACAAGTATACACCTGACCTTGCTGCAGGTATACAGGTACCACAGACGCGTGGGAGAATGACTTGCTTCAACACCTGTGAGCCTCAATTTAAAGCAAAGGAAGTCAGTTCTCATGCAAGGGTGTCTCTGCATCTGCACAACGCTCAGAAGACATTCAGTTGAAAAATGCAGTAAGGAACCACCATGGGGAAAGTTCTACCTGGTACTGAGTTTCATCTCAGTTTTTACTGAGCTACTGGGATGCTGTGTGCTGACCTTGGCCAGCTGCCCACCCAGCTGCTCCCTCCCTCCTCAAAAGAACAGGGGAGAAAAATGAGATGAGAAGTTTGTGGGCTGAGGTAAACAACAGGGAGATCACTCAGCAATTACCATCACAAAACAGACTTGACTTGGGAAAAATTAATGTAATGTATTGCCAAGTGAAGTAGAATCAGACAATGAATAGCAAACACTGAAACACCTTCCCCTCACCCCACCCTCTTCTCAGCTTCATTCTGACTTCTTCATTCCCAGCTCCCTTGAGCCGTGCACGGCGCCAGGAATGGCATTACAGTCACTCTCTGCTGCTCCTTCCTCCTCACACTCACCCGCTGGGGTCCTGGTGACTGGAGCACCTCCTTTCCTCCTTTTCTGTCCCTGGGCTTTATAGGGCTCTCTCACTTTATTCCTACTCCTTCTTAATTCTATGTTTTCCCAGAGACAGGACCATCGTGCCTGACAGGCTCAGCTGTGGCTGCACAGACTGAACTTCAGCTCTTTGGACGTGGCTGTGCTCAGAATGTGACAGCTCTGGCTTCTGTCCTGCTACCAGAACCCTGCCACTTACACCCAACACAGGTAAACAGGCTAATGCCCTCTATTTTGGAGGAAGAAAATACATTAAGAAGTTATAATAACTCCCACATAAGCAGTATCTAGACATCTGCATGCTATTTCCATAAATAAAAACCCACTCAGGCACAGACACTAAAACAACAAGCACACCTGCAGCTGCAGAGGAGCACACCTAAGCCCAGCCCTACCCAAGCCCAGCCCTGCAGTCACAAATTACTGGCATGAATCAAAAGCAATAGCCAGAGGCTTTGCTGAGCAAAATACAGAGGTGTCACTGAACAAAGCAATCTAAAATTGCGATTTCTGACAACAGAATTCCTGCAGTGTGGAAAAACCTTCCCATGTCTCCCTGCTGACAGACACACCAGGCTATTTCAACTCCAACCACACTGTGAAGTAACTGCTGCGTGCACAGACACAGCCTGTACCCACTGCAGCTGGGAATGTCCTCTCCATGCTAAAGAAGCCCATGCCCGTTACATAAGAACACTCAGTGACCTGAATTTACAAATAACCTTGGAGAGGAAAATAGACATAAGGAAAAAAAAAAGTGAAAAAGCCACGGAGCTAGGAAATGCAACAGAAATCAGCCCAGAACATGGATGTGCACAGCCACACCAGGCACCAACATCCACGATCACAGAAGCCAAAATTCTTTACACAAATCTATTGATTTGCTGTGTGTTCTCCAAGCAATCAAGAACACAGCACACGTGGGTCAGGGAACAAGTTTGTATGCCCCATTTTCCCTAAAATTTCCTGCCTGGGACTCTCTGAAACACCACATTTCACTGGAATTGGTTACCACTGTCACTATGAACCTTCCAGCTCACAGTCCCTTCCTGTTTGGAGAATTGCTTGGACAGCCTGTTCTCCCGCAGCAGGATTTTCCCAAGAATTTTTTTCTGTGGTTTGCCTTATGGAACATTTGCAGCACTGCTAGTTCAATCTAAATCTGTCCAAATTATCATTTCAAACAATCCAGAATATTCCAGTACCCACTGCATTGAATCCTTGCATAGCTGCGTTTCCCACATTTAGCTCAGAGAATGTACATTTACTGTGTTAAAAGCTTCATTTAAAAAAAATAAAAAACAAAACAACAAAAATCCCTTTCTACAAGCCACTTGACTAAAAACCTAAACCCAAATTAGATATTACCAGTTATGCCACATATGAGCATCAGCAGTGCCAGTCTAAAATGCTGAAGGGGATAAACAGATCTTCAGCTGACACATACATTTTCACCCAAGCATAAAGAAAACCTTGGTCCATAAATTGCTCACAAAGACCAGAATATAGAATAACTAGCATAGAATAGAAAAACACTATAGATCCCACTAGGTCTGAATGACAGACATGAACTTTTGAGATCTCCCTGTAACACAGCCTGTAACTCAGACCCACATTAGCAGGGCAGAGATTTATCTCGGTGAATCAGAAATGTGATTTATATAGCATAGAAGTTTTTTAAAAAAAACAAAACAGCTTTTCACATAGGCATTTCCCAGAGGGGTAAGGAGAAAGCTCACTTATTCCTGCACCTCAGAAAAATTTCAAGACAAGTCAGAAGGGGCAACCCAGAAGAGGGAAACCTCATCCACCCTTCACCAATTTTCTAAACAGTGTTTATTAAAGTCCCAGGACATGAATTTCAGAGAGACATTTGACAGTTTGACACAACACCATACCACTGCTGGTAACAAGGAAATGGCTCTGACTTCCAGAGCTATCAACCTGCCCTTTCCACAAGTGCTTCCTCACTCCTCTTCAGATTTGCTTTCTCAATTCCTGCAGCGTTGAGCCATCCCTCTCCCACCCCACGAGAGGTCTGCATTACTGGCACTTGTGCTGGGAGGCCCTTTTGGCACCAGTGCGGAGCCATTCCACCTCTCTCTTTGGAGGATTTATAATTTTATAACTTAATTATGTTAAAGCTTTAACATGAGTACAGCAAAGACAAAGATTTCAGTTCATAACTCTCTTTTGTAACACCACAGCTGCAGTACTCTCCTAAGCAGCGCCGATCTCTATTTTTGTGTAAGGATGTCCAACCATTTTAAATTCATTTCACAAGAGAACACCAGGCTAGATCAGTACCTTTTTAAAGCTCCAGGAATTGCGATCACCCAGAGCAAGACAAGGCATGACATGCAACTGCCATGCCCCACCACTCCTGGCCAGGAAGGCAAGGGGTCACCCTGGCCTCAAATTCAGCAAGCCCTTCAGTGGCACAAGGCACCGACAAGCTTGACCTAAAAAGCTCATGCTTGAGCACCCAACTTTCACAAAGTCTGGAAGAAAACTTTGCAAAACCACAGAGCAGCACCTCAGGAGCTTCTCCAAAGAAGCTCCTCACTGAGCCATATCCTTCTCTCCATCCATCCAGCAGCATGGAAAGGCTGCTCCAGGGCAGGCATGTACCTTCCACCAGTGCTACTGGTGAGCACTACACAGCAGGCACAGCCGTAATAAGAAACTGGAGCCATCTGACACATCCCTCAAACTGCTAGGACTCATTTCAAGCTCTTCCCACTGACAGCCTCCTCCCCTGGAGCAGGCTGCAGAACATTTTGGAAGGTTTGGGCTCTCTGGAAAATGTTTGTGTTTGTGTAGTGCTCAACCACGAGCTAATTGGAGTCTTTTGGTTTTTTAATGTTAATTTTAAGAACAGAGACTTAGCCACAGCTAGAGGGAGGGAAAGAAAACAAAAAAGTTAATTGGTTCCATAAATATTAACACAACTGATTCCTGTGATCTGGCAGAAGGCACTCACAACATGGAAAGGCTCTATTTGCAGAAGGGAAGCAAAAACACTGAAAACAGTGCAAGCTTCAGATGCTCATTTACTGCTTCTCAATTAATTGCATTTACTTTAATTAAAGTGGAGCTTCCCACAGCTATTCTCACAGCCAGCACCACACTGCACAGACAAATTGTTAAAGCAACATTAAGCAGCATGGATTTTTAACCTTTTCTTAAAAATTATTATTGAAGGCACCAATGTCTTCAGCTTTCAGTAGGATCCCCACTCCACAGTCCTCAGAGACCACAGTAGGTCTGTTCTGCATTTCAGCTAAACCCCATAGCTGTTCACCACTGATACAGAATTTGATCCATCTGACTACTGCAGAAAGATCCCACTGACTTTAATCCTTTGGACCAAAGGAACAGAAAAACCTCCTGGCTTTGAGGCGAGTTGTTGGGAGCTACAGAATCTGTTTGAGGTGTCCTGCAGACTGAGGCCATCTGACCTCACTGGAGAGGCTTCCCAGATGACAGACCACTATCTCAGCTCCTCCCAAACACTGTGCAGCTTTTTAACAGCCTGTTAAAAAACTCTCAGACACCAATTTGCCCTTAAAAGGTGATCTGGCATTGTCAAGATAAAAGCAGGTCCTAAGGATGCAGTCAAAAAAAACCAAATAAATTTCAGCTGAACAGCAAGGCAGGGGGAATGTACAGTAATTTGCTACCCAAAGCAATTTACCCAGATAAGGTAAACAGCCATCTGTCACTTTATCAATATACCAGGGTGGCCAGCCTTGGGCCTGGAGGAAAAGTAAAGAGTTTAATCCCCACACAGCATTTTCCCTTCCCTGGTAACTTTTCCTTTCTTGCAAATTTCATTCCTGGAGGTTTCGAACACTTTGACACACAATGTCAGGAGCACCACCAGCTTGTGCAGGGAAGGTTCCCCTTTGAGCTGAGAGCTGCACATTCGGTCCTGGGACACATCCTGGACCTGTGCAGGTGACACAAAGGACACAGGGACATTGCAGAAGGTATGGGGTGGAGGGAGGGGGGAGCTAAAGCAGGAATTCCCAGCTCAAACACCACTCAAACAGCTGCTCCTTCCAGGGCAGTGCCCACACCCCCATCAGGTATTTTCAAAGGCATTAAAATGGTTTCAGTGCTGCATCACTGATGGCAGCAGGGACATCATTTCACCACTCCCCAAATTCACCCAGCCCAAAGCTTGGGCAGCTAATAACAAAGACAGATGGAGGAGGAACACCTCATCACTTGGGTCTAGCACAGCACACAGGCACTTCCCAGGGAGCTCTCAGCAGCACGTTGGAGGTGCTGCAGGCGCTCCCTGCCATCCCCAGTGTGAGGAGCAGCCCGTTTACAGCCTCCTATCCCATCTGAGCTGTGTTACTGTGGGGAACAGCTTGAGGAAGGCGTTCTGCACAAAACAAACACAAGGCAGGCCTGACAACTGCCAGCACAGAATGAAAAGCTGAAGAAAAGCAACAGCAGCAGAATTGTGAGGATCCAGCAGATTTCCTCACCAGAGATGTGAATGACCAACACAAGCAGATTTCAGATAAAGTCCCCAAGCGTGCATTAAGAAAAAGCAGCAGAAGTTTAGAACTAATATTCAGAACAGATGCATTCATTACAACAAACAGGATTTTTATTTTTTTAATCTTTCAATTGTTAAACACCCCAGTATGCCAGAAGAGTAGGAAAAAAAAAAAAAAAACAAAACAAGACATCAAATCAAAACAGAGGAAAGGTGATGAGGGATGAGGACGAAAGAGGAGGAACCTTAATATTTAAAGGCAATAAACATGCAGAAACCCAATAAACAGACAGGAATAAACTACGGACACAAAGACTGGCATCCTGTCAAGAGCTCCTCAAGAGTAATGGGAGCCTGGTCATGGCTGCAATTTTTCCACACCAGTGTGGATCCACTTCAGGGGTAACCACAAGTCTAGACACTGCAGGAACAGCAATGCTGTCAGAGGAGAGGTCTTACAGGCACTCTGTAACAGTCTGGAACAACATCCATTTAAAAAACCCTCAAAACTGGACAGTAAATCATACTGCATGAAGCTAAGGCAGGACCAACCAACCAACCACAGCTTTTCTGCTTCTCTTGGAGGCCACAAAAGCAGAACAGAATTGGACAAGTGGGTGCAGAGCCCAAGCAGAAGCAGATAAGGTGACAGACTCAGCAAATCTGGAACTCCAGAGCAGAAGCTGAGGTGCAAACCAGAAGGGATCTGTCAGTGACTCTGCAAACAGAGGCTTGCTATCAAAAGAAACTCACAGAAAACCTCAGAAAGGAGCAAAGAAAGGCTGTGCACAGCCTGCAGACCCCAGAAATTCACTGCTGTCAGTGAATTCCTGCTTAGTCTGATTTTATCACCTCCTATCTCCACATTTCTTTGGGAGGAGAAGGGGATTCTTTCTTTGTCAGATGCTCAGTCATTTCCCTCCTCTACACCCTCTGTGCCACTGGCAGTAGCTCTCATGCTCCAAGGCAGTCTTGGTCTTCAGAACACAACCTCTGCTCAGGCTCATGACCAACCTCACTCTATGCTCCACACCCTGCTATAGAATCACAGACCCACAGAGTGGCCTGGCTTGGAAGAAACCTGCAGAGAGCACCTATTTAAACCCCTTCTTTCATCTGTCATTATCCCAGGTTGCTCCAAGCCCCATCCAACCTGGCCTTGAACACTTCCAGGGATGGGGCAGCCACAGCTTCTCTGAGCATCCTGTGCCAGGGCCTCACCACCCCCACTGTAAAATGAGAAGTCTTTCTTTATATTCAATCAAACCCCAGAAATCAGGATGATTTTACATCAGGTTTTGCAAATGATTATGAACTGGCTGTTGTTGCACTTTTGTTTTCTCAACAGCACAGCCTGTCACCGTTCCCTTCTGGAGTAGCTGAAGCAGGAAGCTACCAATCCAGCTGTTCATATCATTCCACAACTGGTTCATCATCCACTCCAAAAAAAGAGACATTCACAGGCAACTGCTCAGCCAGAGCCAAGCTTGAAAAGGCCCTTACTCCAAGGAGCAAACACTGATGGAGGAAAGCTAAAGAAAACAAGAAAAAATGAGCAGCAGCAACCCTGATATGACAGGCCATTATTTCTGACTTGGTAGGAAACATTTAATTCCCACGCTACAGAGGCTCACCCAAATGAGATTTATCCTCTCACTCGAGCCACAGAGGTCCCTGCGTGGATTAGATTCCAGCAGAGCCTTTGGTTTACATTACGTCAGTGGCTAAGTAAACTACACTGACAGGAAGCAATCACTGAGCACAGAGTAACTCATGGACTGAACTCCAGCATTCCCAGGGATGGCACTGGCTTCTGTTACCTACACACGAGTGGAAATCATCTGGAAGCTGGTGTTAAGCTGAGCTAATGATTAAAGACAAGAAGCAGAGCAGGGGAAAGAAGTTGCAGCAGGTCTGCTTTGCAGCACGACACAGCTTCGAGCTACCATATATTAAAATACTTTCCTTTTTAGACCACTGGCTTTTTATATCACACAACACAAGGCTCACCTACAATGAATTCCATTTTGGTGACATTTTTCATTACAGTTCCACCCTCTCCTTCTCCTGCCACAAGGAGTACTGATGCCAGAACAGCCTGTGCTGGTACCTCACACTAATCACAAGCACACTGAATCAGCCTTGTACCTAAAGGAAGCAACACACCACTACCATGAGTAGCAGATCCTTCCACAGGCCACCCTGCCTCAACCAGATGCACCAACAGTCTTCAGAAATCCCCAGAAAAACCTTCAGGCCTTCAGCCAACAAGAACCAACACCACCACTTTATCCTCCCACAAAAAGGGGCCTCACTCCTTTCATCCCCAGCACACACAAGCACATGTGTTAACTGGGACAACCCTGCTAGAGAGTCTGGACTTTCCAATTTACACATTGTGTTCCTCCCTGTTGCTTCAAAACCACCCCAGCCAAAAGAGCAGCAAAAGCTGGTCACCTAGAAATTGAGGGAAACTATGAGGAAAAAACTGTAGAGAGAGGTGTCCTCTCTTGTTGGCAACCACAGGCAACAGCCCTCAAGCCCCAGCACAGCAGGGGACTGGTTTCCTACAGGACTGCAGCCCTTTGGCTCTGACACATCAAAACAGCTGTTCCAGGTGAAGCCTTTGATCTCATTAAAGTCACCAGCTCTGCTGTTGGTTAGTTAGCCCCTCTGATGGTACACATAGCATCAAAGAGCTGCCTACACCATGGGTTTATTTACAGCATAACAATGTTCTCCACGTTCTCTTTTCCTCCTACTTCCCAACATCCAATTGGCTTTGTTGACTACTGTCGAGATCCAAGCTGACATCCTCTAAAATCTAACCCAATTCCAAGATCTTCCTCAGACTTGGTTTTATTTGGAAGGGAGTCACAGCTTATGGCCAGATCTGAACACAAAACACAGATACCAGCAGTCTTGGACAATGTGAATAGATCTTGGGTAACGTGAGAGATACACACACATAGGACAAATACCTGTTTTCTCAACTGCCACACAGCAGCCTTGGCAGAAAAAAAAGAATCTTCTGTAGCTGTGAAAAGCACAGGAGATAGTGAGCCCACCTACAGTCTGCCAACTTGACCTTCTCAGAGCTTGAAAAGCAAGTGGGAGGGAAGCATGCTTTTGTCTTGTTATTAAATCTTAAAATAGCAATGTGTAGGAGAATCCTACCCTCCTGCCCTGTGCACTAGGCTGAGGGGGAAAGGGAGGAAGAGGTGGAGGGAGGGTTAGAGTCAAGTTGAACTTACTGCAGAAGAGGCTCTGAGCTGACCAGAGAGGCCAGAGACAAAGCACTTCTGCCTAGAATCTCTTTTCTCACTCTGTGGTGTCTGCCATTGTATGCACAGCCTAGTTACAGTTCACTGAATTAACATTAAGAAATGAACTGATTTCCATAACGAAAAAAACCTCTACATGGCCCCAGAGTACAGCAACAAGAAAGGGCACAGCAGCTTGGGAAGACGTAAAAAGCCACTCAAATCACTTTTTGCCTGGTTGAATTGCAGTTTGGAGCCCCCAAATGAACAGTTATTTTTAGCTGATCATCTGGAAGGCGCCGAGCAGCGGGGTCAGCAGGGCTGTGTGCAGGAAGGCAGCACACAGCCCCGAGAGAGGCAGCCAGGCACTGCACATCTGCATCATCAGCACTGCACGGGGACCAGCAGCACGGCTCTATTTATAACCCAGACACGGAGCCTGCAATGAAAGGCTGGGACTGCAGGCTGCCAGCCCCCAACAACATGCTGTCTGATTTAATTAAAGAGATGGCAACGTGCACACACAGATGCATACGTGTCCTTTTCTCAGGAGAGTTACCAACAATGAACCCAGTGTTTCAAGAACTATGCTTTGCCAAGGCTTCTGTGCAGAGAGCTGGCAAATGCATCCTCACACAACCTCCCCACTTCCTCACTCTGTGCCCAAATGTCACTGATGGGCAAGGCAGCACACAACCAATTGCCCTTGTGTGATTCATTTGTTTCTAGCCCTGGACAGGAAAACAGAGTCACTGTAGTACTTATCCACATGAAGAAAATAAATTAACTTTGTTTGCAAAGTATTTGGGAGTCATGTGCATTTTCTGCATCAGGACAGCTTGCTGTGCTACCGGGCTCTTTCTGGTAGTTTGTTCCTATTGAGAATTTTTAAACGTTTATATACAGTTTGTGGGGGGCTGGGATTCAGGTTTCAGAGAAATTTTTTGAGAACCTGCAGACATTTAGAAGTGAAAACAGCTTTCAGATACAAAGCTCTATCTATCTCACAGTGAGCAGCCAAAGAGAGCATTTCCTTTTTGTGAAGCTGGAAATCAAAGGGCTCTATCGTGTCCTCTCTCTTTTCCCCCTCTCACTTTCCATAATCCCTGTGAGTAAAGATTCTCCTGCCTGGGAATCCTCGAGCCACAAACCTCAGAACAGCAAAGGACAGGAGCAGATTTGCTGCAGTCAGGCTGCTGTGAGTGAAGCACTGCTGGCACACAATGAGAACCTGCTGACAAAGTACTGGGCTACCAACAGCAGCTGCTCACTTACAAATTGAGGAAAAAACTGTAGAGAGAGGTGTCCTCTCTTGTTGGCAGCCACAGGCAACAGCCCTCAAGCCCCAGCACAGCAGGGGACTGGTTTCTTACAGGACTGCAGCCCTTTGGCTCTGACACATCAAAACAGCTGTTCCAGGTGAAGCCTTTGATCTCATTAAAGTCACCAGCTCTGCTGTTGGTTAGTTAGCTGTTAGCTGCTGGTGAGGCAAAAGCAACCACAGAGCAAGCCCAGAGATCAGGTTAAAACCCTGGCTCTGCTGTGCTTTCAGCCCTGGCAGTCTTTGGCTGCACCAAGATATCCCACAGACTGCCTGCAGCTAGTCCCCCACCTGGGGATCACTAAGAACATCCATGCAGAAGCCCAAACAAAAACAAACCTCTCCTAAAAACCTTCAGAGGAACAAGGTTTGTGTTGTGTTTGCATTGTAGCTCCCTGGGACAGGGAGCTTCATGGGACAGCCACTAAAAGCCACTGCAAATACAGTCCCAGTGTCTTTGCCCACAACCTAAAGCAGCACTCATTCAAAACACAACAAACCTGTTCTGGAGGAAATGATGCTTCTGGAGTCCAAGTCAAGCTTCTTTACTAGGGTATCAGGGTCAATTTTCAGCCCAGAAAATACACCAGAAGATGAGAAGTCCCAGTCCTTATGCAAAAGAAACATAAAGCAGGAATCAGTACATATACTACCAGGCAACACTTGTTTAAAAAAATTTAAAAATCAAACCTAGCACCATCCAGACAGGAACAGTGGTAGTGAGCAAGTCTCTCTTGAGCAGGCAAGGGCACAAAGCCACCCTACAGTCCTGCCCCTCCCTGCCTACCCCCCAGCTCTTCCACACAGAAGGAGGTTTCAGAAAGTCTCATTTTGGACCGTTCTGCTCCTAAAATATTCCTGCCTCAAGTCAACCTCACCTCACTCAAGTGCATTCACTTCCAGGAGGCCTGGGAACAGCATCCTTAGGAAAAGACAGATTTATTACAGGTACTGAACAATACAGATAAGCAACAAATGAGAAGATTAGGGGATTAAAGCCTAAATCAATGGACATTAGGCAGATTCAGTAACTACTAGCAACTCACCAAGTCTTCAGCATCATGCTTTAGGCATGAAATGCCCCCTAAGATCTGCACTAGCTACTCTGTTTGGATTAGAGTTTATTACATTAGCCAACAGTATCTACCATCACCAACGCGTAACTTCGCAGTGGTATAAACTCAGCTGCATTCAGCACAGGCAATTTCTCTCTCCTCACAAGCAAAGCTCAGGCACATAAAAAACATTTACTGGTGCTGCGTCCTTGCTGTGAGGGGGCGGCACCTGAACCACGTATTCAAAACACTGGGGGGAAACAAGAATATCCTAAATAATTCCGTATGAACAGCTCCATCGACGCTAAACTAAAATTGAAGGCACACACTGCAAGGCTCCCGTCCTCTCCCAATGATAACAATCCCCACTGCTGCACGCAAGTTACCGCGTGGCAAGGCAGCCCAGGCATCCAGGAGCAGCAGCAGTGCTGGGGCACGTGTGTCACTGTGGGGACACCTCGGTGCTGCCACGGCTGCTGCTGCTGTGGAATAATGGCACTGCCATGGTGCGCTGTGCTGGAGCAGCTCCCGGCTCCCTCTGTCACCTCCCCACCGTGCCCTGCCACGCTGCCAGGCTGAGCGCAGCGTGGGGAGCAGCGTGGGGAGCAGCAGTGCCCAGCAGCACCAGGGCTTCGTTCCACTGCCCGGCAGCACCAGGGCTTCCACAGAGCTTCCTTCCACTGCCCAGCAGCACCAGGGCTTCCACAGGGCTTCATTCCACTGCCCAGCAGCACCAGGGCTTCCTTCCACTGCCCGGCAGCACCAGGGCTTCCTTCCACTGCCCGGCAGCACCAGAGCTTCATTCCACTGCCCGGCAGCACCAGGGCTTCCACAGAGCTTCCTTCCACTGCCCAGCAGCACCAGGGCTTCCTTCCACTGCCCGGCAGCACCAGGGCTTCCACAGAGCTTCCTTCCACTGCCCAGCAGCACCAGGGCTTCAACAGAGCTTCCTTCCACTGCCCAGCAGCACCAGGGCTTCCTTCCACTGCCCGGCAGCACCAGGGCTTCCTTCCACTGCCCGGCAGCACCAGGGCTTCCTTCCACTGCCCGGCAGCACCAGGGCTTCAACAGAGCTTCCTTCCACTGCCCAGCAGCACCAAGGCTGCCACAGGGCCTCCACCGCCCTGAGGGACCCGGCCTGCGCCATCCTCTCAGCCGCCGCATCACCGCGGCAGGCACGGAGCTACCGACGGACACCCCCGCAGCCAGGACAGACCCACGGCAGCCCGAGCGGGGCTGGGGCTGTGCGGGGACCGGCCCTTTCTGCGGGGGGAAGGCG
>LTAT01000010.1:28421867-28447325 GCA_003286495.1 Chlorodrepanis virens
TTTTTTTTTTTTTTTTTTTTTTTTTTTTTTTTTTTTACTATAATGCTTTGAAGAGGTTAACAGACAATTGCCAGGAGCTGGTTCCTCTCTGCTCAGGGAAATGCTGCTGCTGGGAGGAGTTATTGAAGCTGGCACAAAACCTCTAAAAGGCTGCTTAAAAAAAATTCACCGCTCAGCCCTGAGCTTTGTCAGAGGACAGCAGCACCTGCATCCTCTTGTCATGTAAGGAGGCCTGGCTACACAAACATTTCAGAGCCCAACCCACAGTCTGAGAGGAGCTCCCCATCTTCTGCACACCCGAGGGCTGCCAATAGCTCCCACATGAATTCGTTGCCCTCACTCCCAGCTTTGTTTGCCCCCCGAGGTCAGCGCTGGTCCCCAGCAGGGCTGTGAAAGGTGAAAAGTTCTCATAAAGCGTGGGGTTTTGGGTGGGTCCCTTTCCTATGTGCGGTGAGAGGGCTGCAAACCCCTGGGTATCCCAGGGAGACCAGTCCCAGTCCCACAGGGCAGGATGCTGTGGGTTTGGCCCGGTTGAGTGGGGCTGACTGGGGTGTTTGGTTTGGAAACACCCCCTCCCACAGGCACCACTCTTGACTTCCTCTTCCCCTTCAACTGCAAGACAGAAATAGGAAGGAAAGGCACGTCACAGAGCTCCTGATGCCCAGCTACTTTTCCCAGCTGAAACTGAGAAGCTGAGACCTTCCTCATCCCAGCCCAAGTACAGAGAAGAGGGCTGGAGGCCAGGTAAGTACAGCATCTCAATTTTTATGCTTCTGTTCCGTCTTTCTTGGGGGGAAGCAGGCAGGCAACAAAGGGGGTTTGTAGTTCCGGTGTTTCAATGGCGTATTTTTATTATTCTTGATCTAACCTTTGGCCATTTGAGTTCAGGGAGCTCCAGGGAGCTTGGCGTGGCATCCCTGCCTCTGGTGCATCAGTCTGTGCAGCCTTTGCAATGCAGCTCGCCTGGTCTGTACCAGTTTTGCCTTTGGAGGTAGCACTGAGCCTAGAAATGCGGGTGGTTGTGGTGGGGAGGACGCCAGACCTCCAAAACTCCCTTTCCTCAGCAGCCTATGGGCTCAGAAAGCCGAGCAGTGAAGGTGCAGTGTGCTCTTCCCACGGGCTGGCACATGGCACTGGGCAGGGTGGCGCAGGCTGGGTGCTCACCTGCAGCACCAGAGTTTGGGGCTGCCACCTTCCCATCACCCTCTCTCAGGTTCCTAAGGGGATCTCCACCCTGCCAGCTGCTGTTTGCAGTGGGAAAGAGGGAAGTGGCACGGCAGCGTGGCGTGAGGATGGCAGGGATGGCTGCCTGGAGGGCTCAGCACAGTGTCACCACCTAGAATGTCTGTGCTCAGAGCTTCCCGGGTGTCCCTGCACCCCTGTGAGCCTGGGGGAATAGCTGGGACAGGGAGTGAGACCCTCACTCTTCTCCTCCATCCCTCTGTGTGCTGCACACATCAAATACTCTGCAGGCATGTGAGCCCGGGGAGAGCAGGTCCTTCCCAACACCTCAGTGGCTCTCGGATGCAGAAGGAATGCAGGGCACATGCCAGCTGTCAGGGAAGGCAGCCTGCTCCCTGGTTTTGATGCTTTTCCAATGCCACAGCTACAATTCCCAGCCTCCTGGCAGGTGAGAAGCTAAGAGGGGACCACATGCAGTAACATCATATCCTGTGGCCAGCATGGGCGCTGCAGTAGGGCTGCTGCGAGTTGTGGGACATCTCTAAATGGTGCATTTTGGTATTCTAGCTGTCACAGCTATCACATCCTGCCTCGCAGCGGTTTTGCACTTTCTTGCTGCTGCTGCTGCTGCTGAGTGATTTCTAAAGGTTGGAGGGTGTGGTGTCCTCAGGGCAGGTCAGCCAGAGGGCAGCCCCTTCCCACCCGAGCAGGACCCTGACCCTGACAGACCCAGCAGCACAAATCCCCTCCTTCCCTTCCTCCCGGGGCAGGGCACCCCAGGGACTCTGGTGCTCAGAGCCAAGGGATGCCACGGACTAGGCAGGGATGTGGAGCACATGGGAGAGAGCTCACCCCACAGATGTGTCCTCTGCAGGCACTGGAGGCTGCTGGAAGGAAATATGTATAAAATATATTTGTATTTCCTTTAACAGGACATGGGAATAGATATAGATAGATTAGATACAGATATAGATATAGATATATACAGACATCTGTATGTATATGTGTATGTATATATATACTTTTTATTTAATTAATTATATTTATTCTTTATCTATTAAAATAAGTTAATATATACTTATTTTTATATTTTTCCTGCCATTTACATATACAAAATATATATAAAAAGACATATACACACACACACTGAGTGTGATATTCTGCATGGACTGGGAAAGACCTGTCTGTGACCACCTGGGTGGGATCCATCTGCATCACACAACAGAGTGACAGCAAAATCAGCCCCAGACAAGTGACATCCACTGTCCCATCCTCACCATACCCACTCTGCTCATTTCCCTTCTGTGCTTGGGGTCTGGAGCTGCCCAGGGGTGGGAAGGAGCAGCTCTGCTGAGTGCAATACCTGGCATCTCTGTCAGAGCATGGTGGTGACCAGGGATGCTTGGCAGTGTGGAGGAAGCACCCATGGGCTCTGGCACTAGTGGAGCTTCCCTATTACAGGTGGAAGGTGCAAACACCACCCTGGATACTGAGCATGAGTGCATATCCTTCTGTTTGGTGGGAAAACAGATGCTTAGCAAAGCCCTGATGGGAACTTGTGGCTAACAGACTTCAAGACTCATCTCTGCTGTTGAACACTTGTTTTATTTATGGCAACAAGATGACTGCTGGCATCAACACTTCCCCTTCAGCCTTATTTATAACTCCCAGCTTGCTCCTCCATGCAGCCCAGCAGCCAGCTCCATCCCAACACACAGCAGCCCCCAGCACATCCTGAGTGCCAGAGTGCCCCAGCTCTGCGCCCTGCCCACAGGCAGAACAGCAAGGACAGCACCCAGCGTTTAACTTAGGAACCTTCCCAGAGGCCACCTTCACATCTTCTGGCTTGCAGACCCCTGGGGGGCATCCTGCCCTGAGGCAGATGCTCCACTGGTGGAATATCCTGGTGGCTTCTGCAGAAGGCTCTTGCTGAAGAAGAGGCTTGATCCCGAGCCACCCAAGGCATGTGGTGAGGAGATCAGAGCACAGGGCCAAGAAGGACCCTGGTCCTGAGGTGCAGCTTTCTCCCCTTGATGCCACCAGGCAGCCCTGGCCAGGAAGCAGAGCCTGGTGGCAATGTGTCCTGTCCTTAGCTGGGTTGCCCCGTCTTGGCACCCCACTGCCCACCACGGGATGAAGGTGGTTGTGAAGTTCTGCAGCTCTGCTCCTTCACACCAGGACTATGTGTACCCCTCTGCTTGCCTGAATTTATGGGAAAGAAGGAGAAAAAAGGAACTTCACAGGCAGGGCACAGGCAGGAGGTGAGGCCTGGGGTTGGTGGTGCCTGCGAGTCTGGGATGAGCTGAAGGGATCATCAGGGGGCTTGGAGGAAATGCTGCTGAGGCCTGTGTCAGAGCTCTGCACATTCAGAGTCAGGCTGAAACCTGCTTTGCCCTCCTCTGAAGGCTGTAAGGAGGCAGACAAAGGCAGAAGCCCCATTTGTTCTCTTTGAAAGCCCTGTGCTCACCCGCCCACACACCACAGTGTAATTTCCTCCTGGGCAGAAGAACTGTTGAACTTCCTGTTGTTGCTCTCTCCAAGTATCAGGATGGTCTTCACACTCTTGTGACAAGAGCAAGAAGCCACCGTGGGGGTAAAAAAGGCATCCAAATGCAGCTCAGAACATGAACCCTACTTTACAATACTTGATAGCAGCTAGCACTGGGGGTGTGTTGAGAGTATTTCTGGAGTTTGGGAGCTTTTTTTAACCCAGTTTTAGGGTTGCTCTATTTTACGAGATGAGCCTGTCAGCAGGAAACTCCAACCTGCAGCAAGAACAAGGAGCTCACAGAGCTCTATCCCATCACCACTGCACACTTTGGCATGGCAGCAGGAATTAAATGCTTGGAAACACTGGGCAGGTGGGAAAGCAGGAGCTCATTGAGTCCATAGGTTTGGTCCTCACAGCATGTGAGGGAACGTCTGGTTTGTAGCACAACTGGAGCCTAATTTGGCACATTTGGGGTGTCACTCACTGAGTTCTGCAGGAAACAAAGGCAGGACCCACTTTTCTTTCCTGCAAGCTCCAGCTCTGCAGGCAGAATCTGGAGGTGACAGGAATGTGTTGGGCCAGCTAAGCACAGGGCGTGCCTGACTCATAGACAGGGACGTGGCAGCTGTCACAATAAATCATGCCCTTAAAGTCTTACCATGGGGGACTGTGGTGGAGAGGAACTTGCAGAGCTCTTTGTCCAGAAGGGCTCTGGCCACCCACCACAGGATGGTCTTGTGCAGATGTGGCAGAGTGACCTCCCAGGCCACGTCACCCTGAGGGTTTGGCTGGGTGACCTCAGCAGTGCCTCTTGTTGGCTGTGCAGCAATGTGGTGCTGGCTGTGGAGCTCTGCCAGGGGGACTGGATCCAGGGCAGGGTGGCCTTCCAGATGGCCCCAGCCATAATCAGTGATGGCCACCACCCTTGGAGTCCTGCCACATCTTAAAATCTATGGCACAGCTGGGCACCAAGCCTCACTCTGCAAACAATACCCTCTGACCTATCTGGACCTTCTCTCTGCTCTTGGGGGGAGACCAGACATCCTTTCAAGGCTGACCAGTGTCATCCTCAGCTGGGGTGGTGTCCTACAGAGCTGATGAGCTGAGACAGCACGCCTTGATGCCTCAGAAGGGGATTTGAGCAGCCCTAACGTTCAACCTGCCTCAGGTCTTTTGACAGTTTCTCTTGTTTTGTCATTTCCACATCTCTCTGATCTGTTTATTTGGCAAGTTGACAGGAAGGGGTGATGGCAGGAGTGGTTCTTGTCTTACTCAGGGCAGCAATCACAGCTGTTTTGAAACTGATGACCTGGTTTTCAGGCACTATAAAGCGCAATGTCTCTTGTTCCTTTTACTTTTTTATTCCTTTTTCTTCTTTTAACAAATTCCTCTTTTCTGACTTCCCCATGTTCCATGTTGCAAGGCCATTACACGGTCAGGGTTTGCTCTGCTGGGGAAAGGTGTGACACATGACAATGTTAATGAAATGTGATCTCAGCACAGGTTGCCCAGAGAAACTGTGGCTGCCCCATCCCTGGGACACATCCCAGGTGGTCGCAAGAATGCTTTTTGTCCTGCAGAAAATGCCTCGTGACTGCTGCCTCCAGCTGCCAGCCATGACCTGGGTGCTGCTGCTGGTGACAACAGGTGAGCCCGACCTGCCTTCCTCCCAGCACCTTTCTTGGGCAGTGAAAGAGTGAGGGGGATCCAAAATGCTGCCCAACAGCAGTGGGAGCACAGCACTGAGAGCTGTGCAAAGGCCATGTCCTTCCACTTCCTGGCATCTGGAGTTAACACCAGCCAGCCCAGCTGAAGGACAGCGAGGCAGCTGAGGGCTCTGAGAGCCCCCAGCATTGGTCTGAGAGGCAGGGCAGGCTCAGGCCAGCATGGGTGCCTGGCATTGGTGTCTGAACACCCCCAGCTGCCCCCCACACCAGCTCTGTCTTCTTGCCTTTCCAGCCTTTGCCATGGAGTGCCCCAAGATGAAGGTGGGGACGTGCAAGGACTGCATTCAGTCTGGTCCTGGCTGTGCCTGGTGCAAGAAGCTGGTAGGTCCATGTAGTCTGTCTAGTTGCCACCCCCCAGCAGTCAGCTAACAGGCATCAGGATAGTCACCCTGCCTGCCTGGCTCTGCCTGACTTCATTGTGGGAGTGTTTCATGTCCTGCATGGAGGATGGGACCAGGAGGGATCCAAGGGCTCCAACAGCCATGACCTTTCTCCATCAATACCCATCAAAGGTTTTCTTTTCTCCATCAATGCCCTGGAGACCTGGTTTGGGGGCCAGGTAATCTCGTAAGGTGCCTGTTCCCTCCCTGCTCCTCTGATTTCTGTTTTCCTGCTGGTGTCACACGCAGAATTTCACCAAAGCCGGCGAGCCTGACTCCATCCGCTGTGACACCATTGAGCAGCTGAAGCAGAGGGGGTGCCCAGCCAGTGAGATTGAGTTTCCAGGCAATGAGATCAAAAAAACACAGGACAAGCCCTTAAGCAGTGAAACACAGCTGACTCCACAGGAGGTGCACCTGAAGCTGAGGATAGGTATGCTCTGCCTGGCGTTCCCAACTCGCTTCTTCTTGTGGCCTGCCAGCAATGCCCTTCCACTCATCCCCAGACTCCCCTGAGACACAGCAGCACATTGCAGCCTGCATTTCCACCCCTTTTCTTCCAAGAGAGAGGAGGGGTGGCTGATGGCACGAGATGGCCCACCACGGCAGCTGACCCCGCCGTCCCTATCCCTCAGGCCAGCCTGCTGCGTTTGAGGTGAAGTTTCGCCGTGCCATGGGGTATCCCATTGATCTCTACTACCTCATGGACCTCTCCTACTCCATGCTGGATGACCTGGAGAACGTGAAGAAGCTGGGAGGGAAGCTGCTCAGGGCGCTGGAGAGCACCACCCCTTCTCGGCGCATTGGTGAGCCTGTCTTCAGCCTGGCACATCTGTTTGCTGCTGGGAAGAGCTGCAGGGCTGGAGGGGGGGATGCGAGGAGTGGACAACAGGTGTCCTCTGCCAGGCTGAAGAGCGTGGCAGGGCAAGGGACACGGGCATGTACACAGGGGCCAGCAGATTGCCCTGCGCCCTGTCCCTAAAACTGCAGTCTGGCTGCCCTAGGGTTTGGCTCCTTCGTGGACAAGACAGTGCTGCCATTCGTGAACACGCACCCCGAGAAGCTGAAGAACCCCTGCCCCAATAAGGACCCCAAGTGCCAGCCTCCCTTCGCCTTCAAGCACATCCTGTCGCTGACGGACAACGCCCAGCAGTTTGAGAGCGAAGTGGGCAAGCAGTTCATCTCAGGGAACCTGGATGCCCCCGAGGGCGGGCTGGATGCCATGATGCAGGCAGCAGTGTGCGGGGTGAGTCCTGCCAGCAGCTCTGCTCAGGCAGGAGGCTGCTGCCCACACACACCCTGGAGAGGGCTGCTTTTCCCCCTCTCCAGGTGGGCTCTGGAAGCCTATCCTAAGTTCTGATCTGGCAGCAGGGCAGGTCACTCTGGAGAGTACCAGACAGCATCTTACCCCAGAGCCTCCTAACCCTGATCTCCCTTTACCCACCTTCCTCCTGCCCCCTGCCCCATGCTGTGGCTGACACAAGAGTTTGGAAAGGGCCATGCCCACTGGCGCCGTCCTGCCAGCTTTGCTCAGGGACAGGAGCCACTCTCTGTGCCACCTGCAGGACCAGATTGGCTGGCGGAACGTGACCCGCTTGCTGGTGTTTGCTACTGATGATGGATTCCACTTTGCTGGGGATGGCAAGCTTGCAGGCATCCTGACCCCCAACGATGGCAAGTGCCACTTGGAGGACAACATGTACAAAAGGAGCAATGAGTTTGTAAGTACCTGGGTGCTGCTCAGCGTCTCCAGCACGCCCCACCTCCCTCCCCCAGGCAGAAAAGACAATGTCATGTAAAACAGCCTGTTGCAGAGACCATAACATCACCTCAGTCAACATAATTTGTGGTGTGCTCCCCCACCCTCTTCTGCTGGTGGGGGAGGCTGTGCTGAGTGTGATGTCCCTCTCCCCATCCAGGACTACCCATCTGTTGGCCAGCTGGTCCAGAAACTTGCCGAAAACAACATTCAGCCCATTTTTGCTGTCACCAGTAGGGTGGTGGATGTTTACAAGGTGAGAATATGTCAGACGGTCCAGGTGCCTCCATCCCCTTCCCAGGAGGACAGACACAGCTCTGTGTGTCTCCTGGTGCTGTCTCCTGCTCTGCAGTCACATGGTAGGAAGTGCTCACCTCTTTGCTCTCCACTGGCAGAAACTCAGTGAGATGATCCCAAAGTCGGCGGTGGGAGAGCTGAACAAGGATTCCAGCAACATCATTGAACTCATCCAAGTGGCCTACAATGTAAGTGCTGGAGTTCCCACCTCTCCAGGGACATCACCTGCATTTCCAGAACTGCCCCAGGCAGCTGAGATCCTGACCTGTGGTGCTCTCTGGCTCTTCTCCCTGACCTGCAACCCCATACCCTCTTGTCTCGGTCTGCTTTTGGACTGATGGCACTTTCTCCACTATTTTTCCAAAGAACCTCTCCTCACGGATCATCTTGGATCATTCCACCTTGCTGGACACTCTGGATGTCAAATATGACTCCAAATGCAAAAATGACAAGGACTCCGTGGATGAAGCAAGAGGCAAATGTGACAATGTCAAGATCAATGAAGAGGTATGCTCTGCTGCACCAGGAACACCCCACAGCTTGCACAGCTTCTGTTGCCCCTCCTGTTTAATGACAGGAACCCTGGTTGCTCTTCCAGGCTTTTTGTTTATATTAATTTAATGCCAAGGGTGTCCAAATTGCTATGGGCTGCGGGAGATCCTCCGTTGTTCTGGATGTGCATGTCCTCAGCCTAGGGCCAATACCACACCCTGACAGCTGGACATCTGGCCCTCCCCTGTCCTACTCTGCACTTTCTAGGTCACCTTCCAAGTGAAGGTCACAGCCAAGGCGTGCATTCCCAGCTATTCCTTCACCATCCGGCCACTAGGCTTCACAGACACCCTCACTGTCCACGTGGCCAGCAACTGCGACTGCCACTGCAACGACAAGCCTGACCCAGCTGCTTGCAGTGGGCAAGGCACCATTGAATGTGGGACCTGCAGGTATGTGCTGTCCACCCAAAACATGACCCAAAATGCTGCCAGAGCTGGGGAATTGCTGGGAGAGGGATGTTGGGCCGAGCCAGGGCCCAACAGCTCAGCTTTGCACAAATATTTTTTGTTCAGAGAGGAGGATTTGTGCATTCCCCTTGGAACTGTCCCCTGTGCTCACAGAGGCAGGGACACAATGAGCTGGTTCTTCTGTTGGTGGAGGTTATGCTGTTTTCCTAAAGGCCTCAATCCCTCCAACTATCCACCCATCCATCCCAGTATCAAACCATCCACCAGTCTACCCACTGAGCAGACACAGATTTCTGTAGAAATCTCTCAAAATCCCATTTCTTGGCTCCAGCTTACACAGGTCTTTAAGTGTAATCATTGCTTCATGGCCTCTCAGTGACAAGGAGAGGAAAAGACTGGGTTGCCTCAGGAAATACTCACATCTCCTTGGCAAGGGCTTGGAATTTATAAACACAACAATAATTTCTGGGCATTTATTTGGTGTTGTGAATACGACTGGTGGAAAAGCAGCGTTTCTGAGGTTTGCTCCCTGCTCCAGCACGGAGTTAGCACCAAGGTGCTGTCGTTGTTTTTTGGTGAGGCTGTCCCAGGTTTGCTCCCCTTTTACAGAGGTCTGGGCCCCGTGCATGCCGCACAGCCACTGACCCAAGCTTGCTCCTCTCCTCTGGCGGCAGCTGCAATTCGAGATACACAGGGAAGAACTGCGAGTGCGACACCAAAGGGAAGAGCAGCAAGGAGCTGGAGCGCAGCTGCCGGAGGGACAACAGCTCGGTGACCTGCTCGGGGCAGGGGGACTGCGTGTGCGGGCAGTGCGTGTGCCACACCAGCGACGTGCCCGGCAAGTACATCTACGGCACCTACTGCCAGTGTGACAACGTGAACTGCGAGTTCTTCAACGGCTCCCTCTGCGGCGGCCCAGGTGACGCCCCCGGGACAGCTTCTCCACTGCTTAGGAGAATTAAATGCCCAGGGAGAAGTGGCCTTTTTGTGCCATAACCCCAGTGGGAGGGTTTGGGGCTGCTGGGTCCCACCACACCAGCCTGTAGGACCTCCTCGAGGGTGGTGTGGTGAGCGCAGGGTGGGTGATGCTCTCCAAGCGTGGGCAGAGGGAGGGTGGCCTGGCTGTCCGCAGGATCTGAAAGATCTTCCTCTGCAGCACGCGGGCAATGCGACTGCGGGACGTGCAAGTGCCAGCCTGGCTACGAGGGCAGCGCCTGCCAGTGCCAGCAATCCACGGAGAGCTGCCTCAACGCCCGCAGACACGTGTGCAGCCTCCGTGGGACCTGCCACTGCAACCGCTGCCAGTGCACGGGAGGGTACCAGCCCCCCTTCTGCCAGGAGTGCCCAGGCTGCCCTTCTCCCTGTGGCAGATACATGTGAGTGACGGGCACAGAGAGGGCACGGGGATCCCAGGGATGCACAGGCAGGCCCTGCCTGTGCTTGGGCAAAGCCCAAAATGCCCAAATCCAGGTGAGAGGGTTTCTGCCCCTGCAGATGTGAGCTGCAGGTGCTTGTTTTGCAGCTCCTGTGTGGAGTGCAAGTTCTTCAGCAGCGGCCCCTTTGAGAAGAACTGCTCCCAGGCCTGTGCCAACATCCATCTGCCCTTGAACTCAAAAGAGATGAGCACAAATGATAGGAAATGCAGGGAAAAGGATTCCCAGAACTGCTGGATGTCCTTCCATATGGTCCAGGAGGATGGCGAGGAGATATATACCATCATAGTTGATCCTGAAAGAGGTATCCCATCCCGCTCCTCCTGCCCTGCCACAGGCAGGCTGCCAACCCTGCCATGGCAGCCTCGCCAGGGGCTGCAGCCTGACCCCATCTGTCTGTCTGTCTGTCCGTCCCACAGAGTGCCCACAGCCTCCCAACATCCCACTGATCGTGGGCGGCACCGTCGCTGGCGTGTTCCTCATTGGCGTTCTGGTCCTGCTGGCCTGGCGGTTCCTGATGGAGCTGCTGGACCGCCGGGAATACCGCCGCTTTGAGAAGGAGAAGATGAGAGCCAAGTGGAACGATGTGAGAGAGCCCACCCGTGCCAGTGGGGGTCCTGGAGTGCTCAGATCCACTGGGGAGGGGACAGTAGGAGGGGACATCGGTCCAGGGGCAGCCGTGTAGACCTGAGCCCTCCCCACTGCTTGATTTTCAGCCCAGCTGGATTTTGCCATTTAGGGGCTTAAATATCCTATGGATAACTATCCTACAGCCTAAATATCCTTCTTCCAGTGCTCTCTGTGCTGTTGGCAGTGGGATGGGTGGGATGGCTAATGCTCTGCTGGAAAGCCCAACACAAGCCTCTCTCTTCTTTCCCTCCAGGCCGACAATCCCCTCTTCAAGAGTGCCACCACCACTGTGGTCAACCCCAAGTTTAATGAATGAGGCAGTATCTGGCAGCACTGGGATGCACTGTTAAACAAGGAAAGCTCAAACTAAGGAAATCTGAAACTAAGGCTCCCAGCCCTTCTTCTTTATGCTCATGGTTTCGTCCCTTCTTCCAAGAGGCCCCCGTCATGTCAGGTGCTGCTGAGGGACTGCACCCATGCCAGCCCCCTGGCCCGCTGCTTGATGGTTGTGTCAGTGGAGCTGGTGGAGGGGAACATCACAGGACTATGCAGTGGCTCCTGGCCCATCTCCTGATGCTAACTTTGCTTTCTGGCAGCAGTCTTGGACACTGAGCCCCAAAGCCAGCCGAGAGCACAGAGTGCTTCCCGCTTTGATTTTGGGCTGGGATTTCAAAACTGCCATCTCTCTTCTGCTGCAGCAGGATCTGCCTCCAGGACCTGCTCCATGCCTTCCCCTGCTGCATTGGTCTTCACCACTGTGCCATGTTTTCCAGAGAACTCAATGCTGAGTAGGACAGAAAGGCCCAAGCAGCTGCTCTAGAGGCTGCAGTGATATGGTGGGCCCTAAGGACTAGTGAGAACCTGTACCTTGTGATGCAGAGCAGCTGGAGAACATGCACTGGATCTTTTTCCCAAATCACCAACTGCTTCCTGACATCACTCACATCTACCTCAGGCAAGGTTCTGCCTGGGCTTCTGCATGCTTGGCTTACCTCCATCATGCCTTGAAGTCCTCTGCACAGTAAGGAGCCACTGTTTGATCTGTGAAACTTGATCTGTGATCTGTGAGCACCTGGAAAATAAAGGTTGATCTTGTCCCTGCTTTGCCAGCATGTCAGACATACCAGGAGCCAGCTGTGCAAAACACCTGGCAGTACCCAGAGCATCTCCAGCACTTACCCTGACCACACAGCAGCCAGTTGTTCTTACATTGTGGGTTGTCCCTGCAAAATGGTGACACAATTCCATATGTGCTTCAAGTTTGGGATTAATTTGCAGAGTTGTGTTGTGTTGCATCTTTGCTCTCTGAAGTTTAATACGAATAAAGATTAATATATAAGGTAAATACATCTGTCCTGCTAAGAATTAGGTGCAAGGGCAGCAGCTAAAGCATTCACTGGAGAAACTGCAGCCACACCTTGTCATTGCTGCCACTGTTTTCCATAAATACAGTGCCTGGGAAAGATCCCAGCTAGAGAAGCAAACTGTAAACTGTTTCTACACAACTTTCCATCTATGCCATCAATGGTGCTCCCTTGCAAGCCAAAACTGACTCACTGGATAGTGCAGAGCAGTGTTTGTCCCTGCCCATGTGCTGGCAGCTGTACATAGACCACCTCCAATGAGCCTGGCAGTGCCACATCAGATCAGGGGTCAGTTTGGGCCATTTTATTGTTCTTAAGCAGTGGCTGTGAGGGTCTAGGGCGAGGTAAGAAGGAAAGTGTGTCTGATAATCCTCCTAGTACTATCCCAGGCTGCGGCTATTTTTGGCCTCAGGACCCTCAGAATGTTGTCTTGTTTTTGCCAAGAGCAGCAGCTTGCAGGCTGGGACACACCAGTCAGGTCACAGAATCACCAGATCATTAATGCTGGGAAAAAACTCTGAGATGATTGACCATCTAACCACTAACCCAGCACTGCCAGGTCCAACACTAAACCATAATCTCTAAGTGCCACATCTACACACCACATCCCTTAAGGCCAGCCTGCCAAGGTTACACACCTGAGCCCCTGGAGAGGCTTTCTGGGCACTTTGCCTGACAGGCTCCTCTCAAATGGGAAAGGGAGAAAGGCCAAACTGCTTCCAAGGGGCTGCAGGAGCTGCCAAACCACATCCCAAGAGAAACAAAATCACCCAGCTGAGCCAACAGTCCGTGCCTTCGTTTTTATTACAGCAAGGACATTTAATCCACTCGTGTGCCAAAGGGAAGATTTCCAATATTCTTCAGATAATGGGGCCAGCCCCACAAGTCTTCCAAGCAGAAGTTCAGGTTCCGTGCCAGACGCTTTATCAGCAGGTAGGTGCCAGCCAGTCCTGCTGCCCCCACTACAAACAGCCCTCGATTGATTACCTGCAAGTGCAAAGAGAAACCCCAACATCCTCACAGGCTGGCCCCGACCCTGCAGCACCAAGCAAAGCCATCCCACCTGAGAAGATCCCACCACCAAAGCTGAGCAGTGCTGGTGTGCAGGGAGGATGGGCACCACCCCTGACCAACCTTTGTCTGCCATTTCCAGCGCTGAAGGGCCTCGTGGTAGCGAATTCTGGTGAAGGTCACCTGGCAGGGGGTGCAGGAGAAATGTCACCACCCAAAGCCAGGCAGGAGGAGCTCACACCAGTGGGGAGTGACACGCTGGCTTACCATGGTGTACAGTGGGACGATGGTGGAAGGCATGAGGGCGTGCAGGAGGTTGTCCACGCGCTTCCGAAAAATGAACCACGTCGAGTTGACGTGCTCGCGCATCTGCAACAGAGCAGCAGTCAGCCCTGTGCCACAGCTTTGGCCAGAGCTGCCCTGTGCTCCGCCAGCTCTCCCACTGTCCTGGAGGGCATGCAGGCATCAGTGCCTCCTCAGCCCCAGTGACATTCCCAGGGAGCTCTGAGGCTAAAGCCTGCCGGGGTGAGAGCCCAGCCAGAGCGCCCGCCGGCTGCGTGCCTCCCGAGAGCTCTGCTGTGTGCCTGGCCCAGGCACCACAGCTCTGTGGGGGCTCACCTACCTCCACGTAATTGTACATGGCCAAATCTGAAATTGCGTGGTCATCTGGCACCCTCAGTCTGGAGAACTCGGGGAGGCAGGCAGCTGGGACAGGAAAGAAGCAGTTCACAGGCAGCTCCCTGCAGGGTACCCAGCTGCCCTCAGGGGCACAGGGATGTTCCTCTGCTCCCTCACCTCCCCAGCCACCTCACTTACCAAGGTCATTGTGGAACTGGTCCATTAACTCATCAAAGACCAGACAATCTTCAAAGCCCTGGGAGGAGCATCAGGGGGTTAACAGGCATGAAGGACCCACACATTCAGGAGAAGTGCTCTCATGAGTGCTGAGCTAGTGGAGCTGTTGGGTCCCACTGACCACAGCCTCAGAGCAGCAGTCTTACTCCAAGCTCCTCTGACAGGGCTCTTGGGAGAAATAAAGGGGATTGCCCTCCCCAGCTGCCTGGACCCCCTGCCATGTTGTCCTCTGCTCCACGGGAAGGTGGCATCACCACCCTGTCCCCTGTCCTTCCCAGGAGGACATCCTGACAGGAGCTCAAGCCCTGCCAGTGCAGAGGGCATGAGGCTGTGGGACTGGGACAGGCCAGCCCACGGACTCTACAGAGTCAAAGACTAAAACCAGGCATTTGTGGGTGAAAGAAGTGGGATCCCCACCAACAGGGACAGGCCAGCCACGAACTTACTGCATTCATGCCCTGTCCATAGAAGGGCACCACAGCATGAGCAGCATCTCCCATCAGCACGCAGCGGGAGGAGAGGTTGTAGGAGGAGCACTTCACAGAGATCATGGCCTGGGCTGGCAGCAAAAAGTAATCGTGCTTCAGCTCTTGCCTTCAGGTAAAACAACAGATTTTGGTGTGTGGGACCACAAGAGAGAAGAGCAAGCTGTGCCCCAGCCAAGCTGAGGAAGCCAGGCCACAGACACTGTCAGCTCTGGTGTGCAATCCCCAAGCCTGTGCACTAGGGAAAATGGGGAAGTCAGCTTCCCCACTGTGGAGCAGATATTTTGTCTGCAGCTTTTAAGTTCTGCACACAGCTTAATGAATATGAAAAGAATAACTTGATCACTGACATCCTGTGAGCAGTGGTAGATGTTGGTCAGTGTGGGGAGGACATCCCAGAGAAGAGCTGAGTTTCTCAGTTAATATGAAGTCCTGGGATAATTCATTTTAAGAGGAAAGGAAACTGCCTAACACAGCTGAGACTGCTGATATCATCCAAGACAAAGCCCATCCCATAATAGATACCTGTGCTGAGGAGTGAAAAGGGGAGATGGGAGCACTTACTCTCCAATGAGGGGAATGGCATCTGGGAAGTAGGTCTGGAAAAACCCCAGCACTTGCTCGCCCGTGGTGAGCTTCTCAAACTCCTCAAAGGGCATGAAGAGCGTGCAGGTGAAGGACTTGTCCTGCCAGCCAGGAAAGAGGGTCAGTAAGAAGCCCAGAGAGAACACGTGGCCCTGGAGCAGCAGCTCAGTGCCCACCTGGCAACCACAGTGACCCACTGGCACAGCGAGGGACAAATGTCTGGCCACCCCCTTTGTCATGGCAGGCAGGCACAGGGGAGGCAGCAGCAGTGTGTGACTGGGTTGGGGTTAGGGTTAGGGTTAGGGTTAGGGTTAGGGTTAGGGTTAGGGTTAGGCACACTGTCCTGATGCCCCTGCAATGTAGTTTACAGCATCCAGCTGCAGAGTGCTGCTTTGTGGGGGTCTGGCTGGGCTCAGGTGTGTGGGCAGAGAGAGGTGCCACAGGTACCTGCTGCTGGGTGCCCTCCTGGCTCTCCTCTGGACATGTGCCGCTGTGTGCCCCGGTGGCCAAGTAGCCAGTGGCACCTGGCTGGTGTGGAACTGTGGCCAGCAGGAGCAGGGAAGCCACCCTTGCTCTGTGCTCAGCACTGGGGAGGCCACACCTCGAGTGCTGGGTCCAGTTTGGGTCCTTCCTTTAGGAAGGACATGGAGGTGCTGGAGCATGTCCAGAGAAGGACAACAGAGCTGGTGAAGGATCTGGAGCACAAGTGCTGTGAGGAGCAGCTGAGGGAGATGGGGATATCTAGCCTGGAGAATAGGAGGCTCAGGGGAGACCTCATCACTCTCTACAACACTCTGCCAGGGGGGTGTAGCCAGGTGGGGCTCTGTGATCTCAGAGGTCTTTTCCAATCTCGTGGATTCTGGGTTTTGGTTATCCTGTGAGTCCCGACCCTCCCAATCCCTGGCACCCCAGCTGTTCATCCCACCAGCCCCGTGCTGTGCCCCAGGAGAGCATGGCCAGGGTTAGCACCATGTTGGGCAGTGCAATCATCATGAAGGTGTTCCTCGGCCAGATGTGGAGGTAGTTTGGTTCCATGGCAAACTGAAAGAGAAAGAAAATTGCCTCCCCTGTGTATCCTTGGCCTGCTCAGCTTCCCCAGCCCAGGCTCTGGCTCCCCTCCACAGCAGCACAACACTCCCATGGGAAGACACAACAACTACAGGGCCCCTTTCTGGTCCCTGATGCTTCAGGGAGACACAGAGCAAGGGAAGAGGAAAGGGAAAGAAATGCGGGCAGAAATCTGATGCTTTGCAACTGCTGATGTCCTCATAGACATGTTCCCATACCTCCAGGTCCTCTCAGGGCCAGAGTTAACCCCACCACTCCAGGACAGGCTCTCTAGGATTTTTGCATGCAGGTACCAACACTGGCCCCACTTTTGGAAGAGGAAGAGATCCATGCCTTGTGTTAGGAAAGGTGTAATCCCCTGCCTGACCCCCAGGTGAGGAATTAATTCTTCCAAAGCTGTTGCAGCAGAGCCACAGTGAGAATATCCAGCCTGTGAAGGTTGTGGCAGCCCCTGGGACAGGCCCACTCACATCTCCATCCTTGGGAGGGATGGTCAGCTCCATGTAGCCATGAGGAATGTACTCATGGCTGTAGTTGAAGCGTGTTTGCCTCATGAACTGTTTCCTGACTGTTGAGAAGGCTCCATCACACCCCACGATGAGATCATAGGTCACCTCCAAGGTCTGCTGGTCAGATCTGAAAGCAGGACAGAACCTTGGACCCATCTGCTCTTTAAGGCCCCTTCCCACCCCAACCATTCCATGATGCTGTGGTTAATCCTCCTGTCACTCTAGGCCAGCTGGGCACCACTGTGCCCACAGGATCTGCCTTTTGCAAAATGTGTTAGTTAAATCAATCAATTAAAATGTATTCATAATCTTCTAGGCTGGGGGAAGGTGGGCTCTCACTGTCTGGGAAGCACAGCCTTAGGAGGGGTAATTATCCTGTAGTTAATCAAAAGCATAACTCTGCCAGGTCAGCAATGCAACAGGCACTTTTGGGATAACACTGCTGGCCTGCAGCACCTGCCAGGAGGATGGGGGCAGGACCAGAACTTCTGTGAGGGACTGTGAAACAAGGTCATGGAACCTCAGAATGGCTTGGGTCTGAAGGGACCTTCAAGCCGTGGGCAGAGACAACACCAGGGTGCTCAGAGCTTCATCCAGCCTGGCCTGGAGCCCTCCCAGGATGGGGCATCACCAGTTATCCCCCCTCCCTGGTGAGCAATCTGCCCCTGAACCCAGAGCCATGGACACTGGTGCCTTTATCCCCTGGAAAATGTCAGGAAATGTGTGCCTGCTGCCAGCCTGGGGCTTAGGGAGCTCCTTAAACTCTCCTCAGTCTCCCCATGAATGCTGCCCTGATGTCCCTCCTTTCCAAAGCTGGCACAAGGTTTTGCCTGCACAGCACTTTCAAAACTGAGATTGCTCAATTGTTTGAGGTTTTATGAATGATTAAGCAGAAACCAACTGACCACAGGGCTCGTGGTGATCCCACGCTTGCCCAGGGATTACCTTTTTATGGATAATGTCCCCAGCTCTGCATTGCACCCCAGGAGCTTGTGTCCAAAGAACAGTTTTGTGTTGGGGTACTTCTCAGCAGCTGGGAAAAGAAAAGACAGCTCGATGTGGAGGGGTTTCCTGTGATTGCAAAAAATATTTCCTAGAGATCCCTAAATTATAGGGGGTTTTTGCCATTACAGCAAAAAATTTGCTGTGTTGCATGAGGGCCAGCAGGCAGGGCACGCTGGGACTGGTCAACTGTGCTATAAATGACTTGGAAAATGCAAGGAATCCTGCAAGGATTTTTTTCTTCCACGCAATGACGTGAGTCATTGACTGCTGTCCACCATCACTCCACTGAAGTTCAGGATGGGATGAGGTGCCTGCAGCCAGTGGGGAATTTGCCTAAATTTGGTCTAGTCTGATTGGCCACAGAGCTTCAATTTCTGTTGGTCTCTGTACAATCAGGGGTTTTGGAAAATGCCTCAAACCATGACAAGGCTGAGGAGGTCTCTCCTGGTTAGCTGGGAACCAGCACAGGCTTTCCTCTGCTCGTTCAGGTTTGCACTTTGTGAGAGCTGGGTAAGGGAGCTTGGGCCTCAAAGTCTTCTAGTCACAGGGCAAACCATAAATCCCCAGCAAAAAGTGTGCTAGCAGAATTTGCAAAGAGAAGTGACAACCTACCTGTCAGCAGCTCTTTGTTTAAGTTTGCTCTGTCCACAGAGAGAATGAACTGCAAGGCAAACCAGCAGAAAGCTTTGCTGAAGGACCCTCTGCGTGGCCAGGCAGGAAACCATCCCCTTTCCCCATTCTGTCCAGCCTCTCCCACACCCACGAGCCCCACGCTGTGCATGACACAGAGATACAAATGCTAACAAAAACCTCCTGTGCTCTGCAGAGCAGCTCCAGTACCTGGTCCTTCTTCCCATAGGGGATGGAGTATTTTTTCCCTGAAGGTGTGTGTATCCTCCTTGCCCTCATAGGAATGCCCTTGGCCACAATCTGAAACAGAAGGGAACACACTTCTGGCCAAAACTGTGGGGTTTTAGTGCGAGTTACCAAGCACCCTCCCCTCCCACAAGCACTGCACTGCAGGGAGAATGGGGGGAGTGGAGAATGGGGGGCTCTTTCCTCACACATTTCCAAATCACCAGGGAAAACTTGAGCAGGAGTGTCTTGTCAATTTACTACACTTTACTGAGATCACTTACAAGCTCATGCTCATAAAAATCAGAGGGAAATTGTTCTTGGATGGAGGGGACGTGAAAAATCCCAGAGTGCTGGACAGGGCAGGGGATGAAAGCCAAATTACAGCCTGGGACTGGGACGTGTGTTGTCAAAGCCTGGGCTCCTCTGCAGGGACCCAGGGAGCAGGAGATGCCAGCACTGCCAGCAGCTGGATGTCAAATGGCAGCCAGGACCCTGCAGAAGAATGCTGGGCTCCCAGCCAAGCGTGCTGGGCAGAAAGCAGCATGGATGGACTTCAGGGGTCAGCCCAAAGATCAAGGTTTTCTGGGAAAATACAGATCTGGGCACGTCAGTGGGGAAAACAGCTGCCTTTATTGCATCCTGCTGCATTGCATCAGCTCTCCTGGGAGTCCATCTGCTCCTGCCCTGCTTGCCCCCTGCTCCAGGAGGGAGGGAATCGCCGGAAGGAGCTCGGTGTCCCAGGGAAGCACGCACTGCTAGCTGCCAGGGCTGGGGAGGGTCCTGCTGGCAGGCGTGCTGCCAAGCAGGGCAGAGCCAGACTGCGGTGGAAGAGGGACAGGAAAGGACAGGGCCCAGGGACCGAGGGAATGGGCCAGAGTACCTGCTCCTCCATGCCCACGGCTCGCAGGGCTTGGCGGCCCCGGTGAGACAGGGCCAGGTTGATGCTCCTGCCCCGGGCAAAGCTGGCCACTCGGATATCTGCAGGGAGAGCAGCGGGTCATGGGGGCACTGACACCCCCCTGCTGGGGAGGGGAACATCTCCCAAACCCGTGCCACCTGTAGCCTGGAAGGAGCTCCAAGGCAGCAAAGGGAATGCTGGGTTCTGACAGCACCCCGCGTGCCAGAGGGTGCTGCTGACACCAAGGGCCATTAACCTGAAGAGACATTTCCCCTCTGAATGGAGAGGGCTGAGCAATGAATGCCTGCCAGGTTCTGATGGGTTTTGGGACACTGGCAGGTCACCTTCTTCGTGGCTGAGCGGGTGGAAATGTCTGGGCATTGGCTTGCTCCTCCTCTGAGCTGCCTCATTTCCACTTGCTGGGCTGTCTGGCCAGGGCATGGGGCAGAGCATCCTCATCCCAGCATGTGTGTCAGTGTTAGCAGTGGGCCAAAAACTGGAGCAGGGCAGTAGGATCCGTGCAGCTCAGAAGGCAGGTAAGAGCAATCAGAGGCTTTTTGAAGCTGTGGAACTCCTGGCAGCGCTAAGCTGTGCAGCAGAACTGCCTGGTCTGGTGTCTAACAGGGCAGGAGGAGCTACCACAGAGTGTCAGGCATGGCTCCTCCCTCCCTTCACTGCACACTCGAGTTATTTCCATGGTATCATCCCCACCTGCCACTTGGCTTGCCACCTCTGCCCAGGTCTTTTTTATCTGCCAGCTGACAGACACTGAAGATGAACAATTTCTCTGCCTTTGAGCCAGTGGCTTGGCTCTAAATCCTAATTTCTCTTTTGTGGTGCCTCGTGAACCTGGAAGCTCCATCTCTTCTTCTGCCCCAGCACTGTGCTATAATGCTTTCTGCAGAGAGCAGGCTTCAAAGGGGAGGATCTGAATCAGTGTTTAAGCCAAGAGTATAAAAAGGGCATCATTTCAGCAGCTAAAGAGGGGGTTCCCTCCACACAGTGCTCCTCCCCACCACAGGAGCTAAAGGGGAGAGAGAAAAGAACATCCCCAAACTGCCACTCTCAGCTTTCATTATTTTCTTACAGCTTGAGTGAGCTCACACAGTAATGACCAGGCTGACCTTACCTTCTCTGGCTTCAAAAACGTCAACGTGGAAACCTCGTCTAGCAAAGAAACAGGCATTTAATGCCCCCACCTGCAAGACAAGGATCAGGAATGCTGGGGGAAGCATCTCAGAGGTCACTACTGAGGTGCATCAAAGGAAAGAAGTGATCAGGGGATGCAGCTCAGCATAGGCAGGGAGGTCCTTTGACCAAGAACCTCAGAAGATTTGTTACTGAAGGGCAGTCCTCTGCCAGCCCTGTGTGTTTGCAGAGTCTCCAAGACAAAAGCCACCCATCAAAACTATTTTTGTAAAGTCAGACCAAGCTCAGGCTTGTTTAGACACAGCAGCTGAATGCAGCAGGGCTCACCTCTTCAGCCAGAGACAGCAGGAGCTGGTGCAGGCAAGCCCCAGCTCCCCTCTGGACTGCGTTTACCTCCCTCACCAGTATTCAGGGCACTGCAGCATTCCCTTGGAAACATGGTGAGGGAGAGCACTACAAATATGCCCTGTCTGTAATCTAAAAACTTTTTTAAAATTTAATTCCCGTTATGAGTTGTTGTCAGAACCACAGCCTCTTCTGTCATCGCTCTTTTCCAAGAAGTTCGTGTCCAAAAAGCCAAGAGAGAGATGTAGGTGCTGCAGTGCCCCAGCTCCCACGGAGCCACAGACTCACAGAACGGTTTGGGCTGGAAAGGATGCTCAAGACCATCTTGTCACAAGCCCCTGCCACGGGCAGGGACACCTTCCACCAGAGCAGGTTACTCAGAGCCCCATGCAGCCTGGCCTTTAGTGCCACACCTCTCTGCAGGCAGCAGCGGATGAAAACCATCCCCGAGCCAAAGTGGGCAGAGGAAGCTGTTTCCTCTCAGCCTGACATTTACTGGCTTCAGCTCTTGCAGAGCACTTCACCTTAGAGCTTTGGTTACAGCCAAAGTCAGCCAAGGGACAGGGGAAGCTGGCAGCCCAAGCAAGGACTGGTGTTTGCTGTGCCTGGGCTCCACCGCTCGCCCACCCCCAGACCCCTCACCCAAGGGAAGAGCAGGAGCCTCCCACAGCAGGAATTCAATCAACACCCCATCATCTGACAGAGGAATGGCTTTGGGAAGATTCCCCCCCACATCCAAGCAGTGTTTTTTCAGCCCCAGCTCCCCAGCAAACAACCACGCAGCAGCTCAAAGGCATTTCCTACCAGACCACCACCAACAACAGCGACTCTTTTCCCTCGTGGGTCACGGGGCTCCATGCTGGCTCAGCCTGTCTCTGATCCCTCTGCCTCTCCCCAGCCCCACTGCCCTGGCCAGCAGGGAGGGGAAGGGATGTGGGTGGCTGAGTCATGCCCGGCTTCTTCTCCCCCCATTCCCATTAAAGTTTAACTCCCAGCCCAGAGACTGTCAGGGAGCCAGCCTGGCTGAGCCTGAGGTGCTGGGATGGCAGCGTGGTGTTACTCAGGCTCCTTTGGAAACTGGAGAGCAGCCCTGCAGTCTGCAAGGCAAACACGCAGAGCAGGAGGAGAATTGCATGGGCCAGGCTTGCATGCAGCTGCAGAAGCACTGGTGGGACAGCATGGAGTGACTTCTGGAAGCTCTCCTGAGGTGGGATGGGAGCCACACTTCTTGCCCAGGAGCCTCATCCCATCCTGGGGACGTTTTTCATCCAAGGAAGCTCTGTGTGTGCGCGGCTCAGGGTTTTGGGGGGTGATGCTTAGGAGAGGGTTCATGCCTCTTTCCAGGAGCTTTCCAGGCCTCAGATGAGCTGTGAGGAGACATCTCTGCAGGCATAACTTCACATGGAAATGCTCTGCTGAGCCAATGCTGCCCACAGTGAGCATTGCAAAGGGAGGAGCCAATTAGAGCCAAATACAATAATTAAACCTCGGGCAGTAAAACTGCAGACATTTGTATCACCAAGCACAATTTACTGCTAAACCTACCAGGCCCCAGCAGATCTGGCTCAGAGAATCATTAAGGTAGAAAAAGCTCTCTGAGAACAAGTCCCAGCTGTTAACCCAGCACGAAGCTGTGACCCTGAATGCCACGTCCATGGGGCTGTCAAACACCCACGGGGATGGGGCAGCACTCAAGTGCTTCCCTGGGCAGCCTCTTCCAGTGCCTGACAATCTTTTCAGTCAGGACTTTCTTCCTAATATTCAGTCCAAACTCACAACCTGAGGAAATTTCCTCTTGCAGGGAGTTGTAGAAAGTGAGAAGTTGCAGAGAGCAGTGAGAATCTCAAAGACAACAGAGCAGAGAGGGCAAAGAGCAAGGGAGGTTTTACACAGTAAATAAATTATTCATTAATTGTTTTTGGAGCACAGACAGCTTCCAGCAGTGACAGTTACTATCTTTTCTTCATTCCAAACAAAATTTGGGTCCCTGGGTTTTCTTAATCAGCCTCACTGACAAACTGCAGCAGGCAAAGCCAGTGTACAGATGTTCTCCACTCTAAAAACAGAAGGTGGGAATATACTGAGAAAGTGCTATAAAATCATTGTTCATCTTTCTATACAAGGAAAACCAGGCTGCTGAGAGCATGAAAAAGTGTTGCCTGATAAAAACTCCGAGTGAGCCTTTTAAGAAGTCATAAATAAAACTAAAAAGAACAGGATAACATGGGCATGGATTAAAGCCTGCCCTCTGGGGGAAGGTAAAGGAGGGAAAAGTGCTCGATTTATGCTGCTGAAGAAAAAGCCATGCCAATGGCTGAGGAAGAACAGCAGGATTTTATTGGATTTAGAAAGGCTCTGCTCCATTTGCAGAGGATCCAGTACTGTCAGTATGTGGGCCACCTGCAACAAGAAAAACGGGGTTATTTGTTGTGTTTAGTAACAGCCAGGAGTGCTGCAACTGCAAAAAGATGTGTTTGGTCTCAGGCCTTGTGGTGGAAGGCAGCTGAAGAAGAGGAAGAACAAAGTTTAAAGGCCATGACAAGACCCAAGGATTGCTGCAGGGGATTGCACTGATCCTGACAGGAGCCAGGAGTTCTTTACTGGTTCAGATTACAAACCCGTGTCAAGGTGGAAATGCTCATCCCTCATAATCCCATTAGGGGAATAATCTGTTCAGGAATTCAAATCCTCTGCTAAAGAGGGCTGCACATTTACCCCTGCCAGCAGCTCACCCTGCCCAAGGCTGCAGCTGCCTCCATCCTGTTCTGCTGTTCCCTCAGGCTCTCAAAGAGCCGTGGACAGAAAGAAAAGTTGAGTTCTCAGTGTGTCCCCACATCATCCCCCCTCTCCACGCTCCAGCAGGAATTTCTTCACCAGCCTTGGCACGTAAGAGCTCCCAGCAGCCAGGGAGCCAAGCAGGGCAGGCTCAGAGAAGGCACAAAGCAAGGGAGCCCTGGAGGAGCTGCTCTGCACAGGGCTCAGGGCTCTGTGGCTTTGGGACCATCCTGGGGACAAGTTCAGCCAGTTCTGCACTTGAAACCCACCCCCTCCAGCTGCAAGCACAAGCTTATGGCAAAGACTCAGCCTTATTTCTGACACTCCCCTCCCTTGGACCATTTGCCTTAGCTGGAGGTTTGGGTTTTCTTTTTCCCCACCAATTTCTGATTAGCAAACGTCCCAGCAGTGCTGTAAGAACATAAAAAACCCTGCTGGGACCCTTAGCACTTCCCCATCCCCTCCCCAGCCCTGCCTCATGTGGCTGGTGACTGCTGGGTTCACAGGGAGCCCCAAGAGGCTGGGTGGGAGCCCCAAAAAACCAGGGGGGGAGCCCCAAAAACCAAGGTGGTAACCCCAAAAACCAAGGGGGGAGCCCCAAAAACCAAGGGGGGAGCCCCAAAAACCAAGGTGGTAACCCCAAAAACCAAGGGGGGAGCCCCAAAACCAGGGGGGGAGCCCCAAAAACCATGGGGGGAAAGGGGGGAGCCCCAAAAAACCAGGGGGGAGCCCCAAAAACCAAGGGGGGAGCCCCAAAAACCAAGGGGGGAGCCCCAAAACCAGGGGGGGAGCCCCAAAAAACCAGGGGGGAACCCCAAAAACCAAGGTGGGAGCCCCTAAAACCAGGAGGGGAGCCCCAAAAACCATGGTGGGAGCCCCCAGTCTGCCTTGCCCCCCCACCTGGGCAGGGAGGAAGGGCTGCAGGTGCAGCTCAGGGCTGCCTGCTGACTTACAGAGGCTGGGCAGGGCTGCTGCTCCAGGGCTGCTGCTCTGGGGACGTGGGCAGGAGGCTGCTGGGGGGCACGGGGAGCACCCCCGTGGGAGGGTAGTGGTGGTGGTGGTGCACCACAGCTGCCTTGGGCCTCTCTGCCTTCACAGCCAGCTGCAGGTCCTTGGAGAGAGACAGGGGAGGGCTTTGGAATGGAGGAAAATGCACTGGCAACATCCACGGTGGCAGGTCACTTGGCTGCTTTGGATTTAAGTTTTTGGTCACCCTGATTTTTTTAAGATTTTTCTGAGCTTTCTGATGTTGACGTTCTTGTAACAAACTTCCTCACACATTTTTCTGTAAATAACTCACTGTTTTACATGCTTTTATAGAAGAGGAGAAATTTGATGGGCTGCTGGTTTGTCATTGGAGAGGTGGCACTGTCACCCTCCAAGCCACTGGCACTTTTGGAAATCTATAAATGCTGGAGTCAGAAAACAAACTTCCCCTTTTTCACCTCGACTCGTGTTGGTTTGTGTCCCATAGTGACAGAGTTTGGTACAGCAGTGCTTAGTGGTGCAGTTCTTTTATTTAATGCACAGTAGTCTACAGTTAATTTATTTTTATTTTTTTTTTAGATTTATGCACAGGTTAAATGGGGCTGTTAAAGGGTGAGTGGGTTTTGCTGACTATTTTTTGGGGTTTTACTGACTATTTTTTGGATTTTGCTGACTATTTTTTGGGGTTTTACTGACTCTTTTT